>CP092875.1:51259841-51307665 GCA_030710605.1 Cordylochernes scorpioides | reverse complement strand
GTTAATAAAGCATCAAAATTTATTATCTCTCTAAGATATAATGAACTTATATCTTTTTGGAATTTATAAAATAATATTTGAATGATTCAATTTAACCCTTTATTTAAGAAATAATACATAATTGTATCACTTTTCTATATTAATTAATAATTCTTTTTTCTCTCTCTCTCTCACAAGAGCCGCGCAAGACATTTGGTATTTAAAAAGGTTTTTTATACCTTCATGAATGATCTTGTCAATATGGTGTCTGGACGTACCATAGTAGCATTCAAAGTAGCTTCACGACTATTTTAAACGGACAGAGCTTAATGACATATCTCTCACATTCCTTTGTAGCATCTCTGCTGAAACAAACGCCTGCTTTGACATCCGTTTAATAAGAGAACATTCAGCCGCTCCCTCCTAGACACAGCTCTCCATTCCATAGGACCGACTCAATTTGTGATATAAGGCGAGTTACAGCTGTAGGCATGGATAGCAGCATCAAGTAGCTTTGTACATAGGCCGGCCACTGTGATGATACTAGCCTCTTCTTCTTGCTCCTAGGAAGAATAAACTGCTGTTTTTAACGATTTGGTGTCCTTCTGTTTATTACCCCTACATACATATACATATGGTGTCTGTTCCTCATGTCAGAGGCGGCTATTTCTTTTGGAACTAAGTCGGCCTGCCACTGAGTAGTGCTCCCAGTCTTAATGACAAAGGCAGACGCATTCTACTCCACCCAATCATGATGGTTGTCAACTTTACAAGCTTGATACCGTAATATGATTGAGTGGAGATAAGAAAGAAGAAAAGGAAGACATATACATGGATCTATTATTGTAGCTTGATCCAGCTTGTTTCATAGACAAGATCTATGGAAGGATTGTCCCAAAAAACTTGTATAATGGTAGACAATAAAAGACCAAAAATCTATTTTGTGTGTTTGGAAGGATTCTAAAAAAATGACAACTTTAACATCTCTTGTGTATTTAATGATGGTTGAATATTGTTGGAAACTTATTTCACACATTGTTTTAACTATACCTTGATGTTGTAATTTCCTTTGATGACTGTTTAAACATATTTTGTGACTATTAAAACTCCAACATACAAGCTATCTTGTCGACTTTGCTTAGAATTATTAATGAAACTGATTCCAATAATTATTAATTAAATATTATATTTATTGATTTACAAGAGAGAGAACGAAATATAAAAGGGAAACTAATATTAAACAAAGGAACTTTTTTCTGTTTCGGTTAGCGCCTATTTACCTGTGAGCTTACACACACTCTGTGGTAACAATTAATTAATATATATACAACATACGCTCCCCTGTGTGTAAGCCCTAATCAGCAAGTCCAAAGCTATCTGCACATTTCCGTAGTTTGTCCTTAGGTAGACTCTTCGTTAGTATATCCGCCTCCATGTCTTCACTTTTAGTGTATTCCAGCTTGATTCCATTTTGAATTTCCTCTTTCACAAAATAATACTTTCGGTTTATGTGCTTTGTTCGTGAAGTAATTTTGTCAGATTGTATCCAGTTTAGTGCAGCCTGGCTGTCACTTTTCAAGGTAATTGGGAAAGTTAAATGTTCACAAAGTTCTTCTAGTAATCCCTTTAACCATAATACTTCTGAAATGCCTTCACATATTGAAATAATTTCTGCTTCACATGTAGACAAGGCTACTAAATTTTGCTTTCTACTTCTCCAGTTTATTAAGTTGTTGCCAAGTTTGACTGTATAGCCTGAATAGGATTTTGCGTCTCGGGTTGTGCACCAGCTCGCATCAGTACTTATTGTGATATTGTTGTCTTTCTCTTAGATCGTAAGACAATAGCAATATTTTCATACATTGGATGTATGCCTCTGACAATATGAAATGAAAGTTCTCTTGAGGTAAATTGATGCCCTAATGATGAACTTCTAACAGCAATATTTTTTGCCCTCGTTATATATTCATCTACAGTTTCATTATCTTTCATTCTAATGTTCTTTAATTCTAAGCCTATATCAATAATTTTATCTTCCAAATTGCCTGTGTATGTTTTTCTCAGTGAGTCCCATACTTTCTTAGCATTTGTTTCTCCTATGAACATTCCAGCTTGTTCATTAGTCAATGTTGTGATGATTATCCCAAAAGCTTCATCATTTTTATCATTCCAAATCTCCCAAGATCTTTTGTCTTCCATATCAGGTTCTGGATCGGAAATTACACATTTAAATAATTTTCTTCCTCTCAGAACTGCGCCGATTTTCAACGCCCATATTTGATAATTTGTTCCTGTTAATGGCTCAATTTTCGTTTGGCATAAAAAATTATATTCAGCCATTTTCGCCTTTTGAGCTTTAATCTTCTTAGAAGTGCTTCAGTTTACCGACCAGAATAAACTTCTTGCTTAATCTTCAGATTAAATTTTTTCGCTTTTGAGCTTTATATCAAATAACCACGCTCTGCTATAATTGTTGACTTTGCTTAGAATTATTAATGAAACTGATTCCAATAATTATTAATTAAACATTATATTTATTGATTTACAAGAGAGAGAACAAAATATAAAAGGGAAACTAATATTGAACAAAGGAACTTCTTTCTGTTTCGGTTAGCGCCTATTTACCTGTGAGCTTACACACACTGTGGTAACAATTAATTAATATATATAAAACATATCTGAAGTTGAATTCATTTTGAGATCGCATTGATTATCTCTAGTTTTTTCGGACTTAGGAACTAAAGATATATGACTTTATTGTATTATCAACGCTGACCTTTTGCTAAATTCAAGAAAGACAAATTTCTAAAATTGCTAAACAGAAGAAAATACGAGTATATTGAGAGGTTTAACAGTAGTAATGCCAATTGCACAGTTATCCAGATGGTTAGAAGTTGTAACAAATGGATAAAACCACAAGTTTTACATTAAAAGGTATTCCAGAATCTTTGGAACAAATCTTCATCAGTTTAATGTACCTGGAAATGAAATTAATGAATAATTAATTTCTTCAATATATAACCATTTCCGACGACTATACATTGTTATTTGAAATTTCCCCAATAAATATATTTTAAAAGAGTATGTAATTATGTTAAAGACTCTTCCAGTAAGGTATATCAATTAAGAAGTTTCAGAAGATGAGTTCCTTTTATTGTAAAAACGTTACAAGCTTTCGGGCAAAAGTCCTTCGACAGGCAAGATATAACTACACTATGAAAGATATCGATTGTTGTAATGAATATATACACGTATTAATTTACATAAATATAAAAAGCATGCAAATGAACAATTTAACTATTTGTAAAAATGAAAAGTAAGAAATAAAATAAAAATCCTAGAGGGTAATTCAAGAGATGCAAAAACATTAGCTGGAGGAAAAGGAATACCAATGAGGCAAATATATGACTGCAATGGATCTTCAACTATATAACTAAATATATCTAAGTAACTATTACGGGTGAATTTGTGAGGTTAAAGGTTATGCTCTGGACTGCCATCTATGAATTGGTGTTTAATGATTAGTGAGAGACAAAAACCGATTATGAACCGGTGTGACTGAGGTGGTGGAAATGGGGTTATTAATATACCAAAGGTAGAATCTGAAAAATTCAATTGGAGATGTAGTTTGTGTAGATTGCGGGAATGTCTATTTTTCTATTTATGCTGTGTAGCTTGGATGAAACTATGGATTCCAGAACCAATCTTTGGTGTAGGTTGGAGATATTTTTGTAGTGAATGGTTGGGTTAGCAGTGTCAAAGGAATGGCCAGAAGATGCAATGTGTTGAAAAATAAGGGAACGGGTATCTCGGTTGGTGATGTTGCGTGTGTGTTCGGACATTCTAATGGCGATGGTCCTACCGGTCTCCCCCACATAGGTGGCAGGACACTGTTGGCATGAGACCGAGTAGACTGCTCCAGTAGATGTTAGAGGGTCAGTGGAGGAGTCGGTTTTTGTGATGGAATGCCTAAGGAGTGAGTGGAGGTTAGGTGTGTTAGTAAAAAAGGTACGGATGCCAAGGGTTTGAGAAAAGGGAGAGGTTAACTGAGAGTGAAGAGAATGGGATCACACATGTGGATTTGTAAGTTGCAGGAGGGTTAAGAGGAATAGGTGTGTTTTTCTATAAAGGATAGAGGGAAACCTGAAATTGTAAGATGGGAGATGATGCGGTTCTTTTCAATAGTTTTGAAGATGGGGAGTGAGCAGTGGGTTAATAGGCGGCGGGTGAGGGCTTTAACTATGTTGATTTTGTGGGAAGTTGGACAGTGTGACCTATAATGGGTGTATCTGGGGGGGGGGGTGGTTTTTCTTGTAGTAGACTGTGGTATGGTAGGTATTTGGTGTGCGTATGACTAGGGCGTCTAGGAAATCCCCCAAATCTTACGAACCTTCTAACCCCCCTTTGGAATAATAACAGGAGAGCCTTCACGACACCCAATTCCACCAGTTTCATACAGGATATAACAAACCTGCTCCCCCCTCCAAACTCATCCATGTGTTCGTTCGACGTATCTTCCCTATTCCTCAGCCTTCCACACAGCCTCATGATAGATAACCTTCACCAATTCCTTTCACCCATCCACACAGATGCCACCATAGCTAGTAACATCATCTCACTCACCGAAATCTGCCTGTGCATGAACACCTTCACCTATTCCCATACCCACTTTAAACAGATCAGGGGAACCCCAATGGGCAGCCCCCTCTCATCCATTTTATCTGAAATAACGATGTCTATCATAGACCAGTGGATCTGTAACCGGCACTTCTCAAACATCTTCTTCTGGCGACGATACGTTGACGATATTTTCTGCGTATGCAAAACCGACAGCGAGGATGCCATTTTTACCGACCTCCACACTTACAATCCCAACATCACATTCACTCTTGAGAGAGAACACGAGCATGTCATTCCTTTCCTAGACGCCCTAGTCATACGCACACCAAATACCTACCATACCACAGTCTACTACAGATGGACAGATGGAAATATTTGGCTTGTCAAAGACAAAGCCGGGAACGAACAGTCTACTACAAGAAAAACCACCCCCCCCCCCAGATACACCCATTATAGGTCACACTGTCCAACTTCCCACAAAATCAACATAGTTAAAGCCCTCACCCGCCGCCTATTAACCCACTGCTCACTCCCCATCTTCAAAACTATTGAAAAGAACCGCATCATCTCCCATCTTACAATTTCAGGTTTCCCTCTATCCTTTATAGAAAAACACACCTATTCACCTGTTCCTCTTAACCCTCCTGCAACTTACAAATCCACATGTGTGATCCCATTCTCTTCCCTCTCAGTTAACCTCTCCCGTTTTCTCAAACCCTTTGGCATCCGTACCTTTTTTACTAACACACCTAACCTCCACTCACTCCTTAGGCATTCCATCACAAAAACCGACTCCTCCACTGACCCTCTAACATCTACTGGAGCAGTCTACTCGGTCTCATGCCAACAGTGTCCTGCCACCTATGTGGGGGAGACCGGTAGGACCATCGCCATTAGAATGTCCGAACACACACGCAACATCACCAACCGAGATACCCGTTCCCTTATTTTTCAACACATTGCATCTTCTGGCCATTCCTTTGACACTGCTAACCCAACCATTCACTACAAAAATATCTCCAACCTACACCAAAGATTGGTTCTGGAATCCATAGTTTCATTCAAGCTACACAGCATAAATAGAAAAATAGACATTCCTGCAATCTACACAAACTACATCTCCAATTGAATTTTTCAGATTCTACCTTTGGTATATTAATAACCCCATTTCCACCACCTCAGTCACACCGGTTCATAATCGGTTTTTGTCTCTCACTAATCATCAAACACCAATTCATAGATGGCAGTCCAGAGCATAACCTTTAACCACACAAATTCACCCGTAATAGTTACTTAGATATATTTAGTTATATAGTTGAAGATCCATTGCAGTCATATATTTGCCTCATTGGTATTCCTTTTCCTCCAGCTAATGTTTTTGCATCTCTTGAATTACCCTCTAGGATTTTTATTTTATTTCTTACTTTTCATTTTTACAAATAGTTAAATTGTTCATTTGCATGCTTTTTATATTTATGTAAATTAATACGTGTATATATTCATTACAACAATCGATATCTTTCATAGTGTAGTTATATCTTGCCTGTCGAAGGACTTTTGCCCGAAAGCTTGTAACGTTTTTACAATAAAATAAACTCATCTTCTGAAACTTCTTAATTGATATGTAATTATGTTTTCTCGATGAGTATTTATGGTTTTGGCATTTATATATATATGTTAAAATGACGACATACTTTCGATATTTCGACGAGGCTGTTCGCCTATCTTCTAGGAAATCAAAAACCTTGTAAGCTTATTATCCGCGTGACGAACGAGAAGTGCTGTTTTATATAACATAGTTTGGTGTGATCAAACCATTTAGATTGAATTTAGTCACACCAACCTATGTTATATAAAACAGCACTTCTCGTGCATCACGCGGATAATAAGTTTACAAGGAGTTTGATTTTCCTAGAAGAAGATAGACGAACAGCCTCGTCGAAATATTGAATTTTTATAAATATATTTGATCCAAAATATGCCGTCATTTTAATGTATTAAAAAATGGATTGCTCGATTTTTTAAGCCATATATATACACTGGTTCGCAAAATTAAAGGAACTGTTGGGATCCGGCCAACGGCTTCTGTGAATATTTTCGGAATATATTTCAAGATATATTTCTATGAATAGTTTTTGTTATGTTTGATTGTATTCGGCAACATTGTAATTGCCTTTTTTCGAGAACTCTCGTTTGTTTTGGTTAATGTAGTTTTTGTAGAGTTTACAGCTAATTGGTATGTTATGTTTTTGTTTTAAATTTCTATAAATTAATATGTAAAGTTTTTCATTTTTGTTATAAAATAAATTTGTTAATCAAAAAGAGATGTCTTGATTTTAAAAGTAGTCAAGCAGAATATACCCTAGCGGGTAAATCGATCCGCAAAAGAATATTTGATATTAGATAAACATTTAAAATACCACCATTTTTGGTAGCAGAACTCGGTTGATAGAAAATAAATATTCTAAAAAGTGTATTATGGATATCTATATAGATAATACCGTAACAGAGTTTTCCATTGTAAAGTCGTGAGCTATCTCCTCCGAAGATTCTGAACTACACATAACGATCTATATACCAAAATTTTCGTTATTTTTTTTCTTCGTATGATAGGCCTGTTTTTATTTTCCTAATGTTAACAGTTATTTTTATTTTTTAATTTAATCTATTTTACAATCGTAGATTTTTTGCATTTATCATCATCAATTCTTTTGTTTACAATTGCGTACTTTTATAGAGAGAAATAAAGAAATACATAATTGATTAGATACAAAAGTGTGAACCAGAAAGTCGATTTTTAAAAATGTTATTATTTAATATAAACTTATTTTAATTTAATTTTTAAATGAATAGGTAGCGTAAAAGTGTATATGAGGTTAGATTCAAATAGGTTAAATTATGTTAGTTTAATCGCTAAATAAGGTTAGTTTTAGATAAGTTGAATTAGGTTAGTTTCAGATAATTAAAAAAAATAATGTTCGTTTTTAGAAAAATAATTCGAAATAGTAAGTATATATATATTAATATAAAAGATCGAAATGTAAAAATCACTATGTCCAAAATCTTCGCTTTAACTCGTGTAAAACGGCTCGAAGGTACGGCGGTGTCAACGTACAGCGCCGCCTACCAAAGTTAACCTTTTCTGGGAACTCACCAGGTTATATTATTTTTCAAATTGTAGATTGAATTATTACTTTTAATCTATCTTTTATAGTGTCTTCAATAGTGTGTGACGTTTCAGCAACAGCATCAGACAGAAGAATAAATGAACTAAAGAATAAAATCTCATTTTTTCTTTTGTCTGATGATGGTGGCATTTGAATTAGGTCTTATTTTTTTTTATTAATTTGTTATAGTTTTTCATTTGAATTTAGCTCCATTTTTGTGTCTTATTTCTTCTTTATATTAAAACTTAGAATTAAGCTTTGCTTTTTTATATACATGTTTATTACACATTTAGCAATACTTTTTCTTTATATTTGCTCTTATTTACTCATTTTTTTACACTTTCACAATCAGATTTTGAAAATGGCTAAATGGCTTCACTTCTCCCTATTTACTTTTGTAGCTTTTCTTATAAAAAAATATTAGAACTTAGAATTAAGCTTTGCTTTTTTATATACATGTTTGTTACACATTTAGCAATATATATACCAAACTATTTTTTTGAATACTTACCTCTTTTAGTGAATTTTTGTCAGGGGGGCTACAAAAGTGCCGTACTTATGCAGTATTTTTATGCTTTTCCTGTGAAAAGGATAATGAAATTTAAAATTAAGCTTTGCTTTTTTATATACATGTTATTTACACATTTAGCAATATATACACAGAAATATTTTTGGAATATTTAACTTTTTTGGTGAATTTTTGTCAGGGAAGCTATGGACTGCCGTAATCATGCATTATGTTGATGTTCTTCTCATAAAAAAAATATTTGGGTTTGGAATTGGGCTTTGCTTTTTTGTATACATGTTTTTTACATATTTAGCAATTTACACACAGAAAAATTTTGGAATATTTAACTTTCTTGGTGAATTTTTGTCAGGGAAGCTATCGACTGCCGTAATCATGCGGCTGCAAAAGTGCCGTACTTATGCAGTATTTTGATGCTTTTCCTGTGGAAAGGATAATGAAATTTAAAATTAAGCTTTGCTTTTTTATATACATGTTATTTACACATTTAGCAATATATACACAGAAATATTTTTGGAATATTTAACTTTTTTGGTGAATTTTTGTCAGGGAAGCTATGGACTGCTGTCATCATGCATTATGTTGATGTTCTTCTCATAAAAAAAATATTTGGGTTTGGAATTGGGCTTTGCTTTTTTGTATACATGTTTTTTACATATTTAGCAATTTACACACAGAAATTTTTTTGAATATTTAACTTTCTTGGTGAATTTTTGTCAGGGAAGCTATGGACTGCCGTAATCATGCGGCTGCAAAAGTGCCGTACTTATGCAGTATTTTGATGCTTTTCCTGTGGAAAGGATAATGAAATTTAAAATTAAGCTTTGCTTTTTTATATACATGTTATTTACACATTTAGCAATATATACACAGAAATATTTTTGGAATATTTAACTTTTTTGGTGAATTTTTGTCAGGGAAGCTATGGACTGCCGTAATCATGCATTATGTTGATGTTCTTCTCATAAAAAAAATATTTGGGTTTGGAATTGGGCTTTGCTTTTTTGTATACATGTTTTTTTACATATTTAGCAATTTACACACAGAAAATTTTTTGAATATTTAACTTTCTTGGTGAATTTTTGTCAGGGAAGCTATGGACTGCCGTAATCATGCGGCTGCAAAAGTGCCGTACTTATGCAGTATTTTGATGCTTTTCCTGTGGAAAGGATAATGAAATTTAAAATTAAGCTTCGCTTTTTTATATACATGTTATTTACACATTTAGCAATATATACACAGAAATATTTTTGGAATATTTAACTTTTTTGGTGAATTTTTGTCAGGGAAGCTATGGACTGCCGTCATCATGCATTATGTTGATGTTCTTCTCATAAAAAAAATATTTGGGTTTGGAATTGGGCTTTGCTTTTTTGTATACATGTTTTTTACATATTTAGCAATTTACACACAGAAAATTTTTTGATAATTTAACTTTCTTGGTGAATTTTTGTCAGGGAAGCTATGGACTGCCGTAATCATGCGGCTGCAAAAGTGCCGTACTTATGCAGTATTTTGATGCTTTTCCTGTGGAAAGGATAATGAAATTTAAAATTAAGCTTTTCTTTTTTATATACATGTTATTTACACATTTAGCAATATATACACAGAAATATTTTTGGAATATTTAACTTTTTTGGTGAATTTTTGTCAGGGAAGCTATGGACTGCCGTAATCATGCATTATGTTGATGTTCTTCTCATAAAAAAAATATTTGGGTTTGGAATTGGGCTTTCCTTTTTTGTATACATGTTTTTTACATATTTAGCAATTTACACACAGAAAAATTTTGGAATATTTAACTTTCTTGGTGAATTTTTGTCAGGGAAGCTATGGACTGCCGTAATCATGCGGCTGCAAAAGTGCCGTACTTATGCAGTATTTTGATGCTTTTCCTGTGGAAAGGATAATGAAATTTAAAATTAAGCTTTGCTTTTTTATATACATGTTATTTACACATTTAGCAATATATACACAGAAATATTTTTGGAATATTTAACTTTTTTGGTGAATTTTTGTCAGGGAAGCTATGGACTGCCGTAATCATGCATTATGTTGATGTTCTTCTCATAAAAAAAATATTTGGGTTTGGAATTGGGCTTTGCTTTTTTGTATACATGTTTTTTACATAATCAGCAATTTACACACAGAAAAATTTTGGAATATTTAACTTTCTTGGTGAATTTTTGTCAGGGAAGCTATGGACTGCCGTAATCATGCGGCTGCAAAAGTGCCGTACTTATGCAGTATTTTGATGCTTTTCCTGTGGAAAGGATAATGAAATTTAAAATTAAGCTTTGCTTTTTTATATACATGTTATTTACACATTTAGCAATATATACACAGAAATATTTTTGGAATATTTAACTTTTTTGGTGAATTTTTGTCAGGGAAGCTATGGACTGCCGTAATCATGCATTATGTTGATGTTCTTCTCATAAAAAAAATATTTGGGTTTGGAATTGGGCTTTGCTTTTTTGTATACATGTTTTTTACATATTTAGCAATTTACACACAGAAAAATTTTGGAATATTTAACTTTCTTGGTGAATTTTTGTCAGGGAAGCTATGGACTGCCGTAATCATGCGGCTGCAAAAGTGCCGTACTTATGCAGTATTTTGATGCTTTTCCTGTGGAAAGGATAATGAAATTTAGAATTAAGCTTTGCTTTTTTATATACATGTTTATTACACATTTAGCAATACTTTTTCTTTATATTTGCTCTTATTTACTCATTTTTTTACTCTTTCACAATCAGATTTTGAAAATGGCTAAATGGCTTCACTTCTCCCTATTTGCTTTTGTAGCTTTTCTTATAAAAAAAATATTAGAACTTAGAATTAAGCTTTGCTTTTTTATATACATGTTTGTTACACATTTAGCAATATATATACCAAAATATTTTTTTGAATACTTACCTCTTTTAGTGAATTTTTGTCAGGGGGGCTACAAAAGTGCCGTACTTATGCAGTATTTTGATGCTTTTCCTGTGAAAAGGATAATAAATTTAAAATTAAGCTTTGCTTTTTTATATACATGTTATTTACACATTTAGCAATATATACACAGAAATATTTTTGGAATATTTAACTTTTTTGGTGAATTTTTGTCAGGGAAGCTATGGACTGCCGTAATCATGCATTATGTTGATGTTCTTCTCATAAAAAAAATATTTGGGTTTGGAATTGGGCTTTGCTTTTTTGTATACATGTTTTTTACATATTTAGCAATTTACACACAGAAAATTTTTTGAATATTTAACTTTCTTGGTGAATTTTTGTCAGGGAAGCTATGGACTGCCGTAATCATGCGGCTGCAAAAGTGCCGTACTTATGCAGTATTTTGATGCTTTTCCTGTGGAAAGGATAATGAAATTTAAAATTAAGCTTTGCTTTTTTATATACATGTTATTTACACATTTAGCAATATATACACAGAAATATTTTTGGAATATTTAACTTTTTTGGTGAATTTTTGTCAGGGAAGCTATGGACTGCCGTAATCATGCATTATGTTGATGTTCTTCTCATAAAAAAAATATTTGGGTTTGGAATTGGGCTTTGCTTTTTTGTATACATGTTTTTTACATAATCAGCAATTTACACACAGAAAAATTTTGGAATATTTAACTTTCTTGGTGAATTTTTGTCAGGGAAGCTATGGACTGCCGTAATCATGCGGCTGCAAAAGTGCCGTACTTATGCAGTATTTTGATGCTTTTCCTGTGGAAAGGATAATGAAATTTAAAATTAAGCTTTGCTTTTTTATATACATGTTATTTACACATTTAGCAATATATACACAGAAATATTTTTGGAATATTTAACTTTTTTGGTGAATTTTTGTCAGGGAAGCTATGGACTGCCGTAATCATGCATTATGTTGATGTTCTTCTCATAAAAAAAATATTTGGGTTTGGAATTGGGCTTTGCTTTTTTGTATACATGTTTTTTACATATTTAGCAATTTACACACAGAAAAATTTTGGAATATTTAACTTTCTTGGTGAATTTTTGTCAGGGAAGCTATGGACTGCCGTAATCATGCGGCTGCAAAAGTGCCGTACTTATGCAGTATTTTGATGCTTTTCCTGTGGAAAGGATAATGAAATTTAGAATTAAGCTTTGCTTTTTTATATACATGTTTATTACACATTTAGCAATACTTTTTCTTTATATTTGCTCTTATTTACTCATTTTTTTACTCTTTCACAATCAGATTTTGAAAATGGCTAAATGGCTTCACTTCTCCCTATTTGCTTTTGTAGCTTTTCTTATAAAAAAAATATTAGAACTTAGAATTAAGCTTTGCTTTTTTATATACATGTTTGTTACACATTTAGCAATATATATACCAAAATATTTTTTTGAATACTTACCTCTTTTAGTGAATTTTTGTCAGGGGGGCTACAAAAGTGCCGTACTTATGCAGTATTTTGATGCTTTTCCTGTGAAAAGGATAATAAATTTAAAATTAAGCTTTGCTTTTTTATATACATGTTATTTACACATTTAGCAATATATACACAGAAATATTTTTGGAATATTTAACTTTTTTGGTGAATTTTTGTCAGGGAAGCTATGGACTGCCGTAATCATGCATTATGTTGATGTTCTTCTCATAAAAAAAATATTTGGGTTTGGAATTGGGCTTTGCTTTTTTGTATACATGTTTTTTACATATTTAGCAATTTACACACAGAAAATTTTTTGAATATTTAACTTTCTTGGTGAATTTTTGTCAGGGAAGCTATGGACTGCCGTAATCATGCGGCTGCAAAAGTGCCGTACTTATGCAGTATTTTGATGCTTTTCCTGTGGAAAGGATAATGAAATTTAAAATTAAGCTTTGCTTTTTTATATACATGTTATTTACACATTTAGCAATATATACACAGAAATATTTTTGGAATATTTAACTTTTTTGGTGAATTTTTGTCAGGGAAGCTATGGACTGCCGTAATCATGCATTATGTTGATGTTCTTCTCATAAAAAAAATATTTGGGTTTGGAATTGGGCTTTCCTTTTTTGTATACATGTTTTTTACATATTTAGCAATTTACACACAGAAAAATTTTGGAATATTTAACTTTCTTGGTGAATTTTTGTCAGGGAAGCTATGGACTGCCGTAATCATGCGGCTGCAAAAGTGCCGTACTTATGCAGTATTTTGATGCTTTTCCTGTGGAAAGGATAATGAAATTTAAAATTAAGCTTTGCTTTTTTATATACATGTTATTTACACATTTAGCAATATATACACAGAAATATTTTTGGAATATTTAACTTTTTTGGTGAATTTTTGTCAGGGAAGCTATGGACTGCCGTAATCATGCATTATGTTGATGTTCTTCTCATAAAAAAAATATTTGGGTTTGGAATTGGGCTTTGCTTTTTTGTATACATGTTTTTTACATATTTAGCAATTTACACACAGAAAAATTTTGGAATATTTAACTTTCTTGGTGAATTTTTGTCAGGGAAGCTATGGACTGCCGTAATCATGCGGCTGCAAAAGTGCCGTACTTATGCAGTATTTTGATGCTTTTCCTGTGGAAAGGATAATGAAATTTAAAATTAAGCTTTGCTTTTTTATATACATGTTATTTACACATTTAGCAATATATACACAGAAATATTTTTGGAATATTTAACTTTTTTGGTGAATTTTTGTCAGGGAAGCTATGAACTGCCGTAATCATGCATTATGTTGATGTTCTTCTCATAAAAAAAATATTTGGGTTTGGAATTGGGCTTTGCTTTTTTGTATACATGTTTTTTACATATTTAGCAATTTACACACAGAAAAGTTTTGGAATATTTAACTTTCTTGGTGAATTTTTGTCAGGGAAGCTATGGACTGCCGTAATCATGCAATATGTTGATGTTCTTCTCATAAAAAAAAATATTTGGGTTTAGAATTGGGCTTTGCTTTTTTATATACATTACCCGAAGGACCCGCAGGTGAGAAACTATAGAAGAAAAATTTTAACAAATCAGAAAATGAAATTGCAAACAACAGAACTACACTTCTTTAAGGACATGAGAGCACATGCACTGTATCACCATACGTGTACCATTTTCAAAGACCCTGCTTAGGATTAAAACTTCTCAGAAGCATAACAATAGTACCAACCTAGAGGTTAACTGGTGTGGATGCATTCCTCTGGGAGTAAGACTATTGAGAAATTCAGTAGGGAGTTATTTTGCTTCTCCGCATTCTAACACTCCAACTGTTAACACTGTGGAAACACTGACTCATGTTTGGTAAGCAATTTCAGGGAAGAAACTATAGACATTGGATTAAATAAATTATTAATTAAATTGCATTAAATAAAAATTATTAGATTTAAATAAATATTATTAGAGTGAAAAAAAAAGAAAAAATTAACAAATTAGAAAATAAAATTTCGAAAAATACAACTATATTGCAGATAAGATAAGAAGACCTTATTAAAAAATAAATAAACAAACTGTAATTCGACACTATCGATAATTCGACACTTTCGATAATTCGACACTTTCGATAATTCGACCATTTTAAAAATCAAATTTACAAGGTTGATTGTTGTTTAAATACAACTTTGATTTTGCATGCATAAACACATGCTCTTGTAGCAAGAACCCAAATATTATTTATAGTCATAGCAAAAGCTAACTTTATTGAAAACTGATGCCTCTTCAGAATGAATGGAAGACTGAAATCTGAAGGAGCAGAAGATATGGGTCATCTTTACATGTATGCTATCCAATGTTCGCACACTTGAAAAAGCCACATATAAAGTTGTCCGTGCGTAAACACAGGCTCTTGTAGCCAAGGTTTGGCCTTGAGCCTTATTTATAGTCATAGTAAAAGCCAACCTTAGTGAAAACTAACGCCTCTCTAGAATGAAGCGAAGGTTGGTATCCGAAGGGGCCAAAGATATTTCAGACACTATACAGTGTGTTCAACTTTGGGCACTGTCAGTATATGTGCTTCAAGGACATGAGAGCACATGCGCTGAAACACCATACGCGTTCCATCGCAAAGATCCTAAAGGCATTGGTGAAAGTATAAATGACCCATATCTTCTGCTCCTTCAGATTTCAGTCTTCCATTCATTCTGAAGAGGCATCAGTTTTCACTAAAGTTGGCTTTTGCTATGACTATAAATAATATTTGGGTTCTTGCTACAAGAGCCTGTGTTTATGCATGCAAAAGCAAAGTTGTATTTAAACAACAATCAACCTTGTAAATTTGATTTTTAAAATGGTCGAATTATCGAAAGTGTCGAATTATCGAAAGTGTCGAATTATCGAGTGTCGAATTACAGTTTGTTTATGTATTTTTTAATAAGGTCCTCTTATCTTATCTGCAATATAGTTGTATTTTTCGAAATTTTATTTTCTAATTTGTTAATTTCTTTCTTTTTTTTTCACTCTAATAATATTTATTTAAATCTAATAATTTTTATTTAATGCAATTTAATTAATAATTTATTTAATCCAATGTCGATAGTTTCTTCCCTGAAATTGCTTACCAAACATGAGTCAGTGTTTCCGCAGTGTTAACAGTTGGAGTGTTAGAATGCGGAGAAGCAAAATAACTCCCTACTGAATTTCTCAATAGTCTCACTCCCAGAGGAATGCATCCACACCAGTTAACCTCTAGGTTGGTACTATTGTTATGCTTCTGAGAAGTTTTAATCCTAAGCAGGGTCTTTGAAAATGGTACACGTATGGTGATACAGTGCATGTGCTCTCATGTCCTTAAAGTAGTGTAGTTCTGTTGTTTGCAATTTCATTTTCTGATTTGTTAAAATTTTTCTTCTATAGTTTCTCACCTGCGGGTCCTTCGGGTAAACCCGGGGCGTTGCCCGGGTCACTCGGCTAGTTTATAATAATATGAAGATCGAAATTCTTAAAGGAAATAATTATCAGATATGGTCAATGCAAATGGAAGCCCTTTTAAATGCTAAGGACTTATTCAAAGAAGTAATTGCAAATGATATTCCTGAAAGAATTGAAAGTGACCTTAAAAATAAAGAAGAAATATTAAAATGGGAAAAATTTAATAGAGAAGCTTATGGCATGATTATACTTTCTATTGAGCCATCAATTGCATTAATTTATAAGGAAAATAGAAGAGCAAAGCAGCTTTGGGAGGCCTTAAAAACAAGATATTCAGGCATATCTGAAGAGAAAATGATGAATTGTTATCTAGAATTGTCAAGATTAAGAATGAAAGCCAATGAAAGTGCTGAAGAATTTATAACAAGAGCTCAGGCGTTAACAGTACAAGTTAAGGAATTAGGGAAACAGGTTTCAGACATAGAAGTTACCCGATATATAACAGAAGGCTTATCTCCCAGATTTAACGCTCTACGCCCTGTCATCATCGCAAATAGAAACATGTCCATTGATGCACTAAGACAACTTTTATTGGATTTTGAGAAACCATTAGAAACGACCGCTAGCAATGCACATACACAGGTTCTAAAAGCGGAATATGGCCACATGTCTAGGGAAAAAAGATGTCATGTGTGCAATAAATTGGGACATCTCAAAAGAGACTGTTGGTATAATCCTGACAATGCAAATTCAAAATTTACAAAGAAATACCAAAATGTACGCCATCAAAGTGAAAATATGCAAAATCGAAAAACTAATAGGGATAATAATCGGCGTAAGGAATATTTTTCTCAACGACATCATGCCCTTATGGCTTGGAAAGAGCAGCCTAGAACACTAGAAACGGAGTGGCAACTTGACTCTGCATGCTCAACTCATATGACTAATGATAATTCATGTTTAGAAGAAGTCATAGAATGCAATCAACCTATATTATTGGCAGAAACTCATCGCTCAATACAAGCAACCCAACAAGGCAATATTAAAATAGTTTCAAATGAGAACTCTCATGTTGAATTACAAGATGTACTCTATGTTCCAAATCTAAGATGCAATCTATTGTCAGTTGCTTCTATAGTTAACAAAGGAAACAAAGTGATATTTGACCAGAATGGAGCAACGATTCTAAGTGAAAAGGAGGAAATAATATCTAAGGGAATAATGAAGAACAATATGTTCAAAGTCACTTTCAAACCAGAAGTTATAAAAGAAACTGAAAAGTGTATGCACGTGTCTAGTGACAATATGGAGTTGTGGCACAAACGACTAGGACATATCAACTCAAGCTATTTAATGAGGATGCACAAAAACAAAATGGTGAAAGGTCTTGAAGACTTAAAGGGAGAACTATCTTACTGCGTAAGCTGCAACAAAGGAAAGATCACAAAAGCTGAAGGAAGTCCGTCACTCGGAGAAACTACAGCAAGACCACTGGAACGAATACACGTTGACATATGTGGGCCTTTGACACCAACAATTGGAGGAAGGAAATACATGTTGACCATAGTTGACCAATACACTAGAAGATACTTTATAGAAATTCTTCACAGTAAAGATGAAGCTACCAGCAACATTGAAAATTTCATAAAGAGAAGAGAAAAAGAGACAGGCATGAAAGTAAAGAAATTGAGATCAGACAATGGCGGTGAATTTATAAATACAGAAATGAAGAATTTTCTAGAATCAAAGGGCATTAAGCATGAGAAAACAGAACCTTATTTGCCGAGAAGCAATGGTATGGCAGAAAGGGCCAACCGAACAATCTTGGATATGACGAGAACTCTTCTGATTGAGGCCAATTTACCTATCAAGTTTTGGGGTGAGGCGGCAAGAACAGCTGTTTATCTCCATAATTTGACGCCTACAAAATCAAATTTGACTAAGACTCCAATGGAAATGTGGACTGGCCATAAACCATCAGTCAGACATCTCAAGATCTTTGGAAGCCCAGTTGTTTATAAAATAAATGATCATAAAAGATCCAAACTAGACCCTAAAGGAAAGGAAGGAGTACTCATCGGCTATTCAAATGAAAGAAGAGCATATCGAATATATGATATGGAGGAAGAAATGGTTTATGAAACAATACATGTTAAGTTTGATGAAGGAAGACCAAGAAGAAATACTAGCCAAAATACCTCATGTGATAAAGAGTACAATTATTTCCAATACAAATCTGGGACAACCTATGAAATGCCGAATTCTCTTGAAGCACAAGATCAAAAAATAGATGAATCAAATATTGGAGAAGATACCGATGATGGAGTGATTTCTCAACCATCAATAATGGAAGATGAGAGTCATACAGATATTAATTCCCAACAAGAAGCCGAACAACGTCCACAAAGAAGACGTGTGCTGCCAACTAAGTTTGGTAAATTTGACGAATATGTTGTCTATAAGACAGATAAGGACATACCGAATAATTATCAAGAGGCGATCGACTCAAGTGAAAGGTCAGGCTGGAATGAAGCAATGTTAGAGGAGTTGAATTCAATGAAAAAACACAAAGTATGGCAAGTAGTAGAGAGGCCTAGAGATAAAAAGGTCATTAACAGTCGCTGGGTATACTCAAAGAAAGACTCTGAACAAGGATTGCAACCCAAATATAAGGCCAGGTTAGTGGCCGCTGGTTACAACCAAATAAAAGGAGAAGACTTTGTAGAAGAATACAGTCCAGTTATGAAACTTGGAACTTTGAGGGTTTTGATATCTTTAGCTGTTAACCAAAAGAAGAATATAAGACTTTTTGATGTAAAAACTGCCTATTTGAATAATGATCTCGACTCGCCAATATATATGGAACAACCACTAGGCTTTGAGACCAATCCTAATGAAGTATGCCTAGTATCCAAGGCAATATATGGATTACCACAATCAGGACGGAAGTGGAATGAAAGGCTGGATGCTATACTCGCTAAGAGAAACTTGAAGAGAACAACTACAGATCCTTGCTTATATCGAACAGACCCAATAACAGCAAAAGAAATAATTCTAGCAGTGTATGTAGATGATTTCTTGATCCTATCCAATTCATCTAAGGATGTGGATGACCTAATATCAAGTCTCTCAGAAGACTTAGTTATCAATGAAGTAACACAAAATAGAAAATTCTTAGGAATTACTATAGAAAAACAAGAGAATGATATACTGTTATCGCAAGAAGAATTCATTGATAAGATTCTTGATAAATATGGAATGAGAGAATGCAAACCAGTGAAGTCACCTATAAATTTAGGAGAGAAATATGACGATTATGAAAACGGTCCACCTTATTCAAAGAAGATGTACCAAGAAGCAATAGGATCATTACTATACTTAACTAATGCAACAAGACCAGATATTGCATATGCTATAAATAGCCTATCACAATATATACAAGATCCAAGAGAAATACATTGGAGAGCTATCAAGCGAATATTGAGATATCTGCAATACACAAGAAATATAAAACTAAAATTCAGTGAAGGATCAGAACAATTAACTGCCATATCAGATGCTGGCTGGTGCACTACGAAAGATGCCAAATCATTTGGTGGACACTTTATTAAAATTGGCAACAATATAGTTAATTGGAAATGCAACAAACAAAGAATGGTTGCAATGTCCACAATGGAGGCTGAGTTATTAGCTTTTTGTGAAGGAGTTTGTGATGTTAAATGGTATGATAATCTTCTGGATGATCTTGGATGCAAAACTCAAAAGCCAATTCAAACATATACAGATAGCCAATCCCCGATAGCATGGCTGAAAAACCCAATACAAGGATTGAAAAGTCGACATTTTAATAGAAAATTGTATTTTGTAAGGGAAGAATTCCAGTCAAAAATGATAACACCTGTCTATAAACCATCCGAAACCATAGAAGCAGATATATTGACCAAAGGACTCTCCATCCCCAGACATGAATACCACATAAAGGAAATCTTCAGTACAGAACAACTTGAAGAGCACTGATAATGACTCTCAGAAGTAGTTGGACGGATAAGGAGGGAAATGTTGGGATCCGGCCAACGGCTTCTGTGAATATTTTCGGAATATATTTCAAGATATATTTCTATGAATAGTTTTTGTTATGTTTGATTGTATTCGGCAACATTGTAATTGCCTTTTTTCGAGAACTCTCGTTTGTTTTGGTTAATGTAGTTTTTGTAGAGTTTACAGCTAATTGGTATGTTATGTTTTTGTTTTAAATTTCTATAAATTAATATGTAAAGTTTTTCATTTTTGTTATAAAATAAATTTGTTAATCAAAAAGAGATGTCTTGATTTTAAAAGTAGTCAAGCAGAATATACCCTAGCGGGTAAATCGATCCGCAAAAGAATATTTGATATTAGATAAACATTTAAAATACCACCAGGAACAACATATTTTTTTCATTTATCTCAAATTTTATTGAACATTTATCAATGAAATTTTATACACAAATTTATTATTCCATTATTGATTAGAATACCCGAGATCAAAGAATTCTAACACGTATTTTATGCAAATTAGCCGGTCAAGCAATGATCTTCTTGCAGTCAGTGCATAAATATCTTGGATATTGTTGTTAATATGGGGTGTGATCGCCTTTAACTGATAGACAGGCTCTACATCGGTGACCCATACTAAGAATTAGGGAGTTTATCAGCTCCTGTGGAATTTACGCCCACTCTTGTGTTAAGGCTGTTTATAGCTCATGAGTGTTTCTAGGAAGGGGGTGGAGGGATGAGATCCGCCGTCCTAGGTTGTCCCATATATGCTCAATGGGATTTAGGTCTGGGGATCGAGCTGGCCAATTCATCCGAGCAATTGCATGGTTTTGGAGAAAAGTGTCGACCACACCAGCTCTATGTGGACGGGCATTATTATCCATTATAAGAAGGTTTTCTACCATTTCTAATGATTGAGGCATCGCATATGCTGCCAAGATCTCGTCCCGATACCTCTGTCCAGTCAGGGTTCCTTGCCGAAAAATGTGGAGTGATGCACATGACCGCCCAAGAAGATTCCATCCCAGACCATAAAATATTGGCTTCTGTAGGGATCCCTTTCAACCATATTTCGGGGATTATTTCTGGTTCCTACCTCTCTCCAGACAAAGACACGACGATAATAGCTGTTTAGAGAGAATCTGGACTCATCAGTAAACATTGCATGGCTCCATTCATCTGGATTCCAAGCGACATGTTGTCTGCGCCAAAGTTCCCTTGCTCTCTTTTGAGGTGGTGTCAACGGCACACAAATTATGGGTCGTCGAGCATAGAGGCCCTTCATGTGAAGCCTTCTGCGTATTGTATCAGTTGAAATGGGAGAAAACTTTCTTCTAATGGATGATAATGCCCGTCCACATAGGGCTGATGTGGTCGACACTTTTCTCCAAAACCATGCAATTGCTCGGATGAATTGGCCAGCTCGATCTCCAGATCTAAATCCCATTGAGCATGTATGGGACAACCTAGGACGGCGGATCTCATCCCTCCAACCCCTTCCTAGAAACACTCATGAGCTATAAACAGCCTTAAGAGTGGGCGTTGATTCCACAGGAGCTGATAAACTCCCTAATTCTTAGTATGGGTCACCGATGTAGAGCCTGTCTATCAGTTAAAGGCGATCACACCCCATATTAACAACAATTTCCAAGATATTTATACAGTGACTGCAAGAAGATCATTGTTTGACCGGCTAATTTGCATAAAATACGTGTTAGAATTCTTTGATTTCGGGTATTCTAATCAATAATGGAATAATAAATTTGTGTATAAAATTTCATTGATAAATGTTCAATAAAATTTGAGATAAATGAAAAAAATATGTTGTTCCTTTAATTTTGCGGACCAGTGTATATATATGTATATATTGGAGTCCATTGGAGATCATGAATAAATCGTTTCGTACTTGAGTTCCAGTACCTGAAGTGAAATGAACCCTATGGCTCCCTCGTGTTGTTTCGGCGAGGTTTTCTGCCTAAATAAATTGATCATTTCAAAAAAGATATTTTCAAACAATTAAACCTAACCTAGCCTAACCTAATCTATATATATAAAAATGGATGTTTGTTGGTCCGTCCGTCCGTTCGTAAGTGATAATCTTCTACATCGCTCAACCAATCGTGATGAAACTTTGGGAAGTTGTTTAGTATACTACCGGGATGGTTTCTGGCTAATTACTCTTTAGAAATAACCTTTCGTTGCATTTTTATTTACAATAAAACGTAAATTCACTCGCAATCAGCGCCCCCTCGCGGCAGACGTATGGCCTGAAATAGCCTCGCATGAGCATATTTGTAACGTCAAGCTTAGCCTATAGGTAAGGTACACAGCTTCGTACCCCTGCAACCTAGGTTCGAGGCTCAGCGTGGGTGTTTTTTTTTTTTAATTTCTTTTATATTATTGTAGCAAATTATTAAAAATATTATTTTATTTAAAATGTAGGCTTTTTAAAATAAAAATTAACATAAACAATTTTTTAATAATATTTATAACAAACCTAGGTTCGAGGCTCAGCGTGGGTGTCTTTTTTTATTTTCATTTCTTTTATATTATTGTAGCAAGGTCTGTTTTTACAGCATTATTATATTTTAATTGGTTTATTTTAAATATGTTTGTTATGAAGGCTCTATGTAATACTATTTAGAGCACATTTTACATTTTAAACACCTAAGCCCCCCTCTTTTTAATATTGTAGCAAAGTAATAAAAGTATTATTTTATTTTAGATGTTTGCCATGAAACTTTGGGAAGTTGTTTAGTATACTACCCGGACGGTTTCTGGCGAATTATTTTAAAATAATATTTATAACAATAATTATAGCGAATTTTAAGACATATTTTTAAATTCTGTGTTTGTGCATATATAAATATTTTACAAAAAATGTGAGAACGTTCTATTAGACTATCTCTAAAAACAAAAACCAATACATATAAACGAGTTCACTGACATTTATTAATGCAGTGATTATAATCAATGATTACAATGAAGGGCTATATTATCTATATATATAAAAATCACTTTCAAATTTTAACGTAACGTTCCATTCTCAATCCCGTAGGGCTTTATATCGGCTAAAACATTTTTATCTTTATAAATGAATATTAGCTTTACTGTACTGAATAGTTTAGTATAATGTTAATTTAACATATTACAACTTAGCCACAGCAACGCGTGGCCGGGTTCGCTAGTAATTATTATAAAATTCATATATTTAAAATTCTGAATATAGAGCAATCCATAATATATCTATATTTAAAAAAAGGCTTATTTTGGATTGTATTAAGATTATTTATTAATCCGATATTTCGATGGACCAATCGTCCATCTTTTACGAGGTATTTTGTTATGAAGCTCACAGCAGGTCGCGTGCTTCAGGTGAGCCACGGACGTCTTACAAGCTTATTGGGCTTCATAACAAAATACCTCCTAAAAGATGAACGATTGGCCCATCGAAATATCGGATTAATAAATAATCTTATTACAATCCAAAATAAGACTATTTCTTAAATATTTAAAATTATATATAAAGAGCAAAAATACTCATATAAAATGATATTTTTTAAGTACGGCGCAATTCTGCACTACTTATATAAAAGAGTCTTGTTACAAGTCCTGGAACTCTCCCCTACATATTTGTTACAAGTCTAGGAACACTCCCCTATATATTTGCTACAAGTCCTGGAACACTCCCCTACATATTTGTTACAAGTCCTGGAACACTCCCCTACATATTTGCGACAAGTCCTGGAACACTCCCCTATATATTTGTTACAAGTCCTGGAACACTCCCCTACATATTTGTTACAAGTCCTGGAACACTCCCCTATATATTTGTTACAAGTCCTGGAACACTCCCCTACATATTTGTTACAAGTCCTGGAACACTCCCCTATATATTTGTTACAAGTCCTGGAACACTCCCCTACATATTTGTTACAAGTCCTGGAACACTCCCCTATATATTTGTTACAAGTCCTGGAACACTCCCCTATATATTTGTTACAAGTCCTGGAACACTCCCCTATATATTTGTTACAAGTCCTGGAACACTCCCCTACATATTTGTTACAAGTCCTGGAACACTCCCCTACATATTTGTTACAAGTCCTGGAACACTCCCCTATATATTTGTTACTAGTCCTGGAACACTCCCCTATATATTTGTTACAAGTCCTGGAACACTCCCCTATATATTTGCTACAAGTCCTGGAACACTCCCCTATATATTTGTTACAAGTCCTGGAACACTCCCCTATATATTTGCTACAAGTCCTGGAACACTCCCCTATATATTTGTTACAAGTCCTGGAACACTCCCCTATATATTTGTTACAAGTCCTGGAACACTCCCCTACATATTTGTTACAAGTCCTGGAACACTCCCCTATATATTTGCTACAAGTCCTGGAACACTCCCCTATATATTTGTTACAAGTCCTGGAACACTCCCCTACATATTTGTTACAAGTCCTGGAACACTCCCCTATATATTTGTTACAAGTCCTGGAACACTCCCCTATATATTTGTTACAAGTCCTGGAACACTCCCCTATATATTTGCTACAAGTCCTGGAACACTCCCCTATATATTTGTTACAAGTCCTGGAACACTCCCCTATATATTTGTTACAAGTCCTGGAACACTCCCCTATATATTTGTTACAAGTCCTGGAACACTCCCCTATATATTTGTTACAAGTCCTGGAACACTCCCCTATATATTTGTTACAAGTCCTGGAACACTCCCCTATATATTTGCTACAAGTCCTGGAACACTCCCCTATATATTTGTTACAAGTCCTGGAACACTCCCCTATATATTTGTTACAAGTCCTGGAACACTCCCCTATATATATGTTACAAGTCCTGGAACACTCCCCTACATATTTGTTACAAGTCCTGGAACACTCCCCTATATATATGTTACAAGTCCTGGAACACTCCCCTATATATTTGTTACAAGTCCTGGAACACTCCCCTATATATTTGTTACAAGTCCTGGAACACTCCCCTATATATTTGTTACAAGTCCTGGAACACTCCCCTACATATTTGTTACAAGTCCTGGAACACTCCCCTACATATTTGTTACAAGTCCTGGAACACTCCCCTATATATTTGTTACAAGTCCTGGAACACTCCCCTATATATTTGCTACAAGTCCTGGAACACTCCCCTATATATTTGTTACAAGTCCTGGAACACTCCCCTATATATTTGTTACAAGTCCTGGAACACTCCCCTATATATTTGTTACAAGTCCTGGAACACTCCCCTATATATTTGC
Source organism: Cordylochernes scorpioides (assembly GCA_030710605.1). NCBI lineage: Eukaryota > Metazoa > Arthropoda > Arachnida > Pseudoscorpiones > Chernetidae > Cordylochernes > Cordylochernes scorpioides. The sequence goes on along the minus strand of CP092875.1, from coordinate 51,282,220 downwards.
TACAAGTCCTGGAACACTCCCCTATATATTTGTTACAAGTCCTGGAACACTCCCCTATATATTTGTTACAAGTCCTGGAACACTCCCCTATATATTTGTTACAAGTCCTGGAACACTCCCCTACATATTTGTTACAAGTCCTGGAACACTCCCCTATATATTTGTTACAAGTCCTGGAACACTCCCCTATATATTTGTTACAAGTCCTGGAACACTCCCCTATATATTTGTTACAAGTCCTGGAACACTCCCCTATATATTGTTACAAGTCCTGGAACACTCCCCTATATATTTGTTACAAGTCCTGGAACACTCCCCTATATATTTGTTACAAGTCCTGGAACACTCCCCTACATATTTGTTACAAGTCCTGGAACACTCCCCTACATATTTGTTACAAGTCCTGGAACACTCCCCTATATATTTGTTACAAGTCCTGGAACACTCCCCTATATATTTGTTACAAGTCCTGGAACACTCCCCTACATATTTGTTACAAGTCCTGGAACACTCCCCTACATATTTGTTACAAGTCCTGGAACACTCCCCTATATATTTGTTACAAGTCCTGGAACACTCCCCTATATATTTGTTACAAGTCCTGGAACACTCCCCTACATATTTGTTACAAGTCCTGGAACACTCCCCTATATATTTGCTACAAGTCCTGGAACACTCCCCTATATATTTGCTACAAGTCCTGGAACACTCCCCTATATATTGCTACAAGTCCTGGAACACTCCCCTATATATTTGTTACAAGTCCTGGAACACTCCCCTACATATTTGTTACAAGTCCTGGAACACTCCCCTATATATTTGTTACAAGTCCTGGAACACTCCCCTATATATTTGTTACAAGTCCTGGAACACTCCCCTATATATTTGTTACAAGTCCTGGAACACTCCCTACATATTTGTTACAAGTCCTGGAACACTCCCCTACATATTTGTTACAAGTCCTGGAACACTCCCCTATATATTTGTTACAAGTCCTGGAACACTCCCCTATATATTTGTTACAAGTCCTGGAACACTCCCCTACATATTTGTTACAAGTCCTGGAACACTCCCCTATATATTTGTTACAAGTCCTGGAACACTCCCCTACATATTTGTTACAAGTCCTGGAACACTCCCCTATATATTTGTTACAAGTCCTGGAACACTCCCCTACATATTTGTTACAAGTCCTGGAACACTCCCCTACATATTTGTTACAAGTCCTGGAACACTCCCCTATATATTTGTTACAAGTCCTGGAACACTCCCCTATATATTTGTTACAAGTCCTGGAACACTCCCCTATATATTTGTTACAAGTCCTGGAACACTCCCCTACATATTTGTTACAAGTCTTGGAACACTCCCCTACATATTTGTTACAAGTCCTGGAACACTCCCCTATATATTTGTTACAAGTCCTGGAACACTCCCCTACATATTTGTTACAAGTCCTGGAACACTCCCCTATATATTTGTTACAAGTCCTGGAACACTCCCCTATATATTTGTTACAAGTCCTGGAACACTCCCCTATATATTTGTTACAAGTCCTGGAACACTCCCCTATATATTTGTTACAAGTCCTGGAACACTCCCCTATATATTTGTTACAAGTCCTGGAACACTCCCCTATATATATGTTACAAGTCCTGGAACACTCCCCTATATATTTGTTACAAGTCCTGGAACACTCCCCTATATATATGTTACAAGTCCTGGAACACTCCCCTATATATTTGTTACAAGTCCTGGAACACTCCCCTATATATTTGTTACAAGTCCTGGAACACTCCCCTATATATTTGTTACAAGTCCTGGAACACTCCCCTATATATTTGTTACAAGTCCTGGAACACTCCCCTATATATTTGTTACAAGTCCTGGAACACTCCCCTATATATTTGTTACAAGTCCTGGAACACTCCCCTATATATTTGTTACAAGTCCTGGAACACTCCCCTATATATATGTTACAAGTCCTGGAACACTCCCCTATATATTTGTTACAAGTCCTGGAACACTCCCCTATATATTTGCTACAAGTCCTGGAACACTCCCCTATATATTTGTTACAAGTCCTGGAACACTCCCCTATATATTTGCTACAAGTCCTGGAACACTCCCCTATATATTTGTTACAAGTCCTGGAACACTCCCCTACATATTTGCTACAAGTCCTGGAACACTCCCCTATATATTTGCTACAAGTCCTGGAACACTCCCCTATATATATGTTACAAGTCCTGGAACACTCCCCTACATATTTGTTACAAGTCCTGGAACACTCCCCTACATATTTGTTACAAGTCCTGGAACACTCCCCTATATATTTGCTACAAGTCCTGGAACACTCCCCTATATATTTGCTACAAGTCCTGGAACACTCCCCTATATATATGTTACAAGTCCTGGAACACTCCCCTATATATTTGTTACAAGTCCTGGAACACTCCCCTATATATATGTTACAAGTCCTGGAACACTCCCCTACATATTTATTACAAGTCCTGGAACACTCCCCTATATATTTGTTACAAGTCCTGGAACACTCCCCTATATATTTGTTACAAGTCCTGGAACACTCCCCTACATATTTGTTACAAGTCCTGGAACACTCCCCTACATATTTGTTACAAGTCCTGGAACACTCCCCTATATATTTGTTACAAGTCCTGGAACACTCCCCTATATATTTGTTACAAGTCCTGGAACACTCCCCTATATATTTGTTAAAATCAAAAAGAGCTATGACACACTAGTAAGTGCAAAAGTCGAACTGCTTTCAACATGTTTAGACATGTGGTGCATTCTCTTACAGTAAAGGACAGTTTCCAACTACTCACTGTTTAAAATGGCATGTGTCCACACTCGGAGATATATATTTTTGCACACATCGAACAAATAATTGTCATTATAAAATAGGCATCATTGTTAATATTTAAAATATTCACATCCTTATTTTACAAAATTTATTTTGTTCATAATATAAATATTATGAAAAAAATATATAAATATATATGAAAAAATAATTGAAAAAAATAAAAAGGTCAGGTGTTGATATAAAAAATAAAAAAGGCATATCCTGACCAGGAGCACATGTGCTTTTCAGAAGGCATAGCGCCATCTAGTGGAACAGAAATCAACTAAACATTGATTTAGCCTATTCCCTGATATTTGACCAACCCAATTACTTGATAAATAAAAAAAAAAAAGGGGGAGGGGGTGCATCTCCTTACCGTGCAACTGAGTTATTGATGGCTTGCGCCATCTATCGGAATAAATATCAACTATTCGTTGATTTTTCAATTATTCCAGAATTGGCCAAATACCCATTCTTAATTAATCAAGAAAAGCTAACCACGTACGAGTTTCAGGATGTTGGCCCTCGTCAGCGTGGTGCAGGCTGTATCTCTTCATAAAAGAAAAAAACTTTATAAAATATACTATCATATCCCCTTTAAATATACTCCCATATTCACTTGGGATGAGCAAAAAATAGCCTCAGCTAAATTTTTCCACAGCCATCTGTTCACCTTAGAAGTTTTATGAGGAAGGCTCGCATAGAGAGACAATTTGTATTAATTCCTCAAAGATATAAGGTCATTTTGATTCCTAAATTTGCGGATTGTTGGAAAGAGCTGCCGACAAGACATTAGGAACAATGCCGCCAAGCCATCAAAATCATTCAAAGCAATACCGTGCCATCTATATATAACGAATGAAGACATTAAGACGTGAATGTTTCTTTTTACAAAATAACGCAAACTTCTACTGTCCACACTGCGATGAAAAAAAATATTGGGAGGGCTTGGCTAATCAATTGTGAATCCTCCCAGCGGTTTCGCCAATTTAATTTACCAGACCGCTTCTTTAGAGCTCTAATACTGTATTGGATCATTCTTCTCTATATGCTACACTGAAAAGGGTGAAATCTTAGAAATGGTATTTGGGAAAACTATGGACTTAGGACAGTAGAATTACATTGAATATTTGCATCGAGCAATGCACTTCCGCAAACAATAAGGATAAGTTAGACATAAATTACTACAAAGCAATAATGCGCCATCTCTTCTTCTTCTTTCTTATCTCCACACTGGGTGAAGTAGAATACGTCTGCCTTTGTCATTAAGACTGAGAGCACTACTCAGTGGCAGGCCGACTTAGCTCCAAAAGAAATGGCCGCCTCTGACATGAGGAACAGACGCCATGTGCAGCCGCTCCTAACATGGAGTACAAACGCTGCTCATCCTGTATCCCTGGATTAGGAGCCCTAACAGAGTACAGCTGAGCCCAGGTTTTTTAGTGAGCTTGTTACTGCTCCCCCTCCTCCTTTTTCATCCGGGCTTGGGACCGGCAAGGGCGGAGTTATACGCCATCTATATATAACCAATGAAGACATTAAGACACGAATGTTTCTTTCAATCAGAATCATATAGGTTTGTGTTAGCAGCTATAAGACCGCTTAGTGAATTCGATTTTCTCCAACATATTCGTGGCACTCAGAATATACTGAAACATAAATGTCAGTTTAGCTAACCAAAAACAGAAGCGATATAACTTGTATGAAAAGATGAGATAGGTAAACGAAATAAGTTCTCAAAAGACAAAACAAACTAGCCACACAAAAAAAGAAAATATATTTAAATTTGAAAACCAAATTCTTTATTAACCCGGGTTCTGGAGCGTACAACTTTCTGTTTGAAAACCCAATATATTTATATTTTGATATTTCTATTATTTTTCAAGATTAAAAGATAGACAAAATCCATATAATTTTATTTATTTTTGACTTTGGATTTTTTCATTTTGTGATTTTTATTTCTAATCCAAATCTCACCTAATCACATTTCTATTATGTGTATTAGCGGGTCGGTGGAAGGATGGTCTAAACCGTTGGATTTAGACCGCTACAAACCGGGATTGAATCCCGCAATGGACACTTTTTTCTGATTACAAAAAAAAGCTCCAATGGCCCCCGATTCTTGAAAAAGTCTAACCCCACCATCGAGTGCAAGTAACCAAACGGGACTCTGGCACATTTGTAAGTGAAAAAGTCGAACTGCCTTTAACATGTGTAGACATGTGGTGCATTTACAGTAAAAACAGACTCCAACTTCTTCCCACCATGATAATAATGGACTGTACCACGTGTACTAGAGATAATAATAACATTAAGTGTATTCGTACATCACATTATACAGTCCTATATTTATTCAAATTAAAGATACTTCGGTCAGTAAATATTTTTATTATTTCTTATATAATATATATAATATATTCTTATAAGAGATAATAAAAATATGTACTGGTTTACTAACACAAATAATAGCACCAAATAATTCCTACAGAGGTGGGTATAAGCAGTCAAATAAGCTTTTAGCTCTACCCTGTGGAATGCAAATGAGCATGAGAAAGGCAATTTATGCATTGATATCATCAGGAAAATATTGCTGCCCACAGAACCAAGCTTTACTCACTTGTTTGTCAAAAGAAACAATAAGAGAGTTTCTCTGGTCGGCATTCAACTTTTCAATGGAGTTTCTGGTGAAGGCAACATGCAGGTTCCTGGAAACATGATGTTGTGTCTATACTAAGGAAGTAATTTAAAATTTTGTGATGTTTTATATATATCAATAATGATGTTTTAATGCAGTGTGTGTAAAGCTACTCTAACAAGGTCTTTTATGAAACTGTATATCAAGCATGTCAAACTCAAATCCTAACACGGGCCAAATAAAAAAGTAATAAGATTATGTGGGCCGCAAAAAAAGAAAACAAGTAATTAAATTTTTATAGTAACATTTATGCAGGTTTATTTTTTAAAATACTAATAAGAAAAAAGAAAGTAAATTTAATATTTTCTCCCTGATATTTGGCATCTCTTTTCTGCTACCATCTTTCCTACTTCGGGGGAAATCTTGTTCGCAGTGATTAATTTTAAAACTGACCCAAGGTGAACGTCAGTAATTCTCGATCTGATTGGAGACTTATTTCCTTTCATAAGTGAAAATAACTGCTCGCACCGATAAGTACTTCCAAACATGGACATAATTTCATATGCTAATTTTCGAGTGTTTTCAAATCTGGCTGGCAAATATTTGTAAAATTCAGAAACGCCAACTTCAATGAATTTTGCCTTTAAATCTGAATCGCACTGGATATCTATTACCTCCATTTGCATATGATTAGGTACTGATTCTATATTTATCGAGAAAATCGAAGAAAACAAAGTAAACTTTCCTTCCAAAGATTTGAAATCAGAAAACCTTGTTTCAAATTCATTTCTGAGACTTAAAATTTTTTCCGCATATTTTTGATACGATGCAGTTTCACCTAAACTTGATTTGTACATGTTGCATGTCGGAAAGTGCATTAAATCTTCGTTTTTCAACTGCTTTTCCCAAAGAACTAGCTTACATTTGAATGCATTAACTTGGTCACACATGTTGGTAATGATCTGATCCTTTCCTTGCAGTTTCAAATTTAAATCCGACAAGTGTTTTGTTATGTCAACAATGAAGGAAAAATCTTGCAACCATACTTGATCAGAAAATAAAGTGATGTCTTGATTCTTGGTTATTAAAAACTGACATATTTCTTCTTTCAAGTCCCAAAATTGTTTGAGAACCTTGGAGCATGATAGCCAACGTACCTCGGTATAGTATGATAAACCTCAATATTCGCTTTCTAATTCAGTTAATAACAGAGAGAACTGTCGCTGATTTAAACCTCGAGATCTTATGAAATTGATGAATTTTTTGATAGGTGTCAACACATTTTCCATTTTTATTACCTTCGTACATAATACTTCCTGATGTATAATGCAATGCGTATGATGAATATTGGAACCATCAGAAATTTCACTTAGTTTTTTTCGCAATAATGCTACGAAACCGTTGGTTTTTCCAGTCATTGAAGGAGCTCCATCTGTTGCTACAGAAGTCAATTTTGATTGAGGTAAATTGTATTTTTGCAGAAGATCATAAACGCAATTAAATATATCTTCTCCTGTTGTAGTGCCATGCATCGGTACTAGTTCCAATAATTCCTCAAAAATGTTGAAATCCGTGTCGCAAGCTCGAAAAAAAAAAAAAAACAGCTAACTGAGCTACGCCCCCAATGTCCGTACTCTCATCACAGGCAATGGAAAATGCTTCGAAACAAGATGATTTTTCTTTTATCTGATCATTTAAATTTCTGGCCATATCAGTAACTCTTTCCACAACGGTATTTCGAGACAAAGATATTGCTTGAAACGTCTTCACACTTCCAGGACAAACAATTTCTGCAGCTTTAAATAAACACTTCTTGATGAAATCACCTTCAGTAAAAGGTTTTGAGTGTTTAGCTATCATCTCCGATAAAACGTAGCTTGCATGCACCGCCGCTTCACTCTCTTGTGATACTTTAGTAAACATAAACTGTTGTTTTTTCATTCCCAACTTGAACTCTTTTAACTTTTCTTGTCTCATTAAACCTTCGTAGGTATCATATTTTGATTTATGTTGTTCATAATGACGTTTAATGTTATATAATTTTGGTGCACTAATAGCATTATTACATATCAAGCAGATGATTTTATCTTTTACTTCAGAGCAAAAATACTCTAATTCCCACTTTTCTTGAAAATTCCTATGTTCGTCAGCAATTTTTCGTTTAGTTTTACTGCTACTTGGTTTTGATGAAGACATATTGAATACAAAGGTCTGAAAAAAAATAGTAATCGCTAACACAAAATAATAAAACGTTTTAATTAATATTTTAAATTGTTTTTTTTTTTAATTAATATTTTTTAACTTACCAGACACAGAATAACTGCACAAATTATTGAACGTAACTTAAAAAAAAAAAAAATTCTAGTACTCCGAAAGAATATTTTCTTTAAACTTTAAGACACACAATACTTATGGCGATGTACATACGTTATGTATGTAGGTATAATATTATCAAAACTTACGACTTATGTATGGCGACCAGTGGTTCGTTATTAATAAATAAATTATGTATAATTACAATTTTTAAAAATTAGGCTACACATTTTTATTATTATTTTTTTTTAATTTATAAAAAAAAAATTATTAAAATATATTATCTGGTGGGCCGCATGAGGCCCGCGGGCCGCGAGTTTGACATGCTTGCTGTATATGAATCCCTAAATAATACTACAATACTTAGCATAAAAATTCCGAAAACATTTTATGTGAATATATAATATATACGTTGTATCTTTAATTTGAAGAACTTTGAATACCGGCTAGGTAGCCTCTATCTTCACGATAATCTTATATTTATCTGTTTCTCACCCTATATTCTGTAAACACGGCAATAAATCCCCTTACCTCCCAAGATACTGTTTACAAATCCTACATACCTTGTTTATACAAGCTATATAATTGATTCTCCTAATAAATTATATATATTATATAAATATATCATTATATATATATATTTATAATATGATGCACCAGCGCGCCATCTGTTATCAAAATTCGAAACTATTTTAAACGCGCAAGATTCTTTTTGAAATTAAACAATTTCTATTGTCCTTACTGCAATGGAAAAATTAAATACCAGTGCTTGCAGGGTGTAGGCGGGATGGAGGGAGATCCTCCTGGTCGCTTCTGGGTATGAGACGCGCGTTTAAAATAGTTTTGAATTTTGATATATATAGATGCGCTAGTTTGATATTTATATCTATATATCTATATTGTAGCGTAGAAATCAAGCCTTGAAATATCCTAAGATGTAAAAGTATTTATTGATGACGTCACAGCGACGAGTCGACAATTATTAACAGGTCAGCCCCAAACTATTTACAGCTAGAGAATCTTGAGCAAGCAAGCAAAGAGATATTTTGATAATTATTTTACATAAAAGATTAATATATATTTATATAATCTGTTGAATAGTTTCATTGAATAATTTAATTAATAAATTATTTCTTCGTCACATAGCCTCCTCCTATAAAGAGCATCGACCCGATGCTCAGCAGGAGACTTACGTCGTCAGTCTTAAGAGCTAGCACTATGGCCAGGGATATTTTCAGGTGACTGTGGTGGATGTCTTCTTTCAGTTGAGATATCTTCTTCATGAGGACTTGGTAGGTCTATGTTTACGTCAAGGTAGCTTTTTCTAATTTCTACTGTGGTCGGCAAGGGGGGATTTTATAACTTTGCGGCCTCACCTCCAATGTGGTCTATCATCTAGTTTTAATGGCGGGGCGTCCAGCTAGATCTTCTAGCAGGTGAGAAATGTTGTCTGTTTGGACCGCGATATGAAGTAGGGCTTCGGTAGCGAGTGAAGGTTTCCCTCGATGATTCGTCATTGGGGTCCTGAGATTCAGCTCGAGAGTTGTAGGATACCATTGCGTCTTGCTTTCTTTGGAAATAGTCATTTCTCCTTTCCTCATTGTGTCTCTTCCTGTCACGGCAATAGCGGACGACGTGACCTGGATGTCCGCAGTAGAAACAGATTGGCCTTCCCTCAGTTGTACGCCAATCATTGGTGTCGCGTCTTCCTCCTTGTTTTGAGTATCGAGGTTCAGGGTGCGGTCTTATCGTTTCGGCCTCATATCTAGTATTTAAAAACTGTCGGGGTCTTTCCTTATGAGGGGGACTTCTCCTAGACTTTGAGATTGGCGCCAGGGTTCTTCCAATCTCCTCCTTTACAATTTCTTCTATTGTAGCATTTTTTGGTTCCTCCCGAGGAGAGCCTAATGCCTGCTGTACCTCCTCACGAACAATTTGCCTAATCATAGATGACAGATCTTTTCCGTCATCCTGGTCACAAAGAGAGGCTACATTTGGTAGGCGCTCGTACCTGGTTGGGGTAACTCGCCTACAACGGAGTGCTTCGACACGGCGACATTCTGTAATGAATTGCTCGGTGCTCTGTACATCCCTCGGTAGGAGTGCTTGATAAAGCTCCTCAGCTATCCCCTTCATGAGGTGGGAGATTTTATCTACCTCACTCATTTGAGGATCAACCTCTTTGCACAAGCACAGGAGATCCTGGATGTAACATTCGGTACTTTCACCTTTTAATTGTGCCCGTGTTTTAAGTTTCTTCTCGGCTTGCAATTTTGAATTTTCTTTTTTTCCGAACACATTCTCTAATTGAGATGTGAATTCCTTCCAAGTCTGTATGCTTTCTTCGTTGTTCTCAAACCATTTGAGAGCAGTTCCAGACAGATAAAAATAAACTTTAGTAAGACAAATGGTTTCGTCCCAATGGTTGTACCTTGCCACACGTGCATACCCTTTTAACCATTTTTGGAGATCTTCACCATCCTCCCCGGAGAAAATGGAAGGGTTCCTTGGCAGATGTTGAACAACGTAGTTGCTTACCTGAGTACCTTCCTTCTTTACATTCATAGAAGTTTCTTCTGGTTCAACAGAATCAATTTTTCTTTTATTTCTTAATGGGTATCGGTCCAGTCTCTCCACCAGTTGTAGCGTAGAAATCAAGCCTTGAAATATCCTAAGATGTAAAAGTATTTATTGATGACGTCACAGCGACGAGTCGACAATTATTAACAGGTCAGCCCCAAACTATTTACAGCTAGAGAATCTTGAGCAAGCAAGCAAAGAGATATTTTGATAATTATTTTACATAAAAGATTAATATATATTTATATAATCTGTTGAATAGTTTCATTGAATAATTTAATTAATAAATTATTTCTTCGTCACAATATTAATAAAATGGAAATTTCATAAGTGGACATCACTAAAAACTTTCGTTACAATGCATCAATATCAACCAAATTTTCAACATTTATGTAAAACGAGATGGAGCAGGTTTTGCTTAACATCAAAATATATTTCCTAACATTAACATGCGTAACTTCGCTGTTATCGATTAAATACAAAAAAAAAAATCAACAGAGTTAATTTTATTTATATATAAATACAAAATTAAATTTCAACAGAGTTAATTTTTTACATACTAGCTAATAATCTCAATCTAAAAAATATTCAAAACAAGCAATTTTAAGATAACACCATATGTAAAACAGTCGGCCAAGAAAGCAACAACGATATTACATCTTTCTCACATATTCACACACAATCTTGATTAATAATTAAAACTAATCTTTAACATTGTTTATTATACTTTAACTTTTATTTCTACATTTGTTTTTAAATACCCAATTGTTTTATCATGTTTCTAATTTCGCCTAACAAATTTACAAATTTATAGTGACCAACATATGCAAATTTTATCTTTGTTTTTATTTAACTTGATATCGTAAACATAACATCCATTGTAAGCATTTTTCTGTTCACCTTCCGTGGTTTCTCTTTTCTCTGATAGTTTTTAGGTGTAGTATATTTTCTTATTACTAGACTACAAACATTCCCTCGAGAAAAACCTGGGCGAAGCCGGGTACATCCGCTAGTATATAGATATAAATTAATGTTTGTATGTTTGTTTGTATGTCCGGTATACAAATTCGCAGTAGTTCACTAATTCAAACCAAAATTTCCATACATAGGTAAAAAAAAAATACGGGGAAGACGATAGGATATTTTAAAAAATATATAAATCAATTATTAAAACTATATATTCAAATTATTCTACTTAGCTCGCGAGCAGCGCCTCTAGCGGTGAAGATGGGAGGTAATATCGGCTGACTTAATGTACATGTAAAGTTTGGAGCGGGACGTTTCACAAGAGTGACATCCACGGCGCCAATTTATAATTGTAACGAATAGTGTTTGAATAAAACATTTAATCGGGTAAACCCGGGCGTTACCCGGGTCATTCGTCTAGTTATTTTTAGGTTATTATATGCTCCTATAGTTACATCAACCAATATTTTATTTAATTCTCGACGTTTAAATGACTCGCTGTCTCTCTTCTCAGCCTCCTTTTCAAAAGTCCGACAGTAAGTCTACATGTCTTTTCTGTCGTCTGAGGTTTCCAAAGATGTCACCGTCCCGAGTCTGATAGTTTGATGAGACGTTCAATAGATGGCGGTTATTTTTATCGTCTATTTTGACCAGAGAGAAGTGACAGTTCTTTTTAATGATTTAAAATATTAGCTCCTCAGTAGAATGTCCTCTATTTTTTAGATTAATCTAGCCTATCCATATTACCAACTGAACACCTCTTTAAATAATTTTCTTTAAAATTATAAACCTTTTTACCCCTATAGAAGCGCACACATTTTAAAAATAAACAACCCCTTACTCTGTGAATGTTTGTCCTTGATGTAAATAGAAATATATTGGGAGGGTCTGGCTCATCAGTGATTAACCCTTAAAGCGGTTTTGATAATTTAAACTATAATACTGTTTTGATATTGTATTTGACTGTTTTGCTTATATAGAGGGTAATAAAGGGGGGGGGGGTGGCTTGCTTGAGAACAATGTAAATACAGAGGGTGTTTCCTTTCAAATGAAACGATTTCAAACGTCCGTTAGAACTTTATTTTTCGAACGTGAATTTTTTTCATGTGTTCTATGTGCTTCCCCTTCTTCTTGGCTATCTCCCTGCATCGGACTTTCCAAGCTGCGAACACTTCCTTGACTTTGGAGAGCGAAACATTCGACCACTCCTCTTGTGCGGCTTTCCAAAGTCCGGCCTCAGTTTTGGGACGTCGGTTGAAGAGCCGTTGTTTCAACATACCGAACCCGTAAAAATCCAGTGGGCTGGCGTCGGGAGACTTCACTGGAATGTCCGAGTTCCTGATAAAATTTAGGCCTAGGGTGTCCTTCATTTCTTGTAGGAACTGTTGGGTTTTGTTGGAGGTATGGGAAGAGGCTTTGTCGTGATGAAGGAACACTTTGTCCATTTCCCCTGGGTAAAGGTCCTTCAGTTGTTCGATGACAGGTTTCAGAACGCATTCTATATAGAATTCTGAGTTCACCTTCACCTTCGATGGAACCTTTATGAGCGGAAGGACTCCACGGCCAGTCATTACCCCGACAACCATGAAACCTTTAGGGAAAGTTTCGGAGCATTGGTGAACCCAATTATCCGGGACCTGATTGCCTCTTTTGATGTAACAGATCTTCCGGATTCCATTGCAATACGTCACATACATCCATGCTTCGTCCAATGTTGCAGTATATTCCGATCTGGAACCGGCCAGGTGTTCCTCGTAGAGCTTCCGGGCATTCGTTGCACGGTTTTTCATGTGGAAAGGGGTGAGCTTGTGAACCTTGCCTTTTCGTCGGGTATCCAGTTCCAAATCTTTGTGAATGATGTTATTTATCGTTTTTAGCGATGTTCCACACATTCTGGAAAGTTGGCGCTGAGATGGTGGATTTTCAGTAGTTGCTAGCCGCTTTACCTTGGAAACCGTGGCGGGGGTCCGCACCGGACGTGGTCGATCGACTTGATATTTTTGCCCATTGGATTCAGCTTCCCTTTTCTTTCCGATGCCATTTACTACCCTACATATTGTAGCTTTGCCAACATCTAGTCCTTCTGCTTTTAGCTTTTTCACTATGACGCTATAACTGTTTCCTTCTTTGGAAAGGGTCCGAATTGTTTGTTCGACTTGGAGCGTTAGTCTCTCTCCCCCCATGTTGCAAAAATCATGATACCTGATGAAAATGAATTCTCCAGAAGATTCTAGATCTATTGGAACCAGTGTCGTGTGCAGCATGCCTGCACGTGCAAAACGCGAGCGCTCGAAAATCGTTTCATTTGAAAGGAAACACCCTCCGTATTATAATTATATCATTTTTGGATAATTAATAGAATCGCCGAATGTCGTGGTTTATTTAGATGAGGACAGCGAAGACTAAAATGCGGCTGATTCCACACTCGCCTTTTCAGTGATACGCTAACCTATGCATGGTGGATTCTGTGGCCACTGGACATGCATCGAACCTGGAGGCTGTTGGGTGCTGTGCTACCTGAAGTATAGGAGCTCCATCTATGCTTCCTTCCTGCGGTAAATCTGTATAAGACCGGTGCTCTTAATAAAGCTGTATGTGTGTGAGATAATTAAAATGTTTGAGGAAAACTATTCTACAATAATCTATGATCCCTACAGAATCAGGTGATTCTTTGAACGTCTGTATGTACATTTGGACAACTGAAACAAATCCTAAGCAAAATGAGACCGATTACTTTGGATGGCCTCAGTTACTTGAAAGTTCGGGAAGAAATCAAATCTAATTTCATGAAAACATCGATTTTATTATAGAGTTCAATGTTCAGGTACTCATATGGTGATTGAACAACAAATTTTAGCATCATAATCAGGAGATGCTTCTGTTTCTCAAAGCTCTACTAAGTCTTCTATATTTTATATGCACAGGATTGAGAAGTAGAAAACTCCGTTTTTTTTTTTTTTTTGGTGTTGAGGGGGTTGAATTCTCTTGCCCAGTCAAATTATTGAACCAGAGGGCTAGTACCACCACTTGGAAAATTGGATTAAAAAAGAAAGTATATAAAATGAATATGAAGAAGAAAAATATGTAAATATAATATTTTAAAAAGATAAATAAGAAAGTAGAAGAGAAAATAAATGAATAATAAATAAAAGTAAATGAAAAAATAGGGGTTTGTAAGGGATAGAATTGTATGATGCACTAGCGCGCCATCTGTTATCAAAATTCAAAACTATTTTAAAGGCGTAAGATTCTTTTTGATATTAAACAATTTCGCGCTAGTGCATCATATTATAAATGTTCTAATGAAAGAAACAATTTGATATTTGCGGAAGAGCGATTGTTTGAAGCATATTATATATTTATAAATGTATGTAATTCTACTGTCCTCAAAGCTTATGTCCATAGTTCTTCTAAAATACCCATTCAAAGAGTCTACCAACAGTATCACTATAAAAGGAAGTTCCAAAAATGCAATATAACAGCGGTATGGTAGATTAAACTGGCGAAACCGCTGAGAGGGTTCACCACTGATGAGCCAGGCCCTCTCATTAATTTTTCCATTGCAGTAAGGGCAGTAGAAATTGTTTAATATCAAAAAGAATCTTACGCCTTTAAAATAGTATAGAATTGTATCTTGAAGAGGTGGAAGGTGCAATGAGGACAGTGTTAGTGACACAGAGCAATTTCATTTATACGAGGAAATATAGGCTCTGGTTTGATAAAGTTGATAGTAGGTTTCTGGGGAACAATTTACGCCATCTTTCCACCGTCTTATCACGGCGGTGGCCAGGAAGGAAGAATGTAAAGTTTCTCTTTAGCCTGCCAGCTCAGGACATTCCCAGAGATAAGATTTTAAAAGTTTTATTTTAGTTCTTAGTACAGTCTGTGCTCATCCTCTTCTGTCTGTTTATTAATACCACAGGTTGTCTAAGAATGTGTGTGCTATGTCCTGACAGATAATTCAATAAAAAAATGGAGTGTCCCAAATTGATTAATTAGCTTTTGTTACTCTTCGAGGGAGTAAAACTGTTTGAAATGGCTACCTTCCATATTGAGAGTTTATATGTTGTATTTTCGGGGGGCTCGTTTATATATTTTATTTTATTAGACGAATGACTCGGTTTAGGCCGGATTTTAATTATTATAAAAGTAATTCACTGCTATTTGGATAATCACTTGACCAATTTTGTTTTAACAGCAGTAGGATGGTGGTATATGGAGAGAGGAGTGGCCTCTCAGTTCTTTCTTTTGATTAGGACCTATTTAATAAAACTATTTACACTCGTGGACAAAACTTAAGGAAGTATAAATTCGTTGATATCCCCGGTTATCTGTTTTTTTTTTCGTTTAAGGATATAGAGGCAATTTTGTTCACACTTGGTTATCTCGTGTGTCTTCAATAAAGGTCACTGTATATCAAATATCTTTCAGAGTATTGTCATAATTCCGATATATATGCTAAAAGGTACAACTTCCTTAAGTTTTGTTCGTGAGTGAATATTCATTTAAATTTTTTGGATTTTTTTCCTTCTATTTATTATCGTATATGTCAACTTCTATGGTATCATGTACGGTGCAGTTTGCTTTTCTATTCTCTCATCGACACAGTATTGTGTTCTATAACGTCTTCCTAGAGACATGGAGTTTTAAAATACTTAGTCAAGCACTCCGCAAAAGGTTTCTTCACTAATTCATTAGAATTCGCAAGAGCTTTCGAGTTTAAAAAATACTCTTCCACACACACACACAGGCGTTTCTTCTAAATATAAACATTTAAAAAAATATATTTGTAAAAGTGGAGCCCAGGTGGAAGATTTGATTGATTCTAATGAAGCAGGCCGGAAAACCTTAGGGGCTGCTTCCAGGCAGAGGCTACGAAGCCAACCCTCAGCCATCGCAGTAAGGACAGCAGAACTTTGTTTTGTGTTTACAAAAAAAAGAAACATTCGTGCTTTATAATGCTTCCATTACTTAAATATAGATGGCACGTTATTGCCTTATAATTAGATTTATATAATTCGAATTAAAGGCGGCGAGGGACAATCATCATGAATTTCGAACTTAATGTGATTTAATATAAGGCAACTGTTTAGTAAGTTTTCATGTTTCACTGAATATTTCACCCATTCTCTCATTGTACGTCCCTCGCCGCTTTTATTTTAACCCATATAGAACTAAATGTTTAATGGCAGTAGCTAAAATATTTATTTTCTCTCCTTTTTGTGTATTTTGAAGAAAGCCTTTTTTTAATGCCTATTTTTTTTATCAATTTTTTTTAAAGTTTCCTTTCTTTAAATTTTGGCTTTCACATAAGTATGAGAGATAATACTTTATCCGTGTCTAATATTGATCAATTTATAGTTTCTGGATTTTTCTTCTTATATCCTTAAACTGTTTCCAAACCAACAAAGCAACATTCACCAAAGGTCAATATGATAAGAGGCAAATGAAGATAAATAAAAACAGGTTTATTTTACAATTCATTTCAAAACAATATATTAAAGCACTGTACACAATGTATTTGCAAAGTTATTCCCTCCCTAGTAGAGACCTGGGACAATCTGTGCAGGATTTGTAGAAGCGGACTTCGCCAGTACGGTCATGGAAGAGGCAGGTCTTGGCGGAGGTGCAGGAGTTGGTGCGGCGAGGACAGGGCCACTTGGTGTCGTACATGGACTTGGGGCGGCGCATCCACTCCACGGCCTGGCGCAGGGTCACGAACACTGTGTCGGTGTAGTTGCCGAGGGCCCGGTCGATGAACTTATCCAGGGCCGCGGTACGTGCAGGGTCTGTCAGCCAGCTAATGTGGAAGTTGAGCAGGAAAGGAGCGCGATTGTTGTAATAATGACGTTCAAAGTTCTCAACCAGGAAGTCTAAGATAAGTTCTTCGTCTCCAGGAAGAATACATTGGTCAGCTAGGTAACACTGGCCTCCAGTCAGTGTCTGCTCCCAGAACAAAGGATGGAGAGGGACCTCCCAAAGTCCGGGAACAGAGCGCTTGGGGCAGGTGCGGGCTAAACAGCGGTGGGGCATGCGGTAGTCGAAGGTGTAGGGCCAAACGGCGTCATCCACCGTGGGCGAGATGTACGAGGAGTCGTACAGGAACCCTGCCCGCCTCAGGGCCATCAGCATGTTGTCTCCTCCCGGCACGAGGTACGGGGCCCTGGCACCCACGATGTCGCTACGCGAGATGTTGGCGAGCCGGGCCATGTTGTCCCGCATCCCTGACAGCTCTCGGGCCCACTCGGTCTGGTTGGCCGTGGACCACCACGTCTCAGGCTTGTGGCTCCTGCGGCAACACGGAGGGTTGTTGTAAACTCGGGTTGTACAGTACAGACCACGAGAGACCAAAGCCAAAAAATATATTTATACACTCTGTAGTTTAATATATACAGGATTGGAGGTTGGTGGAAGGATGGTCTAAACCGTAGGTTTTCGACCGCTACGTCCCGTGTTCTGTTCCCGCATTGGGCACTTTTTTTTCTGATAAAAAAAATGCTCCAATGGCCCCCGATTCTTGCAAAAGTCCAACCTCACCAGCGAGTGCTAGTAACCAAACGAGGCTCTGGCACTTTTGTAAATGCAAAGTCGAACTGCTTTTCACATGTGTAGACATGTGGTGTGCTTACAGTAAAAGCAGTCACCAACTTCTACCCACCATGATCACCATGGCCTGTACCACGTGTATTAGGGATAAGCAAATATATATATATGTAATAATTTGTTGAATCGACTTATCTGTGATTAGGGATCCTGACGACTCTCTGTAATAATAGGTTGGGGTTTGGTGGACTAGCTGTAATATTGTGTTGAGGTTTGGTAAGCCTGTTGTAGAACCTCGTCGACTCTCGCTATAAGTTGTGGCAACCGAGGGTCAAACCTGTAGTAACCGCGAGGGACAGTCAGGGGTGGAGAGTTTTCCCGTACCTCTCTGCACCTTGTAGGACCTTTAACAGTTCTCCCAAAGTACAGGCAGTCGTGGTCGAGGCAGAGTGGAAAACTGGGAATGTCCACACACACAAAAAACGAAGCGACACTGTTGAAAGAAAGTTCCTTGAATAGATAAAAAGCGAGCCAAGAGCAAAGATGGAGATAGGAGATTTCTTACTGTTTTACATCGTCGATGAGTTGGTGACAACCGGCGACAAGGGGTGACGCTGACCGGGACTGACTAGAACTGAAAATGGCTGTTGCTACGTGGGGTCCTATTTAAACAACTTTTTTGGACCAGGAAGGGACTAGGAAGTGGACCAGGAAGTATTGCCTTTCTGCACGTGTCCGCAACTCGACTCTGGCACCAGTCTGGGCTTCCATCTAACTTTAGAAGTTACTTTGTAAATCTCTCTCTGGCTCTTAACTCAGTTTTTAATCTATTATATATTTTTATTTATTCATCCTCAGTACATTACATATGGGGATACAAGGACACACGTCAATTATGCGTATAATTAGTTATAGTACAACATGACAATCTTGTTATAAAGATTATAATATATAGGGTTGTTGGTTTAAATTATCATATATATATATACAGGATGTCCCATATTTCAAAGTCTCGGGACGAGAATAATAATAAGAAAAAAAAAAGGTTCTGTAAAATTCTGAATTCCGTTGTAATAAAATTGTGATATACACTTTATAAAAATATACAAAACCTTACGCAATATATTTCTTTATTACATTTTTTTAAAATTTAAAAATATTTTTCTATAATAATCGGAATGTGTTCTACCTTCGTTTTTAATAAAAATAAAAAGAAGTTTTGGAAAGATGAGGTAGTTGGAGACTAAAAGACAATCTACTGATTATATATATAAATATATAGTTTGGGTGAGAGAGAGAGAGATTGAAACTACTTTATTTCAATGTTTATATAATATTATATAAGGTTAAATATATATAAGATTATAAAGAGACAAAGGTAGCCTCTCCCGTCAAAATAGACGTCAAAACTAGACGCCATCTATTGACCGTCGACGCAACTAGCGGCCTCGGGTCGGTGACAAAGCCACAACACCAGCTTTGCGGCGACGGTCAATAGATAGCGTCTAGTTTTGACGTCTATTTTGACGGGAGAGGCGACCATTGTCTCTTTAGATCAATATCCTTCCCTCAAAATTTCCATCTATATAAGATTATATAAGGAGAGAGAAAGAGTTTGTTCCGCCTTCACAATACTGACAGATTGGTGTCTGCCCCACCATAAAGAGATAGGAAAGAGCTAGTGTCAATATATATGTTACTTAGCCTGAGGAATATATAATTGATTGAATTCAACACTCCAAGGGATTGAGCTTTCGGTTGACTAAAGTCAGTAAATTTGCTAAAGTCGGTTAGATGATCAGCTTATCATCTATATCATTGAAATAATTTGTTTAGAAAATGTATAGTTGTGTTTAATATTAATTTATAGTTTGAATGGATACCACATTGGACCCCTTACTTAATTTATAGTATAACTTATATTTAATTAAATGCCCAAAGGGATTAGAGTTTCCAGTTACATTAAGGTCGATGTTGAATTATTGTCAGTGTTAGGATAATAATCAATTAAATAAGGCAACTGGTTTCTTAAGATGAGTTTCTTTTCAGTAAATATTCACTCGAGGAGATCCCGGGCGAAGCCGTATTGAAGACTTCTATATACATATACAGTGTGTGTGGGGGTGGGGTAAATATAAATTTTGATGAGAAACCACAACAAAATATTCAATTTAACAAGCATGTTTAATATGGAAATTATCATATTTCCTTTCTAAAGCTTTCAAACAAGGCCATGTGTCACAAAATATGCAACTTTTTCAAACAAGGAATATGCGGAAATGGTGTTCATATGTGGTGTATGCCTTGTAATGCTTTCGAAGCTGTACGAGAATATGGCGTTCAAGAATTTCTTAAGAGTAAATATGATAATTTTTGTATATTAGATATGCGTCTTAATTTACATTTTTTATTGATTTTTTTTTCAAAAATTTAAATATAAAATTGATTTTTTTTTGTTCTTCAAATAACACATCTTCTAAAAAACACCTTTTCATTTTTCTCGAAAACATGCTATCACTACAGAACTTTTCCCTTTTTTTTTTTTTTTTTTTGGTCCGAAACATTCTTCCGCGGTTTTGACATCTGGGAGACACACTGGATTCATTCTTTGACAAGTTCATCAGGTCACTAAACCTAAATATTTTATACATAATCAATTAAAACTAGCCTTTTATCATTTTTTAGATATAACACACACTCAGGTATGTAATATAAATAAATATCTGCATATAAAAATTAATTAAAATAAATATAAAAACTAATATGTGTAATATATCTGTGTATTTTAATTTCAGAGAGAATGGCAAATATTAAACTTACAAAAGATCTTAGTGAATGAAGTCTGTTTGTCTTTCCTCGAGAAAATTTTTAGAAATAAATAAAAGATAAATTAGGCTTAAAGAGCATTTAAAATTCCAACCCACGTCTTGCCCACCTGACAAGAAATAATTATATGTTTTTTGTTAAAGTTGTGCGCTTGCATTTTTGATGGGATTTGGTTATTATATAGTAGCTCTGGCCCATAAAGAAATATGACTGTTGTGTAATGGAGGAATTGCTAATGAGAGCTGTCGCTCCAGACTTCTTAATGGAAGGTGATCAATATGTTACTGAATGGTGGCCAATTCAAATATAGGAATACATCAATTTCCCGTTGTTAAAAAAAAAATGATTTGAAAATTGGAAACTATTATAGAAGCGTATGAATCTAATAAAAATTAAACAATTTCTACTGCCCTTTCTACAATGGAAAAATTCATAAATATAATAGTTTCCACTTTTAATAACAGAGGGCGCGCTAAGGCATCATAAAAATGATATACAATTGTGTATAAAACTTTGTTTATTATAGCAAATAAGGAACATAAAAATTGATGCTTGTTTAAAAACTACTTTTTTATAAACATTTTTAAATCGATTTTTTTCTCTCCTAATAATCTTGTAATTTTGAAAATAATTTTCAATGATATAGTGATTGCTTTTAGGTGGCCCTTAGTCTATCATTACCTCTGAGCAGGCCATATTTCACTATCTACTGGATGTTTAGCCCATACATTGCAGCTGTATGAATTGTGAGAGCTGTCCTAGAATGGGCCAAGAATTCTCGCGAGACGCCTTTCTAACATATGTATTACGGGAGAGACTTTATTTATATATTAAACAATACAATCAAGTCTGCATTAGATGTTCTTTGGGGGGTCGGTGGAAGGGTGGTCTAAACCGTTGGTTTTCGACCGCCCGGGATCGAATCCCGCATTGGGCTATTTTTTTTATTTATAAAAAAAAAAATGCTCCAATGGCTCCGATTCTTGCAAAAGTCCAACCCCACCAGTACAAGTAACTAAACGTGGCTCTGGCACATTTGTAAATGCAAAAGTCGAACTACTTTTCACGTGTGTAGACATTTAGTGCACTTACAGTAAAAGAAGTCGCCCAAAGTCTTACCCACCATGATTATCATGGCCTGTACCACGTGTACTAGGGATAATAATAATAAAGAAGTTCTTTTCTTTTTTTGAGAGAGAGAGAGAGAGAGAGACAGGTAATATAATATAAAAATTTGAAACTTTTGATGTTCTCTCAAACGTATATATGGGAAGGTGTTTCATGGCAGATATAGAAGGAAAGGCTTCCATTCAAATGAAATTAGAAAGAAAGAAGACGAGTTGTCTTTTTTTTTTCATAAATATTAGCCGAATATCGTTTCAACAGGTTGAAAATTCTGGTAAAAAAAATGATATTTGAAATTGATTCTCGAAACAACCTTTTTCATAAACCTAAACGAAAATAACTATAAAAGAGTTGAGAAGGAAGGAAGAGATCCGTGACAGAACTTACGTGAGGGACATCACCCCGATCTCGTGTCCACGGGCGTAGAGCGCGTGCACGGCGTCGTAGCTGGTGAACTCCCCGGACACGAAGAACGTGCCGCGTACAGGACAGCTGTCGCGGTTGGCGCGTTGCTTGCGGAAGATC
>CP092875.1:51231203-51259741 GCA_030710605.1 Cordylochernes scorpioides | reverse complement strand
TTGCGGTAGTAGCCGAGAGTCTGCGAGTTGAGCGCTCCTCCGAAGGTAAGGGCCACCATCTGAGGAACGATATCGTCTTGCAGGGGACCATCGGTGCCCTCCGCGGTGCAGTAGCAATCAGGGGCTTTGCACTGGATCTCGTTGCACAATGGAACCTCTGCCTTCACCTCAGGCATGGAGCGAGACTCTGCGACACATCGTAGAGAAAATATAGATTAGGGTATCTGAACGTTTAGATAAATAGGATTCAAAGTTGAGAAAGCAGGATAATACGTAGATACATAGCATGGCCTTGGTATTTACTGCAAATTTGGGGACATTGCGATCATTTCTGATCTACAAGAAGCCAAATCTGATACTACTCTATGATCTTTGCATTATCTAAGAACGCCAATATAAAGACTTTAACATCGATTAGTGACTAGGTTCCTAGACTTGTGAAACAAAGTTTTTTAGATTTTCGGCACAATTGAGCTGGATATTCTCTAAACAAATTCGGAAAGTGGATAAGACAACAGGAAAGCATAATTAGTGAAGTTAGTAAAGCGGAATATAGAATTCCTTTAAATGTTCATGAGTATTCGTCCTATAAATCCTAATTACATTAAAGTTTTACACAGGCTCTTTAAAACATGCAAAACATACATTTCTATGATATAATTTTCAGTCATAAAAGGAGAATACCACAATAATTCTAATACTATTTGGAATAATAAACACGGAAGGAATGGTCTTCGGGCCCGACATAGTTTCTGTTAAGAGAAATATGGTTACTCTGTCCTTTCACACGGATGGAATGGTCTTCGGGCCTGACACAGATGCGGTTATAGAGAAATATGGTTACTCAGTCCCTTCACACGGATGGAATGGTCTTCGGGCCCGACACAGATGAGGTTATAGAGAAATATGGTTACTCAGTCCCTTCACAAGGCTGGAATGGTCTTCGGGCCCGACACAGATACGGTTATAAAGAAATATAGTTATTGTGCCCTTTTACAAGGCTGGAATGGTCTTCGGGCTTAATACAGAGGTCGTTATAGAGAAATATGTTTACTCAGCCACTTCACAAGGCTGGAATGGTCTTCGGGCCCGAAACAGATACGGTTATAGAGAAATATAGTTATTGTGCCCTTTTACAAGGCTGGAATGGTCTTCGGGCCTAATACAGAGGTCGTTATAGAGAAATATGGTTACTCAGCCACTTCACAAGGCTGGAATGGTCTTCGGGCCCGAAACAAATACGGTTATAGAGAAATATGGCTACACACTAATCTTCTCTCTACGTATCGTTGAACAAGCTTGCACCACAAAAGAAGTAAGATAAAAAAACGTACCAGTATTTGGAGCGGGGCCGCATATCAATTCCCTTGTGCGATACACGCAGGATTTCTTGGCGTCGTCCCAGTAGAGCTGTGCCGGACAGTAGAGCTCGTAGCCCGCGCCATCGTAGCAGTTGTAGAACTTGCGGCAGTTGGAGGGATGGGCGAACAGCCCGTGGGGGGACGGGCAGCGGAAACTGGCGCCCAGACTCCAACTTGCACCGGCCATGGTATCATCTACGTATAGAGTAGCAGCTAAATTTACTTTGTGATAATACAAAATGGTGTCAAAGAGCAGGTTTTAAAAAATCACTGTAAAATTATCTTCAGTAAAATTTAATTATAATACTCCTGCTTAATACGCTATTGGTTTTTAAATTTCCAGTAAATAACGCAATAAAGGCTTTTGTGTATAAATAAAATATAAATATGTGTTAGTGTGATGTTCTGTACATTTTTACAGAATGTTTCAAAGATTCATAAATAGAATAGATGAATAAATAAATTTAGAGAGAAATTGGTAAATAATACTATTTTAAAAAATCATAATACATTAGATAATAAAAAGGCATA
The DNA here is from genome assembly GCA_030710605.1 of Cordylochernes scorpioides. Classification (NCBI taxonomy): domain Eukaryota; kingdom Metazoa; phylum Arthropoda; class Arachnida; order Pseudoscorpiones; family Chernetidae; genus Cordylochernes; species Cordylochernes scorpioides. Next base: position 51,257,849 of record CP092875.1, on the reverse strand, counting down.
TATTGGATTGAATAAAATATTTATTTACCAATATTTCGGCTGGCTGAACGCCAACCTTTATCAAGGCATTAGATTTTTGTATACACAAACTTAGCGCCGCATAGTGTTATAATATCACAGTTTAAATCATTTAAAATACAAAGTAGGTGGGAAAAAAATAATCAAATAAATCTTTTATTCAATCCAATATATGCCTTTTTACTATCTAATTATTTAAGTATGGATTGCTCAATTTTCAAAACAAAAATCAAAATATTATGTTACAAATGTTACAAATAAGTTACAAAATAAGTTACAAAAATGTTACAAATAAGCAAGTGAAGTGTTTGTTACCAGTATATACCAAGGTTTGGCCATTTGGCCAACGTTTGACATTCAATACCACATTCAATCAACAGACATGTTCGCAAATAAACAATTTTTATATATTTGCCAGTGTGACTTTCAGAAATACGTATTCTGTAGTCAAGTAGGTAGTTAATAGATAGTAACTGGAAGATGATAAATATTAGTGAATCAAGTTTCTTATGATGAGATTACAAAACTACACGCGCAATAAGTGGATTTGCAATAAGTTTCTTTTCAAAATCAAAAAAGATTTTTTATTTCACAAAACGAGGAACTTATAGATTTTTTTTTCATTTTTTCTGCTCAATTCCAAAAACACAGCTATTTTCAAACTATTATCAAAGAGTTTGAGTCAAAAGGCGATCCATCAATTAAGTTTATATAAAAGTTATATAAATAACTTATATAAGTTATATATATCACTTTTATATAAATATTATCAAATAATTTTTTTTCAAATCCTCCTAGTGATATCTGGTTCAAATCACATTAATAGGTACCGCTCAACAAGAACAACCTAGTTCATGATAATTGAAACAGTGAATAATATGTGAAGGTTATTCACATATTAAACAAAATTTTAACGCGGAATTCAATCCCGGTTCATGACTGTCGGGAATCGAGCGTGTTACCCTCTCATCCACCGACTAGTGATATCTGCGCGTAAAAAAACTCGTCTATCCGGAGTTAAACGTATCCATACCATGTCAGGTACAACATTATTTAAACTGTGTTCGAATATTATAAAAAGGGAGGCGATTTCCAAAAGTCTCAATATTTAGTACTGTCGCAAAAATTTTTTTTTCTGTATTTTATTATATCTACTACATTGTTTGAAGAATGTTCCCAATAAACACAACTACAAATAAGGAATTCACACATACTTATCAGCTTCCGATGTCAATTACCTGAATATTGAAACTGGCGGCGATCTTTCTATTCCCAAGCAATTTACCTGGTATTTGGGAACAAATCTGATTTTAAGAAAAGAAAAAAAAAGGCATTTGCTTATCGTGCAACTGAAAGTTACTGACAGCTTGCGCCATCCATCGGAATAAATATCAATTATTCTTTGATTTTTAATTATATATGTTATATTCAATTCAATTTTTTTTTATGATATATAAATATTTTTTCAAATTTGACCAAAAAACAAAAATATTTTTAAAAATTATTCTTTTGTGCTGTTGTATATATATAGATTTGTTTTTATTTTGGGTTGGTTAAATGTGTTTTTTCTAATAAATTCATTTGCCAAAATATTATATAGTTAAATTTGTTTAATATAAAATAAGCATATTTGCAAATAATTGATATTTAATTCTTCTTTTTTTTCAGTAATTAAAATTTGCATTCGACAAATTAAACATTCACTTAATAATTAATATTACTTCTTTTCTTTATTCTCTCCCTCTTCCCCCAAATATAAGATATATATAATTAAAGATATTTCAAATATACCAAAGAATAGTTGATATTTATTCCGATAGATGGCGCAAGCTGTCAGCAACTTTCAGTTGCACGATAAGGAGATGCCTTTTTTTCTTTTCTTAATTTATGTACCTTATCCCAGTACAATATCACATTTATACTATTTATCACAAATCTGATTTTGTGATTCTATATGAGTCATCACTTCCCGGGGCAGTTATACTATCCTGGTTAGAATTAATTCAACTGTTTCAATTGGAAACTCTCTCCTTTTCTGTTTAACCCATTAATAATAAACATTTTTCTGAACAAAACTCCTTTTTTAAAATTTAATGTATTAGCTATCAAAGTCACATTTTCTGTTCTACTTGGCCTACTAGCTCTAGGATTCCACTCACCAATCCACCCCTATTTTAGACATTGCTCCTTCCGATTATCATCTCTTCCGATCAATGCAACATTGCCTGACTGTTGTGTTGTGACCAGCACTTCTCCAATTACGATGAAGTCAAAATGAATCTATTAAAGGATAGCGGCCAAAGAGCCGGCTAGTGTTCATCGAGTGTCATGGAAGTTAGTTACTCACACAGGTTCTGATATTTCCGTTCAAAATTGAACTTCCCTTCAAATGTCGATTTGAATATATCACCACATCAACATCTCCTAGAGATGAAGTATTGTAGTGACTGTAGGAGACTTGGTAGTGCGGTGTTTGATGGCGTTAGACAGCCCAGTACCTCGGCCTGGACTACCATACATATTGCTGGGTTGCAATAAGAGATGGTATACAGAGAGCTAGCGTGCTGAACAACTCATCAGGAACATTTGATTTGATTTGCGCTCGATAGTATGAAATAATGATGAATATGATTCCTTGTTCGAACAAATGCAGATTTTAAAAATGTGAACTGTGATTTCGAAGAAATCTGTGAATTGTTGCACTTTACATAGCATGTAGTGCTAGAACTGAGTGGAAAATTCGGTTTAGCTTATACCTATAATGGCATATGTGATATGGTATATGAGTAAACTGTATTTATTGATTTTGTTAAAGAGAGAATCTCAGAAAAAGATCAAAAGATTGCGGCATACCCTTAAGTCCTAGATCAAACAGCCCAAATGGCTCCATTAATGGCGCTGTTTTCTCCAATGGCAATTACACGGCAGAGATCGCCTTACAGTTCCATAATGAGACAAAACATTCAATTTGAGTTTCTTTTTAACATTCAGAAATTCTTCGCTAATTACCAGAACGGGTTTTGTTTCTTTTAACGGTGCGATTAAATGAGTTGTAATTCCCTAATGGAGTTACGTCGTGTAGGCTTTTCTTACTTCCACAGAGAGAGTCTTCCTCCCCCGAGATAAGGGAAGTAATATTGGTTGTTTTTATCCCACCTTGTGAAAAGGGGAATTGAAGCACTCTGATGATACGGACTGATTTAAAACAAATAGATATGTATAAAATGAAAGGATTTAAAAGCACGAATGTTTCTTTTATACACAATACAAATTCTACTGTCCTTAGTGCGATGAAAAAAAATATATATTGGGAGGGCTTAAATTTTTCATCGAAGTAAGGGCAGTAGAAGTTTATATTATGTATAAAAGAAACATTCGTGCTTTTAAATCCTTTCATTTTATATGTATAGATGGCGCGTTATTGCTTTGTGTTAAATGGATATGTAGAGTTAAAATAGAAACCTTCTCTAATTAGGAATGAGATTTTACTTTAATACATTTTTTGAAGTTAAAAAAAAGAACAACTTTACAGCTCAAAGTGTTTAAAAGAGATAGCCTGTTTGATTTATTCTACAACAATTCTCCCTGTTAGACACGAAGTGTGGAGGAGATGACCCTAGCCATGATAGAGTTTGGAGAGGTGACACTGAAGAACGTCTTGTTATCTGGAGAAGGGCAAAGTTGGGGAGATGATACACCACCATTTGTAATATTTTTCTCTTTTTTTTATCACACACACATATACCTACTCATATAACTAACTACTCATATAAGCATATTAAAAATAATGAAAGCATATCCTGACAAAAAGCACATGTGCTTACATATATATTTAATTAAAAAGGCGTATATTGGATCAAAATATCATTTATTTTACCAATATTTCAGTTGGCTGAACGCCAACCTTTTTCAAGGTATTATAACATATTGATGTGTGTGTCAACAACATTAATGACACATTAATATGTTATAATACCTTGAAAAAGGTTGGCGTTCAGCCAACTGAAATATTGGTAAAATAAATGATATTTTGATCCAATATATGCCTTTTTAATTAAATAATTATTTATGGAATGCTCTATTTTCAAAAGATATATATTTCTAAAATTTGAAAATTATTATATATATGTTTATAACTTTAAATCTATTAAAAGAATCGTTTTTTGTTCGATTCCTTTTTTTTTACTTTTCAGAAGGATATTTTATTCATTTGTTTATCCCATTGTATAATTATACAAGGTCATGGAGACTAAATTCATAGACCAAATTCACAAACTTGGTAGGGTTTAAATATAGGTCCTGTCTTGAGGCTCCCATACATTCCAAGAAGTGGTCTGGTGAGGCCTCTTTGGTCCTGCAGATGAATATTTTATTCTAAAATATACGTTCTAAATATACGTTGAGAACTAAATAAATAATAGGTTGATGTAACCATATATTTTTCCAAACAAATTTCCACAATCAACAAATGATTTTCAAAAATTGTATGTTTTATGTAATTGATAATTACCATATTCATATGTAACCTACTTCTACCCACCATGATTATCATGGCCTGTACCACGTGTACTAAAAATAAATTCCTATTAATTAGGAATCAAATGGAGAGTACAGTCTCATATTTCCCATTAATATAGACATTTTTTTTATTATGGTCTATCTCAGAAAAGCGTGCACTTATTCCAAAAATAAAATATAAGAATTTAAAGGACATTCGATCCAAGTTTTATTTTTTGATTCATAAAGGGAGTGAGGTAGGTGATGAGAGAGAATCCACGAACTATGTCAAAGGAGCTTTGTGTCGCTAATGGCTGACACATGAGAATTCCACCTCAGATTCCCATTATCGGAATTTTTGTATTCAAAGACATGAATGCCAACCTCACACAGTAGATCCCTTCTTTTCAAAAATTAAATTGAGTTTATGAAGATTTTAAATTAACTTAATTTGATACATGAGACGGCCAATAAGTAATGTACAATATGATTTTATAGAAAAATATTGGAATAATTTATATCATAAAATAATGTTTTCTAATCAACTAAACATTCATATTTTCATATCTGTAAACAGAATCAATATATTTTATATATTATTTTCAGATATGCAGCTTGAAGAGTAAACACAAGAATTCTACAATGGTCGGTGATGGAATTTCTGTTTAAGTCAGAGGACATTTCAGCCATTGTAATCCACTTGAAGCTGAAGTATGTGTATGGAAACGAAGCCAGAAATAGAAGTACAATACTGGCGAAACCGCTGGAAGGGTTCACCACTGATGAGCCAGGCCCTCCCATTAATTTTTCCATTGCAGTAAGGGCAGTAGAAATTGTTTTATTTTAAAAAGAATATTACGCGTCTAGAATAGTTTTGTAATTTGATAACAGATGGCGCGCTAGTGCATCGAAATACAAAGATTGTTGTGTTTTCTGAGATATATTTTATTGTTTATTAATTTAATTGTTCTGTGATTATATAAATATTGACCGCTGACTATCTTTGTATATAATTGAGGTTTTTTTTTAAATAAAGTGTGTGTGAGTAGTAACTAGTTGTACTTTATCTTCCTTTGGTTGAGTTATTATCAGCACCATTGGGGTGTCGCCGGCTTCTAATTCGTTAAGGACAAAGGAACCTTAACAAAGATGTATTCAACAATTTAAACTGGCGATTTTGATTCTAATGATAAAGAAAGGCCAGGTATAGACCAACATCTGTAGTGATGAACCAAATTTGACTCTAACAGAGGAATTAATCAAGAATAACCGGACAATAAAGACTTATCAAATAAGTGAAAACTTTCCCTGTCTGAGGCAAGTATTGTTAAACTTATTAATGATATTAGATGCCAAAAACAATGCTCAAAATGGGTTCCAAAGCTTCTAACACGAAAAATGATGCAAATTCGGAAAGTGATTTGTTTGAAGGTGTGAATACTTGTGATTGAGATTTACATTTATCAATATGTTTTTTTTTTTTAAGCTTCAATGAATGCAATGGACCCATTTCCTTTACAAGGACCAAATCAGGATCTCTGTCTTTTGAGCCAAGAAGGGCTAATATTCATGGACACTTTTAAAAAAGAAATTCTTCTAATAACAAGGAGAAAAGGGTATTGTAAATTATTACAAAATATAAAAAGAGCAATTTAAATAAAATACCCAACTTGAGAAACACCTAAATCAAATTTATCAATATAATGCAAGACCTCACACCACACACCTGACTTTGGAGAAGATTACAGGGTATGGATGGACCTTGATGCCTCACCCTACATACTGCCCTGACCTGACTCCCTCAGACTTCGACTTGTTTGGGAGATTAGAGAGGGTTTTTTTTTATGTAGTGAAACATTTGAAAGTGATTCAATTTTACACCAAGCTGTTAGAAAGTGGTTCAGAGAGTTGGATAAGGTGTTTTATCAAAGTGGTTTTGCAAATTAGTAACAACGTTGGATCAAATGTGTACAGAAGGAAGGTGGTATATTGAATGATTCTGATATATAGAGGACTGTTAGGATTTCTTATATATGGAGTTTCAGTTTTATATTTTGTCAATAAAAAAAGTTATTACAGATTGTGCATTATTTATTGACCAGACCTTGTACATTCAAATTAAAAAAAAAAATACTTCGATAAAACAAAATAACATTGTTAACTAATGAATGTATACTTTGGTTATTACAAAATTGTATTATTATATATATATATATATATATATATATTAATAGATTATAGATATACAAATATATTCATGTGTGAATTACGGTTTTCAACTATTTTTGAAGGGAAATTTCGAATATTTTCACAAGAATGAATATATATATAGGTTTAGAAGTTCTCAATTCCCATCTCATAGAGAGGTCATTTTTATTCTGTGATAATGCTATGGTGACTTCAAAAGTTGAAAAATGCCTGTCTCGAAATAACAAGATGGGTTGGGATGTAAACTGTATAAAAAAAAAAAACAATGAAAGAGTGTAGATGCATATTTTGAACAGAAGGCATTAGCTGCGCCATCTATATTTAAAAAAAATGATACAATTTTAACTTTTCCACTATCTTCACTGCGATGAAAAATACTGGAAGGGTTTGGCTAATGAGTATGGAACCCTCCCAGCGGTTTCGCCAAATTAATCCACTAGACCAGGGGTCGGTAACCTGTGGCTCGCGAGCCATATTCGGCTCTTTGGATGTGAAACTGCGTTTGGTTCTCGCATAAATATATTTATTTTTTGCAAGAAAAAAGGTTGTGGCTCTTTAAAAATTTGGAATTTTTAAATTGTGATCTTTGACTCTTCCGACTCAAAAGTATGCTAACCCCTGCACTAGACCGCTGTGATGTTGCATCTAAGTTGATACTATTCTTCTTTATACCCAGGCGCCAGAAAGATATTATTGGTTAAGACATTTACTGAATCCATGGACATAAGCTTAGAGGGCATTTGAAATATTTATAAACATTGGGATTCGCATTGCTCTTCCACTGGGAGGGTTTGTGTACGGGTTACTAACGCACAACCATTTCTTGTTTATATATAAATGTAATGTAAGAAAGGGAATCAAATAAATAATCTACTTCTTGCCATGTTTGGAAAGGTTCCACTTACCTCAGTAGATACAAACACATATACTAACCAGCCACGTAGTATTGGTCGAATTTAACAGACGTACGGTTAAGACAGATTCTACTGTAATCATATTTTTATTTATGTGTTCAAATGGTAATCTTGTTAGAGAGAATATTTCTCAAAACCAACATTTAAGACCAGCGATGTTTAGAGGGCGATAAGAGCCAGGCCGACAAGTGCACAATTAAAGTGGCAGGCATCAACGGTCAGGAAGACAATTAGTGACAGCTAAATTAGATTTCGACCGCTAATGAGGAGAGGTGAAAGGAGCCGCCAGTTCAATCTGGACAGGAAATCCATAGTCGGTGTTTGCAGCGCATACATCTCACACCGGCTGTCACGTCGGGATGGAGCACAGCGAGCTGTCCTCTACCACTCAGAACGTTTCCCCACTGGCACAGTTTAACTTCCTATAAACGACCTATCTGGTGAGCGACCACCTCCTAGAGCACCCGGCCATACAAGACCAAACATGGTATTACCTTATATATATATATATATATATGAATAAAAACCTTTAATAATTTCACCAGTTTGCTTCGCAGTATCTAAGTCTCCAGCACGGTGGCCTGCTCGGTGTATCCTGGGTATCCAGCACGGCGGCTTTCTTGGTGTATCCTGGGTATCCTGCACGGCGGCTTTCTTGGTGTATCCTGGGTATCCTGCATGGCGGCTTTCTTGGTGTATCCTGGGTATCCTGCACGGCGGCTTTATTGGTGTATCCTGGGAATCCTGCACGGCGCTTTTCTTGGTGTATCCTGGGTATTCTGCACGAAGGCTTTCTTGTTGTATCCTGAGTATCCTGCACGGCGGCTTTCTTTGTGTATCCTGGGTATCCAGCACGACGGCTTTCTTGGTGTATCCTGGGTATCCTGCACGGCGGCTTTCTTTGTGTATCCTGGGTATACAGAACGGCGGCTTTCTTGGTGTATCCTGGGTATCCTCCACGACGCTTTTCTTGGTGTATTCTGGGTATCCTCCAAGGCGGCTTTCTTGGTGTATCCTGGGTATCCAGCACGACGGCTTTCTTGGTGTATCCTGGGTATCCTGCACGGCGGCTTTCTTTGTGTATCCTGGGTATCCAGCACGACGGCTTTCTTGGTGTATCCTGGGTATCCTGCACGGCGGCTTTCTTTGTGTATCCTGGGTATACAGAACGGCGGCTTTCTTGGTGTATCCTGGGTATCCTCCACGGCGGTTCTCTTGGTGTATTCTGGGTATCCTCCAAGGCGGCTTTCTTGGTGTATCCTGGGAATCCTGCACGGCGGCTTTCTTGGTGTATTCTAGGTATCCTGCACGGCGGCTTTCTTGATGTATCTTGGGTATCCTGCACGGCGTCTTTCTTGGTGTATCCTGGGAATCCTGCACGGCGCTTTTCTTGGTGTATCCTGGGTATTCTGCACGGAGGCTTTCTTGTTGTATCTTGAGTATCCTGCACGCGGCCTGTTTGGTGTATCCTGGGTATCTAGCACTTGAGATGGTGCTTTTCATATGTGTAGGCATGTGGTGCACTTACAGTAAAATCTGTCACCAACTACTACCCTCAATGATTATCATAGCCTGTACTACGTATGCTAGGGATAAAAAAAAGATGACGCAAACCATCAGTAACGTTTATTTGCAAAATCAAGAGATAAATTATAAAATTATTATAATACCTAATTGCTTTTAACAATATCTGGATATATTCAAACACTTGTTTGTAAAACTATTGGCATATACACTTTCTAATTTTATATTTATAATTATTCTTATTATTTTATAGTTTCACACACGCGTTCAAAATTTTCTTCCTTACTAATACAGCAGTCGAAGATGGAATTTCAGTTGGTTTCCATTCAACTTCTCGGTTATTTTCCTATAATGGTTATACAAATTGTTATATAATAGACTGAGTGTACAAACTATCCACCAGGATTAGAGCCAAATGTAGGTGAAGACAGAACAAATCTATCAGGATATATCGCCATTCGTCATTGAGCTATCAGAAAGGGAAACTATCTGATTGATGACCTCCAATTCTCGACCCAACGTGCTAAAAGATTTCAAGCGAAGGCTGAATATATTTAAATATATATAACCGGTATTAAGTAGCCATTATAAAGAGAAGAATAAATTTTTTTGAAAATGCTAAAATTAAAAACGTTTGGCAATAATATAGTTTAATTTATCAATAACGAAGATTTTTGTGTTCGAAAATTTTTATTGAAGACACCATCTATCAGACTTCTAATTTAAGGGCAACATATTTATATCAATATGTTCTCATCCTGTCAGAAAACCCTCGAGTCACTACTGTACTCAGAGAAGTGGAAAGCCAAGAACCCACCGGGTAGCTCAGCGAAGGAAATCCTGGCGTACAGTGGAAGGTACTGTGGCTGTACAGAATCTACCGGTGGGGGTGCCAAGAGGAAACTCCTCAACTATTGAAGCTAAATAAAAATTCCATGTAGTTCAGTGGACAATAAATTATTAATTTATTATTTATAAATTGTCAGAGTGAGAAACTGTTACTTTAAAATTCGTCAAGATTTTTTTTTTCTGAACACTAGTTCGTTATTAGTTCGTTAAATGTACGATAGATGGCGTTGGCCGTCCGTCATATGACTTTATATTTGGTATACATTGATTTTATTAATATTTTTGCTCAAAGTAAGTACAATTCATACTACTTATCGACATTGTTAGTCGACATATATGTAAATAGAGAAGAAATCTCGGTATATATATATGTGTGTATTTGCTTTTCCCGCATTTCCTTGCACAATACAAGTACTTATAGTAGTCACATCCGAATGAATATCTACCACACTCAATAGAGGTCGGTCTGGAAGTAGTCACCGTCATGGTTTCAAAATATGCAAATTATTCCGCTAGCAGGTCAATTTCTCTATTTTCATTAGTCTGCCTACGTCTCCACAATACGAGGTGTGTTCAAAAAGTATCGCGACTTTTGAATTTTTGCGGGTTACGTATATTCGAATTTCGATCTTTTTGTGGCTTTCTGTTGGTACTCATCTCTCTCACTTATGCTGACAAGCTCGGCCATTTTGAATGTTCACTTAATTGTTGACAGCTGCTTTGCTTGCAGGTGTTTTGGATCGTCTTCGATATTTACCTATTAAAAAATGGATCAAAGAACCTGTATCAAATTTTGTATGAAAAACGAAATTAAGTGCGCGGATGCATTCCGAATGTTGACTGTGGCATACGGAGAAGCTACCTTGGACCGAAGCAATGTTTATCGGTGGTACAAAATGTTCTCAGAAGGCCGAGAAGATGTAAACGACGAAGAGCGTGCCGGACGCCCGATCACTTCAACAACAGACGAAAAAATTAATGAAGTGGAAAAAATGATATTGGCCAATCGTCGAATCACCGTTAAAGAAGTTGCTGAGGACCTAAACATATCGATTGGCTCGTGCCATTCGATTTTTATCAATGATTTGGGCATGAGACGGGTCGCCGCGAAATTCGTACCAAAATTGCTCAATTGCGACCAAAAACAGCATCGCATGAACATTGCTAATGAGATGTTGGACTCTGTCCGCGACGACCCAAATTTGCTCCAGAGGGTCATAACTGGTGAAGAAGCGTGGGTTTATGGTTATGACGTGGAAACCAAAGCTCAATCATCTCAATGGAAGCTGCCGCACGAACCAAGACCGAAAAAAGCGCGCCAAGTTCGGTCGAATGTGAAAGTTTTGCTGACAGTTTTCTTCGATTGCAGGGGCGTGGTGCATCATGAGTTCTTGCCACAGGGTAGAAAGGTCAATAAGGAATATTACCTGCAAGTTATGTGCAATTTGCGCGAAACAATCCGCCAGAAACGCCCGGATTTGTGGAAGAACAAAAATTGGCTTTTGCACCACGATAACGCCCCTGCTCACACATCGTTGCTTGTGCGCGACTTTTTGGCCAAAAACAACACACTAATGATGCCGCAGCCACCGTATTACCCAGATCTGGCCCCCTGTGACTTTTTCTTGTTCCCTTAACTGAAGAGGCCCATGAAAGGACGACGTTACGCTACGCTTGACGAGATAAAGACGGCATCGAAGGAGGAGCTGAAAAAGATTTTTAAAAATGATTTTTTGAAGTGCTTCGAAGATTGGAAAAACCGTTGGCACAAGTATATAATATCTCATGGGGATTACTTTGAAGGGGACAAAATAGGTATTCATGAATAAATAAATAATTTTTGAAAAAAACGCAAAAGTCGCGATACTTTTTGAACACACCTCGCATATGGTATTAGGCTTTACAGTAGACTACTTCCAGCCACATAATATAGAAAAAAGAATAATAGCAGGTTAGTTACCATATCATAGAGAGTGGTGAAGTATTGTGAAAATAGTGTACATTAATGAATTACTCTATTTACTAAACTATCACTAACTATTATTGATAAAGTAATAATTAAAAACTTGGTAATATTTGGCTTACAAACATTAACTTAACGTAAGCTTGGTCATCTGTCTAGCATCTGGTGGAGTTTGACCTGATCGCTCAACTAATTTTTCAAAGATTGCTAAGGCCATCTATCGGCACAAATACTGTAATAAACAAAATTGGTTTTATTTAGTGATTTCTACTGCATAACTTTTACTAATGAGGGCCAATAAACCAAAACATGTATGTGGTTAATCTTATCTTGATTTAATATACTCGTAAACAGTCCAATCATTATGTCAGTAAATGTGTGTAGCTGGAAGTCATCCATCCAACCTTCAGATTGCCATATATTACGTGAGATGTGAAGCCACGGATAATTTGTCAGTATATGTATGTATGTTACTACTGCCCTCAGATGTCTATAATTCTCCCAAACACACCAAACCCCAATACAATATGGTGATGATGGGAAGGTTCACACCACTGATGAGCTAGGCCCTCCCACAATTTCTTACTTCATTAAGGGCAGTAGGAAACTGATTTGAAAAGGACCGCGCTATACCGGGGACACCCCGTGTTGATCCCATCCGTGCCGCCATCTCCAGTGTTTCATGCGGTGCATAGATGCTGGAAACTTTCCGTGCGGACTCGAGTCATCACAATCGACAAAAGGTAAGATTGGTTTATCCCGCGTTTGATAGCCTTGATCAAATGCAAAATTTTACTATGACGCGCGATATTCTATTTATGCTTCCATTTGAATTCTTACCTCTAATGTGTAACATGCTGTGGAAATATGAACCATTCCCTAATGTTGTCCAACTAGGTAGTTTTACAATATTGTATTTTCTATTGTAGTTGTGTTTATATATTGTAGTACTTAGCATCTCTGATTTAGATATCCAATATAGAGAACATTGCGACTGCTGCGATTGAGATGCATGGAGACATCTGAGTTTCTTCACTGGACATGACAACAACTTGGCAGCTCTCTGTTGTGTACCATTTCTTATACCATGAATATTGATATTGTTCTCACGCCAATTGTTCTGAGTTTCTTTTATAAGACCACGGTGTTGATAACACTCTCTCTCTCTTTGGGTTGGCCAAATATCACGGGATAAGTTAAATAAACGTTTAGTTTATTTTTGTTCTGCTAAATGGCGCTCTGCCATCTATAAATGCTCATGTGAGCGCTGTTAGGATATGCCTTTTGGTTTTTAATATATATATTTGAAAAAAAAAAAACAATTAAATATATATATATATTTGGTTGCAGTGGTACAGCATGCTCCACGCTGACGAGCGCGAAACGCGTTCGTGGATGGTTTTTCTTGATTTATCAAGAAATTGGGTTGGCCAAATATCAAGGAACAGGTTAAATCAATGTTTAGTTGATTTCTGTTCCACTAGATGGCGCTCTTCCATCTAAAAGCACTTATGCTCCTGGTCAGGATAGGCTTTCATTATTTTTACTATATATATATATCGTTCCAAATTTCAGCATATCTACCGCTGATAATCCTCTTATACCCATGCAGTTCAGTGTCAGAACAAACTTCAGTTGGATTGATAGTAATAAATAGTTAGGGTAAAAACCGCATATATATTAATCAGCGTAATAAAATACACATACAAAATTTTAATTTTTAGGTTAGAGAACTTAAAATAAAAAAAAAAATCATTAAAATTTTAAAAATCACACACACAGGCACACGTCAAAATGTTTATAAGAACAAATCCTTTCATTATAAATGTTTCTGAGAGCGATCAATGGTCAAATACATTTAAATTAAATAAACAGCTCACTGATGCGGGGAGCGAATGATATCAACGTTAAAAAATGCAATTGATCGTTATGGGAAATGAATTTAAATTTTTCCCCGTTAGAAGAAAACAGAATTATTGAGATTATATTTTAGAAATTCATTTCAACACTTTTTAAAATACATTTATTACATTATTTAAAACCATTGAACTGGATTTGGAGCAATGTAAAAAAGTGAATACGTATTTCTTTCATTCTTTCATTTAAAATGACTTTTAGAAATGTGTATTTAACGCTTCTTCTCAAATAGGAAATTGGGAATCCATCAATCATGTTTGAAATATAGAATTAAAACAACAAAAATAAATATTATAAAATTCTTATATAAACATGGATATAATTCTTTAGAATAAAAAACATTTCGGACAAATCATACATGGATATGTTTTTCCTTTGAAACTATAAATTACTGGTCCATTCATAATACACCAATACCTCGCTTTGCGTTTTTTTTTTTCGAAGTTGCGTCGCTGCTTAATTTTTACTGATTTTCACTGTGCGTCGTTAGATTTTCGAAGTTGCGTTTTTTTTTATTCGAGTCTTTAATTTTTTTTTTTCCTAAAATATGGCAACACCTTTGTTTTTGATTGCGCCTTCACATATTTTCACTTTGCGTCGTTTCAATTTGTGTCGTGTTTTTTTGGAACGTAATCCCGACGCAAAGCGAGGTATGAGTGTAGTTGATATGTAACTATAGAAATAAAATTTGAACCAAAATAAAATGTCTTCATATAAATACAATATAATTATACAGTATTCTTATATAATGATGCATTAGCGTGCCATCTGTTATGAAAATTCGAAATTATTATAGACGCGTATGATTATTTTAAAAATAAAACATTTCTACTGCCTTTACTGCAATGGAAATATTAATGGAAGGGCCTGGCTTATCAGTGGTGAACCCTCCCAGCGGTTTCCCAGAGTATTCTTATATGTTACAGAGCGCCATCTATTGGTATAAATATCAACTTATGTTTTTCCAGAAATTACTCTTTTTTGGCCTACTAAGAAAAGTGAAATAGATACGTCTTTCGGGATGTTGAAGCGTGGTGCAGGCCGTACTGTATCGACTAACCAAAAGGATCCTTACAGCTTCTTTTTCATTCGAGATTTTAAAGCCAAATGTGTATACACACGCTGAAACAAAATTAAAAATCGTTTTAATTAAAGAAAGAGTGTATATTGGCCAAAAATCTGAAATAAAAAAAAATCAAAGTTGATAATTTTCCCGATAGATAGCGTTTGCCATTAACAATATTTAGTTACACGTTCAGAATTTGTTCTTTTATTGTGTTTTCACGTGATATTCTGAACTTTTTATCTGTTTCGTAAAGCAGTCGTATAATAATGATGATACATTTTCCTGCTAATTCAACAAAAAATTCTACAATTGATTCTGCCATCTATCGGAATAAATACAAAATAAGCATTTATAGTTTGACTTTAATTGCGTGCGCTCAATTGAATCTAGAGTAATACAACCTTTCTGCATCCGGTGGGAAAAAAACATTACAATTGATTTCATTTAACTAAATTTGCATACCAACCCTTTGTACATATTTCAATTGTGTTAATATTTTCTCTCTTCTCATCTAAATAAATTGCATACTAATTCTTGTACATGTTTCAAATAATCTCTCTTTCTTTTCTTTCTATGTTTAGTTAACCTTTAAAGTGCAAGTGTCCCTAGTGGGACAAAGCGCTGGAGGTCAAAATAAATAAATAGGAAAAAACAGTATTGTAAATATTTGTTCCTTCCTTGTCAGTTTATTAAACTAATATGTATTTCACATATAGATACGCCCTTTTGTTATTCCATTGATATTTGTGAATATTTTCTTGTCAAAAAGAATTTGTTCATCCTTTGATTCATATAATCAGAAGAAGTCACCACTTGGTCTTCTACTATGTCCATTTATTCCTCTAAATATGTTTTAATTTTATATTTATATCAAAGATTCAGTTGCAAGAGAACGTTTTAATGTAAGGAATACTAAGAGACAATAGTGGTTAAAATCATAGTGTATTATCTCTTTTATTCGGAGTCATGAACAACTCTAGTGATAGAAATAAAGTAATACACCGTTTAGAAAACTCTGGCTATTCTGAAATCTTGGTTAAAACCTAATGGTATAGTGTAGGGTTCGGCAAACTTTTGAGTCGGAAGATTCAAAAATTACAAAATTTTACAAAATTTTAAAGTTTTAAAAGAGCCGCAAAATTTTTTCTTGCCAACAATAAATGCCACTTTCATATAAATAATATTTACGTATGGAAGTAAATAAAGATCCGCAGCTTCACATTCCAAATAGCCGCATGTGGCTCGCAAGCCGCAGTTTACCAACCCCTGGTAAATACGGGAAATCCAAAAGACAATTTAGGACAGGAACCAATAAAAAAAATATCTTAATAAGCGGGAAAGCGTTATAAATGGAAATGTTATAGCAAAGATTTACTGCCATACAAAGAGGATTTCGCCCATGCAAAAATATATCTCAAGGTCATAGTACTAAATCATAGAAGGGAGGAAAAGAGATCTGTCACAACAACCTATTTATAGCGCAGTTCGGATTTGGATTTAGAAAGTGGGGGGTTGTGAACACTTTCCTTTCTGACGAGCTGACCTTGGGGGTTTTGTATTGATCGAGGGGAGGACGGCGATCATCTGTAGTCTCAATTATTGATAATACTGTTGTTGTGGTCTTTCCACACTTTTATCACAAGTAAATACATAAATATCTTATAGTTACTCTTATAGAGAACTAAATATATCTAGAAACAATCGTAGAAAATTAAAATTTTAATATATTTTTAGTCACATATAATATATCTCCCTATTGAAAATAACAAAATATTTTTAAAACCTGATTCTGTTGACGTTATGTGACGCTGAGTTTGTTGTTGACACACATTGAATCTATATTAATAAAATGGAAATTTCATAAGTGGACATCACTAAAAACTTTCGTTACAATGCATCAATTTCAACCAAATTTTCAACATTTATGTAAAACGAGATGGAGCAGGTTTTGCTTAACATCAAAATATATTTCCTAACATTAACATGCGTAACTTCGCTGTTATCGATTAAATACAAAAAAAAAAAAAAATCAACAGCGTTAATTTTATTTATATATAAATACAAAATTAAATTTCAACAGAGTTAATTTTTTTACATATTAGCTAATAATCTCAATCTAAAAAATATTCAAAACAAGCAATTTTAAGATAACACCATATGTAAAACAGTCGGCCAAGAAAACAACAACGATATTACATCTTTCTCACATATTCACACACAATCTTGATTAATAATTAAAACTAATCTTTAACATTGTTTATTATACTTCAACTTTTATTTCTACATTTGTTTTTAAATACCCAATTGTTTTATCATGTTTCTAATTTCGCCTAACAAATATACAAATTTATAGTGACCAACATATGCAAATTTTATCTTTGTTTTTATTTAACTTGATATCGTAAACATAACATCCATTGTAAGCATTTTTCTGTTCACCTTCCGTGGTTTCTCTTTTCTCTGATAGTTTTTAGTTGTAGTATATTTTCTTATTACTAGACTACAAACATTCCCTCGAGAAAAACCTGGGCGAAGCCGGGTACATCCGCTAGTATGTTATAATACACTGCGGCTTGTGATTGTAAAACAACACTTGAAGTTACACCGCATGAGTTTCTTTTCAATGAAAATTCAAAATTTATTTCAAGGTGAAATATTGACTATTTCTAACCTTTTTGGATGAGGTATGAAAGGATGAATTATGAAGAGTAATGATGAACGGAAAAATAAAAATGTCCAGGGACTTTTTTTTTTTCGTTCATCATTACTCTTCATAATTCATCCTTTCATACCTCATCCAAAAAGGTTAGAAATAGTCAATATTTCACCTTGAAATAAATTTTGAATTTTCATTTAAAATAAACTCATGCGGTGTAACTTCAAGTGTTGTTGACACACATTGAATATGTTATAACACCTTGATAAAGGTTGGCGTTCAGCCAACTAAAATATTGGTAAAATAAATGATATTATGATCTAATTTATGCCGTTTAAATTAAATATATAATTAGTATTATCTCAGTAGAAAGTACCGATATTTGTATTTTAATGCAGTAGAACAAACTCCCTGTAAAGGACAACACCTAATTGCAGAGCCAAAGTGTCCTTTAGGGAGAAGTCTCCTCTTACCGGAGAGTTGCTAAATTGTAAAAATGGTAATTTTGTAGGTGAAAACTGTCCTTTGTGGAAAAGTGTCCGCTAAAAGGAGGTTCTACTGTATATTCCAGGAATTTTCTCTCGAACATGGTGAAACAGAAATGTCGGATTGAAATATTTAACTGAACTTCGTATCATACTATCTTGCCATGATGTTTTCATGGGAGGTAGGACTTCTTCCTCTACTATAGCACATGCTCACACGCTTGTAGAAATAGCGGATCTCCACTTGTAAGGTTTAATTACTTGTATTCATGGTGGGTTGGACAAGTGTGCAATTCGAGAGCCCCTTTGAAGTAAATAAATATAAACAAAAGTGCCCCAATGCGGGGTTCAATCACGGTCACCCCCGGGAGATAGACAACCCACCTGGCAGGAAGAAGAGGGAAAGGAGGAAGAGCGGTGCCGTGGCCATGACTGGGGGACCAGAGGTGGGGCACCCCTATATATCTGCTGTGGGAGGCAGCGGCCTTGAACTTCCCCGTGTTTACTGTCACGGCCGTCTATCTCTTCCACGATACATTTCTGTGTGTGTAGGATCATCTTTAACCCAGATTACAAGTTATTTTATGAATAATTGGATATTTTTACATTAGAATACTTACAATAGCATATGTAATCTATTGGCACTGGGGAATTTTGTACATTGCTCGTTCTCCTTATTGTCGCAATGATGTGTCATGCAGTTGTCACACCCTGTGAAGAAGTCCCACTGACCCGAGGCTGTCAAGTTTCCTGTCACTTCTAGGCCTAGAGTTCCTCAGGAAGCGGTAAAATCCCGCGGTCCTTTGACTCTATATCAATAATTCGAATAAATTTCAGCACGTCCAAATGTATTAGAGTCGAAGAAAGATCTAAGGTTTGATATCTAAGTCAACGCTAGCTTCGCACACTTGCTGTCGGCTCACAGTCCTTGGGAGGTATGTGGGAATGTTCTTCATCACAAGCTGTATTGATAATGTTAATCTAACTCTTCACGTTCAGGTTTCCACACTGTTTGCTGGCGATGGGAAATTCAAATCTTGCATTACTACTGAAATGTATCTGAGCATCGCCGTAATGTGTTCAATCGTCTAGCAATGTCGTAAATACAATTTCTTTGACACTAGACGGACATGTTTGAGTTCTAGGTCTCTGTGAATACAAAGGAATCTCAATTAAATTCCACATTATCTTAAAAAGAATTGACATCGATATTGGGGCACAATTGAGGATTGAAACAGATTTACCAAAACAATTGAAAAATCTTACGAATATTCATTTCCATGTGTTTTGCGCAATAAAATCTTAAATAATTCAATGTCAAACGGAGTAGCTAAATGACAAATCCTAATTAATTATTAAAAATAGCTAACAGGCATTCACTTTTTGAAACGCATTAAGAAAAATCGAATTTGTGTTATTATTTGTTCCGAAGGGCTAAGAACAGAAAAATATATAGTTGGAAGATTGATTGATTTTGGCATGAATAAATTAATATTTTTATTTAATAAAATAAAAATAATAATATTGTGAATTCAGGAAAATAAACGTCACAATATACTACTCTGATCAAAAAGTTTCGACACTTTGCTCATAAAATCCTGAAAACTCAATATATTTTCTCCCGGTTTGTGGCAAACGCAAGCGTCGCCCTTGGCTTGGAGACCTGCCTATTTTCAAAAATCACGCGCCAAACAGCGCGAGCAGCGGCTGTTTGAAGTGAAGCCATTTTGCCCGTGCTTCAATTTCGTTAGTCACCGAAATGGAGGGTCAACGAATTTGCATCAAGTTCTGTGTGAAAAACGGATTCAAGTGTGCCAAAAAGTTTTGGATGTTGCAAACGGCCTACGGGGATGCCGTTATGAGCCGAAGACGAGTTTTCGAGTGGTACAAGCGCTTCAAGGAGGGTCGGGAAGAGACCGCCGACAACGAGCATTTCGGGAGACCGTCCACATCAACCACGCCTGAAAAAGTGGACAAGGTGTTGGAACTGGTGCGTGAAGACCGACGAATAACTGTCAGGGAGGTCGCCGAAGAAGCAGGGAAATCATTCGGGTCGACTCAATCTATAATGAAGGACATTTTGGGAGTGAGAAGACTCAACTCAACTCAATCAAAAGAACGCCCGGAAAGAAACGACCAGTCTCAATCTCGAAGCGACAACCGATGACCCCGAATTGCTGAAGAGCGTCATTACTGGATACGAAACATGGATTTACGGCTTTGATTCGGAAACTACCCAACAGGCATCGAAGTGGCGCTTCAAAAATGAGCCGAGACCAAAGAAAGCGAGGAAGGCTCCCAGCAAAGTCAAGGTCATGTTGACGGTGTTCTTCGGCTACCAGGGCATCGTTCATCATGAATTTCAACAACAAGGCTCTACAATAACTGCTGACTCCTACCTGGGAGTTTTGAGGCGATTGAGGGAAGCGATCAGGCAGAAACGGCCGGAGCTGTGGAGGAGCAAGTCGTGGATCCTCCACCACGATAACGCGCCGGCGCACACAGCCCTCAAAATCTCGAAGTTCCTGCAGGACCACTCAACCTCTGTGTTCCTCCAACCCCCCTACAGTCCCGATTTGGCCCCCTGCGACTTCTTCCTTTTTAGAAAGCTCAAAAAAAGTTAAAGGATCGGAAATTTCAGAGCATAAAAGAGATCAAAGTGGAATCGAAGAAGGCCATGAAGGCGACCCCGAAAACAGACTACCAGAGGTGTTTTGCCGACTGGAAAAAAAAGGTGGCTGAAGTGCATCGCGGCCAACGGGGACTACTTTGAAGAAGACAATTTGAATTTGGTAGAATAATAAAGTTTTTTTAACTTATGAGCAAAGTGTCGAAACTTTTTTTATTTGAGTAGTATACACGGCATAGGACCAATAAAAATTCAGATAAATAAGAATGACAGATTCAATCATAAACACAATTTAAAAAAAAAACCAACAAGAGAAGGATTTGAATACATATAGCCATAATGGATCCCGACAAACTCCCAAACAAAGATTTGCATGACAAAATGGACATGATCAGGAAACTAGGAATTAGCTAGATACAGGACTTTACAGCCACCAAGCCCAGGAAAGGGATTTCTAGAGATCCTTTGTCGATGGAGGACTATATTAGACGGACGAGATTTAGCCAACAGGACAGTTCTAAACAACAACGGCTTCCTCAGTCCATCGGAGGCAATTCAGGGGTACATTCGAACAGTTCTCCCTTCTCCAGGACTAGAGATGGGTAGCCCGGCTTCCTGAAGCGTATCCTTAGATGCCAGAGCGATATATAAAAGCTGAATGTACCCGATATATTGAAAAAAAAAAATAGATATCAACCAAATTATCATGGAACTATCCTAATTTTGTCTTTTATATAAAATAAATAATGAAGTAATATTCTCAATTACATTTTGGATTATTTATCAAAACAAAAAGAAACAAATGATACTCCATCAAAAGAAGAATCGATATGGATTTGCCATTAACCATTTGCAATACACCATGCTTGAACTCTAAAAGTTGGGTAAGAATCTTATACTTCTTGAAAATATATATATAATATTGAGAAAATAAAAGTTATATAAAGCTACGTGAACAATTTCCACCACCCAAGATAGTGGACATTGCTTCTGCTGTGATAGAGATGCATGGAGATATCTGAGGCTCTTCATTGTACACGACAACAACAACAACAATTCCCACACATCCGCTTTATGATGAGTACTTGGCTATACTTCGCATAACAACCAAAATCATCCAAGTTGAAAGCAAGAATAATCCGCTTAAATCGAAGTGTATAAACTACAATTGGAGTAGATAGAGACACCCTCATCTTGGGCACGCGCTTAACGTTATAAACGTTTATTTGAAGACAGTGTTTCATTGTATATCTAAATGATGCTTACAGTACTGTAACTTCTCTCAAGTTGCCATCAGACAGGAATAGAATGGCACAGAGAGAAAATAAAATGGAAATTCAGTCGCCATCTTTGCGAAACACTTCACGCAGTCAGAGACTTTGATGCATGGTTTGAGGTACGAGGGTATCAAATCTGGACACCAAGGATAAAATTCATTAGATGTCTGAAATATCAGCTTATGCTTACAAATTACGCTATCTATAGGAATAAAATCTATATAATGATTGATATTAATATAAAACAATAACGCAACATCTATATAACAAGGCCAGTTGGGAATAAATAAATTAGCTGTATATTGATGGCGCGGTATTGCTATGTATTAATTTATGTCTAACTGGCCTTGTCCTTATTGTTTGCGGAAGAGCATTACTCAATACAAATATTTAAATGTAATTCTACTGTTCTAAAAGCTTATGTCCATAGTTTGCTTAAATTTCTGAGATTCCACCCTTCATGTCAGCATATATAAGTATAATGATCCAATATAGTATTATAGCTCTAAAGAAGGGGTCTGGTAGATTAAATTGGCGAAACCCCTGGGAGGGTTCACCACTGGTGAGCAAAGCCCTCCCAAAAATTGTTTTTATCTCAGTAAGGACAGTAGAAGTTTGATTAATGTGTAGAAGAGACATTTGTGTCTGAATTATTGAAATGTTTATGGGTTGATTTGTTCCCCACAAAAGTTACCACAATATTTGACACCTATCCGGATGACATTTTGACTCCATAAAGAGGTAGAAGTCTCAGTGTTGGTCTCGGATTAGCTTCGATATGAGAATTGTTATAATTCAACTCCTACATATTTACCTGAATAACATATAAATTATTTAGGCAACAGGCTAATTTGCATATTTCGTTTCAAACAGCAACAGACAATGACCTTTTCTGTCACCTATTTAGTCAGCGGCATGCATGCGCAGCTCATTATAGGAAGAAATTATCAACCAAATAAATCACGATATCACATGTTTTTTTTTTTTTTTTGATAATTAAAGGCAGAAAACTTTTTTAATTAGAAAATTTTTGATAGCTTAATGATATTTTCCGGATTGTCCCTAAAGAAAGTTTGGAGGCTTAACTCTAATCCAGTAAATGTTGGGGACTGAGATTATTGTATTTGTCCGTCGTTTATATGGTTCTGAAGTCTTAGAGACTGAAGTGTTCATTCTAATATCTGGAAACTGTTGGCGGCTTCTGTTACACATATTTTACATGGGTATTTTATATATAAAAATCAGAAAGTAATAACAATTAAGTGGACAAAATATCCACATAATGCGACATTATAAAGATGGGCCAAAATTGTGCAGTCGTCAGTCTTGCTGGAGGCTAGGTTTGGGATATTCAAGGACAGAAGTTGGGATAATTCAAGTTGGAGGGAATACAGTGATGTATGCTCAAACAGAACTTCTTCAGATAGTGACAAGGCGTGTGCTTCAATTCTTCAGATAGTGACAAGGCGTGTGTTTGAATTCTTCCCTATTATGTGTGACGTGGTGTACAGTTCCCACTCAGTCTAAGAACACAATGAAGGATCAGGAAGAGGCGGAGAATGCCAAATATATTCTCAACTTGTAAAGAGGTTTAAGAAATGTTTTCTGTGTTGCATTACCGATATTTCCTCTATCACACCTTGAATACAAAACCATTTGAGGAATTTTAATTAAAATATTTCATATTGATATACACCTATCC
Organism: Cordylochernes scorpioides; assembly: GCA_030710605.1. Classification (NCBI taxonomy): domain Eukaryota; kingdom Metazoa; phylum Arthropoda; class Arachnida; order Pseudoscorpiones; family Chernetidae; genus Cordylochernes; species Cordylochernes scorpioides. Next base: position 51,234,144 of record CP092875.1, on the reverse strand, counting down.
CCCAATTTACACGGTACTTTTTTACACGTTTTCGCTTTTACACGGTTTTCCAAATAAGTTTTTTTTTTTTTTTGTTTTTATCGCACTATACTAAATGCTACTGTGATTGAGCACATGCGCTGTGTACACATCTCACGAGGAATCCCGAGCTTATGTGCTGACTACATATTTTAACCTGTCAATGCATTTTATTTTTATTTCTGTGTACATATATCCCCCGATTTACACGTTTTTCTCAGGAACGTATCTACCGTGTAAATCGGGGGATAGGTGTATACTATTAAATTACTGATACTTGTTTCTCACACAAGTCGGCTCTATGATGTAACAAATTATAAAATTAAACAGTGTAATTTATGGACGGAAGATGGGAAATTCATCTCGACCATGGTCCACCGCTGCCACAAGTTCCAAGTTAATGACTACACCTCAAGTCATTGGCGTGTTTTGAAGATTTGTACAAAACTTTTATTTTTTATATATATTTGCCTAGCTGCTTAATGTTTATAACTTCTAAATTATTTTCAGAATAAGATTTGAGTTTGTGATCCCCTAAATCATTAGCGGTGCTAAGTGTTCGGACATAAAAATATATTTTTCTAAAATAGAATATTTTCATAAAACAATCCTAAGTAAGTTTCTGTGCTTTCTACACTTATATTTCAGTTGGCTGAATCCCAACCTTTTTCACAAGGTATTATAACAAATATAAGTGTCAACACAACAATGTTATACATGTTATTTATGTTATAATACCTTGAAAAAGGTTGGCGTTCAGCCAACTGAAATATCGATGAATAAATTATATTTTGACCCAACATATTCCTTTTTAATTAAAGATCTATTTATGGATTGCTCTATTTAAAAATATATATTTACCTTACTGTGGGAGAGATGCTCATAAACAACAACAAGAACAACAAAAACAACTGATTTATTAGGAAATTTCCGTTCTGTAAGGACTCGCCATACATCATTTTCATGAAGAAAGGGGGAAAAACATAAACAAAGGAGAGAAGGGAAAATGAAAAGGAAATCAAAGTATTTAACATAACTATACAAATTAACTATGGAATATAATTGTTCTATAATTTTAAGTTCTTAGAGATTACCTTGTTCTCTAACGCTTATTGAAAGTTAAACAATTCAATGGCTATATATTTTTTTCTCGAGATGTTCATATACAAATTAACCACTACATCATTAAAAAGTTCCAAAGAGATATCAAATATAGTTTATTTATTCAATACAAAAACATGTTTGAAAAATAAATATTTATAATTTAAGATAACCCAAAACCCAGTAAGAATGGTCGAGCACAAATCACTATAAAATTATCCATCATTAGAGAAAGAAATGGTTCTCTTATTTCTTCTCCGAGATAACAATGGTTAATAAATACGTATAATAATTGGTCTTAATAAAGCTCTATGTGTGTGTGTAAAAAAATATATTTTTCTTTATTAATTTTATGTTGGAATTAAATATTCATTATAAATTCCTTCAATCTATTTATTGCTCCAGCTTTAATATAGGCAGTAGAAGGTTTTGAATACGGTATGTGTTTAACCTTGGCTGGAGGAGGTGTTCTGCGTACAAGTACCAATCCTTATACCTCCGCCACCTTCTGAGGACTGTAGTTGATTTGTGTTGAGGGAAGGTTCGATTGCTGGCGATCACTCATTGACTCCCAAAGGGAGATCTACTCTATAAAGGATGGAATCTCACACACGGGCGTATTTTACAAACGCACTGACTTTATTTAACAATCTATTTATACATACTTTGGCACGTGGTAAAATGAATTAAAAAATAAAAACAGAATAAAAATGATTTACAACAACAACAACAACAACAAAAAAGAATGGTAGAATTAACTATCAATCTGAACATTATGAAATAGGGTTTTATACAAAGGACGACCAATAAGTAATTTACAATGGCCTACAGAAAATATTCAAATCATCAATAATATTTATAAAGTTTTCACAACAAGAATCTTACAACGGTCGTATATGGAGTTCATGTTTAAGTGTCCGAAGATATTATAGCCACTGTAATCCACTCGAAGCTATAGAGTGTGTATGGAAACGAAGCCATGGATAGAAGCACAATACAAAGATTGATCAGGATTTCCAGGCTGGTGATTTTGATATCAGTGATAAAGAAAGGCCAGGTAGACTAATATCTGTAGTGATGAACCAAAATTTGACTCTAGCAGAGGAATTGTTCAAGAATAACCGGACAATGGCGACTTATCAAATAATGGAAAAACTTTCTTTGTCTAAAGTAAGTGTTCTCGAACTTATTAATTATTTGGATATCTAAATTATGCTCAAAATCGATGCCAAAACTTCTAACACGAGAAATTATGCAAATTCTGAAAGATATTTGCTTAGACCTCATTGAAACTTTTTCTGGAAACCTTCTCAGGTATTTGAAAAGGTGTGATAACATGGGATGAGACTTGGATTTATTATTATGATTCTTCTTCAAAGCGACAATAAAAGCAATGGACTCATAAAACATAGGACTGTGGATATAGTGAATGATTCTAATATATAGAGGACTTCTTATAAACAAAGTTTTTTTCAGTTATTTTGATTTTCAAAAAAAAAAAAAACCAATTGTTCATTATTTATTGTCCAAACCTTGAACTATTTCATACTTTCCGTTTAAGAGAAAGATTAGTGGTAGTTCATTTATGCGAATCCCACAGATTATGGTGATCTTGTTGATTAGAAGTTTGCAATTGCTAATATCAGAAGTGAAAAAAGTGTCTACACACAAGATACCATAGTTATTTCATGCGCATATTGGCCACAGACACTTATTTAAATCATATCTATCAATATCGCCCTATTTTATTTGCACAAAACCATAACTATAAGAAAGAAGTGAAGAAATGTTCAAAAATGTATGGATATATTCACTCACCAAA
>CP092875.1:51079063-51228890 GCA_030710605.1 Cordylochernes scorpioides | reverse complement strand
AGATATTGGAGACTCACTCGTAAGTAAGTCATCGACCTTATAGCTCACTTAGTTCTGTTAGTGGTTCACGGTACCGGCAGGCACGGAGATATTGGAGACTCACTGTAAGTTCACTACATTACTACACATGTTAAAGCATTTCGACCTTCGTGCAAGCGTTTGGAGAGTTTGCCAAAATTGATATCATATTTTATTTGTTTAGAAGACCAATAGATGGCTTTAGTTTTAACAAAAGAGGTGATCTATTTCTCTATTTTTATATTTATTTCTAAATAAACAGTAAATATACATTATAATATATAATAAACAACTCTAAATACATCTATTAATAATATATTTGTATTTTAAGCATGGTCTTTATGTGGGACTTCGTTAATTATTAAAAGCTGGTTTAAGGACATCATTAATGGTCCACCGATTCTGCTAATTTTTCAAAGGCAATCGACAAATTCAGCTTAAAATTTGATTATCTTTGACAATAGATATATTTACCGTTATAAAATGTTTATATATGTGTGTTTTTGTGCAACTGGATATATATGGTCCTGTATTTGCATATTGCGGAAGACTTTCGTGTAAGGAGGGAGCAGATCTTTAACGAGAAAAATGAGAGGGGAATCAATCACAGTAAGCTGGAGAGGAAGTTTCCTGCCAAACACAGTCAGATCTGGTAGCGAAGGTTAGGAGCTTTTATCCCGAATAAAAACACATTTAGGTGACGTCGAACTTGTCTCTAAGTTATGAGTTAAAATCGTATTTGTCCTTATTTTTATCGAACTAGTTTCTTTCTATCCAGGACATATTTTTATTTTATTCTAAGTGTTTTCCATTAGTAGTAATCAATTCACCTGATATCAATTACTGAGAGTTTGTGATAAATTTACTCCGACCAGCTGGCTTGTTTCTTCCGGGTCGGTCTGGTGATTCATTCAATTTTTGGTGTCAGTTTGTATTTTTTAATCTTCCTCTCTTCAACACTCCCTCTAGCAATCCCTATAATTGTTTTATTCTTAAGAATACCTCAGAATTGAGGCTCCAATGTTCTGAAATATCTAAATCTTTAATTCGTCAAGGTGTTCACACTAGTTCTACTTGAAGTCTAGACATCCTGTGTCAACAGAGAATCTCGAAGGTATCAATTCTTTCCTCTGTTGTGAGTCTACAAATACACCATATAAATTTCCATAGGATAATATGGGGTGCACCAGTGCATTCTCAAGTATAATATTAGTAGCGTTGGATAGAAGCTTGTTTTTCTAGACAAGAATTATTTTTAAATTACACGTCAGCGATTTCAATGACTTTTCAGATTTTTCAAATTTGTTTCTTTTTCACTTAATTCTTTCTCTTTATCTCTGTACGCCTTCAGGCACACAGCTTTACTTTGAAAATGTAATCGATTTTAGTTCAATTTATGGAATTTTCAAATATCTACTGGTATTGTTTGGATTCTATTGATAATCCCCTCTATATACTCCGTGGAGTCTCGTATATCGTTCAAACTTGGAGGATAAAAGACAAAGTGGAAAATGGAGAGGATAGGACTGGGAATTGATGACAATATTATCTCTTTTGATTGAATGTGTGATGATAATAATTATATTTATCCAATATTTATAACTATTGTAAATCAATGTTCAGTTGCTATTTAATCCGACCACAAAGGATAGTTCTTTCCACTATTTCAACTTGGTTAACTTTATATAGGCTAACAAAGAAATCAATGTTATTTGAAATATGTATACTGTCCTTCAGTATGAAGTGAATTGTAAATATAATAATATTATGGTGATAATATCATCATTAATACAATATAATGCGGCTTATGATTGTAAGAACGACATTTGAAAATTATCCCGCATGTGTTTCTTTTGAAGGAAAAATCGTAATTCATTTTAAGGAGAAATAACGCTTATTTCTAACCTTAGCGATAAGGTATGAAAGGATGAATTGTGAAGAGTAATGATAAACGGAAAAATAAAAGTGAAAAATCCCTGGACACTTTTATGTTTCCGTTTATCATTACTTTTCAAAATTCATCCTTTCATACCTCATCCCTAAGGTTAGAAATAATCGTTATTTCTCCTTAAAATAAATTTCGATTTTTCGTTCAAAAGAAACAAATGCGGGATAATTTTCAAATGTCGTTCTTTAGTATAAATATTATTCACATATTGTACCTTTTCTCCTATGTAGACGGCATTATTCTAAATTCCTGTTAGCTGAAAGACACACGCAATGACACTTTTCCGTTTAAGCATTATTCAAAACCAGTTAATCCATATAAATCAATTCTAGGTCATGCTATCGCACTTTGAATAATTATTTTAGTTTCCTTCTCAATACACATACTGATTGATCTCGACAAACGTTTAAAATGGTTTCAAATATTGATTCTCTTTGTTCTTATTTGAATGTTCATTTATTGAATGTCTCTATCCGACAATCAATGAAACCTATAACCTCATAGACTTTGGTCAAATACTTTATTTAACTAATTTTGTCATATTCTTAAAGACTGGAGCGATTTACTTATCTTTAAATATCACAAGTGTAGCGAAGGCTACCATTTACAAGTACCATCTTGGTCTTGAGATGGGTAATGCTAGCCAACACCTCGACCTTCCCACTCTGTGGGAAAGAACTCTCGCAGTCCATCGGTGGCGGAGTCCTTTCCCGCGGTGGGCCCCACCAATGAAGACCTTGTATATATTTTTATATATATGTATATTTATCAATTATTTTTATCTATTTATATCTATTTATTCCTATATTTATAATTATGAAGAGACAAGGGTCGCCTCTCCCGTCAAAATATCCATCTATATTTATAATTATATAATCATATTTATTCGTATTTATTCAATTTTGTAATTAACCATATATAATCTTATATGAACCTTGTAATAAATCAGTTTCAATCTCAATCTCTCTCTCTCTTTATAAAATGGTGCCGAAAATTGAAAATTCACCAAAACAACGTGTAAATAAACACATTGTCTTTGAGAGAGTACCAAATGTTTCTGCCATTGATTCAGCAGAATCTGAACCAATGGAAGACTTAATTTGATGCATGAAGATCTTCATTACACACTCAATCCCGAGCCAGCAACCCCCGAGCCATCTTATTTGGAGGCTATTATCTGAGAAGAAAAGGAATAAAATATGGCTGCAATCTCAAATCTCTCTCTTTCCTATATGAGACCATAACAACAACGGCACAAAATACACATGAGAAAAAAGAGAAGGAAAAGGCATAATATAATATATCTAAAGAGACAAAGGTCGCCTCTCCCGTCAAAATAGACGTCAAAACTAGACGCCATCTATTGACCGTCGCCGCAAACTAGCGGCCTCGAGTCGATGACAGAGCCACAACACCAGCTTTGGCAAACTGAAAAGCGTCCACCACCATGGTTTCGGGCTAATGGTCCTCGTCAGCCTAGGGCGGACTTTATTCCATGAGATCCACATGGGATCTAATGTAATCTTGACAATCTGCCAAAGAGGTGTTTTGCTGGCAAAGTGGCTGTGCAAATCAATATAATTTATAGGTATTTATTTAGATAACCCAGGTTCTCCTGGGAGTTCAGAAGTCGCCAACTACCCGAACTAATATATACTTACATTATTAACTAGAGTATATTCGGTTAAAAATAAGATAAAATTGTACTTATATATATTCACAACGTTAGAAATATGATTTGTTATAGAAGAAGAAGTCCAAGTCGGGTAGAAGCTCTTCTTCTGACTTGAGTTTCTACTTCTATGACAAATATGGAGATCATCGTTGTATGAATATGATTTGTGTCTACAGAGTCAACGGAAGCAGGCTCAACTAAGGTAAAACTTTTGTACTGCCAGCTACCATGATGGTACAGTCCTCGATAATGTCAAACGTAGTTATCCCATAGTTTGGACTGAAGTCCCATTGGTGAAGTCGGCTGTTGTTTTCTACCTGCTGCCCTGTTCAAAGACGATATAGTTTATAAACGTATAACGAATCTAAAGTTTTACGAAGGAGCCTCTTTTATTATACTTTTGCAAGCTTTCGAACCTTTCGGTTCTTCCACAGGCGTGGCTAGTATGACTACACTAACAGGGTATAAGCGCGCTTGAGCCATTTTATACAACATATAAATTTACATTCGGAGTGATATTTCAAACGTAATAAAATAGAAATAGGAATTATGACTATAAAAATAAAAATAAAACTATGTAAATGAACTTATAGATTTTTAAAATTTAGATAAAATTATGGCAAAAACTTTTAAATACGATAAAAGTTAAGTAAAATAATGATATTCACTGTATGTAAGCCGTGTGACACTTTAAAATTTCGTAACATTTAAAACCAGTAAAATTTTAAAACATCTCAACACAGAAAAACCAAGCGGGGGTCCACTCCAACCCGACCACACACCCGAGTATATCACGGTATAACTATTGAGATATTATATGATATATTTCCGGTAGATCTATTTTCCTATTAATGCTGTTTGTTTGTGTTGATATGATGGATTCCAGTACCAATCTGTGCTGCTTATTGTTTATGTGCTGATATAGGATTTTAGGATGATCTAAGTTGAAGTTATGGCCAGTGTTTGAAATATGTTGGTATATAAGTGATTTCGGGTCTCTATTGTTTATGTTTCGTTTGTGTTCGGTGATTCTGATATACGCGGTTCTGCCAGTCTCCCCCACATAGGAGGCTGGGCAATCCTGGCAAGAAACTGCGTATACTGCTCCGGTGGAGTGGATGGGATTGTTGGGTGCGTCTGCTTTAGTGATAGGATTCCTGAGGAGGGCAGCAAGATTGGGAGGGCTGTTAAAATAAACTTGGATGCCATATGGGCGAAGGATTCTGGAAATGGCAACAGAGAACGAGGAATATGGAAGATAGCAGACTGCTCTATAAGTCGTGGAGGTCCTCGGAGCAGTGGGATCAAACGTGTGTTTATCTATGAATTTTCTTGGGTATCCTGCAGTGGTTAGAAGGGTGGTAATTCTGTTTTTTTCTATGGCTTTGAATATAGGTAATGAGCAATGCGTATGTACTCTTTTGGTTAAAGTCCTGACTGTATTTACTTTATAGGCTACCGGGCTATTGGAGGAGAAATGGGTGTATAGAGGTGGGATATTCTTTTTGTAATATACTGCTGTGTGCAATCTGTGTGGAGTGCGGATAATGAGGATGTCCAGAAATGGCAATACTAGGTTTGTTTCTGTTTCGTATGTGAATTTGATGTCTGCGTGAAAGGAATGTAGAGTGTTAAGAATAGGTTGGAGCTCATTCGGTTTGATTATACAGAAGATGTCGTCTACATACCTCCTCCAATAATGGATGTCGGAAGAATGCGTCTGATTGATCCACTGGTCCAAGGACCCCATCACGACTTCAGCAACTATGGATGAAAGAGGACTGCCCATTGGGGTGCCTCTGATCTGCTTATAATGCTGGTGGTTAAACGTAAAGGTGCTAATGGAAAGACATAAGGACGATATAGTTTATCTTTAGGACAAAATAATAAAGCCTCCGAGGTTGCGTTTCTTTTTTAAAACGTTTAAAAATGCTCAAGCTTTCGGGTATGGTGGCCCTTCTACAGGAGCAACGCAAATGGTAGTGAATCGTCAGCAGCTGTTATATATTTTTTACCTGATATGTTTACATAATTACAATTTTTTTTATAAGAGAACTATTAATTTATTGATATATGCTAAGTATTGAAATATTATTAATGTTGATCCAGAATATTTACATCTTTCTAAACTTAAGGTAAAAACTAATAATTTAACATATGAGATTTGAATTAGCTATGGAAAAGTGTTACGAAATAGGAGCTATTGCATTAAATCTCATATGTTAAATTATTAGTTTTTACCTTAAGTTTAGAAAGATGTAAATATTCTGGATAAACATTAATAATATTTCAATACTTAGCATATATCAATAAATTAATAGTTCTCTTATAAAAAAATTTGTAATTATGTAAACATATCAGGTAAAAAATATATAACAGCTGCTGACGATTCACTACCATTTGCGTTGCTCCTGTAGAAGGGCCACCATACCCGAAAGCTTGAGCATTATTAAACGTTTTAAAAAAGAAACGCAACCTCGGAGGCTTTATTATTTTGTCCTAAATATTTCACAGAGGTTATAATATTGGAATAGTTTATCTTTACAACGAGAATCCTGGGGCGAGAATGCAGGGCAAATGGCCCTCTACGAGTCGCGCCGAATTGTCTGGCTTAGTTAAGTTAGCAGCCGCTCATCTAGACTTTGTACAACCTTGAAAGATAAATTAAGTTTCTAAGGATCTCTTGAAATATGAATGCCGGCCAGACAGCCTCTATCTTTACAATAATGTAACGGTATGTTGAGCGGGGAGTTGCTCATCGCCTTGAATAATTAGTTCCATTTCCATTTGTCTTTCTTCAAAGCCTCGCTAGTGATCCGCATTCCTCATTAAGAAAGAAGCAATCGTGCAACTGAGCGATCACAACCTTCAAGATTAGGAACTGTTTTTTTTTCTTAATTCACCATTTTTGTCTGGTGCATTTCCCCCCTTTGTTCTATATGTATGATTCATCATTGTATTTCTGAATTAACAATTTTAATTTCTAGTAGTTCTTCAACATGCGTTAATAATCGAGAATAGAAAGTGACTTGTGCAAGGGGTTCATTCCACTCTCAGGAATGGTTTCCTCACATACAGAGGTCTCATTGCTCACGGCTCCTTTAATTAAATTCTCTCTCCCCGTATACGGTGGTTATATTCCACGTCGTTAACATGGACGTGATGGAGCGGATGATCGGTCTTGTTCGTTCAGAGATACAGTATTGGCCATGTCTATCTACATGTGGCTACTGAAGATAAATACACACAAATGACATGGATAATGAAAACTACGCTTCGCTAGAGAGCGATTCCCCCTAGACTCCATCTGATTAGCTCTACTTACATCCAAAGTTTCAAAGTATAAAGCATGATCTTGCTATGCGCCACCTGGACTTATCTGTCCACTTTGTTTGATTTGTCTACGTCCAGTATGTTTCTGATTTACTTCTTTAATACTTCTTGGCAGCTATTTACCATTTACATATTCTTTACTTTGCTCTTATATGTCTAATTGATATATACAAGGGACTCTTCTTCTTCTTTCTTATCTTCATGACTGGGTGAAGTAGAATGCGTCTGACTTTGTCATTAAGACTGGGAGCACTACTCAGTTTCAGGCCGACTTAGCTCCAAAAAAAATTGCCGCCTCTGACATGAGAAACAGACGCCATGTGCAGCCGCTCCTAACATGGAGTACAAACGCTGCTCATCCTGTATCCCTGGATTAGGAACCCTTACAAGGTACTATCAGCCGGGCCAGCTGAACCCAGGTTTAAGCGAGCTTGCTACTGCTCCTCCTTTTTCATCCGGGCTTGGGATCGGCAAAGGCGGTCTAACGGGACAAAATATAATGTTTTATACAAGTCATTTTAGATCACACTTTGTAGCAACGATTAGCGACTTGCTGTATGGTTCTTTCTAATTACCTTTTTAAACCTATAACTGTTGGTCTTTCAGAGTAGCGCTTCCATTCTATAAAGCTACTAAATATTGGACCACTTCGTTGATAATCTGAAAAGATTAGCCGTCCTTTCGGCGTGGAACTTACCTATTATCTGAAAAAGATACGAAAAGCAAGAAGAGCCATTGATGATCAATATATTTCGAATAAACAATTTGCAACCATTTCTCACAATAAATCCATATTTTTAGCAAACAATACCTTCAAAACTGATGCATATCTCCAATTTTCACTCAGATGTAAATAATGTATTTTTTTATTTAAAAAAAAACAAGTTTTCTGCAAACATTCGCAGGTTGTTGTTTCTCTTCAGCGCTGTGCCGCTAGCTTCGCTGTTAACTTGAGGAATCCTACCAGATACGCTAATTACACACCGACTCTTTATATTAAAATGCCTTCATCTCTTTGGTGAGTGAATTTATCTATACATTTTTGAACATTTCTTCAATTGTTTCTTCTAGTTGTAGGTTTGTGCAAACAAAATAGGGCGATATGATTTAAATAAGTGTCTGTGGCTAATATGCGCATTAAATAACTATGGTATCTTGTGTGTAGACATTTGATGCATTTCTAATATAAGCAATTGCAAACTCCTAATCATCAAGATCACCCTAACTTGTGGGCTTCGCATAAATGAACTGCCACTAACCTTTCTGTAGAAGGGTGTTATCCCGAAAGCTCGAAAAACGTTCAATTAAAGAAGATACTCATCTTCAGACGTTTTCTTTATTATCTAAAAACTCATCTCTCTCTAAAACAGAAAGTTTGAAATAGTTTAAAGTTTGGACAATAAATAATGCACAATCGCGCTGTAATACATTTTTATTGACAAGCTAAATAACTGGAAAAAACTTTGTTTATAAGAAGTCCTCTATATATTAGAATCATTCACTATATCCACAGTCCTATGTTTTATAAGTTCATTGCTTTTATTGTCGCTTTGAATAAGGATCATAATGATAAATCCAAGTCTCATCCCATGTTATCACACCCTTTCAAACTTCTGAGAAGGTTTTCCAGAAAAATTCTCAATGAGGTCTAAACAAATCTCTTTCTGAATTTGCATAATGTCTCGTGTTAGAAGTTTTGGCATCGATTTTGAGCATAATTAAGATATCCAAATCATTAATAAGTTCGAGAACACATACTTTAGACAGAGAAAGTATTTCCATTATTTGAAAAGTCGCCATTGTCCGGTTATTCTTGATCAATTCCTTCACTAGAGTCAAATTTTGGCCCATCACTACAGAGGTACCTGGCCTTTCTTTATCACTGATATCAAAATCACCAGTCTGGAAATCCTGATCCATCTTTATATTGTGCTTCTATCCATGGCTTCGTTTCCATACACAGACTTTAGCTTCGAGTGGATTACAGTGGCTATAATATCTTCGGACACTTAAACAGGAACTCCATATACGACCGTTGTAAGATTCTTGTTGTGAAAACTTTATAAATATTATTGATGATTTGAATATTTTCTGTAAGCCATTGTAAATTACTTATTGGTCGTCTCTTGTATAAAACCCTATTTCATAATGTTCAGATTGATAGTTAATTCTACCTTTTTTTTTTTTTTTTGTAAAATCATTTTTATTCTGTTTTTATTTTTTAATTCATTTGACCACGTGCCAAAGTATGTATAAATACGAGATAGTTTTGTTAAATAAAATCAGTGTGTTTGTGAAGTACGCCCGTGTGTGAGATTCTATCCTTTATAGAGTAGATTTCCCTTTGGAAGTCAACGAGTGATCGCCAGCAATCGAACCTTCCCTCAACACAAATCAACTACAGTCCTAAGGAGGTGGCGGAGGTATAAGGATTGGTACTTGAACGCAGAACACCACCTTCAGCCAAGGTTAAGCACATACCGTATTCAAAACCTTCTACTGCCTAGAATATTAAAGCTGGGGCAATAAATAGATTGAAATATATTTATAATGAATATTTAATTTCAACATAAAATTAAATTAATAAAGAGAATTTTTTTTTCTACACACACATAGAGCTTTATTAAGAATAATTATTATACCTATTTAATAACCATTGTTATCTCGGAGAAGAAATAAGAGAACCATTTCTTTCTCTAATGATGGATAATTTTATAGTGATTTGTGCTCGACCATTCTTACTGGGTTTTGGGTTATCTTAAATTATAAATATTTATTTTTCAAACATGTTTTTGTATTGAATAAATAAACTATATTTGATATCTCTTTGGAACTTTTTAATGATGTAGTGGTTAATTTGTATATGAACATCTCGAGAAAAAATATATAGCCATTGAATTGTTTAACTTTCAATAAGCGTTAGAGAACAAGGTAATCTCTAAGAACTTAAAATTATAGAACAATTTTATTCCATAGTTAATTTGTATAGTTATGTTAAATACTTTGATTTCCTTTTCATTTTCCCTTCTCTCCTTTGTTTATGTTTTTCCCCCCTTTCTTCATGAAAATGATATATATATATAATACTAGCCGAATGACCCGGGCAACGCCCGTGTTTTACCCGATTGAATGTTTTGATTCAAATACTATTTGTTACAATTATAAATTGACGCCTTAAATAAATGCATATATTAGTTAATAACTATAGCCTATGTGCTTTATCTGTCTATGTACTGTTGGCTTCCGTAGGCGTCTCTTACTGGGAAAAAGAAAGAGAGGATTCCATTTAGTTATTAACTAATATATGCATTTATTTAAGGAGCGACCCGCTCCAACACAATAGTTACAAAAACCCAAAAAGCGAGTGGGGGGGCAAAGTCAAAAACAAAGTGTCTCGCGTAGTGGCGGCGCCATCGTAGCCACGTGATCGTAGCCAACCAATAGGAGAGCGCCATTCAAAAAAAAAAAAAGCAAACGGTGACAGAGATGACGCATGACGCTCGTAACTGTATATAGAATATGTATGGCGAGTCCTTACAGAACGGAAATGTCCTAATAAATCAGTTGTTCTTGTTGTTGGATATAAACATCTCTCCCACAGTAAGGTAAATATATATTCTTAAATAGAGCAATCCATAAATAGATCTTTAATTAAAAAGACATATGTTGGGTCAAAATATAATTTATTCATCGATATTTCAGTTAGCTGAACGCCAACCTTTTTCAAGGTATTATAACATATGTAACATTGTTGTGTTGACCATTAAATATGTTATAATACCTTATGAAAAAGGTTGGCATTCAGCCAACTGAAATATACTTGTAGAAAGCCCAGAAACTCTCTTAGGAGTGTTTTTATTAAAATATTCTATTTTAGCAAAATATATTTTTTATGTCCGAACACTTAGCACCGCTGATGATTTAGGGGGCCACAAACACAAATCTTATTCTGAAAATAATTTAGAAGTTATAATTATTAAGCAGCTAGGCAAATATATATTTAAAAAAGTTTTGTACAAATCTTCAAAACACGCCAATGACTTGAGGTGTAGTCATTAACTTGGAACTTGTGACAGCGGTGGACCATGGTCGAGATGAATTTCCCATCTTCCGTCCATAAATTACACTGTTTAATTTTATAATTTGTTACATAGAGCCGACTTGTGTGAGAAACAAGTATCAATAATTTAATAGTATACACCTATCCCCCGATTTACACGGTAGATACGTTCCTGAGAAAAACGTGTAAATCGGGGGATATATGTACACAGAAATAAAAATAAAATGCATTGACAGGTTAAAATATGTAGTCAGCACATAAGCTCGGGATTCCTCGTGAGATGTGTACACAGCGCATGTGCTCAATCACAGTAGCATTTAGTATAGTGCGATAAAAACAAAAAAAAAACTTATTTGGAAAACCGTGTAAAAGCGAAAACGTGTAAAAAAGTACCGTGTAAATTGGGGGATAGGTGTATATCAATATGAAATATTTTAATTAAAATTCCTCAAATGGTTTTGTATTCAAGGTGTGATAGAGGAAATATCGGTAATGCAACACAGAAAACATTTCTTAATCCACTTCACAAGTTGAGAATATATTTGACATTCTCCACCTCTTCCTGATACTTCATTGTGTTCTTACACTGAGTGGGAACTGTACACCACGTCACACATAATAGGGAAGAATCCAAACACCCGCCTTGTCACTAGCTAAATAATTGAAGCACACGCCTTGTCACTATCTGAAGAAGTTCTGTTTGAGCACACCTCACTGTATTCCCTCCAACTTTAATTATCCCAACTTCTGTCCTTGAATCTCTCAACCCTAGCCTCGAGCAAGAATGACGACAACACAATTTTGGCCCATCTTTATAATGTCGCATTATGTGGACATTTTGTCCACATAATTGTTGTTATTACTTTCTGATTTTATATATAAAATACCCATGTAACATATGTGTACCAGAAGCCGCCGACAGTTTCCAGATATTAGAATGAACACTTCAGTCTCTAAGACTTCAGAACCATATAAACGACGGACAAATACAATAATCTTAGTCCCCAACATTTACTGGATTAGAGTTAAGCCTCCAGACTTTCTTTAGGGACAATCCGGAAAATATCATTACGCTATTGAAAATTTTCTTATTAAAAAAGTTTTCTGTCTTTAATTGTCAAAAAAAAAAAAAAATGTGATATCGTGATTTATTTGGTTGATAATTTATTTCTATAATGAACTGCGCATGCGTGCCGCTGACTAAATGTAAATAGGTTCTGTTTGAAACGAAATGTGCAAATTAGCCTGTTGCCTAACTAATTTATATGTTATTCAGGTAAATATATAGGAGTTGAATTATAACAATTCTCATATCGAAGCTAATCCGAGACCAACACTGAGACTTCTACCTCTTTATGATGTCAAAATGTCATCCGGATAGGTGTCAAATATTGTGGTAACCTTTGTGGGGAACAAATCAACTTATAAACACATCAATCATTAAGACGCGAATGTCTCTTCTACACATTAATCAAATTTCTACTGTCCTTACTGAGATAAAAACAATTTTTGGGAGGGCTTTGCTCACCAGTGTTGAACCCTCCCAGTGGTTTCGCCAATTTAATCTACCAGACCGCTTCTTTAGAGCTATAATACTATAGTAGATCATTCTGCTTATATATGCTGACATGAAGGGTGGAATCTCAGAAATTTAAGCAAACTATGGACATAAGCTTTTAGAACAGTAGAATTACATTTAAATATTTGTATTGAGTAATGCTCTCCCTAAAACAATAAAGACAAAGACAGTTAGACATAAATTAATACATAGGAAAACCGCGCCATCTATATACAGCTAATTTATTTATTCCCAACTGGCCTTGTTATATAGATGTTGCGTTATTGTTTTATATTAATATCAATAATTATATATATTATTGGGCTTATTCCTATAGATAGCGTAATTTGTAATCATAAGCTGATATTTCAGACACCTAGTGAGCTTTATCCTTGGTGTCCAGATTTGATACACTCGTACCTCAATCCATGCTTCAAAGTCTCTGACTGCGTGAAGTGTTTCGCAAAGATAGGGACTACATTTCCATTACCTTCTCTCTGTGTCATTCTATTCCTGTCTGATGGCAACTTGAGAGAAGTTACAGCACTGTAAGCATCATTTAGATATACAATGAAACAATGTCTTCAAATAACCGTTTATAACGTTAAGCGCGTGCCCAAATTGAAGGTGCCTCTATCTACTCCAATTGTAGTTTATAAACTTCGATTTAAGCGGATTATTCTTGCTTTCAACTTGGATGATTTTGGTTGTTATGCGAAGTATAGCCAAGTACTCATCATAAAGCGGATGTGTGGGAATTGTTGTTGTTGTTATCGTGTACAATGAAGAGCCTCAGATGTCTCCATGCATCTCTATCACAGTAGAAGCAATGTCCACTATCTTGGGTGGTGGAAAATGTTCACGTAGCTTTATATAACTTTTATTTGCTCAATCCCTATATATGTAAAAGTCAGTGTATGTATGTATGTGTGTATCTATGTCGGCTATACACGTCCACAATACGTAACTAATCTGACTAAAATTTTAACAGTATATAGAGTAGAATCTGGAAAAACTTATAGTGAAAATTTCAGGTCTCTATCCCGAATATTCTTCGAGTTATTTGCAAATTGCGTTGCAAATTTGCCTTTTCGCTCGCAAGCAGCGCCTCTAGCGGTGAAGATGCGAGGTAATATCAGCTGACCTAATGTACATGCAAAACTTGTTTTGACAGGACATAGAGAAAAATATGAAAAATATATTTATCGGATTTTTAGCCAATAAAAAATAAAATTGATAGGTTATGGGCAAAAATAGTTGTTTTTTTTTTTTAGTCAGAAAATGATGATGACAATATTGCTGTATCATGTTTGATTATCAGATACAAAATTATATCGGGAAAAATTCCAAAAAGCCTAGACCACGGGTGAAGCCAGTTCATTTTTAGTGTACAGGAACAAAATTCTAACAGAAAAACATTCATTCGAGCAGAAGACACAAAGCCAGATCATCTCTTTATAAAAATATCGCTTCTCTGACACAAAGTTTGGAGCGTGGACGTTCCACAAGAGTGACATCCACGGCGCCAATTTATAATTGTAACGAATAGTATTTGAATAAAAGCATTTAATCGGGTAAAACCCGGGCGTTGCTCGGGTCATTTGGCTAGTATTATATATAAATTTGCAAGAAGTATAAGATTCTGGCCTCTTTTAGAGCTCAAGCATGGTGTGCTGTGCAAATGGTTGATGGCAAATCCATATCGATTCTTATGTTGAAAGAGTGTCATTTGTTTCTTTTTGTTTTGATAAATAATCCAAAATAGAATTGAGAATATTACTTAATTATTTATTTTATATAAAAAACAAAATTAGGATAGTTCCATGATAATTTGGCTGATATCTATATATATTTTCAAGGTATCGGGTACATTCAGCTTTTTTATATCGCTCTGGAATCTAAGGATACGCTTCAGGAAGCCGGGTTACCCATCTCTAGTCCTGGAGAAGGGAGAACTGTGCGAGAGTACCCCCGAATTGCCTCCGATGGTCTGAGGAAGCCGTTGTGGTTTAGAACTGTCCTGTTAGCTAAATCTCGTCCGTCTAATATAGTCCTCCATCGACAAAGGATCTCTAGAAATCCCTTTCCTGGGCTTGGTGGCTGTAAAGTCCTGTATCTAGCTAATTCCTAGTTTCCTGATCATGTCCATTTTGTCATGCAAATCTTTGTATGGGAGTTTGTCGGGATCCATTATGGCTATATGTATTCAAATCCTACTCTTGTTGGTTTTTTTTTTTTAAATTGTGTTTATGATTGAATCTGTCATTCTTATTTATCTGAATTTTTATTGGTCCTATGCCGTGTATACTACTCAAATAAAAAAAGTTTCGACACTTTGCTCATAAGTTAAAAAAAAAAACTTTATTATTCTACCAAATTCAAATTGTCTTCTTCAAAGTAGTCCCCGTTGGCCGCGATGCACTTCAGCCACCTTTTTTTCCAGTCGGCAAAACACCTCTGGTAGTCTGTTTTCGGGGTCGCCTTCATGGCCTTCTTCGATTCCACTTTGATCTCTTCTATGCTCTGAAATTTCCGACCCTTTAACTTTTTTTTTTTGAGCTTTCCAAAAAGGAAGAAGTCGCAGGGGGCCAAATCGGGACTGTAGGGGGGTTGGGGGAACACAGAGGTTGAGTGGTCCTGCAGGAACTTCGAGATTTTGAGGGCTGTGTGCGCCGGCGCGTTATCGTGGTGGAGGATCCACGACTTGCTCCTCCACAGCTCCGGCCGTTTCTGCCTGATCGCTTCCCTCAATCGCCTCAAAACTCCCAGGTAGGAGTCAGCAGTTATTGTAGAGCCTTGTTGTTGAAATTCATGATGAACGATGCCCTGGTAGCCGAAGAACACCGTCAACATGACCTTGACTTTGCTGGGAGCCTTCCTCGCTTTCTTTGGTCTCGGCTCATTTTTGAAGCGTCACTTCGATGCCTGTTGGGTAGTTTCCGAATCAAAGCCGTAAATCCATGTTTCGTCTCCAGTAATGACTCTCTTCAGCAATTCGGGGTCGTCGGTTGTCGCTTCGAGATTGAGACTGGCCGTTTCTTTCCGGGCGTTCTTTTGGTCAAAAGTCAAATCTTTGGGAACGAGAAGGGCGTTGAGTCTTCTCACTCCCAAAATGTCCTTCATTATCGATTTAATCGACCCGAATGATATCCCTGCTTCTTCGGCGATCTCCCTGACAGTTATTCGTCGGTCTTCACGCACCAGTTCCAACACCTTGTCCACTTTTTCTGGCGTGGTTGATGTGGACGGTCTCCCGGAACGCTCGTTGTCGGCGGTCTCTTCCCGACCCTCCTTGAAGCGCTAGTACCACTCGAAAACTCGTCTTCGGCTCATAACGGCATCCCCGTAGGCCGTTTGCAACATCCAAAAAATTTCGGCACCCTTGAATCCGTTAAAAAAAAAAGAACTTGGTGCAAATTCGTTGATACTCCATTTCGGTGACTAACGAAATCGAAGCAAGGGCAAAATGGCTTCACTTTCGAAGAGCCGCTGCTTGCGCTGTTGTGCCGCGTGATTTTTGAAAATTGGCAGGTCTCCAAGCCAAGGACGACGCTTGAGTTTGCCACAAACCGGGAGAAAATATATTGAGTTTTCAGGATTTTATGAGCAAAGTGTCGAAACTTTTTGATCAGAGTAGTATATTGTGACGTTTATTTTCCTGAATTCACAATATTATTATTTTTATTTTATTAAATAAAAATATTTATTTATTCATGCCAAAATCAATCAATCTTCCAACTATATATTTTCCGTTCTTAGCCCTTCGGAACAAAAAATAACACAAATTCGATTTTTCTTAATGCGTTTCAAAAAGTGAATGCCTGTTAGCTATTTTTAATAATTAATTAGGATTTGTCATTTAGCTACTCCGTTTGACATTGAATTATTTAAGATTTTATTGCGCAAAAAAAAACACATGGAAATAAATATTCGTAAGATTTTCAAATTGTTATGGTAAATCTGTTTCAATCCTCAATTGTGCCCCAATATCGATGTCAATTCTTTTAAGGTAATATTGGCATTCAATTGAGATTCCTTTGTATTCACAGAGACCTAGAACTCCAACATGTCCGTCTAGTGTCAAAGAAATTGTATTTACGACATTGCTAGACGATTGAACACATTACGGCGATGCTCAGATGCATTTCAGTAGTAAGTCAAGATTTGAATTTCCCATCGCCAGTAAACATTGTGGAAACCTGAACGTGAAGAGTTAGCTTAACATTATCAATATAGCTTCTGATGAAGAACATTTCCACATATCTCTCAAGGACTGTGAGCAGTCAGCAAGTGTAACAAGCTAGCGTTGACTTAGATACTAAACCTTAGATCTTTCTTCGACTCTAATACATTTGGACGTGCTGAAATTTATTCGAATTATTGATATAGAGTCAGGGTACCGCGGGAATTTACCGCTTTCCGAGGAACTCTAAGCCTAGAAGTGACAAGAAACTTGACAGCTTCGGGTTAGTGGGACCTCTTCACAGGGTGTGACAACTGCATGACACATCTTTGTGACAATAAGGAGAACGAGCAATGTACAAAATTCCCCAGTGCCAATAGATTACATATGCTATTATAAGTATTCTAATGTAAAAATATCCAATTATTCATAAACATAACTTGTAATCTGGGTTAAAGATGATTCTACACACACAGAAATGTATCGAGGAAGAGATAGACGGCCGTGACAGTAAACACGGGGAAGTTCAAGGCCGCTGCCTCCCACAGCAGATATATAGGGGTGCCCCACCTCTGGTTCCCCCAGTCATGGCCACGGCACCGCTCTTCCTCCTTTCCCTCTTCTTCCTGCCAGGTGGGTTGTCTATCTCCCGGGGGTGACCCTGATCGAACCCCGCATTGGGGGCACCTTTGTTTATATTTATTTACTTCAATGGCTCTCGAATTGCACACTTGTCCAACCCACCATGAATACAAGTAATTAAACCTTACAAGTGGAGATCCGCTATTTCTACAAGCGTGTGAGCATGTGCTATAGTAGAGGAAGCAGTCCTACCTCCCATGAAAACATCATGGCAAGATAGTAATGATACGAATTTCAGTTAAATCTTTCAATCCCGCATTTCTGTTCCACCATGTTCGAGAGAAAACTCCTGGAATATACAGTAGAACCTCCTTTTAGCGGACAAATCTCCACAAAGGACAGTTTTCACTTGCAAAATTACCATTTTTACAATTTAGCAACTCTCCGGTAAGAGGAAACCTCTCCCTAAAGGACACTTTGGCTCTTCAATTAGGTGTTGTCCTTTACTGAGAGGTTCTACTGCATTAAAATACAAATATCGGTACTTTCTACTGATAATACTAATTATATATTCAATTTAAACGGCATAAATTGTATCAAAATATCATTTATTTTACCAATATTTTAGTTGGCTGAACGCCAACCTTTATCAAGGTGTTATAACATATTCAATGTGTGTCAACAACACTTGAAGCTACACCGCATGAGTTTCTTTTCAATGAAAATTCAAAATTTATTTCAAGGTGAAATATTGACTATTTCTAACCTTTTTGGATGAGGTATGAAAGGATGAATTATGAAGAGTAATGATGAACGAAAAAAAAAAAAGTCCCTGGACACTTTTATTTTTCCGTTCATCATTACTCTTCATAATTCATCCTTTCATACCTCATCCAAAAAGGTTAGAAATAGTCAATATTTTACCTTGAAATAAAATTTTGATTTTTCATTGAAAAGAAACTCATGCGGTGTAACTTCAAGTGTTGTTTTACAATCACAAGCCGCAGTGTATTATAACATATTCAATGTATGTCAACAACAAACTCAGCGCCACATACCGTCAACAGAATTAGGTTTTAAAAATATTTTGTTATATTCAATGGGGAGATATATTATTTTATTTATTTATTTCCTCTCAAATTTACAGTGTACCATTCGAGCATAAAGCTCACGAGTCACTTTGTCGTGGATGTTAGGCATCAAGAATTTCTAAAAAATGGCCTTCAGAACTGACTGGAAGGTCACAGTTCAGGTAGAGTAAAGTCCAGGTCTTGACTGATAGGAAAAGAATAGATGCATTCATGAGAATTTGTTTAAGAAGTACTGTAGATATATTATATGTGAGTGAAATATATTAAAATTTTAATTTTCTATGATTGTTTATAGATATATTTCGTTCTCTACAAGAGTACCTATAAGATCGTTATGTATTTACTTGTGATAAAAGACCACAACAACAGTATACTATCAATAATTGAGACTACAGATGATCGCCGTCCTACCCTCAGGCAATACAAAGCCCCCAAGGTCAGCTCACCAGAAAGGAAAGTGTTCACAACCCCCCACTTTCTAAATCCAAATCCGAACTGCGCTATAAATAAGTTGTTGTGACAGATCTCTTTTCCTCCCTTCTATGATTTAGTACTATGACCTTGAGATATATTTTTGCATGGGCGAAATCCTCTTTGTATGTCATTAAATCTTTACTATAACATTTCCATTTATAACGCTTTCCCGCTTATTGAGATATTTTTATTGGTTTCAGTCCTAAATTGTCTTTTGGATTTCCCGTATTTACCAGGGGTTGGTAAACTGCGGCTTGCGAGACACACATAGCTCTTTGAATGTGAAGCTGCGGATCTTTATTTTTTTACTTCCATACGTAAATATTATTTATATGAAAGTGGCATTTATTGTTGGCAAGAAAACATTTTTTGGCTCTTTGAAAACTTCAAAATTTTGTTAAATTTTGTAATTTTTGAATCATATAACTCAAAGGTTGGCCGACCCCTGCACTATACCATTTGGTTTTAACCAAGACTCCAGAATAGTCAGAGTTTTCTAACGGTGTATTACTTTATTTCTAACACTAGAGTTGTTTATGAATCCGAATAAAATAGAGATTATACACTAGGATCTACACCACTATTGTCTCTTCGTTTCCCCACATTAAAACGTTTTCTTACAACTGAATCTTTGCTATAAATATAATATTAAAACATATTTAGAGGAATAAATGGACAAAGTAGAAGACCAATGGTGACTTCTGATTATATGAATCAAATGATAAACAAATTCTTTTTGACAAGAAAATATTCACAAATATCAATGGAATAACAAAAGGGCGTATCTATATGAAAAATACAAATTATTTTAATAAACTGACAAGGAGGGAGCAAATATTTAGAATACTGTTTTTTCCTATTTATTTATTTCGACCTCCAGCGCTTTGTCCCACTAGGAACACTTGCACTTTAAAGGTAAACTAAACATAGAAAGAAAAGAAATAAAGATTATTTGAAATATGTGTACAGGAATTAGAGTAAGCATTTAGTTAGATGAAAAGAGAATTTTTTTTAACACAATTGAAATATGTACAAAGAGTTGGTATGCAAATTTAGTTAAATGAAATAAATTCTAGTGTTTTTTTTTCCAACAGGATGCAGAAATGTTGTATTACTCTAGATTCAATGGATTGCCATTAAAGTCAAACTATAAATGCTTAGTTTGTATTTATTCCGATAGATGGCAGAATCAATTGTAGAATGTTATGTTGAATTAGCAGGAAAATATCATTATTATACGACTGTCTTACGAAACAGATAAAAAGTTCAGAATATCACGTGAAAACACAATAAAAAAACAAATTCTGAACATGTAACTAAATTATTTCATATATTTGGCCAATACACTTTTTCTTTAATTAAAACGATTTTTAAGTTTGTTTCAGCGTATGTACGCACATTTGGCCTTAAAATCCCGAATGAAAAAGAAGCTGTAAGGATCCTTTTGGTTAGTCAGCCTGCACCACGCTCCAACAGCCCGAAAGACGCATCTATTTCACTTTTCTTGGTAGGTCAAAAAATGGTAATTTCCTGGAAAATATTCAGTTGATTACAATAGATGGCGCTCTATAACATATAAGAATACACTGGGAAAACCGCTGGGAGGGTTAACCACTGATAAGCCAGGGGCCTTCCCATTAATTTTTCCATTGCAGTAAGGGCAGTAGAAATGTTTTATTTTTAAAAACAATCATTCGCGTCTATAATAATTTCGAATTTTCATAACAGATGGCGCGCTAATGCATCATTATATAAGAATACTGTATAATTATATTGTATTTGTATGAAGACATTTTATTTTGGTTCAAATTTTATTTCTATAGTTACATATCAACTACACCCATACCTCGCTTTGCGTCAGGGTTACGTTCCAAAAAAAAAAACACGACGCAAAGTGAAAATATGTGAAGGCGCAATCAAAAACAAAGGTGTTGCCATATTTTAGGAAAAAAATTCAAAAAAAAAAAATTAAAGACTCGAATCCAAAAAAACGCAACTTCTAAAATCTAACGACGCACAGTGAAAATCAGTAAAAATTAAGCAGCGACGCAACTTCGAAAAAAACGCAAAGCGAGGTATTGGTGGTATTATGAATGGATATTTATAGTTTCAAAGGAAAAACATATCCATGTATGATTTGTCTGAAATGTTTTTTATTCTAAAGAACTATATCCATGTTTATATAAGAATTTTATAATATTTATTTGTGTTTTAATTCTATATTTCAAACCTGATTGATGAATTCCCAATCTCCTATTTAAGAAGAAGCGTTAATACACATTTCTGAAAGTCATTTTAAATGAAAGAATGAAAAAGAAATACGTATTCACTTTTTTTACATTGCTCCAAATCCAGTTCAGTGGTTTTAAATAATGTAATAAATGTATTTTAAAAAGTGTTGAAATGAATTTCTAAAATATAATCTCAATAATTCCGTTTTCATCAAACGGGGAAAAATTTAAATTCATTTCCCATAACGATCAATTGCATTTTTTAACGTTGATATCATTCGCTCCCCGCATCAGTGAGCTGTTTATTTAATTTAAATGTATTTGACCATTGATCGCTCTCAGAAACATTTATAATGAAAGGATTTGTTCTTATAAACATTTTGACGTGTGCTTGTGTGTGTGATTTTTAAAATTTTAATTATTTTTTTTTATTTCAAGTTCTCTAACCTAAAAATTAAAATTTTGTATGTGTATTTTATTACGCTGATTAATATATATGCGGTTTTTACCCTAACTATTTATTACTATCATTCTAACTGAAGTTTGTTCTGACACTGAACTGCATGGGTATAAGAGGATTATCAGCGGTAGATATGCTGAAATTTGGAACGATATATATATTTTTTAAAAAATTAAAGCATATCCTGACCAGGAGCAAATGTGCTTTTTAGATGGAAGAGCGCCATCTAGTGGAACAGAAATAAACTAAACATTGATTTAACCTGTTCCTTGATATTTGGCCAACCCAATTTCTTGATAAATCAAGAAAAGTCATCCACGAATGCGTTTCGCGCTGTTGACCTTCGTCAGCGTGGAGCAGGCTGTACCACTGCGACCAAATATGTATTTTTTAATTGTTTTTTTTTTCATATATATATATTGAAAACCAAAAGGCATATCCTGACAGCGTTCACATGAGCATTTATAGATGGTAGAGCGCCATCTAGCAGAACAAAAATAAACTAAACGTTTATTTAACTTGTTCCATGATATTTGGTCAACCTATTTGTCTATATGTGTTTATATAGAGAGATAGTGTGTTATCAACACCAAGGTCTTACAAAAGAAACTCAGAACAATTGGCGGGAGAAAAATCCATGGTATAAGAAATGGTACACGACAAAGAGCTGCCGAGTTGTTGTCATGTCCAGTGAAGAGCCTCAGATGTCTCCATGCATCACAATCGCAACAGTCGCAATGTCCTCTATCTTGAATGTGTAAAGCAGAGCTGCTAAGTACTACAATAAATACAA
This sequence comes from Cordylochernes scorpioides, assembly GCA_030710605.1. Taxonomy (NCBI): domain Eukaryota; kingdom Metazoa; phylum Arthropoda; class Arachnida; order Pseudoscorpiones; family Chernetidae; genus Cordylochernes; species Cordylochernes scorpioides. Next base: position 51,206,484 of record CP092875.1, on the reverse strand, counting down.
ATACAAGAGAAAATACAATATTGAAAACTACCTAGTTGGACATCATTAGGGAATGGCTAATATTTCCACAGCATGTTACACATTAGAGGTAGAATTGAAATAGAAGCATAGAAAGAATATCGCGTGTGTCAGAGTAAAATTTTGCATTTGTCCAAGCTATAAAACGCGGGATAAACCAATCTTAAATTTTGTCGATTGTGATGACTCGAGTCCGCGCGGAAAGTTTCCAGCTCCTATGCACCGCATGGAACACTGGAGATGTTAGCATGAAGAGATGGAATCAACACCGGGTGGCCACAGTATGAATGCTCAGAAATAGAAGTAGCGCGGTCCCTCTTTTTAATCAAACAGTTTCCTACTGCTCTTAATGAAGTGAGAAATTGTGGGAGGGCCTAGCTCATCAGTGGCGTGAACCTTCCCATCATCACCATATTGTATTGGGGGGTCATACACTTTAAAGGAATTCTTGGTGTTTGAGAGATTTATAGACATTTGAGGGCAGTAGTAGCATACCCACATATACTGACAAATTATCCGTGGCTTCACATCTCACGTAATAAATGGCAATCTGAAGTTTGGATGGATGGCTCCCACCTACACACATTTACTGACATAATGATTGGACTGTTTATATTAAATCAAGATAAGATTAACCACATACATGTTTCGGTTTATTGGCTCTCATAAGTAGAAGTTATGCAAAAGAAATTAATAAATAAAACCAGATCGTTTTTTTATTATTTCAATATTTGTTCTGATAGATGGCCTTAGCAATCTTTGAAAATTCAGTTGGGCGATCAGGTCAAATTCCACCAGGTATTATGTACTAGACAGATGACCAAGCTTACGTCCAAGTTAATGTTTGTTAAACCAATTTAACAAGAGTTTTTAATTATTATTTTATCAATAGTAGTCATTGTGATAGTTTAATAAAGAGATTAATTCATTAATGTAATATTTTCACCATAATTCCCTACTTTCTGGAATATGCTAACTAACCTGCTATCATTCTTGTTTTATAGTATGTGGCTGGAAATGTCTACTGTCAGGCCCTAATACCATATATTGTGAAGAAGTAGGCGGACCAATGAAAATAAGGAAATTAACCTGAGAGTGGAATAATTTTCACATTTTGAAACCATGACAGTGACTACTTCCTGACCGACCTCTATTGAGTGTGGTAGAATGAATGAAAAACAAACTTTATTGACATCTAGTCAACAATGATACAAAAAAGTTCCAATACATTTTTTTTTATTTATTTCCTCTCAAATTTACAGTGTACCATTCGAGCATATAGCTCACGAGTCACTTTGTCGTGGATGTTAGCATCAAGAATTTCTAAAAAATGGCCTTCAGAACTGACTGGAAGGTCACAGTTCAGGTAGAGTGAAGTCCAGGTCTTTTATATCTTGGATTGAGGTCTCCATCAAATTGGATTATAGCTATAAACAATAGAATTTATACAAATATTTACATCAAACTCGAAGCCTTCTCCGAAAGGACGTCAAGTTTAAATCAAGGGTTACAAGCCACCCTGAATTTGGATAAGCGTTTGGTTATAAAGGAAACTTTGTTCCCAACATGTTCAAGTGCCATGTTGAGGAATTTGCACAGAATGATCTTGTTTCCTGTCGAGAGTGTCTTGGAGAGTACCTCCCTCCAATGGCGGTATAGGACCGCTTTTCACTGAGTGTGGCAGAGATTCAGCCGGATGCAACAGCTATTGCGGAGGGAAATACGGAAAAGCAAATGCACACACATATATATACCGAGATTTCTTCTCTATTTACATATATGTCGACTAACCATGTCAATAAGTAGTATAAATTATACTTACGTTTAACAGATATTTCAATAAAATCAATGTATACCAAATATAAAGTCTTTGGCGGACGGCCAACGCCATCTATCGTACATTTAATGAACTAATATCTAACGCGTGTTCAGAAAATAAAATCTTGACGCATTTTGAAGTAACAGTTTCTTTCTCTGACAATTTATAAATAATAAATTAATAATTTATTTTGAAATCCAGGACGTACAGAATAACACGGGAATTTTATAGAGCTTCAATAGTTGAGAAGTTTCCTCTTGGCGCTCCCACCGCTAGCTTCTGTACAGCCACAGCACTTTCCACTGTACGCCAGCAATTCCGTCGCTGAGCTACCCGGTGGGTTCTTGGCTTTCCACTTCTCTGAGTACAGTAGTGACTCGAGGGTTTTCTGACAGGATGAGAACATATTGATATAAATATGTTGCCCTTAAATTAGAAGTCTGATAGATGGTGTCTTCAATCAAAATTTTCGAACACAAAAATCTTCGTTATTGATAAATTAAACTATATTATTGCCAAAACGTTTTAATTTTAACATTTTCAAAAAAAAATGTATTCTTCTCTTTATAATGGCTACTTAATACCGGTTATATATATTTAAATATATTCAGCCTTCGCTTGAAATCTTTTAGCACGTTGGGTCGAGAATTGGAGGTCATCAATCAGATAGTTTCCCTTTCTGATAGCTCAATGACGAATGGCGATATATCCTGATAGATTTGTTCTGTCTTCACCTACATTTGGCTCTAATTCTGGTGGATAGTTTGTACACTCAGTCTATTATATAACAATTTGTATAACCATTATAGGAAAATAACCGAGAAGTTGAATGGAAACCAACTGAAATTCCATCTTCGACTGCTGTATTAGTAAGGAAGAAATTTTTGAACGCGTGTGTGAAACTCTATAAAATATAAGAATAATTATAAAAATAAAATTACAAAGTGTATATGCCAATAGTTTTACAAACAATTGTTTGAATATATCCAGTAATTGTTAAAAGCAATTAGGTATTATAATAATTTTATAATTTATCTCTTTTTGATTTTGCAAATAAACGTTACTGATGGTTTGCGTCATCTTTTTTTATCCCTAGTATACGTGATACAGGCTATGATAATCATTGATGGTAGTAGTTGGTGACTGCTTTTACTGTAAGTGCACCACATGTCTACACATGTGAAAAGCGCCATGTACCAGTGCTGGATACCCAGAATATACCAAACAGGCCGCCGTGCAGGATACCCAGGATACATCAAAAAGCCGCCGTTCTGTATACCCAGGATACACCAAGAAAGCCGCCCGTGCAGAATACCCAGAATACACCAAGAAAGCCGCCGTGCAGGATACCCAGGATACACCGAGCAGGCCGCCGTGCAGGATACCCAGGATACCTAAGAAAGCCGCCTTGCAGGATACCCAGGATACACCAAGAAAGCCGCCGTGCTGGATACCCAGAATACACCGAGCAGGCCGCCGTGCAGGATACCCAGGATACACCAAGAAAGCCGCCGTGCAGGATACCCAGGATACACCAAGAAAGCCGCCGTGCAGGATACCCAGGATACACCAAACAGGACGCCGTGCAGGATACCCAGGATACCTAAGAAAGCCGCCTTGCAGGATACCCAGGATACACCAAGAAAGCCGCCGTGCTGGATACCCAGAATACACCGAGCAGGCCGCCGTGCAGGATACCCAGGATACACCAAGAAAGCCGCCGTGCAGGATACCCAGGATACACCAAGAAAGCCGCCGTGCAGGATACCCAGGATACACCAAACAGGACGCCGTGCAGGATACCCAGGATACACCGAGCAGGCCGCCGTGCTGGAAACTTAGATACCCAGAATATCAAAGCAAACTGGGGAAGTTATTAAAGGTTTTATTCATATAAGGTAATACCATGTTTGGTCTGTGTGGCCGGGCGCTCTAGGAGGTGGTCGCTCACCAGATAGGTCGTTTATAGGAAGTTAAACTGCGCCAGTGGGGAAACGTTCTGAGTGGTAGAGGACAGCCCGCTGTGCTCCATCCCGACGTGACAGCCGGTGTGAGATGTATGCGCTGCAAACACCGACTATGGATTTCCTGTCCAGATTGAACTGGCGGCTCCTTTCACCTCTCCTCATTAGCGGTCGAAATCTAATTTAGCTGTCACTAATTGTCTTCCTGACCGTTGATGCCTGCCACTTTAATTGTGCACTTGTCGGCCTGGCTCTTATCGCCCTCTAAACATCGCTGGTCTTAAATGTTGGTTTTGAGAAATATTCAATCTTTCAAGATTAACATTTGAACACATAAATAAAAATATGATTACAGTAGAATCTATCTTAACCGGACGTCTGTTAAAGTCGGCCAATACTACGTGGCTGGTTAGTATATGTGTTTGTATCTACTTTGGTAAGTGGAACCTTTCCAAACATAGCAAGAGGTAGATTATTTATTTGATTCCCTTTCTTCCATTACATCTACATATAAACAAGAAATGGTTGTACGTTAGTAACCCGTACACAAACCCTCCCAGTGGAAGAGCAATGCTCAATTCCAATATTTATAAATATTTCAAATTCCCTCTAAGCTTATGTCCATGGATTCATTAAATGTCTTAACCAACAATAATGTTTTGGCGCTGGGTATAAAAGAAGAATACTATCAACTTAGATGCATGCATGCAACATCACAGCTCTCTAGTGCAGGGGTCAGCATACTTTTGAGTCGGAAAAGTCAAAGATTACAATTTAAAAATTTCAAATTTTTAAAGATCCACAACCTTTTTCTTTCCAAAAATAAATATATTTATGAGAGAACCACACGCAGCTTCACATCCAAAGAGCCGAATAGGGCTCGCGAGCCACAGGTTACCGACACCTGGTCTAGTGGATTAATTTGGCGAAACCGCTGGGAGGGTTCCATATTGATGAGCCAAACCCTTCAATTATTTTTCATCGCAGTAAAGACAGTGGAAAAGTTAAAATTGTATCATTTTTTTTAACATAGATGGCGCAGCTAATGCCTTCTGTTCAAAATATGCATCTACACTCTTTCATTGTTTTTTTTTTTTTATACAGTTTACAATCCCAACCCATCTTGTTATTTCAAGACAGGCATTTTTCAACTTTTGAAGTCACCATAGCATTGTCACAGAATAAAAATGACCTCTCTATGAGATGGGAATTGAGAACTTCTAAACATATATATATATTATTTTTGTGAAAATATTCGAAATTTCCCTTCAAAAATAGTTGAAAACCGTTACTCACATATGAATATATTTGCATATCTATAATCTATTAATCTATATAAAAATAAAAATTTTCAATAACCCAAGTAAACATTCATTAGTTAACAATGTTATTTTGTTTTATCGAAGTATTTTTTAAAAATTTGAATGTACAAGGTTCGGTCAATAAATAGTGCACAATTGATAATAACTTTTTTATTGACAAACTACAAAACTGACACTTTGTATATAAGAACTCCCAACAGCCCTCTATACATTAGAATCATTCAATATATCCACCTTCCTTCTGTACACATTTGATCCAACGTTGTTACTAATTTGCAAAACCACTTTGGTAAAACACCTTATCCAACTCTCTGAACCACTTTCTAACAGCTTGGTGTAAAATTGAATTGTTTTCAAATGTTTCACTACATAAAAAAAACCTCTCTAATCTCCCAAACAAGTAGAAGTCTGAGGGAGTCAGGTCAGGGCAGTATGTAGGGTGAGGCATCAAGGTCCATCCATACCCTGTAATCTTCTCCAAAGTCAGGTGTACCGTGTGAGGTCTTGCATTATATTGATAATTTTTTTTTCCTCTTCTTCTGTATATATCGCTATTTCCTTTGTCTCACTGCTTTGTTCTTATGCATACCTCTGGTGAATCCTGTATAGGGTCAGTGACCCTGAATAAAGGCTTTTTGTTGTTGTTGTTGTTATATTGATAAATTTGATTTAGGTATTTCTCAAGTTGGTTATTTTATTTAAATTGCTCTCTTTAGCTTTTGTAATAATTTTCAATACCTTTTTCTCCTTGGTATTAGAATAATTTCTTTTAAGAGTGTCTATGAATATCTCTGCCCTTCTTGGCCCAGAGATCCTGATTTGGTCCTTGTAAAGGAAATGGGTCCATTGCCTTCATTGAAGCTTTTAAAAAAACCATATTGATAAATGTAAGTCTCAATCACAAGTATTCACACCTTCAAACAAATCACTTTCCGAATTTGCATCATTTTTCTTGTTAGAAGCTTTGGAACCCATTTTGATAATTATTTTTGATATCTAATATCAATAATAAGTTTTAAAATATTTCCTTCAGACATGGAAAGTTTTCTCTCATTTGTTAAGTCGTCATTGTGTCCGGTTATTCTTGATTATTTCCTCTGTTAGAGTCAAATTTTGGTTAATCACTACAGATGTTGGTCTACCTGGCCTTTCTTTTTCATTATAATCAAAATGACCAGTTTAAAATGATGAATCCATCTTTCTTAAGGTTCCTTTGTCCTTAACGAATTAGAAGCCGGCGACACCCCAATGGTGCTGATAATAACTCAACCAAAGGAAGATAAAGCACAACTAGTTACTACTCACACACACTTTATTTAAAAAAAAAACAACCCTCAATTATATACAAAGATAGTCAGCGGTCAATATATATATAATCACAGAACAATTAAATTAATAAACAAAATAATATATATTTCAGAAAACTCAACAATGTTTGTATTGTACTTCTATTTCTGTGGCTTCATTTCCATACACATACTTCAGCTTCAAGTGGATTACAGTGGCTGAAATGTCCTCTGACTTAAACAGAAACTTCGTCACCGACCATTTTTCGAATTCTTGTGTTTACTCTTCAAGCTGCATATCTGAAAAAAAATATATATAATATATCTTGATTCTGTTTACAGATATGAAAATAGGAATGTTTAGTTGATTAGAAAACATTATTTTATGATATAAATTATTCCAATATTTTTCTATAAAGCCATATTGTGCATTACTTATTGGCCGTCTCATGTATCAAATTAAGTTAATTTAAAATCTTCATAAACTTAATTTAATTTTTGAAAATAAGGGTTTCTACTGTGTGAGGTTGGCATTCATGTCTTTGAATACAAAAATTCCGATAATGGGAGGTGAAATTCTCATGTGTCAGCCATTAGCGACACAAAGCTCCTTTGACATAGTTCGTGGGAGACTCTCTCATCACCTACCTCACTCTCTTTATGAATTAAAAAATACAACTTGGGTCGAATGTCCTTTAAATTCTTATATTTTATTTTTGGAATAAGTGCGCCCCGTTTCTGAGATAGACCATAATATCAAATTTTTCTATATTAATGGGAAATATGAGACTGTACTCTCTCTCCATTTGATTCCTAATTAATAGGAATTTATTTTTTAGTACAGGTGGTACAGGCCATGATAATCATGGTGGGTAGAAGTTGGCTACAATATGAATATAGTAATTATCAATTACATAAAACATACAATTTTTGAAAATCATTTGTTGATTGTGTGTGTGTGGAAATTTGTTAGTTCTCAACGTATATTTAGAACGTATATTTTAGAATAAAATATTCATCTGCAGGACCAAAGAGACCTCACCAGACCACCTCTTGGAATGTATGGGAGCCTCAAGACAGGACCTATATTCCAACCCTATCAAGATTGTAAATTTTATGAATTTTTAGTCTCCATGTGACCTTGTATAATTATACAATGGGATAAAAAAATGAATAAAATATCCTTCTGAAAAGTAAAAAAAAAAAGGAATCGAACAAAAAACGATTCTTTTAATAGATTTAAAGTTATAAACATATATATAATAATTTTCAAATTTTAGAAATATATATCTTTTGAAAATAGAGCATTCCATAAATAAATCTTTAATTAAAAAAGGCGTATATTGGATCAAAATATAATTTATTTTACCAATATTTCAGTTGGCTGAACGCCAACCTTTATCAAGGTATTATAACATATTAATGTGTCATTAATGTTGTTGACACACACATCAATATGTTATAATACCTTGAAAAAGGTTGGCGTTCAGCCAACTGAAATATTGGTAAAATAAATGATATTTTGATCCAATATACGCCTTTTTAATTAAATATATATGTAAGTACATGTGCTTTTCGTCAGGATATGCCTTCATTATTTTTAATATGCTTATATGAGTAGTTAGTTATATGAGTAGGTATATGTGTGTGTGATAAAAAAAAAGAGAAAAATATTACAAATGGCTGGTGTATCATCTCCCCAACGTTGTCCTTCTCCAGATAACAAGACGTTCTTCAGTGTCACCTCTCCAAACTCTATCATGGCTAGGGTCATCTCCTCCACACTTCGTGTCTAACAGGGAGAATTATTGTAGAATAAATCAAACAGGCTATCTATTTTAAACACTACTTTGAGCTGTAAAGTTGTTCTTTTTTTTTTAACTTCAAAAAATGTATTAAAGTAAAATCTCATTCCTAATTAGAGAAGGTTTCTATTTTAACTCTACGTATCTATTTAACACAAAGCAATAACGCGCCATCTATACATATAAAATGAAAGGATTTAAAAGCACGAATGTTTCTTTTATACATAATATAAACTTCTACTGCCCTTACTTCAATGAAAAATTTAAGCCCTCCCAATATATATATTTTTTCATCGCACTAAGGGAAGTAGAAGTTTGTATTATGTATAAAAGAACCATTGGTGCTTTTAAATCCTTTCATTTTATACATATCTATTTGTTTTAAATCAGTCCGTATCATCAGAGTGCTTCAATTCCCCTTTTCACGAGGTGAGATAAAAACAACCAATATTACTTCCCTTATCTCGGGGGAGGAAGACTCTCTCTGTGGAAGTAAGAAAAGCCTACACGACGTAACTCCATTAGGGAATTACAACTCATTTAATCGCGCCGTTAAAAGAAACAAAACCCGTTCTGGTAATTAGCGAAGAATTTCTGAATGTTAAAAAGAAACTCAAATTGAATGTTTTGTCTCATTATGGAACTGTAAGGCGATCTCTGCCGTGTAATTGCCATTGGAGAAAACAGCGCCATTAATGGAGCCATTTGGGCTGTTTGATCTAGGACTTAAGGGTATGCCGCAATCTTTTGATCTTTTTCTGAGATTCTCTCTTTAACAAAATCAATAAATACAGTTTACCCATATACCATATCACATATGCCATTATAGGTATAAGCTAAACCGAATTTCCCACTCAGTTCTAGCACTACATGCTATGTAAAGTGCAACAATTCATAGATTTCTTCGAAATCACAGTTCACATTTTTAAAATCTGCATGTGTTCGAACAAGGAATCATATTCATCATTATTTCATACTATCGAGCGCAAATCAAATCGAATGTTCCTGATGAGTTGTTCAGCACGCTAGCTCTCTGTATACCATCTCTTATTGCAACCCAGCAATATGTATGGTAGTCCAGGCCGAGGTATTGGAACGCCATCAAACACCGCACTACCAGGTGTCCTACAATCTCTACAATACTTCATCTCTAGGAGATGTTGATGTGGGGATATTTTCAAATCGACATTTGAAGTGAAGTTCAATTTTGAACGGAAATATCAGAACCTGTATGAGTAACTAACTTCCATGACGCTCGATGAACGCTAGCCGGCTCTTTGGCCGCCATCCATTAATAGATTCATTTTTGACTTCATCGTAATTGGATAAGTGCTGGTCACAAGTCAGGCAATGTTGCATTGATCGGAAGAGATGATAATCGGAAGGAGCAATATCTAAAATAGCGGTGGATTGGTGAGTGGAATCCTAGAGCTGGTGAACCGGGTATAACAGAAAGTGTGACTTTGATAGCTAATGCATTAAGTTTTAAAATAGGAGTTTTCTTCAAAAAACATGTTTATTAATAGTTTTCAATGGGTTTAAACAGAAAAAGAGAGTTTCCAATTGAAACAGTTGAATTAATTCTAACCAGGATAATATCACAGCCCAGAGAATTGAAGACTCATATAGAATCACAAAATCAGATTTGTGAAAAATAGTACAAATGTGATATTGTACTGGGATAAGGTCCATAAATTAAGAAAAGAAAAAAGGCATCTCCTTAACGGGTAACTAGAAGTTACTGACGGCTTGCGCCATCTATCGGAATAAATATAAACTATTCGTTGGTATATAATTAAAAAATATATATATATGTTATATAAAGGTGTTATTTTAAATGTTATATTAAGATATTATTTAAAATGTTATATTAAGATATTGTTTAAAATGTTATATTAAGATATTGTTTTATTTAAAAATATATTTCATAGCTAAAAACCTTCTGTTAAATCGACCGCCAGAGGTCACACTTTGTATATAAAAACTCGTTGTTGTTCTTCCCCGTTGGTCGGCTCAAACCTTTTGTACATTATGTAAATAATCTTTTGTTTGTTCTACTCGCCTTAAGCTAGGCAGTACTTTTACCAAATTATGTTATTCATATATATTCCTGAGTTCAATTAAAGAAATTTCTAATCTTTACTATTTTATTATTTTACTTTCAAGATTCTTGCCACGACTGCACCACCATAGCTTAATCCTCAAGATAACCAAAATCAAGATAATCTCAACAATTCCAAAATCAACAGAAAATGTCATCTCTATTTTCTTTATATAAGATATATAGATGGAAAATTTGCCGGGAGGAAATTGATCCATAGAAGCATAGGGCGCCTCTCTTGTCAAAATAAACGTCAAAACCTGAGGCTATCTATTAACCGTCGCCTTGCGGCGTCAGGTTTTGACGTTTATTTTGATGGGAGAGGCGTCCTATGCTTCTATATAATTATATATATAATAAAAAATTAACGAATAGTTGATGGTGAAAGTCATCAGCAACTTTCAGTTGCACGATGCAGATGCCTTTTTTTCTTTTCTTAAAATCAGATTTGTTCCAAATACCAGGTAAATTGTTTGGGAATAGAAAGATCGCCGCCAGTTTCAATATTCAGGTAATTGACATCGGAAGCTGATAAGTATGTGTGAATTCCTTATTTGTAGTTGTTTATTGGGTACATTCTTCAAACAATGTAGTAGATAATAAAATATAGATTTTTTTTGCGACAGTACTAAATATTGAGACTTTTGAAAATCTCAACCCTTTTAGAATATTCGAACACAGTTTAAATAATGTTGTACCTGACATGGTATAGATACGCTTAACTCCGGATAGACGAGTTTTTTTACGCGCAGATATCACTAGTCGGTGGATGAGAGGGTAACACGCTCGATTCCCGACAGTCATGAACCGGGATTGAATCCCGCGTTAAAATTTTGTTTAATATGTGAATAACCTTCACATATTATTCACTGTTTCAATTATCATGAACTAGGTTGCTCTTGTTGAGCGGTACCTATTAATGTGATTTGAACCAGATATCACTAGGAGGATTTGAAAAAAAATGTCTTTGATAATCTTTATATAAAAGTTATATATATAACTTATATAAATTATTTATATAACATTTATATAAACTTAATTGATGGATCGCCTTTTGACTCAAACTCTTTGATAATAGCTTGAAAATAGCTGTGTTTTTAGAATTGAGCAGAAAAAAATAGAAGAAAAAAATTCCCGGAAGTTCCTCGTTTTGTCAAATAGAAAATCCTTTTTTGATTTTAAAAGAAACTTATTGCAAATCCATTTATTGCGCGTGTAGTTTTGAATCTCATCATTAGAAACTTGATTCACTAATATTTATCATCTTCCAGTTACTATCTATTAACTAACTACTTGACTACAGAATACGTATTTCTGAAAGTCGCGCTGATAAATATATAAAAATTGTTTATTTGCGAACATGTTTGTTGATTAAATGTGGCATGGAATGTCGAACGTTGGCCAAATGGCCAAACGTTGGTATTTACTGGTAACAAACACTTCTGTTGCTTATTTGTAACATTTGCGTATTATGATTTTTGTTTTGAAAATGAGCAATCCATACTTAAATAATTAGATAGTAAAAAGGCATATATTGGATTGAATAAAATATTTATTTGATAATTTTTTTTCCCACCTACTTTGTATTTTAAATGATTTTAACCGAACATTCAAACATACCAAAAATTTCTGTTTGATGAGAAAGACAGAACCAACATCCAATTATTTGTTTAGGCAGGTACGATAAGTTAACCCCCACACTGATAAAACGGTGTTTACCTTACAACCCTGAACACGCGGATTTTCCTGGGAAATCTCTTAAAGATTTCTTAAAAAAATACATGGCCCACCTGTGCTGTGTGAGCAGAAGAGCTTAAATTGTCTTGTTCCATATGTAAATACCTGTTTTCTTTCCTCTTTTCGCTCTCTACTTCTCCCATCCATATTTCCAAAATTTCTTTTTTTTTTTTTTGATTTTTTTATTCTTCTTATTTTTTTATTCTTTCTTATAATCTGTATATATTTACCAAATGTATATAATCTTTCTCCATTTTTTATTTCCCACTTTCATAGGTTTCTCCGTTTTGTAACCCCAAGGAGAATCCTCTGTAAGACCTGTGTGTCTTAATAAAGGCTTTTGTGTGTGTGTGTGTGTGTGTGTATTTTAAATGATTTAAACTGTGATATTATAACACTATGCGGCGCTAAGTTTGTGTATACAAAAATCTAATGCCTTGATAAAGGTTGGCGTTCAGCCAGCCGAAATATTGGCAAATAAATCTTTTATTCAATCCAATATCTGCCTTTTTACTATCTAATGTATTATGATTTTTTAAAAATAGTATTATTTACCAATTTCTCTCTAAATTTATTTATTCATCTATTCTATTTATGAATCTTTGAAACAATCTGTAAAAATTTACAGAACATCACACTAACACACATTTATATTTTATTCATACACAAAAGGGCGTTGTTGCGTTATTTACTAGAAATTTAAAAAACAATAGGGTATTAAGCAGGAGTATTATAATTGTATTTTATTGAAGACTAGCCGAATGACCCGGGCAACGCCCGGGTTTTACCCGATTAAATATTTTTATTCAAATACTATTCGTTACAATTATAAATTGGAGCCGTGGATGTCACTCTTGTGAAACGTCCCGTTCCAAACTTTACATGTACATTAGGTCAGCTGGTATTACCCCCCATTTTCACCGCTAGAGGCGCGAGCGAAAGAGCAAATTTGCAAATAACACGACGGATATTCGGGATAGAGACCTGAAATTTTGGCTAAGAGTTTTTCCAGATTCTACTTTATATACTGTTAAAATTTCAGTCAGATTAGTTACGTTTTGTGGACGTGTATAGTTGACAAACATACATACATACATACGCTGACTTTTATATATATATAGGGATAATAATATAAATGAGTTTAAAAAAATTGTAAAAAAAAAAAAAAAATGCATCGGCCGGATTCGAACCCGGGCCGCCTGCGTGGCAGGCGAGCATTCTACCACTGAACCACCGATGGTTATAAAAAATGGCCATATTTGGGTATTTATTCCATTGACAAAAGCACAAACGGTGGCAGAATTAAGAATTGATTGATGACTCTGATGCTTGTATATTTTAATAATTTGACAGGGATTTTTAAAACCTATTCTTTGACACCTTTTTGTATTATCGCAAAGTACATTTAGCTACTACTTTCTACGTAGATGATACCATGGACGGTGCAGGTTGGAGTCTGGGCGCCAGTTTCCGCTGCCCGTCCCCCAACGGGCTGTTCGCCCATCCCTCCAACTGCCGCAAGTTCTACAACTGCTACGATGGCGCGGGCTACGAGCTTTACTGTCCGGCACAGCTCTACTGGGACGACGCCAAGAAATCCTGCGTCTATCGCACAAGGGAATTGATATGCGGCCCCGCTCCAAATACTGGTACGTTTCTTGATCTCACTTATTTTGGTACAAACTTGTTCAAGGATACGTAGAGAGAAGACTAGTACGGCCTTTGTGTGTAGCCATATTTCTCTTTAACAGCATCTGTATCGGGCCCGAAGACCATTCCGGCTTTGTGAAGTGGCAGAGTAACCATATTTCTCTAAAACCGCATATGTGTCAGGCCCGATTACCATTCCAGTTGTGTTGGAATTATTGGGGTATTCTCCTTTTATGATTAAAAATTATATATAATAGAAATTTCTGCGTGTGTGCGTGTGTTAAGGAGCCTGTGTAAAACTGTAATGTAATTCGGGTTTATAGGAAGAATACTCATGAACATTTAAAGGAATTCTATATTCCGCTATACTAATTGCACTAGCTATTCCTTCCTGTTGTCTTTTCCATTCTCAGAATTTTTTTCGAGAATATTTAGCTAAAATGTGCCGAAAATACAAAAAACTTTGTTACACAAGTCTAGGAACCTAGTCACCAATCGATGTTAGAATCTTTATATTGGCGTTCTTAGATGATACTAAGATCATAGAGCAGTATCAGATTTTGCTTCTTGTAAATAATAAATGATCGTAATTTCCCCATATTTTCAGGAAATACCAAGTTCATGTTATGTATCTACGTATTATCCTGCTTTCTCAACTTTGAATCCTATTTCTCTAAACGTCCAGATACCCTAATCTATATTTTCTCTACGATGTGTCGCAGAGTCTCGCTCCATGCCTGAGGTGAAAGCAGAGGTTCCATTGTGCAACGAGATCCAGTGCAAAGCCCCTGACTGCTACTGCACCGCGGAGGGCACCGATGGTCCCCTGCAAGACGATATCGTCCCTCAGATGGTGGCCCTTACCTTCGGAGGAGCGCTCAACTCGCAGACTCTCGGCTACTACCGCAAGATCTTCCGCAAGCAACGCGCCAACCGCGACAGCTGTCCTGTACGCGGCACGTTCTTCGTGTCCGGCGAGTTCACCAGCTACGACGCTGTGCACGCGCTCTACGCCCGTGGACATGAGATCGGGGTGATGTCTCTCACGTAAGTTCTGTCACGGATCTCTTCCTTCCTTCTCAACTCTTTTATAGTTATTTTCGTTTAGGTTTATGAAAAAGGTTGTTTCGAGAATCAATTTCAAATATCATTTTTTTTTACCAGAATTTTTAACCTGTTGAAACGATATTCGGCTAATATTTATGGAAAAAAAGACAATTCGTCTTCTTTCTTTCTAATTTCGTTTGAATGGAAGCCATTCCTTCTATATCCGCCATGAAACACCTTCCCATATATACGTTTGAGAGAACATCAAAAGGTTTAAATTTTTATATTATATCACCTGTCTCTCTCTCTCTCAAAAAAAGAAAAGAACTTCTTTATTATTATTATCCCTAATACACGTGGTACAGGCCATGAAAATCATGGTGGGTAAGACTTTGGGCGACTTCTTTTACTGTAAGTGTACCACATGTCTACACATGTGAAAATCAGTTTGACTTTTGCACTTAAAAATGTGACAGAGCCCCGTTTGCTCACTTGCACTGGTAGGGTTGGACTTTTGTGAGAATCGGGGCATTGGAGCATTTTTTTTTTAAAATAAATAAAAAAAATAGCCCAATGCGGGATTCGATCCCGGGCGGTCGAAAACCAACGGTTTAGACAACCCTTCCACCGACCCCCCAAATAACATCTAATGCACACTTGATTGTATTATTTAATATATAAATAAAGTCTCTCCCGTAATACATATGTTAGAAAGGCGTCTCGCGAAAATTCTTGGCCCATTCTATGCCAGCTCTCATAATTCATACAGCTGCAATGTATGGGCTGAACATCCAGTAGATAGTGAAATATGGCCTGCTCAGAGGTAATGATAGACTAAGGGCCACCTAAAAGCAATCACTATATCATTGAAATTATTTTCAAAATTACAAGATTATTAGGAGAGAAAAAAAATCGAATTGAAAATGTTTACAAAAATTTAGTTTTTAAACAAGCATCAATTTCATGTTCCTTATTTGCTACAATAAACAAAGTTTTATACACAATTGCATATCATTTTTATGATGCATTAGCGCGCCATCTGTTATGAAAATTGGAAACTATTATATTTATGAATTTTTCCATTGTAGAAAGGGCAGTAGAAATTGTTTAATTTTTAATAGATTCATACGGGTCTATAATAGTTTCCAATTCTCAAATTATTTTTTAAAACAACGGGAAATTGATGTATTCCTATATTTGAATTGGCCACCATTCAGTAACATATTGATCACCTTCCATTGAGAAGTCCGAGCGACAGCTCTCATTAGCAATTCTTCCATTACACAACAGTCATATTTCTTTATGGGCCAGAGCTACAATATAATAACCAAATCCCATCAAAAATGCAAGCGCACAACTTTAACAAAAAACATATAATTATTTCTTGTCAGGTGGGCAAGACGTGGGTTGGAATTTTAAATGCTCTTTAAGCCTAATTTATCTTTTATTTATTTCTAAAAATTTTCTCGAGGAAGACAAACAGACTTCATTCACTAAGGTCTTTTGTAAGTTTAATATTTGCCATTCTCTGAAATTAAAACACGCAGATATATTATACACATATTAGTTTTTAATATTTATTTTAATTAATTTTTATATGCAGATATATTTATATATTACACACCTGAGTGTGTTATATCTAAAAAATGATAAAAGCCTAGTTTTAATTGATCTTGTATAAAATATTTAGGTTTAATGACTTGATGAAATTGTCAAAGAATGAATCCAGTGTGTCTCTCAGATGTCAAAACCTCGGAAGTGTGTTTCAAAACCAAAAAAAAGGGAAAGTTCTGTAGTGATTTGCATGTTGTTCCTTTGATTTCGGGAAAAATGTAAAGGCGTTTTTACTAGATAAGTTATTGTAGAATTAAAAAAAGAAACATATATATATATATATCTTGAATATTGAGCAATCCATATGAAATTATTAATTAAAAGGCATATTTTGGATCTAAAATAAAACGCGTGAAGGAATCGCGTGATCATCCAAAGCTGTTTAAAAACAAGAAACGCCCTGATGAAGTTAGGCGTATAGCCCTATTGAAATATTGGCATTTTGTATTAAATAAAATGTTTGTTTTATTTTAGATCCAAAATAGGCCTTTTAATTAATATATATATTAGATAATAAATGGCATATATTGGATTTTATAAAATATTTATTTTGCCAATATTTCGGCTGGCTGAACGCCAACCTTTATCGAGGCATTACATTTTTGTATACACAAACTCAGCGCAAACTGAGTTTGTGTATACAAAAATGTAATGCCTCGATAAAGGTTGGCGTTCAGCCAGCCGAAATATTGGCAAATAAATATTTTATAAAATCCAATATATGCCTTTTATTATCTAATGAATTAAATATGGATTGCTCTATTTAAAAAAAATATATATATATATATATAGAATATAGAAGTCTTCAATCCGGCTTCGCCCGGGATCTTCTCGGGTGAATATTTACTGAAAAGAAACTCATCTCCAGAAACCAGTTGCCTTGTTTAATCGATTATTAGCCTAAAACTGACAATAATTCAACATTGACATTAATGTAACTGGAAACTCTAATCCCTTTGGGCATTTAATTAAATATAAGTTATACTATGAATGAAATAATAGAACCAATGTGGTATCCATTCAAATTATAAATTAATATCAAATCCAACTATATATTTTCTAAACAAATTATTTCAATGATATAGATGATAAGCTGATCATCTAACCGACTTTAGCAAATTTACTGACTTTAGTCAACCGAAAGCTCAATCCCTTGGAGTGTTGAATTCAAATCAATTATATATTCCTCGGGCTAAGTAACATATCGACACTGTATATCGACACTAGATCCTTCCTATCTATTTATGGTGGGGCAGAAACCAATCTGTCAGTATTGTGAAGGCGGAACAAACTCTTTCTCTCTCTCCTTATATAATCTTATATAGATGGAAATTTTGAGGGAAGGATATTGATCTAAAGAGACAAAGGTCGCCCTCTCCCGTCAAAATAGACGTTAAAAACTAGACGTCATCTATTGACCGTCGCCGCAAAGCTGGTGTTGTGGCTTTGTCACCGACCCGAGGCCGCTAGTTGCGGCGACAGTCAATAGATGGCGTCTAGTTTTGACGTCTATTTTGACGGGAGAGGCGACCTTTGTCTCTTTATAATCTTATATATCTAACCATATATAATATTATATAAACATTGAAATAAAGTAGCTTTAATCTCAATCTCTCTCACCCAAACTATATATATATAATCAGTAGATTGTCTTTTAGTCTCCAACTACCTCTTTCCATCTTTCCAAAACTTCTTTTTATTTTTCTTAAAAACGAAGGTAGAACACATTCCGATTATTATAGAAAAATATTTTTAATAAAAAAAAAATGTAATAAAGAAATATATTGTGTAAGGTTTTAAATATTTTTATAAAGTGTATATCGCAATTTTATTACATCGGAATTCAGATTATAACAGAACCTTTTTTTTTTATTATTATTATTCTCGTCCCGAGACTTTGAGACATCCTGTATATATTAAACTACAGTGTGTAATTTGTTCTATCATATACTCTACTTTAGAATCCGAGTTTAAAACAACCCTCTGTGTTGCCGCAGGAGCCACAAGCCTGAGACGTGGTGGTCCACGGCCAACCAGACCGAGTGGGCCCGAGAGCTGTCAGGGATGCGGGACAAACATGGCCCGGCTCGCCAACATCTCGCGTAGCGACATCGTGGGTGCCAGGGCCCCGTACCTCGTGCCGGGAGGAGACAACATGCTGATGGCCCTGAGGCGGGCAGGGTTCCTGTACGACTCCTCGTACATCTCGCCCACGGTGGATGACGCCGTTTGGCCCTACACCTTCGACTACCGCATGCCCCACCGCTGTTTAGCCCGCACCTGCCCCAAGCGCTCTGTTCCCGGACTTTGGGAGGTCCCTCTCCATCCTTTGTTCTGGGAGCAGACATTGACTGGAGGCCAGTGTTATCTAGCTGACCAATGTATTCTACCTGGGGACGAGGAACTTATCTTAGACTTCCTGGTTGAGAACTTTGAACGTCATTATTACAACAATCGCGCTCCTTTCCTGCTCAACTTCCACATTAGCTGGCTGACAGACCCTGCACGTACCGCGGCCCTGGATAAGTTCATCGACCGGGCCCTGGGCAACTACACCGACACGGTGTTTGTGACCCTGCGCCAGGCCGTGGAGTGGATGCGCCGCCCCAAGTCCATGTACGACAACCAAGTGGCCCTGTCCTCGCCGCACCAACTCCTGCACCTCCGCCAAGACATGCCTCTTCCACGACCGTACTGGTGAAGTCCGCTTCTACAAGTCCTGCACAGATTGTCCCAGGTCTCTACTAGGAAGGGAATAACTTCTCAAATACATTGTGTACAGTGCTTTAATATATTGTTTTGAAATGAAAATTGTAAAATAACCTGTTTTTATTTATCTTCATTTGCCTCTTATCATATTGACCTTTGGTGAATGCTGCTTGATTGATTTGGAAACAGTTTGAGCTGGTGAAGTGGCAAGGACCGATTTTCAGGCTAGAATAAAACATAAAGTTGCGGGACGATGATAATCATGTGAAGAAAGAGGCATCTCTCCCCTTAATTATCCATTAGAACGATGTAATTTGTTTTTTATCACCCAAGTAAAAAAAAACAATAAAGTAAGAGGTGTCTCTTTCGGTACATGATTATCATCCACCCGCAATTTTATGAGCGAACCGCTGACCATCCTGAAGTTAGGAGGCTGATTGGGCGAAATGCCTGTAGATTCGAACTGCCTTGCGACTTCGGCAGCAGTCGCCGAAGAATCGAGAAGCCCTCGAAGACTTGCCAAATAACTTCGCGGATTAAATCTTCAAAATACTTGACAAACTCTCAGGACATAGTATTCCTAGACAATATCTGATGTTAATAAACGGACAGAAGATGATGAGCGCAGAATGTACCCAGAACCAAACGGAAGCTTTCAAAATCTTATCTGGGAATGTCCTGAGCTGGCAGGCTGAAGAGAAACTTTATATTCTTCCTTCATGGCCACCGCCCTGGTATGATCGTGGAAAGATGGCGTAAATTGTTCCCCAGAAACCTACTATCAACTTTATCAAACCATAGCCTATATTTCCCCGTATAAATGAAATTGCTCTGTGTCACTAACACCCTGTTGTCATTGCACCTTCCACCTCTTCAAGATATCATTTAATCCCTTCCAAACCCCCTCTTTTTTCTCTCATTTATAGTTTTATTTAGTGTTCATTTATGTGTTTTTCTTCCACTTTATTATTTATATATTTTTAAAATTATATATGTCAGATCCTGTCGACGCTCTGTAGGATTGGAGTGTATCCTGTCGACTCTCTGTCGGATCCTGTTGAATCCTGGTGAATTGTGTGGTTGGGTGGATTTGATTGGATTGGTGATTGTGGCGCAGTCTTGGTCGAATGGTGGTTTTCCACAGAGGAAGAACGAGCTCACCTGGATGGGGTAGAAATAAGACCTTGCGAAAGGGAGAGTGATGAGACTGACTGGAGGTATTTGGCCTTTCACATGATGGAGCGGACACTACCTTGGTTGGAGCCTATGTTGAGCACACCTAGCTCCTATCACGGTCACCTACCTTCTTTTCTTGTCGAGATCATCGTCATTAACTCTCTCGACTTCTCATTGGTGGAGATCCTTCCACGTGCTCTCTGATGATTCGCTATCAATTGGTCATGCTTAAAGGTGATTGGTTGTTGATTTTTTCATGCTTAAAAGTGATTGGCTTAGTACCTCCATTGTCGCCATGATTGCAATCCTCCAGGAAGAAGAAGGCCTTTGAACTTAAGTTTTATGGGTCCAGGGCAGTGACCTTTACTTCCTGGATGATGCAATCCTGTTTAATTGTTCTTTCCCTTTTCGCGAAGCCTAACTTCTATTAAATCTTTTGACGATACATTGCATAGATTGTGGTGGGGTTACATATTCCTATATACAGATTAAAATATATATATCTGTCGAATGGAAGGGTGCAACCTTTATGCATGTAAACTTCAAAAATTAGTTCCAGCAAGTGAGCAGCGCGCACGCGGCGGGCCGCAGCATTCGCCCGCGATGGCTCCCACGCTTATTTATAGATGGATAAATTTGTATTTTACATTTTAACACAAGCTTAACATATTTACAGTTTAACATACTTATTTTGGCGAAAAGAAATTATACCTCTTGGGTATTATACAAATTATGACATATTTATTATTCATATTCCCTATACTTTCTTTTTTAATCCAATTTTCCACGTGGTGGTACAAAGCCCTCTGGTATATGTTCAATAATTTGACCCCGACCCTGAGTTTCAGAAAGATCCTCAAGACTTCTGGGCAAGAGAACTCCGAGAAAGTTAAGATTTCCTTAACACCAAAATGGAGTTTTCTATTTCTTAATACTGTGTATATAAAATATAGAAGACTTAGTAGCTTTGAGAAACAGAAGCATCTGATCATGTAGCTGAAAGTTGCTTAAGACTTGCGCAATCACCATACGTGTTCCAGAACATTGAACTCTATAATAAAGTCGACGTTTCAATGAAATTAGATTTCTTCACGAACTTCTAAACAACTGAGGCCGTCCAAAGTAATCGGTCTAATTTTGCTTAGGATTTGTTCCAGTTGTGCAAATGTACACACAGACGTTTAAAGAATCTTCTGATCCTGCAGGGATCATAGAATAATTTTATTCAAATATTTTAATTATCTCACACACACAGCTTTATTAAGACCACCGGTCTTATACGGATTCACCACAGGAAGGAAGCATAGATGGAGCTCCTATACTCCGGGAAGTACAGAACCCAACAAACAACAAATATCACACAACTCACACATACAGCTTTATTAAGAACACCAGTCTTATACAGATTCACCACAGGAAGGAAGCATAGATGGAACTCCTATACTCCGGAAAGCACAGAACCCAACAAACAACAAATATTACACAACTCACACATACAGCTTTATTAAGACCACCGGTCTTATACAGATTCACCACAGGAAGAAAGCAAAGATGCAGCTCCTATACTCCAGGTAGCGCAGAGCCCAACAACCCCCATGTCCAGTGGCCACAGAATCCACCTTGCATAGGTTAACGTATCACTGAAAAGGCGAGTGTGGAATCAGCCGCATTTTAGTCTTCACTTTCCTCATCTAAATGGACCACGACATTCGGCGATTCTATTAATTATCTGAAAATAATTATAATATTTACATTGTTCTCTAGAGCAAGCCTTTTAGCACCCTCTATATAAGAAGCAAAACGGCCCAAATACAATATTAAAACAGTATGGTAGAGTTCAAATTAGCAAACCCGCTTGAAGGGTTTACCACAGATGAGCCAGACCCTCCCAATATATTTCTATTTACATCAAGGACAAACATTCACAGAGTAAGGGGTTGTTTATTTTTAAAATGTGTGCGCTTCTATAGGGGTAAAAAGGTTTATAATTTTAAAGAACATTATTTAAAGAGGTGTTCAGTTGGTAATATGGATAGGCTAGATTAATCTGAAAAATAGAGGACATTCTACTGAGGAGCTAATATTTTAAATCATTAAAAAGAACTGTCACTTCTCTCTGGTCAAAATAGACGATAAAACTAACCGCCATCTATTGAACGTCTCATCAAACTATCAGACTCGGGACGGTGACAACTTTGGAAACCCCAGACGACAGAAGAGACATGTAGAAAGCAGTTCGACTTTTACACTTACAAGATGCCAGAGCCCTGTTTGGTTACCTGCACTTACTGTCGGACTTTTGAAAAGGAGGCTGAGAAGAGAGACAGCGAGTCATTTAAACGTCGAGAATTAAATAAAATACTGGTTGATGTGGCTATAGGAGCATATAATAACCTATAAATAACTAGACGAATGACCCGGGCAACTCCCGGGTTTACCCGATTAAATGTTTTATTCAAACACTATTCGTTACAATTATAAATTGGTGCCGTGGATGTCACTCTTGTGAAACGTCCCGCTCCAAACTTTACATGTACATTAGGTCAGCCAATATTACCTCCCATCTTCACCGCTAGAGGCGCTGCTCGCGAGCTAAGTAGAATAATTTGAATATATAAGTTTTAATAATTGATTTATATATTTTTTAAAATAGCCTATCGTCTTCCCCGTATTTTGTTTTTTTTTACCTATGTATGGAAATTTTGGTTTGAATTAGTGAACTACTGCGAATTTGTATACCGGACATACAAACAAACAAACATACAAACATTCATTTATATATATATAGATATAAATATCAAACTAGCGCATCTATATATATCAAAATTCAAAACTATTTTAAACGCGCGTCTCATACCCAGAAGCGACCAGGAGGATCTCCCTCCATCCCGCCTACACCCTGCAAGCACTGGTATTTAATTTTTCCATTGCAGTAAGGACAATAGAAATTGTTTAATTTCAAAAAGAATCTTGCGCGTTTAAAATAGTTTCGAATTTTGATAACAGATGGCGCGCTGGTGCATCATATTATAAATCTATATATGAATGATATATTTATATAATATATAAATATTAGGAGAATCAATTATATAGCTTGTATAAACAAGGTATGTAGGATTTGTAAACAGTATCTTGGGAGGTAAGGGGATTTATTGCCGTGTTTACAGAATATAGGGTGAGAAACAGATAAACATAGGATTATCGTAAAGATTGAGGCTGTCTGGCCGGCGTTCAAAGTTCTTCAAATCAAAGATAGTTAGGCCAGTGAATCTTTTTTACTGTCTCTTATAAGATTATATCGTATATATTATATAAGAAATAATAAAAATATTTACTGACCGAAGTATCTTTAATTTGAAAAATATAGGACTGTTTAATTAAAAAGACATATATTGGATCAAAATATCATTTATTTTACCAATATTTCAGTTGGCTGAACGCCAACCTTTATCAAGGTGTTTATAACATTTTAAAGTGTGTTAACAACAAACTCAGCGCCACATAACGTCAATAGCATTAAGTTTTTAAAATATTTTGTTATATTCAATGGGGAGAAAAATTTTGATATATATATTTATATTATGGATAAAATAATTTTTGTAAAATATAGGTGTGAATATTTTGAAAATTAACAATAACTGTATAATGTGATGTACGAATACACTTAATATAATTATTATCTCTAGTACAGGTGGTACAGTCCATTATTATCATGGTGGGAAGAAGTAGGCGTCTGTTTTTACTGTAAATGCACCACATGTCTACATATGTGAAAGGCAGTTCGACTTTTCACTTACAAATGTGCCAGAGCACCGTTCGGTTACTTGCACTCGCTGGTGGGGTTGGACTTTTGCAATAATCGTAGGCCATTGGAGCTTTTTTTATAATTAGAAAAAAGTGCCCTTTATGAGATTCAATCCCGGGTCGTAGCGGTCGAAATCCAACATTTTAGACCGACCCGCTAATACACATAATAGAAATGTGATGAGGTGAGATTTGGATTAGAAATAAAAATCACAAGATGAAAAAATCCAAAGTCAAAAATAAATAAAATTATATAGATTTTGTCTATCTTTTAATCTTGGAATAATAGAAATATCAAAATATAAATATATTGGGTTTTCAAACAGAAAGTTGTACGCTTCAGAACCCGAGTTAATAAAGAATTTGGTTTTCAAATTTAAATATATTCTTTTTTTTTGTGTGTGGCTAGTTTGTTTTGTCTTTTGAGAACTTATTTCGTTTACCTATCTCATTTTTTCATAGAAATTATTTCGCTTCTGTTTTTGGTTAGTCAAAGTGACATTTATGTTTCAGTGTATTCTGAGTGCCACGAAGATGTTGGAGAAAATCTAGTCCACTAACCGGTCTTATAGCCGCTAGCACAAACCTATATGATTCTGATTGAAAGAAACATTCGCGTCTTAACGTCTTCATTCGTTATATAAAGATGGCGCATAACTCCGCCTTTGCCGGTCCCAAGCCCGGATGAAAAAGGAGGGGGAGCAGTAACAAGCTCACTAAAAAACCTGGGTTCAGCTGGCCCAGCTGATAGTACCCTGTTAGGGCTCCTAATCCTGGGATACAGGATGAGCAGCGTTTGTACTCCATGTTAGGAGCGGCTGCACATGGCGTCTGTTCCTCATGTCAGAGGCGGCCATTTCTTTTGGAGCGAAGTCGACCTGCCACTGAGTAGTTTTCCCAGTCTTAATGACAAAGGCAGACGCATTCTACTTCACCCAGTGTGGAGATAAGAAAGAAGAAGAAGAGATGGCGCATTATTGCTTTGTATTAATTTATGTCTAACTTATCCTTATTGTTTGCGGAAGAGCATTGCTCGATGCAAATATTTAAATGTAACTCTACTGTCCTGAAAGTCTATGCCCATAGTTTGCTCAAATACCATTTCTGGGATTTTACCCTTCAGTGTTGCATATAAAAGCAGAATGATTCAATACAGTATTAGAGCTCTAAAGAAGCGGTCTGGTAGATTAAATTGGCGAAACCGCTGGGAGGGTTCACCATTTATGAGCCAAGTCCTACCAATATTTTTTCTTTGCAGTAAGGACAGTAGAAGTTTGCTTTATTTTGTGAAAAGAAACATTCGCGTCTTAATGTCTTCATTCGTTATATATAGATGACGCGGTATTGTTTTGTATGATTCTTGACTGCTTGGAGGCATTGTTCCTAATGTCTTGCCGGCAGCTCTTTCCAACAATCCTCAAATTTATAAATCAAAATGACCTTATATATTTAAGGAATTAATGCAAGGGATCTCTCTGTGTAGACCTTCCTCATAGAACTTCTGACATTGAACAGATGGTTATGAAAGAACTTAGCTGAGGCTATTTTTTACCTATCCTCCAAATGTATCCCCCATTGAATATAACAAAATATTTTTAAAACTTAATTCTGTTGACGTTATGTGGCGCTGAGTTTGTTGTTGACACACATTAAATATGTTATAACACCTTGATAAAGGTTGGCGTTCAGCCAACTGAAATATTGGTAAAATAAATTATATTTTGATCCAATATATGCCTTTTTAATTATATATATATATATGGAAAATTTGCCGGGAGGAAATTGATCCATAGAAGCATAGGGCGCCTTTCCCGTCAAAATAAACGCCAAAACCTGACGCCATCTATTGACCGTTGCCGCAACTAGCGGCCTCGGTTCGGTGACAAAGCCACAACACCAACTTTGGCAAACTGAGAAGCGTCCACCTAGAGACCATGGTTTCGGGCTAATGGCCCTCGTCAGTCTAGGGCGGACTTTATTCCAGGAGATCCACACGGGATCTAATAGAATCTAGACAATCTACAATGTATGCTTTTACATTTCTCTCTCTCTCTCTCTCTCTCTCTCTCTATATATATATATATATATATATTTAAAATAAAGAAGGCATCTCCTGACCACAAGCACATGTGCTTTTTAGATGGCAGAGCGCCATCTAGTGGAGTAAAAAAAAAGAGTAACAAAAGCCAATTAATCAATTTGGGACACTCCATTTTTTTATTGAATTATCTGTCAGGACATAGCACACACATTCTTAGACAACCTGTGGTATTAATAAACAGACAGAAGAGGATGAGCACAGACTGTACTAAGAACTAAAATAAAACTTTTAAAATCTTATCTGGGAATGTCCTGAGAATAGTCATATGATGTTAAAAAGGAGAAAGAGAAGGAAAAAAAAAAACGAGAACAGAAAAATTTGTACAAAATAAAGAAATGTTTGGCAATATATACAATCAACATAATATAAATTATCAGTTTCTGAAAATATATTTGTTGCTATTTAATTCAAAATATATCTACAAAGGGTATTAAATTTAATATACATTTCTTTACTGGAAATAAAAATACTTGGATCTGTTACTATTAAATTATTATCGATTCTATAGTCTTGAAAACATATAATTTTTATAATTTTAAAGATGAAATTTATAGTTGTTTGGAAATATCTTTTGTGAAATGATCAATTCATTTAGGCAGAACCTCATCGAAACAATACGAGAGAGTCATAGGGTTCATTTCACTTCAGGTACTGGAACTCAAGTACGAAATGGTTTATTCACCATCTCCAATGGACCCCAATATATGCATATATATGAAAAATAAAGAAGGCATTTACTGACCACAAGCACATGTGCTTTTTAGATGGCAGAGCGCCATCTAGTGGAGCAAAAATAAACTAAACGTTTATTTAACTTGCTCCGTGATATTTAGCCAACCCAATTTCTTGACAAATCAAGAAAAGCCATCCACGAACGCGTTTCGTAACCACTGCGACCAAAATGATTTTTGGTCCCAGAGGCTTCTTGAGAAATCAAGAAATGGGTATTTAAGGCCAAATTTGCGTAAATACGCTTAACACATGAAAACAATGGAAAAAAAAAGTGGGTCAGGTGTTGATATTAAAAATAAAGAAGGCATTTCCTGACCACGAGCACATGTGCTTTTTATTTATGGTTGAAAATCGAGCAATCCATTTTTTATATATTAAAATGACGGCATATTTTGGATCAAATATAGTTATTAAAAAATCGATATTTCGACGAGGCTGTTCGCCTATCTTCTTCAAGAAAATCAAACTCCTTGTAAACTTATTATCCGCGGAATGCACGAGAAGTGTTGTTTTATATAACATAGGTTGGTGTGACTAAATTCAATCTAAATGGTTTGATCACACCAAACTATGTTATATAAAACAACACTTCTTGTGCATCACGCGGATAATAAGCTTACAAGGGGTTTGATTTTCATTGAAGAAGATAGGCGAACAACCTCGTCTAAATATCGAATTTTTATAAATATATTTGATCCAAAGAATGCCATCATTTCAACATATATATGTATATTATATTTAATAATTAGATTTATGTTGTATTTTGATAATTAGAGCTATATATAATTAATACTTGATGCTGATTATTTTGAGAATAGAGATATTTGTTGAAAAGATTATTTACATAATTACATATGGTTTGAGCCGGCCATCTGGAAACAACAACAATGAGTTTTCATAGGGTAAGCGCGACCTCCAGCGGTCGATTTAACAGAGTATTTGTATCTATGAAATATAATTTTAATTAAAATAATATTTCGATATAACATGTATATAAATGCCAAAACTATACATTTTCTCATCGAGAATACATACTTACATACTCTTTTAAAATATATTTATTGGGGAAATTTCAAATAACAATGTAAAGTCGTCGGAAATGGTTATATTGAAGAAATTAATTATTCATTAATTTTATTTTCAGGTACATTAAACTGATGAAGAGTTGTTCCAAAGATTCTGGAATTCCTTTTAATGAAAAACTTGTTGTTTTTATCCATTTGTTACAACTTCTAACCATCTGGATAACTGTACAATTGGCATTAATACTGTTAAACCTCTCAATATACTCGTATTTTCTTCTGTTTAGCAATTGTAGAAATTTGTCTTCCTGAATTTAGCAAGAGGTCTGCGTTGATAATGCAATAAAAATCAAGTCAAATACCTTTAGTTCTTAAGTCCGAAAAAACTAGAGTTAATCAATGCGATCTCAAAATAAATTTCATCTTCGGACAGCTTGTATTTTGAGGTTTTAATAGCCACAAAGGATGTTTAAACAGTGATTAAAATAAATTAAAACATCAAGGTATAGTTTAAAACAATGTGTGAAATAAGTTTCCAACAATACTCAACCATCATTAAATGCACAAGAGATGTTAAAGTTCAAGTTGTCATTTTTTATAATCCTTCCAAACACAAGATAAATTTTTGGTCTTTTATTGTCTACCATTCGACCAGCATTTTGAGACAATCCTTCCACAGATCTTTTGTATGAAACAACTGGAGAGATACAATAATAGATCCATGTATATGTCTTCTTCTTCTTCTTTCTTATCTCCACCCAATCATATTAGGGTATCAAGCTTGTAAAGTTAACAACCATCATGATTGGGTGGAGTAGAATGCGTCTGCCTTTGTTATTAAGACTGGGAGCTCTACTCAGTGGCAGGCCGACTTAGCTCCAAAAGAAATGGCCGCCTCTGACATGAGGAACAGACGCCATATGTATATGTATGTAGGGGTAATAAACAGAGGGACAACAAATCGTTAAAAACAGCAGTTTATTCTTCCTAGGAGCAAGAAGAAGAGGCTAGTATCATCACAGTGGCCGGCCTATGTACAAAGCTACTTGATGCTGCTATCCATGCCTACAGCTGTAACTCGCCTTATATCACAAATTGAGTCGGTCCTATGAAATGGAGAGCTGGGTCTAGGAGGGAGCGGCTGAATGTTCTCTTATTAAACGGATGTCAAAGCAGACGTTTGTTTCAGCAGAGATGCTACAAAGGAATGTGAGAGATATGTCATTAAGCTCTGTCCGTTTAAAATAGTCGTGAAGCTACTTTGAATGCTACTATGGTACGTCCAGACACCATATTGACAAGATCATTCATAAAGGTACAAAAAACATTTTAAATACCAAATGTCTTGCGCGGCTCTTGAAAGAGAGAGAGAAAAAAAGAATTATTAATTAATATAGAAAAGTGATACAATTATGTATTATTTCTTAAAAAAAAGGTTAAATTGAATCATTTAAATATTATTTTATAAATGCCAAAAAGATATAAGTTCATTATAGCTTAGAGAGATAATAAATTGGGATGTTTTATTAACTTTGAAAATAAAGAATTGAAAGAAGAAAATGACGTTTACCAAGTTTTTAAGTTAGTTCTAGCGAAACTGAGAACTTCTCTACACTTTTTTACAAAAGTTTATAAGCAACGAATGGTCTTCATCTACCAACTGATAACATCGATCGATCGCCTCGGGGAATTGAACCGAAGGATATGAACAAGATGTTCAACTTTGCACACTTAAATACATCATAATTAAAAAGGGAGGCCATTATACCCAGTAAGGATAGCTTAAAATAGGGGATTTTTAAATTAAAGTATCTATATATATTGATTTTTCATTGCAGTAAGTACAGTAGAAGTTCGTTTTATGTATAAAAGAAACATTCGCGCTTTCAAATCCTTTTATTTTATATATATAGATGGCGCGTTATTGCTTTGTGTTAAGTATGAACTGTATATATTGTAAAGAGATACCAGTTAATAGCAAGTCTTGCTTTAAGTGTAAAGATGGCGTTGTCAGTGCATGTGCGCGTTTGCAGAAAACTTGCACGGAAAGATATATAAAGAAATAAGTGCTGAGGTTTCGCTTAGAGATAATAAAACGTTGCTATGTGGGCCGCGCTATAAAAGAGATAACGTTACAAAGGGAAATCCAAAAAGGCAACTGGAGAGTGTTTCCTGGAAACATCCGAGTGGGTTATAACAAAATTTGATTCTATAAAATATGCTCTCTTCTCAAGTAAATTGTTCCCTTTTTAAATATATAATGAACTTTCATATTTTTATATAAAAATATGATATAAATGAGAAATGAAATTCACAATCAAATATCTTATATGAAAATTTAAATGTTTTTTGATTAAAACACAACTGAATTATTGTTTTTTTAATAATGTGTTTGATTTGAAAAGATTGACTTAGTTAGGTTGATACTTTCACCGGATGGTACAATACTTTGCCCAGAATACTTCGAAAAGTTGCATAACTCGGAGACTATGCAAATGGTGCCGATTGGACGGACGGTAAGTTGTCGTTTGAGCAGTGTCATATATCTCAACTGCTTCAAGACATCCGCTTTAATAAGAAACGAGAAGCTCGCTCCTTTACATCTCCTAATATAACAAATTTATATAAATAAAATTTATTGAAACTTTCCAACAAATATAGTCGCTACTCAATGATGCTTGCTATCACATATTGCCTCCAGACCAAACTTAATATAACGAGCGATATGTTGACTCCGTGTCCAGAAAACTAAAAGCTGGGAGAAGTTATATCGAAAAACAAAGTAACTCAAAAAGAATATTTCTAAAAAATAAAATAAATTAAAAGTGGCTGTGATAGGTACATTGCCTTGTGTCAATTTAACAAATGTTTCTTGAATGAAAAACAACCATATTCGCATGGAGATATTTAGAAAAAAAAAACAATGTACACAAAGTTTAATAACTTAAAAAATGATATGGGCCGAACATGAGTGGAACTTCCATGTGTGAACCATTGTGACCAATGGGGAAGTCCTATGGCACTACGACAACGAGAGGTGGACGCAGGCACGCAGTGCCGTGAGCTGCTCCTCGCCGAGCTGCAGACGTTCCTCGACCTCCCGCGCCTCCAGCTGCAGACGGGACTTAGACTTGAGCACCTGATGGTACTCCTGCATCTCGGGCTCGGAGAAATGTTTTGCTCAGCATGGCGGCGATCTGTGCTCCGCGCTTGTCAATGCTGTCCTTCAGTCTCCTAGCGTCGATATGCTGCTCTGACAGCTTGGCTTTCTTCGCCTCCAGGATTTTCTGCATCAACCAATCTCTTAGCAGGGTCGAGATGTTTGATGACACACACATGCTACTTATCAACACAGTATCCCTCTCATTGGAAAATTGGAAATGGAATAATGAACGATTTATAAATGTAATATGCAGTGCACCAGATAATTAGAAGCCTTATCATTCGGGATAAGTAAAAACGTACACAATGTATGGCGAATTCGTTTTTGAATGAATCAAAGGAAAGAAAATCCCAAAATGATACACATCCTGAAATCTACATTATCATGAGAACTCTTTCTCAACTCATTCATCAATTCTTTCTTCTGGGATACAACCATAGACATTTTAAAGAAGTTAAGGTTTTCGTTTCAACACTCGGGGTTCATTCACTATATTTAACACTACAATATTATAAATAATCATTCTTAAAATTCAGTAATCATATTTCAAGCCTCATTATAACAATTTTCTATACGCACGGGACAAAGTAAATGTAGATCGATTTACCTATATTCAGTATAAGTGTTCCATATTAGACCTGAAGGAATTTTGAACTGTATTTATTGTGAAATAATTGGGAAATATGCTCATTTATAGAAATAATAAGGGTTTTCATATTTTTTGGAAGAGTAAAA
Organism: Cordylochernes scorpioides; assembly: GCA_030710605.1. Lineage (NCBI taxonomy): Eukaryota > Metazoa > Arthropoda > Arachnida > Pseudoscorpiones > Chernetidae > Cordylochernes > Cordylochernes scorpioides. The sequence continues at coordinate 51,174,679 of CP092875.1, read as the reverse complement.
AAGTTGAAAATATGCCCGCAAAATACCGTTAGGCTATATGATCGCTTAAAATATTCTTGAGAGCAACATCGGTGATCTTCGCGGCGACGTGGTTTATAAAGAAGCAACAACACCCCAGCTATCATCAGGCCATTGAAGGAAGTACAAACATGTTCATTTTCCAGTTTGGAGATGTGACATTGATGACTCTTTGGTTACCTGGAGAAGCACTCTCAAATGTTGGAGAAAAGGGTCAAACATAAAAGCGGCGGGAGGCGATAAACCGAGTGAAGAGGTACACAATTTAGTGAACAATAAAAACTTTCCAATCAGTCGCTTCACATCACATATAGTTCGAAACTCGTGCTGATCATCGCCGCAGCTTTTATTTTTACTCACATAAATCTGGTTCCGAAAATCATTTGTTGGTTGGAAGTTGATTCAGAAAAAACAGCCAAATCAACCAATGTTTATTTTCCCTAAAAACAAGACCATCCTCGTTGATTTTCTCGAAGAAGCCCTCGAACTTACTGGGGACGTGGATCCTGTGATCCGCAAGAACCTGATTACACTCCAGGCAGATCTGGGTTCTTGAAAAATTTCCAGGCGTCCCTTCGTAGGGCTTCGTCTGTGTGCATACTTTTAATTAAATTGAATCTGAACTTTTGTGTTTCTTCTCTTTTTGAATTCTGACTCTTTGTCAGTGTAGACAATTGACAGTTGGTCAATAAAGTTCTTTTTAATTGTCAAATTGTCACATCAACCAATGATTTATTTAACTCTCGGCATATCAGTAACCTGCTGTCACTCTCCACAGGGAAACCCAGCCACATACACGTTGTCGGATATGGGGGAAAACTGTTCTGGGATCTCTATTTTTCTGTAGATACCTGCCTTATATATGAGAGATTCTAGGGTCAATCTTTCTGATTTGGTAGTTTTATGTTGCGGTAGTATCAAGATTGAATTTATGGCCGAGATTTACAACATGTTGATAAATGAGTGATCTCTGGCATCCTTGGTTTTGTATTTGCCGTGTTTGTTGTTATGTTTATTTATTTGGTTTCTATTTCCCTTCAGATTTCATGGATAAACATTCTAGACATGTTACTGAGTAAATTGAATTTTGTTTGTGTTGTGGGTTCTCTGATTTCTTATTGGTGTTTGTGATGGGCTCTTTCTTAGAACATTTTCAATAGTACTGGGGCGCTGCGAAAGAATCTCATTAAAAAAAATCTTTATCTGAAATAAGCCTCACACATTAGCGGTATCAATCAATTTTATAATGAAAATGCTTGGGCTTAAAATAAATTTAGACAAATCTAGCATATGCCAAAGTTAGTGCACACAAGGTATAAAAATGAGGGAAATATAGAAAAAGAGAAGCATGCTTTTCCGGACATTCATTATGGAGGTTAGACAGGGTGGTCTGACTGACCCGGTATGGGGCCGCGGGGCCGAGGGCCTCCAGGGCGTTGTGGGCGCGGGCCAGGCGAGCGGCCACGGACAGCAGCAACGCCACGATCCGCTCGGCCTCCTGTAGGTGCTGGTGGAGCCGCTCGCACTCCGCCGGGCCTGCCAGCTGGGACAACCGCCGCTCCAGAGCCTGACCCCGGGCCTCGGTCGCCTCCAGCTGCTGCCGCACGGCCTCGCGGTCGGTCTCCAGGCTTAGCTGCTGCTCCTCCACTTGCCGCACCAGCTCTTCTTGGCTCTGCGATATACCATGGCACATCTGTGGCTAGCTGTCACTTTGACTCAATGCCTCTGATTTTCACAATCCCCATTAGTGAGTACAAGTAATCGAACGGAGCTCTAACATTTTGTAAGTGGGAACTACTTTCTACACCTACTTTCTAACAACCGCCAACCCTACCATGGTTATTTGTGCACTCGGACTAAGGAACAAAACAATACAATTACCATTGCATATTTAATGCAATACCAGTATCAATAAGATACAACTGACTACATTTTTATAAAATATCGGTGTGACTGAGTTTAGTTGAAAAGTGAAGGAGTAATCTAAAAAAAAAAAAACACAATCTAAAATTTACCGAAGGTTATAATTCTCATAGAGAAAACCCAATGAAATTATACATTGATTGGAAACTTTTTACATCTATATGCAAATAAGGTGGCGATGGAATTTAAAATAATAATCTGAATTATTCAGGGTTTCTGTTTATTACTATTCAGGGGTACACGAAGAATGTTAGCAAATAACAGATCTTCTTTGGCCGTATGGTAGTGACACGCGCCTCGTGAATTTCTCGCGCGGTCAACAAAAAAGTTCTGAATTGCAAAATAAGAATTTCTAACGTTTCTCGTTGATATTAATCATAACTTGGTAAACATAAAAACATGATATTTAGACAACATGAAACATTAGCTAGTTATAAATGTTTTATCCGCTTATAATATGAGTTTGCAAAATATCATAAGAAAAACAATATTAACTGCACATGATGTGTTTCACCCTCCTCTCTTACAAGTACCAGAATACAAAGCGTAGACTACAATATACAGGATTATATATGTCTCCTATGTAGCTGGAGTAGGTATTGCCCATACACAGGCAATTTCTAACATTTGACTTGTAACAGCGCATTAGAAAGATTATTTAAAACTAAAAATACTTACCAAATAATACAGTAAAAAATAGCCTTAATCTATCTTCGATAAAATGAACCAGTAATGTTTTTGTAAATATTGAGTGTTTAAAAAAAACGTTGTAGAGATAATTTAGTTTAAATAGATCACTGGGGTTGAACGGGACATCGCATTCTGGAGCAAGGAATCGGTGCTACGCGGGCATTGTACCGTTTAAACTTAAGGCAAAGTGTGGACAGAGCACATGTTTAGCGATAAAATTTAGCTGATATAGCTTAAATACTCTGCTAGTAAACTTGATTGTTGTGAAGGTGTCGTTTATATATGTAATCATTTCATTTCAGCAGTCGTGAAGTACTTTTAATAATATAAACCAAGGAGATAAACTCTCCCATGGTAGGGAGCGAAAAAAACACAAATGACCTTAGAGTTTACTGATATCTCATTTGAGAAATAATAGAAAAAAAAGATAAAAAGGTCAGGTGTTGATATTAAAAATAAAGCACATGTTCTCCTGGTCAGGATATGTCTTCTTTATTTTTAATTTCCACTAGATGGCGCTCTGCCATCTAAAAAGCACATGTGCTCGTGGTCAGGATATTCCTTCTTTATTTTTAATTTCCACTAGATGGCGCTCTACCATCTAAAAATCACATTTGCTCCTTGTCAGGATATGCTTTCTTTATTTTCAATCTCATTGGAGGTTGGATTACTTCATTTCACGTCATTTTTTATTGGTCGTTTGTCAGATGTGTCGCTTATGGGAGATTTCATGGAATATTATATCGTGAGAAGAGCTCCAGGAGCCTATGGACCAAACAAACTGCGACAACATCGGGGCACTTACCTGCTTGGAATCTATGGAGGTGCCGTTCTCAATCCTTAGGTGGACGTCCGCAGGGGGGTTAGTGGAAGGTGAAGAGGTCCGGCTGCACCATGGCACACGTTAGCAACTTGGAGCCATTCAAACCCCTATATTCATGTTTGGTTAAAACCTTGTATTTGGTAGAGTTAGAAAAAATAGAGCTGACCTCGATGGCAGATTTTAGACTCTTGGCCTCAGACATTTTTGAGCGTAAGGCCAGATGAACGATTCATAAGTAGCTTTTCAAAAATGCGCCATAATAGATCCTACGAGATGGAAGTTAAATACGTTTCTTCTGGAAGTAGTCTCTTATTGGATTGTTAGTTAGATCATATCAGGCCTTTTGGCTAAGATCAATATGTAGTGTAGATCATATCAGGGCAAGTTACTTTGATTCTACAATAATGGTTTCTCAGTAAGGCCGCATCTCATTGGATAGAGCTTTCTACAATCTTAGGGAACAGAAGACAGCGCCATCTGTAGATCGAAGATGAAATAATTCAATGCTATATGTTTTTTTTTTGTTGTTTTTTGTTTTTTTTTGCTTATCCCTAGTACACGTGGTACAGGCCATGATAATCATGGTGGGTAGTTAGCGACTGCTTTTACTGTAAGCGCACCACATGTCTACACATGTGAAAAGCAGTTCGACTTTGCACTTACAAATGCCAGAGCCCCGTTTGGTTACTTGCACTCGCTGGTGGGGTTGGACTTTTGCAAGAATCGGGGGCCATTGGAGCATTTTATTTTTTTTTAACAGAAAAAAGTGTCCAATGCCGGAATCGAACCCGGGTCCTAGTGGTCGAAAACCAAACGGTTTAACCAGCCTTCCACCGACCCCCAATGCTATATGTTCTTTTTACTAATGTATTTTCTGTCTTGGTCTTTGAGCAAAAGAGCTGTGCTCGGAGCAAAAATATTTGTGACATTTCTACTATTGAACTGCCAAATTATTTTGACGAACATTTGCATTTTTTTCTGATCAGTTTTCTAGCGGTAAGAATGTTGTTTTCGGTTGTTAGTGAACCAATCTCTCACGCCTTCTCATTGGACAAATGTGGCCATGTTTGTATATAAAGGGGACTAGGGGGAATGCGGTGGGGACAGAGAGAGCGTGGATAATTTGTGTGGAGACACTTAAAGTGTTTTTCTACTTGATTTTTCCGTGTCTGGCTGTTCTCTTCGCATCCCTGTGACCCCAGTCCGATCCCTACCAACGCTACAATAAAGCTAAGTACCTTTTTATTTTATTTTACAAATCGCTAGTTCTTATTTATTTCCTTTTTGTTGTTGGTGTTGTACTCTTGAGTGTACGCTTTTCTGTGTATTAAGGTACATTTAATTTAGGCCCTAGCTTATTCCATTTTTGTGTGTTAACCCGCAAAAGTATTAACTTTTGTCAGAACAACACTTTTCTTATACGATGGATTCTTAACTCTTCTTATAATTTCGTTGAACCCCCATCACCCCAAGAATAAACTTTCAAAGGTAGACTATATAAGCAGAATGACCAATGTAATAGTTGTAGCTATCTGAGGAATTAAAATAACGAAATCCATGGGAAGAAGGTTTACTCTGATGAGCCAAGTCTTCTCAAAACTTCTTCAAATATCAAATCCGTCATCATTTTTATAAATAGAAGAAATTCTATATGTGTTGTCGTATATTTTTAAAGAATCCAAATTTTGTACAATCAATATATTTGTTATTTTGGGGGCAATAAACAAGGAGATTAGATTTTTTAAAGCAACTAAATCATTAAGCTCAACATAATTAATTCACTTCTAGGGGAAAATAATCCGATTTCTCTAAGCAAGTAAAAAATTGACACATAATGAAAAGATAATGCTTAAACAACCATCTAGAGGATGTAAAGCTTGCCCGTAAAAAAATGTGAAGCCAAAATTAATCAATATATATTTTAAAATCCATTGAACAAAGTCTCTCTTATGCGGACCGTGCCATAACCTGCAGTTTGTGGCTCAAACCACGTTGCCCTATAGTAGAGGTGTTTGCATTTTAAATATGTTAACAAGCTATTATATCTCTGAGTGGCCTCTTTAAGAACTTCTGCTGTATATTCAATAAATCAATATATTTTAAACCTTAAAATTATGTTTAATAAGAAAAGTGGGAAAGTATACTCAAAATATCCTCTTTGATTTTAATTTTATTTTAATTTAAAGCACTATTTTCCCCCTAGAAAAACTTGCGCTGTCATACATGTATGCCTTTACATTTGTATATACATATATGTCATAATTTGTATATAATTAAATGCAACCCCGACCCACTATGTATGTACCATGTATGATTTTCAAAGATTTAATAAAAGAATAAGGTAACTGGAGGAAAGAAAGTAACAAAAGACATAGAAAGTAGATCTAGAGGAGAGCATATTTATTAATAACGACGCAGTTAACCTTCTGACCCCAGGTCCCTGCGAGCTAAGTTTAAACCAACACTTCCTGGAAAAACAGGACGTATCTAGTGACCAGAAGTTATAAATGTTAAAGCTAACACCCAATATTTCCGGCAAAGATAGGACGTATCTAATATCCGTCGAAGTTATAAGCGTCAAGCTACCCGACACTTCCTGACCCAGGCCGGGCGTAACTAACACTAAAGGAAGCCGCCGGCCAATCAGAAGATAGCATCTAAATAGGTCAACCAATAGGGAAAGATCATGTGATCATCTCTCAACCAATCAGAGAGAAACTGAGTCTTGGTGTTAAATCGAAAAGCAAGAATGGTCAGTTACGCTTTGGCTCTCATAGGAACAACACCTACAGGGTTCACTGGCTCTCGCCGAGTTCGGACAGTGCTCCTTCGCTTCCAACAAGGTAACATCTACTCTAGAGATCTCTCTCTCCGCTCATTTCATCTAAATCCCATCATCGCCATGTGATCAACTAATTAATAAGTCAAATCGCTCAACTCTTCTCAAGCTTTCTTCCCTCCAATACAGTTGCCTTTTATTTTCAAACCTCATCATGTGTCCTGATTATTCCTAACTGTGTGCTTCACTTACCACTCAACGACTGCGCTTCAACCCAATCTCACCATTCGCATCCAACAACAAGAAACCCCGCAACGATATTACCACAGAACGGTTAAGTCGACAGAATTCTACAACAGTTTAATACATCAAATATTATAGTGTAATAACAATTGCATCATATTACATATATATGCAATAATTTTAGGCCGTGAATTGAATAGTCGCATGATGTTAACAATGAGAAAGAGGGAATAAAAAAAACGAGAAAAAGAACTGTGTACAAAAGAAAGAAGTGTCTGGCAATATGTACAATGAGCATAATATAAAATTCAGATAAAGAACCCTCTTTCAAATTTTATCTATTTTAAAAAATAACAAAAATAACTCTATGTCAAGTTGCTGAGAAACTAAAGGAAATAATTGGCCGTTGAACAAGTGTCTGTTACCATATCTCTAAGATGAAACGTCCCATTGTCAGTCAGCTAAACAAACAACAATTTAGAAGACACCGTGAAAGAAATAAGTCATTTTTAAAGACGCCTTCTTTTATCATTTCCTGGTGTGTCTCGGGGAAAATTACCCGATCTTATCAAAGTTTCATTTGCTTGGCGTAAATAAGTCCATTCTTTTCCTCATTTGTGACGGCCATTAGAGTGCACGATCTAGGTCGACCTGTAGAGTCGATGTTTGCTCACTGAGAGATGGCCAAGGTCACCTGCTGCCATTCGACAAGACAAAATTCCAGAAATATTTATATAAAAGAGGTCTATCAGAAACACCAAATTGTTCCTGCTGAGAAACTCAACAAACTGATATTCACCTTATATCCATCCGACTGTCCGAATTTTACAGAAGTGATACATCGATTGTTTCCTGATCTAAATGATATAACTCTCTTACATCAGCTACGTTGTTTCTATAAATTTTATGAACTCTGTCGATTAATACAACAAACAACAAAAAGGCTTTAATTAGGGGCCATTGCCCTGTATGGATTTGCCATACAAACAACAAAATAATACGGTAATTTTTCCTCCCTTTCCCCATGTGCACGTGAGCCTTTGATTGAAAAGGGATTTATTTACACATCTGTTATAGAACTTTCCTCACTGCCTCTTTTGTGTGTGAATCTATTTACAGTTGATCTGTAGAAATTATAGAGTTCTATCGCTATTATTTTCTTTTCTGAAATAGTTCTCAGCGTCTTCAGTGGGTTGCTAAATCTCCAGAAGGTGTTTTTAAGATCGATTAATACATGTAAATTTGTAAATATTTTTAATTCTCAAGTTTTATTTTTTTTATTTAGTTCCTCTGTAAAAGGGGCAAATATTTCAATACCGCGACTGTTTGATTAATGAATAAAAATAAGACATCCAGATGATAGCTATATAGAAAGATATATGCGATGGTTAAAACTGAATCCTACCAACTTCATATTTAGATGCCGAATTTAAGAATGACGGTGCTATCCCAAAAGAGAACTAATTTTGGATTTTATTGTTTCAAAGAGACAAAGGTCGCCTCTCCCGTCAAAACTAGACGCCATCTACTAGAAGCCTTTGTCTCTTTAGATCAATAACCTCCAGGCAAAATTTACATCTTTATTGTTTCAGTATTTGATAGCTAGACCAACACCAATGCAATAATGCAGGCTTGATACTTTAGTGTATAGAGATGCTCGACTATGCACTTTTACAACGTATCTTAGTCGTATCAGATTACTTAAATCTTTAATGAGGTAATACTCCAAGAATGTCCCAAAAGTACTGGAGGAGTGTGGAAAATGATTTATTACAAGGTCCCATCTCCTAGGAAGGGAAATCCCAATCTGGCTTTTCCAAGAGGCAGAAAGGTGGACAGATGCCTTAGGCTGATAGAGGAGGGCATTCACACGCCCTTGAAGTTGGGAATGGCTTCTAAAGGAGTATGAATATGGGTGCGGAAAACAATGTAAACCAACCGCATTCCCACAGGATTCCTCAATAAATGTTCCAACAATGAATGTACAATGTCTTGTGCTGAAAGACTATGGTAGCTGTCTTGCAGGAACCTGATTGAAAGATTCAGGATAACATTTAAATCTTTTTTTTTTTTTAAACTGCGAAAAGATTAAACGTCTCCAGTCAGGTCAATTGCGCCACTAAAACTTCTAAAGTGATTAACTTGATAAATTGCTTCGCAGAGTTAACTCGCTATTAAACGTTATTATTTGAATGGTTTTCCAAATCAAAGCCAATTCTATAAAATCCATTCAAATTGGTTTGTATTTATATTAGAGATGGGTGCAGACTTTTGGTAAACGAAAATAAAGATATGCAAATAGATATAAATATTAAATCTTCTTTAGTGACCGAATTGACCGATCAAACAATGCATATTTTGATCATCTCTAGGCAGAATTTTTTTTATTATTGAATGAGCCAAACTACCATAGAATTCGAGCAAGAGCCTGCCTCTAGGCTATGTCCTCATCAGAACAGGTGAAGCTACGATCCCACGGGACGTGTTCTGAGACCTGTTGAAGCTGCTAAACAGTTGGTGAATACATTATATATATAAAGAAGATTAAGATAATGGGAAAAGAAAGTTATTGAATTTCTCGTTAAAATGCTTTGCATGTATTTCAGAAATCTGTGTAAAGAATTAGAAGCTAGAATTCAAAGAACTCAACTCCCCAGGCGGCAATGAGACGTTGGGAAATAACTAAAGAACAGTTAGTGTAACTCTATTCTATTTTTAAAAATCCCAACCAGCAGATGAGTTCTATATACAGTCGAACTTGGATAATTCGAACCCCAAGGGACCATAAAAAAATTCGAATTATCCAGAAATTCGAATTAAAGATGTTTTGAATAAAGGCTTAAGGCTTCTAGGGACCAAGATAAATATTCGAATTAAAGAGGTTTTCGAATTAAAGAAGTTCGAATTATCCAAGTTCTACTGTATTAATGATATAAATACTTTTTCATTTTAATTTACAAGTAAGAAATAGAGATGTGGAGCTCGAGGACCCTACTCAACAGATTATTTTAAAACATTGTTTTTTTTTTTTTAATTACATCAGCCTTGTAGAACGAAATATTTCAAAACGAACTATTTCTCTGAAAAGGCGAGTGTAGTGAAGAATTACCGTGAGATATTTGCCGAGTTAAAATATATTGTAATTTTAACAAGCTTTTCTCGATTTGGCATGTATCAGTAAAGATGTTTAACATTACATGAATATGATAAAATCTTGGATGTCTTTTAGATTGAATTGTTATCACCTATAGATTAAACTTGGCATTGTATAAAACTTCGGATGCATGGCATATAGATATCAGGACTAAGACCGATCTTACCCCTACCCAGAATACTGACAATATTGGGTTATATAATCGCTTGGAGCAAATTCATTAAAAATTTTCGCCTTGTGATTTAGCGCTTTTATGACTTCACAATATATTCTAGTTTTTATCAGGGTGCCGAGATAGGTGATCCTAACCAGCTGAACGGCGTAAACTTTTCTGACAACAGCAGCATTCATAAAGTTATGTAATAATAGAAGGTTTCATAGAGACCGCGCGAACACAAGTGACTGTACTATGGAGTGTGGTTGTACTATGTAGGGAGGTACCTGGATGCTGGGGATTGGTCGTCTGGATCATCCAGCCCGGTCAAGAAGTCTGCCAGCGTCTTCTGCTTCTCTCTGGGCACTGCGCACATATCGATGGACTTATTACAGCGGCCATGTACAGTGATCTCATCTTTGGACATGAATCATAGATTTTATTTATAAACAAGTCCTCACTCAACATGCTGGTTGTGTATTCTAAAACACTGTCTGAAGATCACAAAGTTTGTTATTTGCAAACTTAATGATTCACTTGATCTTTGTACCATGGGAACACATTCGGTCGTTTGGACATGGATCACTATCGAAAGCGTGTTTATAACATTGCGTGGGGCAACATGTATTCCTGTGGACCTCGGGGTATCAGGCAGTACTACTTCTATATACGTCAACTCTGATTTCTAAGCATGGTTGTTAGTGTGTTAAGGCTTACAGTTTAACATAATACTCTGTTTTAATTGCTACAGTTTTTAAGTATGAATAAAACATTGTATTGAAATACAATTATAAAAAAATGGACAGGCCTTATCGACCCACAATTAGGCACATTATAGCACATACTCCAGAATCTATATCATATTGCTATCACAAATTGAGTTCACTAACAATCTTAGACAGAGTTCTGGAAGAAATCACCATTCCACTATAGAGCTTGTAGTAGCGCCTTATATCCACCAAGAATACAAGCTCAACTCATCAGTTCTCTACGTATTTAGGTAGATGTGGCGTTGAGACAGAATACTTATTGTGTCTCTTCACAGGGTGATAGCGTCAACTTGGAGACATTGGAAAGATATGTTCACACATATAATGAAGTCTAGAAGATATGTAAAACAGTGATCCAATGATACTTCTGTCTTGGACAGAACGTGCAAATTGCCAGTACAAGTCGCTTACCAACCACGAGCATCGATATTTCTAAAAACTTGCTTGATAAAACTAATGTCAAACGTCTTCATTTGGTGTCATCGTTACAACTCACACACGATCCAACACAGAATATCACTAGAGAATCCAAAATGAAAGAAAAAGTAGATAAAAACAACAACAAAATAAACCGCTTCCTATTTACTGAACCCATCTGTTATAGTAGGCGCGATCAGTGACTGAAACTTCCCTCTATCAGAGTAGTAAGCGAACATGGTGAATTATATTTCACGAATAAACATTTAAACTGTTCTCTATGGTTCACAGATAGAACAACAGAATCAACGTTAGATCATTGTTGAAAATTGTCTAATTGTTAGCCACAAACTGAAAAAGTATTTGCATAATTAATTACATATACGTTGATAAATAGTCAAGACCATTACAGAAGGCTGCTAGAGACCATCAAAACAAATTCAACCACCAACTGTAACAAATAGTTGTATATCTCATAACATCTAAGGTGTTATATTGTCAAGACCATTACAGAAGGCTGCTAGAGACCATCAAAAAAATTCAGCCACCAAATGTAAAATTATGTACATAATTAATTGCTTATACGTTGATAAATAGTCAAGACCGTCACAGAAAGCTGCTAAAGACCATCAAAACAAATTCAGCCACCAAATATAAGGAAATGAGTATATTTCCTAACATCTACGGTGTTATTTGGTCAAGACCTTTACAGAAGGTTGCTAGAGGCCACCAAACAAATTCAGCCATCAACCTCTTGATCTCACTTCCGTGGTCTATGGACAGAGGAGGGTTAAGAGCCTCACGAGCGGTCTAATGACCATGTGATTACGTAGACACTTGCATCACCGGCGGCCTTATCTCCCAGATTATGGCCTGCTAGAACAAAGGCCTCCCTCATATAAAAAGGGATTTACGAACTGTGGCCGGCCATCATCAGACGGACTAGGAAATATGTCTCGCGGAAGAATAAACCTCCGTTTATGAGTGGCCAGGAAATTAGGTCTTCTTTGTAGTTCCTTTGATCCATCAAATATAAACAATCCTTAGACTTTGGTTGCACATACTGCCCCCTGCCATGTAATCTTTATAGAAAAGTCTCTGTTCAGAACTAAAGCGAGTAATTGAAATTTATTATCCGTATAATTTGTCTTTCAAAGAATAAAATAAATGTTACAAATCAACTCTATTGATGTTAATATGTACTCACATGCCATTATGAACCAGAATAATTATTTTTTACACGCGAATTTTCTAATATATAATAAGACACACACCATACAAACATTCATTAAACACACAATATTCATTTTATTAAATTACTCGTAAAATTATTTTTTTTCACAGTTTTACCTATTTGTCATTGCCAATTGCTTAACTTTTGTAACACAGCCAGTCGATGAGACTTTCCAAAAAGACATTAGATAAGCTACAGGTCAGACGACGGCTACACAAGGAAGGAGAGAATACACCAAGCTACTATGAAGAATTGATAATTTAAAATCGCACCAATGGAATAACAAGAAGGGAAAATAACGTGAGAAACAGCACATCATGATGGGTAGGAATATTTATAAGAATAACAAAAGTTCGATTTTTCAATCTAAATAGATGTTTGAAGTTGGTGAGAGGACTAGCAAACATGGCTTGACATGCGCAGCACGTAGGTCCACCAGTCGGAGCCTCCACCGGACATGCTATAATGATATCATTCTGGAATGATTCTATTGGGCCTTCAAGGTCTCAAAAAATGCCCATCGTATGGCTTTCATTATCTTTCTTGAGTGACCAACCGTGAAGCAATATTGCAGCTCCCCCGTCCTAATTGATTTCTCCAGCGCTCACCCGCTTCAGAAAGAATCCCCCATAAATCATCTTATCACCTCCACGATGGATATTTGGAACAAACCCCCGATATATACAGCTCCGTGGATACAGCCGATAAGAAGTTTTAACGGGGTAATGATGAAGTTCAGAAGCGATTGTGCATCTCCTCGTGAGGTAATGATTTGAGGGAGTATCTCGCTCAGATCCATTGTTCCACCCTGGGTATAACAATTGAAATAGTGCTTGGATCTATATTTATATACAAGTAGTCTTCTTCTTTATATAAACCTAGAGTTTACTGTGTGTCTATACAAAATATTACAAACTGCGCATACAATTATAACTGTATTTGAATGTAATTCTACTGTTCTATAAGCTTATGTCCATAGTTTTCTTGAAAACCATTTCTGAGATCCCATCCTTCAGTGCTGCGTATATAGGCAGATTCGTCCAATACAGTATTAGAGCTCTGAGAAGCGGTCTGATGGATTAAATTGGCGAAACCCTTGGGAGGGTTCACCACTGATGAGCCAAGCCCTCCCAATATATTTTTTCATCGCAGTAAGAGCAGTAGAAGTATGTATTATGTATAAAAGAAATATTCGTGCTTTTAAATCCTTTCATTTTATATTATAACTGTGTTTGCTTGTTCCGCATAGGTGTCCACAGTTTTGGACGTTTGAAACTGCCGTGATGGAGTTAGGTTTGGACGGAATCATTATCTTTGGCTCAACACTGGGTTATGATGATGATAAAATATAGTAATTCCTCCCTATCATCATCACTACTACTACACTCGAATACTACTCTACTATATAATAATAATGATGATAAACCTTTGTTAAGACAATAGTGGAGGGACAAACTAGTGTGAAGAACCCCGAAGAATCCGAGTCAATCATTCAGTTCATAATCAGATATAAGGAATTAGCGTTCCACATCTGGATACACCACTGATGAACCAACCTCCCAATGAAATCCGCTAAAGGGAGTTTACAAAACTGATGAAATAATCTTCCAATGGTTTCAAGGAAGGGTTAAACACTGATGAACCAGGACTTCTCTTTTTTTTTTTTCAACGCAGCAGGATACACAAACAAAGAAGGAAACTGTTTCATATATTTAAAAGAAAAAATCGTTCTAGATAGTATTTAAAATTATATTTATTTTATAATAAACAATATATAGGATGTATAATACTTTAGTTAAATATTTAAATTAAAATTGTCAATTTGACAAAGAGAACTGAATATTTAGAATGGTTAATATGCAACTGTGGGGCGCTATGCAATTAATAAAGGAACTGCGAGATTTGACATCTTTGTTGCGAGAAGAGTGCGGTGTCAATAAAAGGACCTTACATAATGACAATGTGTGACTTAATTGCTTCATAATTTACACACGTAGTACACAGGTTGTCACTGAACACTTGATGAATATATTTCTACATCTCAAATATTAACTCTTTATTTTCCAGCCCTTTCAGCAACTCTCCCGTCTTATCAAACCGTTGTCAATATAGAAGGCATTTGTTTAAACTTAAGAATGAAGAGAGAGGGCATTCTACCCCATAAAATGTGAAATATACAATGGTAAATTTGGGCGAAGGGAAATGAACTAAGTTTCGGATGATAATCCAATATTTATTATATCTAATTTACAACCATCTCAAAGATGAATATCTCAATTAGGCAAATGTGTGGCGAAGGCTACCATCTACAAGTATCATCTTGGTCTTGAGTTAGGTAATGCCAGCCATCAAATCGACCTGCCCACTTTGTGGGAAAGAACTCTTTTAGAACATCAGTGGCGGTGTATTTCTCACAGAGGACACTTTCATAATATATGAAGACTGTATATATTTTATATATTTATTTATTATTTATTTCATTTTATTATAGTTGCTTGATATTCAACAATGGCAGAATTAACCCTAGTGTGTGAGATTTAACACAAATGAATCATCTGTTGATATGGGAAATACCAAAGCTAGAATCCAGTGCTGGCCAGAGAGAATATGGTGTCACGGGCTACTACCCAAAGTGTATGATGTTCGAGCCCAGATCTGCTGGCAAGAAGGAATTGAAGAAAATTAACAGTAGATTCACCGCCAGTGCAATTTTTCAGTTCAATGACTCATACAGTGGTATATAGGTGATAGAAAATGGCTCTAAGCACTATATATACAATGTTAAAATAAAAACATAAAGCTTCCAGGGAAAAGATTCTTTTAAAAATATTTTTATTTAAAAAAATATCTCGAGCTTTCGGGCAAGTAAGCCCTTCTACGGGAGAAAATGCTTTACATGATTAATACGCCAATAAAATATATGATTTAAAATTAAATAAAGTCCATTGATTGTTTACATTTGTTTCAAGGCATAATCAACGCGGGCTTCTGTTGCGCGTGCTTCACTTGGGGGTTATGGGGTGGGCTCAGGAAATATATACAATGTGTTCATATCAGGTAAATTGTACAAAGATCACTAAACTATCAGTTGTGATTGATTAGGGAAAGGCTCGGTGATTCATATACATTGTATGCGTAGATTATTACAAGTTCTACAACCTTTGCGTTCATGGTTTTCCTTTTGACACCGGGAGTTCCTAAAATAACTGGCTCTAGGCGATAGTGGTATATCAAACAAAATTGATGAATTCACAAACTGATGAACCATTAACTGCTAAATAGTGTCTCATCGCTCTAGAGAACTGTTAAAATGAGTTTTACTGGTTATGTAAATTAGTAGAAAATATGGTAAATAAAAAAGGTAACAGCATAAAAATTGTTTACCCATTAATCGGTATAAGTTCGTTTTTTTCATGCAGTTCAATATGGATTTATAATATAGAGACCCCAAATGGAAAGATAAGATATATTTAATGTTTGTGGGGAAGATTCTCTCCCCTAATTTCTTAAATGTAAAATTAGGCGCATTTAGAAAGAAATACGTTTTTTCTATAGTGTAATTTAAATTATGATCCTTTATATATAAAACTCTGCTTTTTTGAATTCCAAAACATTTTGACAGTTCTAACAGCAATGAGAAAATACTAAGGAGGAAGGCATTGACTCATCAATTATGAATCCTCAAAGTAGTTGGACCAATTAAATCTGCATATGATTTTGTATTAAGACAATATATTTCATATAAAAATGATAATTTTGAGGAATTGATGACAGAATAAATTTTAGAGAAACCAGTAAACTTTCAAAGAATGTTTCCACCCGTAACAAAAATAAGCCTAAATGTGTTGAAAGCGACCTGGAGCGTTCTGGCAGAGTAAAGCTCCCCAAACAAAGATAAGACGGCCGACCTTGCGGAAGCCCCAAGGCCCAAAATTCTCCCCCTGCCATAAAACTGCTTCAACAACTTCCTCCAGACCGCTGCGAGAAATTCCAGACTACACAGACTCCAGTGCTGAGAGATATCTTAGCTAACATATCACAGATGAGGATATCATGTCCCACAGCAGTCTATGTTCTGATGTCGAACTGAATTAATTGTTAACTGACCCTTTCCGTGGTAAACGCGAGGCGTAACATTGTATATATGTTAATGTACTTATTCATATATTATTATGTAAATTAACATACGTACTGCCTATTTGCATAATCTATGAAATATATATTTGCATATTTAAAATAATTTGGTTGGGGATTCCAACCGTCTTGTACAATTACACTGTTACAGAACAGCCTTGGGAGAGAGGAAAGATCTGAATAACCACACACACGCATTTACATATATAATATATTTATCTTTATAACATAAATATTCATTAAAAAAGTGTTTAAATTTTGTAAAATTCCAACATTTTTACTACAACATACTATTAGTCTTAATAATTCCATCTAATGATAAAAAAGTAAGCATTATATAGTAAGCATCATCGAGAAATTCTCATATCCCATAGTCAAGGTACGAACTTGTATCAAGTTGATGAACTCTTCAAGAGCAAAACTTGAGCAAGAATATCATTTTAAAACTTCGTATCTTGGAGAGAGGCCAATATTTGTCGATACAGACATCAAGACTGGGTCAAGTGTTGTTTTGAACTCTTCAATATTGAGGCTTCAACGAGTGTCTTGAGAAAAGAACATTTTAGAGAACAACTTGACGATATCATTATTTTTGTTACTATAAAAAGAGTTTCACGGAGAATCAACACATAGTGAAAGGATTGCCATGTGTCAGTTTGAACATTTGAAGAATTAAAGGAAGTGAAGAGACCACTACCAATATGTTGAAGGAACCACCTGACAGAACATTGGTTTCCGATAGACCTCGTCACTCTCGAGATGGATGGATAGCTCTGAAGAATGGAAATCCGATGGACAAATCTGCCCAGGAATTAATTCTGACGCCACAATTCCACTCTTACACCATTTCTACTTATTATTCCTTATTTTGTTTGTTACGTTTTTAAATACTTATATTTCAAGTTTATATACTCAAAACTAATGAATAGTAAAAGAGAAACATAATGAATAAGTTAAGTGTATATTTACAAGAAAATAATACCTAATCCAAATAAATTAATAATATGTAACGTTTCGGCAACAACGTTGTTACCGAAACTTCACCCACTATTAATCTATTTGGATCAGATCGTTTTTTCTCGTATCTATGATCCATCATCCAAATTGTGATTTATCAAATAAGTTTATATTATCATTTTTGAGGTGAATATTATGAATATATCAATAAATATTTAAAATGTTTAACAGCAAGAGTTAACAAAGGAACGAAGCATGTTAATCGGCTTCGACACGTCATGAGCTTGTCCAAAAAAACAAAAAGCAACTGGAGTATATATATATATTCAACTATAAATGTTGCTATATATAATTTTGATCCAATATATGCCTTTTTAATTAAAGATCTATTTATGGATTGCTCTATTTTCAAAACGATATATATATATTAAAAATAAAGAATGCATCTCCTGACCACGAGCACATGTGCTTTTTAGATGGCAGATATTTTTAATATCAACACCTGACCCACTTATCTTTTATTTTTTCTATTGTGTGTTTTTTTTTTTCATATATATATATATATCTAAAGAGACAAAGGTCGCCTCTCCTGTCAAAATAGACGTCAAAACTAGACGTCATCTATAGCTCAATATCCTTCCGGCAAAATTTTCATCTATATATACATACTAGCCGAATGACCCGGGCAACGCCCGTGTTTTACCCGATTGAATGTTTTTATTCAAATACTATTTGTTACAATTATAAATTGGCGCCTTAAATAAATGCATATATTGGTTAATAACTATAGCCTATGTGCTTTATCTGTCTATGTAGTGTTGGCTTCCGTTAGGCGTCTCTTACTGGGAAAAAGAAAGAGAGGATTCCATTTAGTTATTAACTAATATATGCATTTATTTAAGGAGCGACTCGCTCCAACACAATAGTTACAAAGACGAAATAGCGAGTGGGGGGCGCAAAGGTGGCGTGACCGTAGCCAACCAATAGGAGGGCGCCATTCCAAAAAAAAAAAAAAAGCAAACGGTGACAGAGATGAAAACTGACTGATTGATTAGGAGATGAGGAATGACGCTCGTAACTGTATATAGAATATTCAACTATAAAGGTTGCTATATATATAATTTTGATCCAAAATATGCCTCTTTGCTTAAAGCTCTATTTATGGATTGCTCTATTTTCAAACCCATATATACTCGTATATATGGATGGATGGTTAAAAGTATACCGAAGGTATATTCGGATTTCTCTCTAACACATACGTAGTATTACTAGTTTAGTGACAATTGCTTCAGTGAGACAGTCTTGAAATTCCTCAGACAGAAATAGCATGTACGAGTGACCATCTTTACAAAATCGGTTATTTTGAATCACTCCAACAATTAAAAGACCACCATCTCCAGGAGAGACTGGCTATGATAGGAATCAGGTATGACAGAGTGTAGATGACAACAAGGACCCAGCTGACCCAGAGATATCAGAGCGGACGCTACGCTCGGCCGACTGTTCCCTCGGTAGGCCTTGACCCGTGGAGCTAGGGTGTCTGACCTCCACTTCTCAATGGGACTGCTTTGGAACTTTTCTTCAAGTTTCCTGCCGTAGACGGAGGACTGTCTAACATACTGTTACCATATTTACTCATCGTACTAGGTAATATTGATGTTTCTACTATCAGGTTCTACCGCTTTAAAGATATATAGAGTCGACTTATATATGTATAGTTCAAAATTAAGTAATCCATTTTGAATACAATAAGAAGTTTGAGACATAGAAGAATATGGGCGAACAATGTCGCCGAAATTGGAAAATTTAAAATAAATGTGGTTGATCCAAGATAGGCATTGTATATATAATTGATATAAAGTTTCAGGATTCGTGTAACAAAAGAGGCTCCTCTCCCTTTAAATCCGCATATCACCACCTTTATTCTTTTACTGAAGTGATAAACTAAATGTATTGTTTCAATCCACATTTGAAGGGAGAAGTCCCTTTTTGATAAATATATATATATATATATATATATTTTTTTTTTTAAATAAGGCCTATTTTGGATTTAAATACGATTATTTATTTACCGATATTTCGATGGATCAATCTTCCATCTTTTACGAGGTGTTTTGCAGTGAAGCACGCAGCAGGTCGCGCGCCCCAGGTGAGCCACTAGACGTCTTCTAAGCTTATTGGGCGATGAACCATCTAATATATACAATCTAAACAGAGTAAATATAATCAAAATAAAAAGTGATATATGTAAATGACTATTGAAAATTGAAAACACCTCGTAAAAGATGGAAGATTGATCCATCGAAATATCGGTAAATAAATAATCGTATTTAAATCCAAAATAGGCCTTATTTTTAAAATATAAATGTATTATGGATTGCTCTATATTCAGAATATATATATATATATATATATGTCGCCTCTCCCGTCAAAATAGACATTAAAACTAGACGCCATCTATTGACAGTCTCCAAAAACTAGCGTATTCAGGTTAGTGACACAACACCAGGTATAGATAACTGTAAAACTGAGAAGGGTCTACCTGGAGAGAGCATGGTTTGTGCTAAGGTCCGCCGTCAGTCGCTTCTAAGTTTGCCAAAGCTGGTGTTGTGTCACCGACCCGAGTCCACTAATTTTCGGAGACGGTCAATAGATGGCTCATAGTTTTGACGTCTATTTTGACGGGAGAGGCGACCTATATTCTAATAGATAATTATTAAATTATAAAACTATTTTATAGGCGTAATATTCTTTTTAAAATAAAACAATTTCTACTGTCCTTACTGCGATGGAAAAATTAAAGGGAGGGCCTGGCTCATCAGTGGTGAACCCTCCCAGCGGTTTCGCCAGTTTAATCTACCATACTGCTGTTATATTGCATTTTTGGAACTTCCTTTTATAGGTGACTGTTGTAAGACTCTTGGAATGGGTATTTTAGAAGAACTATGGACATAAGCTTTTAGGACAGCAGAATTAAATATAATTATAAATATATAATATGCTTCGAGCAATCGCTCTTCCGCAAATATCAAATTGTGTCTTTCTGTCTGCTGTCCTAAAAGCTTATGTCCATAGTTCTTCTAAAATACCCATTCCAAGAGTCTTACAACAGTCACCTATAAAAGGAAGTTCCAAAAATGCAATATAACAGCGGTATGGTAGATTAAACTGGCGAAACCGCTGGGAGGGTTCACCACTGATGAGCCAGGCCCTCCCTTTAATTTTTCCATCGCAGTAAGTACAGTAGAAATTGTTTTATTTTAAAAATAATATTACGCCTATAAAATAGTTTTATAATTTGATAACAGATGGCGCTCTAGTACATCGTAAGATAATTATTCTCCCGGAAAATACCCATATATATGAGTGCGCGTGTTCACATCCAAGATGTCAGTTTTATTACCTACGGCTGATTCTAGGTGAATCATGCGTCGCACAAGTGGTGAAATCCCAACGGAGTGTAACGGAGAACGTATTGATGAGTGAGCAACGTCAAAAAAAGGTTTGTTCACCATGTCTTAAATATATATTGAATCCAAGCTGAAGTCAAAGTGTCGTTACTCTAGTTTTCTCTTATTTATTTCTAAGTTAAAAGGTTTTATTTGTTTCACTGTACTAAGTGTCGCTTGTGCGACGGGCCAGTTATATATACCTAGTCCTAAAACATAGGTTCACATAGTGGCGCCCCACTCAATGACTTCACAGTACCGTGTAGAGACCTACCATTCTATAGCTGCACATAGGAGGTTGTCCCATTGACTCAACTGGTGCCATTTATAGATTTCTTTCTGTAAATAATAACTGTAAATACAAATACAATACAATATAATGCGGCTTATGATTGTAGAACGACATTTGTAAATTATCCCGCATGTGTTTCTTTTGAACTAAAAATCGAAATATGTCCAGGGTAGCCTAGTGGACATGGTATCTGCCCGGTAAGCGGAACATTGTGGATTCGATTCCCATCCCTGGACATTTTATTTTTCCGTTTATCATTATTCTTCCCAATTCATCCTTTCATACTTCATTCCTAAGGTTAGAAATAATCGTTTTTTCTCCTTAAAATAAATTTCGATTTTTAGTTCAAAAGAAACATGCGGGATAATTTCAAATGTCGTTCTATAAATGCTACTGTTTTTTTTTTGCTTATCCCTAGTACACGTGGTACAGGCCATGATAATCATGGGGAGTAGAAATAGGCGACTGCTTTTACTGTAAGTGCACCACATGTCTACACATGTGAAAAACAGTTCGACTTTGCACTTACAAATGTGCCAGAGTCCCGTTTGGTTACTTGAATTCGCTGGTGGGGTTGGACTTTTGCAAGAATCGGGGGCCATTGGAGCATTTTTTTTTTTTTAACATAAAAAAAGTGCCCAATGCGGGAATCGAACCCGGGTCGTAGCGGTCGAAAACCAACGGTTTAGACCATCCTTCCACCGACCCCCGAATACTACTGTAAACCCTGTAAACACTCTTAGGTTATAATTTTGCCTGTTGAAGAGCGAAAGCCCGAAAGCTCGCGGTGTTATCTTAATAAAAAAACATATTGCGTGAGGTATTTCGAATATTTTATAAAATTAATATAAATTTCACACATCACTAAGGTGATAACATAATGTATAGTTCTGAGGCATAATTAAAGGGAGAGGTGTCCATTTAGATACATGAATATCATTCTCCCGTAACTTTATGTTGTATTGCAACCTGAAAATTAATATATGTAATTGTTATTTTTCATACCAAGGATCATTTTCTTTTAGTTTGTTAGTGCGGTCTATTTCAGATATATGTTGTTATTTTTATATCACAAAATATTTACTATTTTTTTATATGTGTGAGTAGAATGATTTAATAATATTAATTAAAAAAAACTAATATCAAGAAGAAAGCAATGTTCTCCTATAAATCTTCTGATATATTAAAAAATCGCAGCAGAAGATATTTTATGGGCGAACCGCCATTTTGTTTTTTGCCGGCGTGCCAGACGATTCATTAAAAATAATTTAACAGGCCAATTTTTCGTCGGGTTTTGTTAGGCAAGTTTTCAGCGCATGTCATTAATTCTAACCTCTCCGTATCGCTCACCACGTTGAAAAACAAACCTTATCTGCCGTGTAATGGAAATTGGGGTTCTAAAAATTGGGAGGTAAACAGTTAGCCCTCTGGTAAAATTTTGTTCTATGGACTTAATTATGGGGGGAGATAATTAACTAATTGAGAAAGGTTTAATTACATAAACTTGCTTCAGTATCGCTCCGTATGGGGTCATTTACAGTACCTTTCACATTTTATAATGGTTTGTTATCACAACGTGTTGCTAGGTGCAAATGTTTCAGTAACATCATTTGTCAAACTTGCAGCTCACCAAAGCTATAAAATATCCTACTGCCACCAGAACCATTAAAAGAAGTAAATGTAGATGAGTGAAGAAAGATGGACATAACAAATCAATATAGAAACTGGTTCTAGAGGAAGCAGCTGACTCCCCCCCGCCAATAAGAAAAAATGGTTGGATAATTTTCCACCATTTGATGGAAGTGTTCAAAAGACAGAGAGAAATAGAGGGAATGGTAAAGCATCGATGGATACAAAATGGCGGGGAAGAAGACGTTGTTCTGGTTATAAGAACACAGAAGAACACGTTTTGCTCTATCATTTCTGTACTTTTAAAATTTATTCAGGATACATTTTCAGCATTGGTTATTGCAAACATGAGCAAGTCTCTTTTAATAAATATAAATCACACAATAAATATAATAATTCTAAATTTTAATAAAGATATTTAATAAGACTATAGACACTAGCTAATAAATAAATGTTGTATATATCAAAACAGGAATTTTTGTTTAATTTGAACAAAAAGGAGTGAAATAAATGAAAACGATACACAAATAAAGAGGATCATTTGACCTAAGGTTCGCTAGTAGTTTCTAGCAATGTCCAAAGAAGAACTGGGATACTTGCTGCTACACCATCGTCTGAACGCCGGTAGGAACAGCCACAGACGAGAGGTTCTATTGGACGATAATCTGCTTGCCGACCACTCGCAGATAACGGCCAATGTTGCCGATGATGAGGATGCTTCAAGAAACAAGGGCTATTCTAGTCTCTTAAACGAAACACACCTATTGTCTTCATCAAAACTTAAGACTGCGTTAAAATGTACTCAATGGATTTCTCATCATTTCACGTCCTAATAGCAACCCAGAAGAAAATCGCTTGACGATCTGCAACCGAGAGTATAGGCTTCTTGAAACGTATAGTGATTGATGGTGAAACATGGTGCTACCTTTCCGACCCCGAAACCAGAAGAGAGAGCAAAGAGTGGCTCAAGTATAGAGGCACTGAAGAAATGCCGCTCCTCTTTGTCTTCTCTGAAATGTTTGGAAACTGTATTCCTTCATTGTATGAAGCTTCTCGACGTTCCTTGTCGAACGATATTTAAGGCCGAAAGATACCTCCAAATTATTCAACATCTCTCTTGGCTAAACTCCTGCACGATAATGGCTGCCCCAAACCGCCGAGACAACTAGGGTGATAGAATGAAATGGGAAGTTCTGAAACAAACCCTCCATACGGTACAGGCCTTTATTCAGGGACTTCCATCACTTTAAAACTTTCAAAAAAATAGCTCAAAGAACGGCCTTTTGAATCGGACGCTGAGGTGGGTGCCTACGGCAGAAGGATGGCTACGTTCTCGAACTAAGAAGTTTTATGATCTGTGGAGATTGTGAGGCTTGTCCATCAGTATCAGAAATATTCGCCTTGTTAATAGTTAGTAATCATCAAAATTTTTTTCAATGGAATGTTGTAATACTTTACCACGTTGTTTTAACATTTAACGCTACCTTTGCCGTACCCAAGCCCGGATGAAAAAGGAGGAGGGGGAGCAGTAACAAGCTCGCTAAAAAACCTGGGTTCAGCTGGCCCGGCTGATAGAACCCTGTAAGGGCTCCTGATCCAGGGATACAGGATGAGCAGCGTTTGTTCTCCATGTTAGGAGCGGCTGCACATGGCGTCTGTTCCTCATGTCAGAGGCAGCCATTTCTTTTGGAGCTAAGTCGGCCTGCCACTGAGTAGTGCTCCCAGTCTTAATGACAAAGGCAGACGCATTATACTTCACCCAGTCATGATGGTTGTCAAACAGATACCATCAAGGGTCACAACTTTATACTCTAATATGATTGAGTAAAGATAAGGAAGAAGGAGAAGACCACGTTGTTTTTATTGGACGCCTCCAGGTAAACATTAGATGGTTCAGCTGAAATTTTGGTAAAATGCTTTTCTTTATATCTCTATCGTCATTATCTCTCTCTTGTATTTTCAATTTAAATTCCCATTTTTTGACGAATACAAGGTAGTATTTATACAGAGATTGATGGGCCCAAGGTTGGGGAGTACTTCTCCAGATAATGAGAGGAACGTCAGTTCTCCAGAGGTTTAACAAAGATGGGGGAGGTTGGGGTCACACTGTCGTCTTTTGACAACCAGTACCTGCGATCTCACTTTGATTAGTTTTCTTTTGAAAAGTTCCTTCAACGGCCCCCGATTATTGGAAATTCCAACTCCACCAGTAAGTACAGGTAATCAAATGAGATTCTGGTAAATACAAAGTAGAGTTTTTTTTTGCTTATCCCTAGTACACGTGGTACAGGCCATGATGGGTAGAAGAAGGCGACTGCTTTTATTGTAAGTGCACCACATGTCTATTATACATGTGAAAAGCTGTTCGACTTTTGCACTTACAAATATGCCAGAGCCTCGTTTGGTTACTTGCACTCGCTGGTGGGGATAGACTTTTGCAAGAATCGGGGGCCATTGGAGCCTTTTTTTTTTTTTTTATCAGAAAAAAGTGCCCAATGCGGGAATCGAACACGGGTCGTAGCGGTCGAAAACCAACGGTTTTAGACCATCCTTCCAACGACCCACCAGAAAAGTAGAGATGATCAATAGGAGATGCACATAGAATGAGGGCAGTCTATGATTATCATGGCGTGTACCATGTTGTGTGAACTTGGGAAATGCTAAAAAAAAGGTACTGTGGTAACTCCAGTCAACCAACACATCTAATTCTATGCTAATAACCATAGCGGTGGTATCGATTCCCACTCGTGACTTTCATTTCCTGATCAACTTTTTTTCCTGGGGGCAGTCGCCCTAGGAAATAATCAACTCCTGGCTGACCTTTGGTGCCCTTGTGTGTTCATTGGGTGTATTTAAACTTCCTTTTTATATTTGTACGTTGGGAGGATTTGAAAAATTAGATTCGTGAAGCCGCGATTTCAAATAGATCTCATTTCCAAGTAATTGAATAGTTTTGTCACACTATGGGTACAATATAATTGTTATACATTTTTCTGTGAGGAACATAATTATATAGGTGAATACTGAATAGTTAAAACGTTTTGGAACGCTCCGTTCATAAAGGACAGGTTGTTTTTATTTACTTGTGACTAGAGTTTATCTATATGGGTACCTGACAGAAACATCAGAAAGAACTCGATGTATATTTGTTATTATATAGGTACGAAATATTCAAATATCTCCAAGTAATGGTCCATATGTTTTATGTTTTATAATACATATAATTATTAAAATATTTAAAATTTAAAATTTAAAAAATTCGAAAGAATAAAATATGATTTTTAGAAGAGCATGAGAGAAGCTAAAGTAAAAGATTATTTGACAAGAGCGATTTTGAGAATTATCAGTGATATTTTCATCTTGTAGATTTTCTCATTAAAAATATGCAAAATAACATGTTTTCCAGAATAACATCTTAGTAAAATATTGAACTAACGTATTATAGAGTTCTTCAAAATCATAATTCAATATCCATTTTATCTAGCACGCACAGATACATGGCCTTAGAACTTGTAAAATATTGACTTCGAATAATGATTTTTACAGGCATTCCAGATTATAAAACAACACTTGAAGTTACACCGCATGAGTTTCTTTTCAATGAAAAATCAAAATTTATTTCAAGGTGAAATATTGACTATTTCTAACCTTTTTGGATGAGGTATGAAAGGGTGAATTATGAAGAGTAATGATGAACGGAAAAATAAAAATGTCCAGGGATAGGAATCGAACCCACAATGTTCCGCTTACCGGGCAGATGCCATGTCCACTAGGCTACCCTGGACGTATTTCTCCGTTCATAAATAATACATAAAGTAACTTATAATACAATATAATACACTGCGGCCTGTGATTATGTTTGGAATCCAAATCCCAGCACCTTAAGTCCCCATAAATAGGCTCGAATAGGGTTGAATTCCTCAACACTGTCATCGAGCATGCTGGGAACATGGATTTCATAATCCGCAACAGCCTGTCCGAACTTAAGGCGGCTTTAAGCTCCTGATGAAATCCAGACGTCCTTCCGAAGGGTCTTTTGTAAATATTTCTCCCTATTTTAAAAATAGCTGCAAACCTTCTCCCTACTGTTGACTAGATGTCAATAAATCATTTTTAATTGTCAATTGTCACATAAATAGACTTATAGGATTTATCTCAATATTTATAATCTGAAAGCAGCGTATTATTTGAATCATAGCGACTGAATACATTAGAATGTCAATTGTAATCCTATTTAGTTATTTCTTTAGAAGATCAAACCCTGAAAAAAATAATTGATCTCTGAGTAAGAAAACCATTGTCGAAATAATTATGCACTTATTTTGGTTAAGTGGCAGCCATGATTTGCACAAAGATGCAAACGAGAGAGTCAATCAAAATATACCAAACTGAATTACAGCCTAACAGAGACAGCCAACCAAAGGTTTGATAAATGTACCCATAAATACAATATATGCTCTTAATAAAATATAGGGCAAAGATTTTGAAACATATATTATTTAAACATAAGGTACTTTAAAGGTCTTTATTTTGTCCATAGAATTGACCTAGACATTTCCCACCTAAACACATCTTTAAAAAAATTCGGAAGATTTCAGGAATTCCTGCTCATGAAATCAAGCCCACTGACGCGGGCCATAGCCTAAACCATGGGCGTTCTGAATGTTCCAAAGCTAGTGTTGTGGCTTTGTCACCAACCTGAGGCCTCTGGATTGTAGAGAGAGTCAATGGTCTCTGTGTCCATTTTGACGAGATAGGTGTCCTTTATCTTTTCAGGTCAATATCCTCCCGACTTGAAGTAATTTGAAAATATTTGATTCAAATAACGAATTATTTGAATGATTTTATTCAATAAATTAATTTGTACAAGAATTATTCTATTGAATAATCATATATTGATATTGAATCAGAGCTTATAAACACAATAAACGCCATCCTGGGAAGTGTGGAGATTGTACCTCAGATGTTGTCATGTTATTCTGAAATGTCACAATCTCCTCAATAACTCCAGAAGAGCTACCACACGGGTTGTGTTGATTCCAAATGAAGGAGTACACATCGTGGCGAAGAGTTCCTCAGGGATACAAAATGTCAAAATTAAGTACTAAATTGAATTTTTGCCAAATCAAACGCAAAATATCTATGTAGATTGTGCAACTGGAGATAGAACTGGTTGAAATATTGTGTCATCTATCGGAAAATAATAATCATATATGAAGTGTACCTGACGTGAAACAATATATGGTAGCATATCCCAGTATGTATGTGATCACAACATAAATGACGTACCGAAGAGAGAGTGGAAGAGTGTCGAGTCCCCCGCACACTGGTCCAGCAGCTCCCGTAGCAAGGTCCCCGAGGCGTGTCCGTTGGACTTGAGGGAGTCCGAGTGGAATATGACCGTGGGGGCATGCTGCCGGATGTTGTGACGTTTGTCCGCCGTGGAGCGGGGCTTGCGGTTGTTGTTGTTCTTGTGCCTGGACACAGCATTCTTGTTATTTCACCACACACAATCTACTCCTTTCACGTTACATACTTTTTTTTTGCTTATCCCTAGTACACGTGGTACAGGCCATGATAATCATGGTGGGTAGTTAGCGACTGCTTTTTTACTGTAAGCGCACCACATGTCTACACATGTGAAAGCAGTTCGACTTTGCAAGAATCGGGGGGCCATTGGAGCATTTTTTTTTTTTTTTAACAGAAAAAATGGCCAATGCGGGGATCGAACCCGGGTCGTAGTGGTCGTAAACCAAACGGTTTAACCAGCCTTCCACCGACCCCCCAACTCAGACTACTTCTGGAAGGTACAAGGTTCGTACAACTATCTTGGTTGTCCCCTATCGAACTTAGTTTTTATTCCAATCGATACCAATGGAGATTAAAGGGGCGCTGAGTATATTTATTCCTAAAAACTTTAAAGAGGTTTGGTTTTTATTAGAGAACAATATAGACTTGTTAGGGCATTCCAGTAATCAGAGTAAAGGTAGAAGAATGTCGCCAACATCATCTGGCCGCAACAGCTTAGTAAGCAGTAAAGTGCTATCAGAATTCGCTGGGTCGGTGAAATGTATTTATTGGTCTCGTGATCGAGGCTTGGAATACACGAGGTTTTTCCTGACTATCATAACTACCCGATGATTGGGAATATTTACATCTCGCACACCACGCGCGCGGACAGAAAACACAATTGAATATTTAAAATATCGCGAATACACTATTTTAAAATTCACAAAAATAGTATTTTATATTTAAATAAAAAGGCATATTACGAAACTATTTTAGACGCGTAATATTCTTTTTTAAAATAAAACAATTTCTACTGCACTTACTGCAATGGAAAGATTAAATGTAGTGCATCGTAAAAAGGCATATATTGGATCAAAAATCATTTGTTTTACCAATATTTCAGTTGGCTGAACGCCAACCTTTATCAAGTATTTTATATATACAGCAGAACCTGCCTTTAGCGTACACCTCTCTACAAAGGACAGTTTTCATTTTCAAAATTACCCTTTTTACTATTTAGCAACTCTCCGGTAAGAGGACACCTCTCCCTAAAGGACACTTTGGCTCTGCAATTAGGTGTCCTTTACAAGGAGGTTCTTCTGTATTAGTTTTATTATTCATAAATAATTTTTATTAAGCTCGTAACATATCTCTACCATTAATTCCAGCTAGTTAAGTGAATTGTCTACATAGAATCATCAGGTGTATTGGTTCTGAAGTTAAAACTGACGAAATGAATATCAATTTTGGGCATTGAGTTCCCCTATTCCATGTTTCTTCTGGTGTTCTATATTGTCAGAGTAGTCGGCTGTCAAATGGTAAAACGACATCTTAACTGGTACCTCCCGTGAATGATCATCTGGTAAGCGTCCTCACTTCCGAGCGTCCAGTTTTGTGACATCAAATTTATTTGAATTGAAGTGGTTCTTTCTTCAATCAGAGACCACTTTTGCGCGAGACCGGAGCTGTCCTTATTTTATGGTAGCCTCTCCTGGGAGGTTCTACTGTATCGTCTTCAAGGTGTAGAGATCGAGGAGTCAAAGAATTCCAAGGTAGATGGCAGCTACCTGCCTCAATCAATACGATGGCCGCCCTCATTCTGAGGCCACGCCAGCCTTCCGTCTACGTTCTGTCTGTCTATATAGACTGTCTCTGACAGTTTTTGTCTAATCATTCTGAGGCCACGCCATCCTTCCGTCTACGTTCTGTCTGTCTATATAGACTGTCTCTGACAGTTTTTGTCTAATCATTCTGAGGCCACGCCATCCTTCCGTCTACGTTCTGTCTGTCTATATAGACTGTCTCTGACAGTTGTTGTCTAATCATTCTGAGGCCACGCCAGCCTTCCGTCTACGTTCTGTCTGTCTATATAGACTCTGTCTCTGACAGTTGTTGTCTAATAATTCTGAGGCCACGCCAGCCTTCCGTCTACGTTCTGTCTGTCTATATAGACTCTGTCTCTGTCAGTTGTTGTCTAATAATTCTGAGGCCACGCCAGCCTTCCGTCTACGTTCTGTCTGTCTATATAGACTCTGTCTCTGACAGTTGTTGTCTAATAATTCTGAGGCCACGCCAGACTTCCGTCTACGTTCTGTCTGTCTATATAGACTCTGTCTCTGTCAGTTGTTGTCTAATAATTCTGAGGCCACGCCAGCCTTCCGTCTACGTTCTGTCTGTCTATATAGACTCTGTCTCTGACAGTTGTTGTCTAATCATTCTGAGGCCACGCCAGCCTTCCGTCTATGTTCTGTCTGTTTATATAGACTGTCTCTGACAGTTGTTGTCTAATAATTCTGAGGCCACGCCAGCCTTCCGTCTACGTTCTGTCTGTCTATATAGACTCTGTCTCTGACAGTTGTTGTCTAATCATTCTGAGGCCACGCCAGCCTTCCGTCTATGTTCTGTCTGTCTATATAGACTGTCTCTGACAGTTGTTGTCTAATCATTCTGAGGCCACGCCAGCCTTCCGTCTACGTTCTGTCTGTCTATATAGACTCTGTCTCTGACAGTTGTCTAATCATTCTGAGGCCACGCCAGACTTCCGTCTACGTTCTGTCTGTCTATATAGACTCTGTCTCTGTCAGTTGTTGTCTAATAATTCTGAGGCCACGCCAGCCTTCCGTCTACGTTCTGTCTGTTTATATAGACTGTCTCTGACAGTTGTTGTCTAATAATTCTGAGGCCACGCCAGCCTTCCGTCTACGTTCTGTCTGTCTATATAGACTCTGTCTCTGACAGTTGTTGTCTAATAATTCTGAGGCCACGCCAGCCTTCCGTCTACGTTCTGTCTGTCTATATAGACTCTGTCTCTGACAGTTGTTGTCTAATAATTCTGAGGCCACGCCAGCCTTCCGTCTACGTTCTGTCTGTTTATATAGACTCTGTCTCTGTCAGTTGTTGTCTAATAATTCTGAGGCCACGCCAGCCTTCCGTCTACGTTCTGTCTGTCTATATAGACTCTGTCTCTGACAGTTGTTGTCTAATAATTCTGAGGCCACGCCAGCCTTCCGTCTATGTTCTGTCTGTTTATATAGACTCTGTCTCTGACAGTTGTTGTCTAATAATTCTGAGGCCACGCCAGCCTTCCGTCTACGTTCTGTCTGTCTATATAGACTCTGTCTCTGACAGTTGTTGTCTAATAATTCTGAGGCCACGCCAGCCTTCCGTCTATGTTCTGTCTGTTTATATAGACTCTGTCTCTGTCAGTTGTTGTCTAATAATTCTGAGGCCACGCCAGCCTTCCGTCTACGTTCTGTCTGTCTATATAGACTCTGTCTCTGACAGTTGTTGTCTAATAATTCTGAGGCCACGCCAGCCTTCCGTCTATGTTCTGTCTGTTTATATAGACTCTGTCTCTGTCAGTTGTTGTCTAATAATTCTGAGGCCACGCCAGCCTTCCGTCTACGTTCTGTCTGTCTATATAGACTCTGTCTCTGACAGTTGTTGTCTAATAATTCTGAGGCCACGCCAGCCTTCCGTCTATGTTCTGTCTGTTTATATAGACTCTGTCTCTGTCAGTTGTTGTCTAATAATTCTGAGGCCACGCCAGCCTTCCGTCTACGTTCTGTCTGTCTATAAAGACTCTGTCTCTGACAGTTGTTGTCTAATAATTCTGAGGCCACGCCAGCCTTCCGTCTACGTTCTGTCTGTCTATATAGACTCTGTCTCTGACAGTTGTTGTCTAATCATTCTGAGGCCACGCCAGCCTTCCGTCTATGTTCTGTCTGTTTATATAGACTCTGTCTCTGACAGTTGTTGTCTAATAATTCTGAGGCCACGCCAGCCTTCCGTCTACGTTCTGTCTGTCTATATAGACTCTGTCTCTGACAGTTGTTGTCTAATCATTCTGAGGCCACGCCAGCCTTCCGTCTACGTTCTGTCTGTCTATATAGACTCTGTCTCTGACAGTTGTTGTCTAATCATTCTGAGGCCACGCCAGCCTTCCGTCTACGTTCTGTCTGTCTATATAGACTCTGTCTCTGACAGTTGTTGTCTAATCATTCTGAGGCCACGCCAGCCTTCCGTCTACGTTCTGTCTGTCTATATAGACTCTGTCTCTGACAGTTGTCTAATCATTCTGAGGCCACGCCAGACTTCTGTCTGTCTGTGTGGTTAGATTTAATGGTGAGAGAACCCAAGTTGTCCATACTATCGTAGAATTTTCAATCATTTGCTTTCGCAACCTAAAGTCGATGCAAAAATGTAAAGCACCACATATTTAGAGGTTGAAGTTTAACTTTTTAGCACTAATTTTCAAATAGGTTATCTCGAAATACAAATATCTCGTTAATTTGAAGCCCTCCAAAGTTCAATTGGCCGCAGAAAATACCATGTTTGTAGAGTTTGGAATTATTTTTCAAATAAATTTTAAGCGAAGCTTATTCAAATTTGGGATTAATGGATGAAAACATTTAATCCAAATATGAATAGTCTAAAAACACAAACAATTTATATTAAATAATAATTCCAAACTTCAATTTAACTTTGGAGGACCTCATGCACAAATATCGATGTTTGCATGAGGGAAAGGCGGTTAAATGCGAAGAAGATTAAGATGTTAACATAATGTAATAACACTTACTAATAAATAAAATTAAAATGGTTGATAGCTAAACGCCATCTATCGGGACAAATATACCAAAGTACCGCAGCCCTAAAAGCATCCACA
Organism: Cordylochernes scorpioides; assembly: GCA_030710605.1. Lineage (NCBI taxonomy): Eukaryota > Metazoa > Arthropoda > Arachnida > Pseudoscorpiones > Chernetidae > Cordylochernes > Cordylochernes scorpioides. Next base: position 51,141,836 of record CP092875.1, on the reverse strand, counting down.
GATAGTTAGTTTCTATTGATTTATCAAGTGAGTGATTTTAACGAAATTTGGAGACATTTCAAAAATCAGTTTTTTAATTTGTTATTTATTCCGATAGGTGGCATCTAGGAATCATTAAAGTCCAATTGCATGGTTGTGTTGTGTTGAAATGCCTTGCTATTTGATAAAATTCCCATTCAAAAGTCATATTAGAAGCTTCCCCCGTAGCCTGGGATTGAAAACTTTCCAATAGACAAATAGACAATTTAAACTTTCCAATAGAGAAAAAAAAAAAAAACTCGAACCAAAATTCTAACTACACCTTTTATAAAAGGTTAAAAATTAAAAGTTCTCTATTTTTCTTCTCTTAAACAGAAGGATTAGAAATATTTTTCAAATTGGATTTCAAGAAAGAGATTAAATTAAAAAGTGCAGTCACGACTCGGAAAGTTTTATTTTGTTCCAATAGTCTTTAACGTTAATCCTTAGAAATGTGGAGCAAACAACTGTGACATTTTATATCTTGCTGGTAACTCGGGTGGAATTCTTATCGTGTCCAGTCCTCCTAATCCATGTCGGGATTATAAACCAAAGAAAAAAACTCGGCCAGTCAAATAGAGACAAATGCGTCAAAGAAAGGTCCCAGCCACTAATGGACAAGACAATTCTCTCCTACAACTTCTAGCACGGCCAAGATTGCAACTTTGTTCCACGACTTATAAACGGAAATTTTTCTTGGAAGCGAAATAAAATTTTCTCTTCTTTCTATATAAGGTCCAACAAAATTGGTGATGGGATTTTTTCTTTCTTGACCAGAGGGGACTTTGAAGGAAATAGATTGGAAGAAAATAGACTTGGTTAATTGTGATCTAATTTTTGGCGGACGTCTATTTCTTTATCAGTTCTTACTTCAATGTGAGAATGTGTGGCACACAGACGGTTTGGATTTTTATATTTAGAATAAATTGGATTACTTATTAAGTATTTTGGGTTTTTTTCGTGAGAAATTATATTTTTTAATCTTAAACAGCGAAAAACAGAATTTTAATGGAAAATATCAATTAATATAGGAATAAAATGAAGATTTATTAGTTTTATAAAAGTATAGGATTATAGAAAGGTATAAAGCTACGAGACATCGCCAGGATACAATTGTAGAAAGGTATAAAGCTACGAGACATCGCCAGGATACAATTGTAGAAAGGTATAAAACTACAAGACATCGCCAGGATACAATTGTAGAAAGGTATAAAGCTACGAGACATCGCCAGGATACAATTATAGAAAGGTATAAAGCTACGAGACATCGCCAGGATACAATTGTAGAAAGGTATAAAGCTACGAGACATCGCCAGGATACAATTGTAGAAAGGTATAAAGCTGCAAGACATCGCCAGGATACAATTGTAGAAAGGTATAAAGCTTCAAGACATCGCCAAGATACAATTGTAGAAAGGTATAAAGCTTCAAGACATCGCCAGGATACAATTGTAGAAAGTTATAAAGCTGTAAGACATCGCCAGGATACAATTGTAGAAAGTTATAAAGCTGTAAGACATCGCCAGGATACAATTGTAGAAAGGTATAAAGCTACGAGACATCGCCAGGATACAATTGTAGAAAGGTATAAAGCTACAAGACATCGCCAGGATACAATTGTAGAAAGGTATAAAGCTGCAAGACATCGCCAGGATACAATTGTAGAAAGGTATAAAGCTACGAGACATCACCAGGATACAATTGTAGAAAGGTATAAAGATGCAAGACATCGCCAGGATACAATAGTAGAAAGGTATAAAGCTACAAGACATCGCCAGGATACAATTGTAGAAAGGCATAAAGCTGCAAGACATCGCCAGGATACAATTGTAGAAAGGTATAAAGCTACGAGACATCGCCAGGATACAATTGTAGAAAGGTATAAAGCTACAAGACATCGCCAGGATACAATTGTAGAAAGGTATAAAGCTGCAAGACATCGCCAGGATACAATTGTAGAAAGGTATAAAGCTACAAGACATCACCAGGATACAATTGTAGAAAGGTATGAAGATGCAAGACATCGCCAGGATACAATTGTAGATAGGTATAAAGCTAAGAGACATCGCCAGCATACAATTGTAGAAAGGTATAAAGCTACGAGACATCGCCAGGATACAATTGTAGAAAGGTATAAAGCTAAGAGACATCGCCAGGATACAATGGTAGAAAGGTATAAAGCTACAAGACATGGCCAGGATACAATTGTAGAAAGGTATAAAGCTACAAGACATGGCCAGGATACAATTGTAGAAAGGTATAAAGCTACAAGATAACACCAAAGTACGATTCAAAGCTACAAAGGGTTGGACCGAGCGGTCGGCCACCGTTCACCAGTACCGGTACGGCATGTCGCCCGACCCGAGGGCGGTGCAAGCAGTCCTTGCACCTCCCCAATTATATGCAAATCACAGTCGTGACATTCAGCAACGGCCACGGGTTACTAATAGTTTGAATTCGTGCAGGGCGGGTGTGGACAAATAGATTGTTGTGCGGGGCTAACCACCTGGAATAGCCTTGGGACCATCCCTGTCCAGAAGGAGAGTAGACCAAACTTTGCCTAAAAGGAAACAATGGGAAATATGGCACAGACATCATATTTAAATGGTTTCGTTTACCGTAATCAACGTGCTTCGATCAAAAGATTACGTCAAGAAATGTGTTTATTATGAAAGAATCATTAAAGAAATTCAAGTGAATAAGTTCGGTAGGATTGAGAATGATGACCTAGTAGGATTTTCAATCACATTCTCTTCATCTACGTTTAAGTATTGCCTTAATGTTCTACTGGAAGAAAACTCCATTCAAACACACATTGTGAGTAATGAAGAACTTGGGATTCAATCAACAGGTATATTCATTAATTCATTACTGACGCGGGAAGTATACTCATTATTATAAACCAAAATACATTACCTAATACATCATCCGTGGAGCATAAAGTTTCTGAATCCTCTAACTGTCAAAGATAGAATGTTAAAACAAATAAGTACCCTACATGTTTGATGGTCAGGTAGTGGTGGATCACCATACTTAGGGTGAAGTGATGAGACCCAAGAGTCCACTAACGTGACGTTGACCACATGAGGTGACATTGTTCAGAAACAGGAAAAGATCCAACTGAATAGTGGATATAAATTTTGGGAAATGCAAATATTTCTCTTAATCAGTCTCATTTTCCCATTTAAACGTTAGCCTTCAAGCCATAATCGATCTTCAACAAGCTTAATTAAAAACATCAAAGTGTATATATTTATCCACACAGACACTCTGCGCGCGTATATTTACAGATAAATAAAGGGCGCTTATCGCCTGAAAGCTAGCATTTAAAATGATAAAAGGAAACTCATTGCGAGAAATATTTATATTTAAAAGACCTTTCGCAATTCTACCTTGAATCAGTGGACAGATAATTCTGTTAGGGAGTTACTGTAACTACCATTGCTGTTTTAAGGAGAGAGGGTGAACGGCTTCTGACCTGAATTTTGTTTTTATTGTGTTACAATGCTGTGATGTCACGGCACGTTAATATTTCCAAGTATACTTATGATAATAATGATACAAGTAGAAGATAAGTGTGTGTAAAGGATCATCGCTAAAGGTGGCCCCAATTATAACCAAAACTTTGCATCCTTCAGAAACAATATCTTCACTATTATAAAATTAATAAAGCTTCCAGGGTTAAGTTTCTTGTTCAATTTTTTTTTTTATTTTCAAGCTTTCGGACTTGTCAGTTCTTTAACAGGAGTATCACGATAATAAATATGATGATATATATTATTTTTATATATAAATTAATTTAAATATTAATTATATTGAAAGGGGGAGAAAATATATATTACATTCTTTGTGTGTTATAAACAATTTTTGTAAATATACGTGGATGGTGGAGGATACGTGCTGGTCGAATGATATCTCGAGATCTCAAATTAAACCCAATAAATTCGTGAACTATTGTGGTATTCGACTTCTGTACGCTCCAGGAACCTGGGTTACTTAAATTAATTAATAATAATTGTGGTATATATAGAAGACTGTACCTTCCAATACCAAAGATTCCAGACAGCCACTCTCCTAGGTATCACCAACATATGTCCAGCATCCCTAGAAAATCTCCCAAGAAAGAAATCTGCCTGGCGATATCTCATTAATTGGACTTCCACTGGCATTGTATATAAATCCAAGAAGACTTAGGTCAGAAGGACATCCCGGGTAGTTGGCGACTTCTGTACGCTCCAGGAACCTGGGTTACTTAAATAAATAATAATAGAAGACTGCCTCTATCAATAGGGTAGTATCTTCACTACTTTGGAACAGTACAGTGGGTATATCAGGAGTCCATTAGCGAGAGAAGACAGTGCACAAATGTTGACTGAGACGAACAAGATGTTTTACACGCACATCCTTCTTTATCCGAATTTCTCTCTTGTTGCGGGATAATTTATTGGATGCGCAGCGGGTTAATAACCAAATCAGGATAATTCCCTCGAATTAATTAATCTCCGGTAATTTTAATTACATTATCGAGGCCAGTGCATCAATCAGGCTATTGTGATCTTACACTCCCAACATCTTAATGATCCTCTAGCAGATCTGCAAAAATCACGTTATTAATGATTGTGGATTCCAATTATCTCGACCCGGTGTGTGTGTATATGTCTATTTAATTAATTCCCCGAGCATTCTGTGGCACACAATTGCAATTAGCCCCCTTTCTTAAAAACAACAACCACCTTGATGCATTCCTTTTTTTCTAAATGTAACTTGAAGAAATGCGTGCGGGAATTATGCATATATAAGGAATTACTCGTGGTCGAACTAATTAGAGCGGTATTATATGTACATATGTTAGAGTGCATACACACTATATTCCTCAGTTTCACTGATTTTGCACAAAGTCTCTGGTCTGTTCAATGGCCTCTCTATCTTGATCTCTTCTATCTCTTCGTGGTTTCGACTTTTTCATATCCAGTCCAATTATTTCACCTTCCAGAACTTCCTTCATCAATCCACATACACATTTACTCTTAATTTATATCCTATCCAATTATTTTGCATTTTTCTGATGGGACATCCAAACACTCTTTATTCCTGATCCTCTCATCCCATATCATGGCTATATACACTGTAATATAATGTGTTGCACTTATATATCTCATTACTGTTAAAGTCAGTCTCAACTTTCTATATATTTTATTTGTGGTTAGGGTACTAGATGTATATATCTCACAATAGAAAAATAAGATAAATTTAAAATTTTACAATTGATGTTTATAAAGGTAATAGCCCGCAAGATTTAGGTGTTATGTAACACACTATCAGAAAATAAGTATAACACTTCGAGAGATACACATTATATTCTGTTATTGAATATATACGTGGTGACACATTATACAGTTTAGGTGTCCGGTAATGTCCACAAACCATAATGTCCACAACCATAATGTCTCCTGAGACACCATACTTCAACTGACCTGCCCGACCACCAATGTAGAAAAGGTAATTCTTCATCACCCACAGATATCCACATCAGATTTGTCAGAAAATAGAAAATTAGAGGAAAATCATTCATGCCAACCAAGTTCACAGATTAGTGAAATTGTATCTAGTTCTCCTAATCTACAAATATCTGTGAAATAAAGCGGATATGACAGGTAGCCTGGAGGGCAGAAGACGTGAAGACGCTAGCACAATAGGATTCTGAGACTAAGTAAAGCCTTTTAGCCTTTGCTCCCGGATTATTATAGTAGAAGTTTCGTAAGCTGATTTAACCGGACTAACTAGTAATGAGATATAGAGGGTGGGTCCCGGGAAAGAGGTCGCGCGGGTTTAATTAGCGTAATGTTGGCGAACAAAAGCTGAGTGTCCCAATTATTGGAGTAATACCACAGAGAGAGATGTCCCGGGGCTGGGTGGGGAAACCAGCCTGATTGGGAGGTCCTCACAGACTTCTGGTGTCATATACTTGGTACTAGCACTGACACACTTGGCTGAGCTAACTACTGGTCTTTTGGTCTAACCTTCGGTCAAGAGAGAGAGGTTGAAACTGATTTATTACAAAGTCCATATAAGATTATATAAGGTTAAATACAGAATAAATATAAATATGAATGAATTAGATTATGCAATGATGGATATATGTTTAAAAGATATAAATATATAAAATAATTTTGATAAATATATAGAAGTTTATATATATATACAAGTCGTCAATGATGGCGCCCATCGCGGGAAAGACTCCGCCACCGGTGGACTGCGAGAGTTCTTTCCCACAGAGTGGGCAGGTCGATGTGATGGCTGGCGTTGACCGACTTAAGAGAGAGAGAGGGATAGACCCGGGTTCGAACTCTGCATTGGAGCATTTGTTTGAAATATATGTTGTTTCAAAGGTCAATGATTTTTTTTTCAAATATGCAAGCCTACCACTAAGTTCAAGTTATCAAACGATATCATATGTTAGAGATTACAGAGTTTCTACCTATGGGATACTTACATTGTAAGCTTTACCCTTCCCACCAAGATTAGCATTTCAGGTATAATGCAGATGGTATTAATAGAAACAAGTCAAAATTAGAGATGCTTCTCTGAGTGAAGATATTTAAACTTCATCCTTGTCTCAACAGTGATTACGCTCAGAAAGAAGTGAAATTTCGAGGTCTGGAACGATTTTAAGGAAAGTTTCTTAGTAATTTCTTACTTATTACTACATACATCATAATAGCTAGCGAGGTTATAGATAAACTAAGTAACATCTATAGCGAGTGAAAACATTAAGATTCGAATTTAAAGCTCTAAAGAAGCAGTCTGATAGATTAAATTGATGAAACCACTGGGAAGGTTAACCACCACTGATGAGCAAAGCCCTCCCAACATTTTTTCATCGCAGTAAGGACAGAAATTTGATTTATTTGTGAAAGAAACATTCCCGTCTTAATGTTTTCATTTGTTATATATAGATGGCGCGTTATTTCTTTATATATATAACATCTATTAATTCTTGAAATTCTATCATCAAATGGGTTATTATTCAACCGGCTGTTTCCAGATAGAATAGCTCGAGAGAAGTTGGTGAATCACCACCAGTGAAATATAATCCGCAACTTGACACATTCCTGGTGTCATCCTCGGTAAATTCCTTTCTTCTCACGATATGGCACAATTTGGATTATAGATTATAAACACAAGGTAATAAGACCAAATCCAAATAAATAAATAGTGTGTGACGCCTCGGTAACAGCGTTGTTACCATCTTCAGATGGTATCATTCAGCACTTTTGTCTGAGAATGGTAACAAGGCTTTTATCAAGGCGTCACACACTATTTGTTTATTTGGATTTGGTCACATTTCACCCTACGTATTGCTTTTAAAATATCGGCAAACAAATCTAAGGCAATAGCTTATTATACATTTTTTAGATCATTATTATGTAAGGACCAGTCAACAAGTGAATGACTGAGACGAAGAGTAAAGCCAGTTCAATTTATATTTCACTACCTATGTAAATAACACAAGATGATTATTACCTTACCCAATTGGGAGAATCTGTATGGGGCAAGTCCCTAATAAAGACTTTTGTGTGTGTGTGTTTGAATTTGGTCTTATTACCATTCTTCGAACCTATCAAATTAAATTATCGTCGCTATTTATACAATAAGACAGTTCTACGAGATAGTAACCTATTTTTAATAAAGACAACTTTTTCATTTTTACTTACCTATTCTCTTCGAATCATATTATCCATATTAGAGAGGTTAAGGCTTCCCGAGGGCCTCTCAATAAAACATAATAGCTCCAAGAATTCTATACTGGGCCGGTCAAAGTTGGCTGCCCTTTAAAAAGTCGCCATTAAATAATTGTTTTGAAGGCAAGCAGACTTAACGACCACCAGGTAAATCTAAAAGTTTCCATGGCAACCAGACTAACAAAAGAGATCATCAAAAAAAGTTCCTTTTACCAGGACTTACTCGACAATAATGGAGACATTCCATGCTGGACTATGCGGGTAGTGTATTCGTTACAGGATAATTCCATTCTGGGGAAATATCTTATCCTTTAGAAACAATTTGTAAAAGCTTCTAGAGATATTTCAAGACATCGCTATACACCGATGGAACACTGCAGCATATTCTCGATTTAAAACACCCCTCAGATTTACGATCAAATTTTTAAAACCCCTAATTGATTTATATTTTCATAGCTCGTTTTTTTTTTCGCATTGAAGACGAATATTTATTTATAAATAAGGTATAAAATTTTGCATTCAATATTAATTAGAATTCGTAGTGGAATGCGTTTAAAAAATCCAAATAACACTGAATGTGTAGACCTCACTATTACGCTACATCAGGCTGCATGTCTGACAGTGGGACTACAGGTCTAATACTCACAGGTCTTACCGGAGAGTTGCTAATTAATAAAAATGGTCATTTTGAAAATGAAAACTATCCTTTGTAGAGAGTTGTCCTCTAGCGGGAGTGTCCTTTCATGGAGGTTACATCAGGCTGCATGTCTGACAGTGGGACTACAGGTCTACTACTCACAGGTCTTACCGGAGAGTTGCTAATTAATAAAAATGGTAATTTTGAAAATGAAAACTGTCCTTTGTAGAGAGTTGTCCTCTAGCGGGAGTGTCCTCTCATGGAGGTTCTACTGTATTTATTTGAATAAAGCTGTATTTAGCAGAGATTTGGATAGAAACAATCCGTTACACCAGAGAGAGAGAGAGAGAGAGAGAGAGAGAATAAAATAAAATCGCCAAAAGAAATCTTCCAAGACATTTGTTAAGTCCCCAAAATGGCGGTGGTCCTAATGGAAAAATATGGAAGAGGAAAAGGTTTGTGAGAGGTGCCATAAACAAAAAAAACGTTTCATAGACCTGAAAGTTTCTGAAAAATGAAAAAAGCTTTTTTAAAAAATATATATCTAGAGTCGAGTAGAAGTTCAAACTGAAACACATTTTGGAAGGAAACTCTAAGATAGATTTTTGGATGAAAAATTGTCATAAATATTGAAATACATGAAAGCACTATTTGGTATAGCGTCATTTAAAAAAGCTTCGTCTTTATTTTAAAACATTTTAAAGTGACACATGAATATGTTTTAAATTAAATATTTACTTCGATAAAGTTTTAAATGTTTAATGATGGATTTACATGGGTAGAAGACTGTCTAACTATTCTATTAGAGGGGAAATTTGATCGAATGAAAATTCCATTTGAGCATTTCCCCATTAAATTCATGTTTGACAAGAATCATGATTGGGTGAAGTAGAATGCTTATGCCTTTGTCATTAAGACTGAGAGCTAAGTTTTTTTCTCAACTTGCCACCCCAAAACACATTATTGACTGTATTGATTCATCCATTCATCCGACAAACACCATCAAAAGTCTCAAGCTTTACAAACTTGATCTCCTAATATGATTGAGTGGAGATAAGAAAGAAGAATCCTGTTTGGCAAAATAAAAGTAAACACTACACACAAGTAATTTATACATCGCACACAAAATATTTGAGAATTCAATAATTCTAATAAAAGATCCATTTAAAACTATTTAGTTAAACTTTATTAAACTATCGGAAAATTTTCTCTTTCTGCTCAATTATAAATACGGTAAAATAGGTATAAAACACACAATGTGCTTATAGGGTACCTATAAAGTAGGTATATAATGTGCATGTGTGACTTTACTAATTATTTTAAAATAGTTAAAAAAGATAATTAACGTAGTAAGTAATCTATTTTATAGTTAAGAAGAGAGCTATATATATATATATATATATATATTTTTTAATAAAAAGGCATATATTGGATCAAAATATCATTAATTTTACCAATATTTTAGTTGGCTGAACACCAACCTGAAATAAGCCAACTGAAATATTGGTAAAATAAATGATATTATGATCCAATATATGCCTTTTTATTTAAAGATTTATTTATGGATTGCTCTATTTTCAAATATATATATATATAAATACCTTCTAAGTTTTTAGTTATATTAGTAATATTGTAATTGTATAAGTAACTCGTAACAAACATTAATGAACTACATTGATCTTGAGATGTTCAATCGACAAAGAAGCAATAGTTAGAGAAGAAGAATGGTTGTGTGCTACCTATCTAGAGAGAGAGAGAGAGAGAGAGAGAGAAAAAAAAGAGCAGAAGACGAAAAGGTTTTTTAATCAGGCGAGATAGTAATTAGGGTTTATACAGCTTGTCCAACATGGCTGCTAATTAACATGGCGTCCTCTGCTACTGGCTGACTTCAGAGAGTGTCGTCTACTGATGCTCGTACATCACATTGTGCTTGGACACATATGGGAGGGCTAATATCATACTTTTATTAATAATATAAATATATACTGCATATATATGTGGAATATAAAGTTTTTGGTCGCAGTGGTACAGCCTGCTCCACGTTGACGAGAGCCAACAGCCCAAAATGCGTTCATGGATGGTTTTTCTTGATTTATCAAGTAAATGGGTTGGCCAAATATCAGGGAACAGGCTAAATCAATGTTTAGTTGATTTCTGTTCTACTAGATGGCGCTCTGCCATCTAAAAAGCACATCTGCTCGTAGTCAGGATATGCCTTTTTTATATTTAATATAAATATATATATATATACTGTATATCAATTTGAAAATATTTCGTCTTGAATTTATAGATTTTTTTTGTGGAGTGTAGAGATCGCTTGGAGAAATGGTGTGCAGGCGGGGTGGGGGGGGGGTGGATGTATTCATAAGTATATATTTTTATAATATAGAATATATATATATATGTGTGTGTGTGGAACTTTCACTCAAGAAATGGTTTTCTTAATACAGTTAAACCTGTCTATAGCGCCCCCTCTAAATAGCGCCTTCCTCTCTATAGCGCCCGATTTAAAATACGTAGTACGATACGATTTACATTAAAAGTGACCTATCTATAGCACCCCCTCTCTATTTTACCCTATTTTGGTGAGTCCCAAGAGGGGGCGCTATAGATAGGTTTAACTGTATTACGGTTAAAATGTCTCTTTTAAAAGAAACATCTTTCTTCCGTAATATATATAACCATAACAGCCGAAGCCCACTACACATCACCCTGTCACATCACAACGGAGTTCACCAGAGTATGTATCAGTGTATATGTACAGATATATCCTTGAGAACCCTGCCATATATTCGGTCAAACTTATAATGTATAAAACATGCGGCAATAAACGGGTAAATAAAGAATCTCTCACAATAAACGGTGGACTACCCCAGTCCACGGAGGGATGTTCTAGCGACAGAATAGCGCTAGATAGATAGGTGTGTATATAAATATTAGAATAATTCATATTTTGGATCAAATAAATTTTTTAAAAAAACAAAATTCAATATTTCGACAAGGCCGGTCGCCTATCTTCTTCTAGAAAATTGAACTTCTTGTAAGCAAATCATCCGCGTGATGCACGAGAAGGGTATAATCTTTATATATTACTAGCCTAATGACCCGGGCAACGCCCGTGTTTTACCCGATTGAATGTTTTGATTCAAATACTATTTGTTACAATTATAAATTGGCGCCTTAAATAATTGCATATGTTAGTTAATAACTATAGCCTATGTGCTTTATCTGTCTATGTACTGTTAGCTTCCGTAACGTCTCTTACTGGGAAAAAAAAAAAGAGAGGATTCCATTTGGTTATTATCTAATATATGCATTTATTTAGGGAGCGACCCGCTCCAACACAATAGTTACAAAGACGAAATAGCGAGTGGGGGGGCAAAGGTGGCGTGACCGTAGCCAACCAATAGGAGGGCGCCATTCCAAAGAAAAAGCAAACGGTGACAGAGATGAAAACTGATGACTGATTGATTAGGAGATGAGGAATGACGCTCGTAACTGTATATAGAATCGTTTGAGAGAAAGGTTTCCCAAGGTAAAGTATGATTTGTAAATTATGTTTCACTGGATGATTTTTTTCCCTCTAATATGTATATAAATTATAAGTATTTGAGGAGAATATTGCAATAATCTATAGACGTATACTTTCATAAATTACACGTATACTACTTTGTTGTTATCTCGACGAGCAATACGATCGTATAGTCCTTAATTATCAGGCCAAGTTCATGTCGAAGTGCCCAGTCAAAGTGTGTGCTTATAAAACTTATACATGAGAACTACTAAATACTCGTATATCCCAAAATAAATTAGGGAAATGACGACTTATAAATCCGAGATAAAATTTGGATTTGAGAAAATATATTTTTATTTCGAAGAGTGATTTGAGCTTAACTTTCTCAAAGTTGTATGATTATAACAAGCCGCTGCAAATATAGAAACTCAAAAATTTTCTGATTATACAAACTTTGATTTATATAGAAACATATATTACGTGTAAATTTACTGGCAATGACTTTCTTTTAAATATCATCAGATATTATCTCTACAGTACAAATAAATTTACTGGCAATGACTTTCTTTTAAATATCATCAGATATTATCTCTACAGTACAAATAAATTTACTGGCAATGAGTTTCTTTTAAATATCATCAGATATTATCTCTACAGTACAAATAAATTTACTGGCAATGAGTTTCTTTTAAATATCATCAGATATTATCTCTACAGTACAAATAAATTTACTGGCAATGAGTTTCTTTTAAATATCATCAGATATTATCTCTACAGTACAAATAAATTTACTGGCAATGAGTTTCTTTTAAATATCATCAGATATTATCTCTACAGTACAAATAAATTTACTGGCAATGAGTTTCTTTTAAATATCATCAGATATTATCTCTACAGTACAAATAAATTTACTGGCAATGAGTTTCTTTTAAATATCATCAGATATTATCTAGAGATAATATCTGATGATATTTAAAAGAAACTCATTGCCAGTAAATTTATTTGTGTAAAATTTTAACGATAGATGGCAATAAAATTTAATTTACATATATTACGTGTGTATTGGTTTATATAAATAAATTTAGCAAATAAAGAGATAAAATATGTGAAGATATAGAGAAATTGGTGGCCGACAACTTCAACTATGTATATACCAAGGTATGTATACAGGAAGCTGTAAATATAACCACTCAAAAATATTTAGATTATACAAATTTTGAATCATATAGAAACATACAGCACGTGTGAGGGATTCTATAAAGAAATAGAGCAAATAAAGAGATAAAATATGTGAAGATATAGAGAAATTGGTGTCCGACAACTTCAACTATGTATAAACCTCACAGAGCAATTGAAAATATATTAAATTTATGTGATTACCCACCCACAGACTATATATAACAAGTGAAAATACGTCTTTAAATAAAAAGTGCCGTTCTACCGTAGAATGCCAGTTTATCAGCGAACAGATAAATCTACGCCGGAGTGGAGTATAACAAAAGGAGGCGTCTACAAAAACGTTAAATGAATTTTTCATTTTTACACCGCGCTATTTATTCTTTTGGAAACTATAAATCCCATTCACAGAGAGAAGGGGAAGAAGTGGTTGCTGAACTGTCTCGGTGATATAGAAAACTGACTTAGGTTCTATCTTGGTACATGTTTGCAATATCGTTTTAACAAAAGGTGTATTTTATTTTTAGAATATATATATATACTGGATATTCGCTGGTTGAGTTGGAATTTTACAAAATTGGGGGCCATTGGAGTAATATTATAATTAGAAAAAAAAGTGCCCAATGCAGGATTCGATCTTGGGTCGTAGCGGTCGAAAACCAATGGTTTAGACCACCCTTCCATCTTATGATAAATCCCTTATGATAATAAATTTGTCGGCTTCCTGTTATACAGTAGAAACTCCCTGTAAAGGACACCTAATTGCATAGCCAAAATGTCCTTTAGGGAGAGGTGTACTCTTACCAGAGAGATGCTAAATAGTAAAAATGGTAATTTTGCAAATGAAAACTGTCCTTTGTAGAGAGATGTCCTCTATCGGGGTGTCCGCTAAAGGGAGGTTCTACTTTATTACGAATTTAGATCGAGAAATTATATTATCTGCTTGTTTTGAGGATACCTGAGAGTATTGTGGTAATGTTATTGCAGTCGTGGAAATCTTATAAAAATATAATAAAGAAACTTCATATTACAATTTGCTTTAATTGTGCTACTGAAACAATAGATCAAAACAATCTTGTTCCCCGAAGAAGTTTGGCGAGTTGCCATACGAAATATTGGAAAATAAAAATATATGATCTAAAATAAGCATTTTAAAATAGTTGTTGTATATATCTAATTATTATTTCAAAATAATAGTACAGATATTTGCATGTATTAACAAGATGTCAATAAAATTTTATTAATTGTAGATTATCTAATTGTAAAAAGTAACCTGTGCCTAATATTGCAACCGTTTCTGCAATCATGCAGATTTAGGGAGCAGAAATACTGAAACAATAGAAGAATAAATATTTGATTTGAGGCTTAAAGAAGAAAATAAAAACTTAAATATGTTTTAACATATTTACAAAATATTTGAGCCGGCCAACGTAAAACAACAACAATGGGTTTTAATAGGGAAAGCCGCTACATCTGGCGGTTAACTTTATAGAGTAGTTTGTGATCTAAGAAATATAATTTGAAATTAAATAAAAAAAATTATTTAACTTATATTCATCCTTTATGTAATAATAGGTATGATATAATTAATCCTTTCATACTTAATCCCTAAGGATAGAAATAGTCGTTATTTCTCCTTAAAATAAATTATGATATTTCGTTCAAAAGAAACATTTGCAGTAAAACTTGTCAAACATCGTTTTACAACTTATATATATAATATATATTATATATGTCACATTCTGCTTATAAATTATTAATAGATGTAAAATTTTACGCTGTCAGGAATTATGTAAATATTTGTAACTTTAAATAAAAGGCGCGTGATTGAAAAAAAGTTAGTTAGTCAGATGGTTGATTGTTCTATTTTCTTTACGCAAAACAATATCATCTGCATATTGGCGTGTACAGATTATCATAGAAACGTTACATATATATATATATATATGATAATGATAATATGTGAATTTGTGAAATATTCCAACCCCGAGATGTGGCATATTGCTGGAACCTACGTGGCTTTGGTCCAGAACAATTATTGATTTAGCAATCTTTGCGACTCTTTAATATCTTGTCTGCCTTAGCATAGACATCTTGATACATTAGTGTGTCATCTGTTATATGAAATTTACACCTTTTTTGACACACGTGTTTCCTCTTTTAATAAAACACATTTCTACTGCCCTTACTGCAATGATAGAATAGTGGGAGGACCTAGCTCATCAGTAGTGAATTCTCCCAGCGGTTTCTGAGAGAAACCGAATATATAAAATCATCTTTAATTAAAAAGGCATATATTGGATCAAAATATAATTAATTTTACCAATATTTTGATCCAATATATGCCTTTTTAAAGAATTATTTATGGATTGCTCTATTTTCAAAACAATAAAATCATCTATTGAAACTAACTATCATTTTAATTGTGTGTGGTAAAGCTGAAAGGTTTCCACTGCGGTCAATTAACTTCCTAGAAGAATGTAGAAAGCGCAGATAGATTGAGCCTGGCATTGAAGGCAATAAATATTAAAACTGATTCCACCAGGTAATCGGCTTTCTGTAAAGTATACAGCTTGACGGGAACAGCTCGCCTGGAGCGGGAGAGGCACATACCACTACAATTATAAATTCAATTGCCATCTATATCGATAAAATTTTTAACGAATATATTTACTGGTAATGTGTTTATCTTCAATAATATCATCAAATAGTATCTCTACAGACCCTACTGCAATGATATAAGTTATTGAATGAGAGTTATTGCATTTACATAAGTTTGTGCAAAAATTCGAGATTTATTGACTAACATTATCTACAATCGCATTAATGACATGTAAAAATATTACAAATAGGTAAGTAATTTCATAAAAAATAGAGAGGAAATATTTCTGCGTGTATTTGTTAGTTTTTCAGATTTCTAAATATTATATTTGACCTGTTTGGATGATATTTTGATACCATATAGATTTAGGTCTGTAGGGAGTCATCATTTCGAGACTGCGGAATATGCAAATTTTCATATTCTGTGGTGTCGGAAAATAAAAAATATATTTGTAAATTCCTCCTACATACGTTAATACTACTATAACAATAAATATATTTCATCGCGTTGGAGAAACTGCAGAAAATATTTAAAATATTTAACAAACTACTCCATGAAGGTTTCTTTTCCAATTTATGATAATTTGTAAAAAGAAATCTTTTGCGGAGTTGTTGTTAAATATTTAAAATACTACTATAATAATATTGATAATATATTTTGATAAAACAATAATGGTTGGTTTGAGTCAAAAGGCGATCCATCAATTAATTTTATATAAAAGGGCGTACCTGGATCTGTAAAAGAGAAAAAATAACCTTTTTTTTTTTCAAAATATTTCGAGAGATTGCTCCCTCTTTAGCAATTTATTGCACAGTAAACTTAATTTACAAATTCTTGTAGATCACCTATACAAGAATTTGTAAATTAAGTTTACCAAAAAAAGATAATCAAAAAAAGATTTTTTTGTTAGGAATATATAGGAACCATTAAAAAGACGCGCCGTCAGAAATTAAGTCTAATTGTTTTTATCTGGGAAAGGGCTCAGTATAGAGTGTATCATCCCTAACAGCAATGCAAGCTTCACAGCTTGACTTCATACTTTTAGGTGAAACTTTGAAAAATAGCTGGGTAACAAATCACTCTACTGTAAGGCCAGTTTTAAATTTCTGGAGAGTTCTAGGAGCTGGCTGGTATCTCATCATTAGTCTTCCTAAAGTATACCACACATGATCAATGAGATCTGGAGATCTTGGTGACCACTCCAACCAACCAATATCTTAACCTCGAGTAAACCGTTGACAGGACCAGTTGAGTGGCCTGGCATGAAACAACATTAGAGACCAAATCTGTTACGGAATGGCTAGAGACAAGATTTCCTCCTGTCACCAGTTCTTTGTTCTACCACATGTAGGGACGTCACCATGATGTTACACGGCGCTCACTTTCCTGCCGGCCGCCGGGTGATTTCTTGCCCCACGTTCTCTAAAGATTTCAAATTCAATTGATTTTTTTTTTTTGCTTATCCCTAGTACACGTGGTACAGGCCATGATAATCATGGTGGGTAGTTAGCGACTGCTTTTACTGTAAACGCACCACATGTCTACACATGTGAAAAGCAGTTCGACTTTGCACTTACAAATGCCAGAGCCCCGTTTGGTTACGTGCACTCGCTGGTGGGGTTGGACTTTTGCAAGAATCGGGGGCCATTGGAGCATTTGTTTTTTTTTTAACAGAAAAAAAGTGTCCAAAGCGGGAATCGAACCCGGGTCCTAGTGGTCGAAAACCAAACGGTTTAACCAGCCTTCCACCGACCCCCAATTGATTTAAAACTCCTGAATATTAATTAAACGAATGCTACTGGTTTCTGGAGATGAGTTTATTTATCTTTATTTAGACGTGATCTCGAGCTTTCGGGAATCTCTGCTCTTCTACAGAAGTATATATGTTTCTATGTGCTCCTGTAGAAGGGCAGAGATTCCCGAACGCTCGATATCACGTTAAATTGAAGATAAACTCATCTCCAGAAATCGGTAGCATCTGTTTAATCTCTGCAGATTGTTACACATCGTAATTCACGCTCAAGACTGATTGACGCGAGGATCCAATGAGGTGTTCGCGACCCCAACGTGTCTTCCGATGATGAGGCCTGGGTGAATTGCATATTTTGTCTTTCTTGATATAACTCCTTTAGAATCGCCTCGACACAGTTTTCCGTGAAATCTTACTTCCTGATGTTGCATGCTAATGGTACATTACTTCTTGACCAACCCTTGTACATGTATGAAGAAAGACATGTCGTTATAAAGAATTTATACTGTATATTCAATGCATTAAATCCCAAGATAGTAGACATTGCTGCTGCTGTGATAGAGATGCATGGAGACATCTGAGGCTCTTCATTGGACACGACAACAACAACAATGCATTGAATAAAACTTCATATTTGTAGAGAGACTTTCACAAGTAAATACAATAAACTATCTTTAAGAACAAAATGTTTAACGGCGGGTTCATGGAAATTTCCACAGGGAAAGAGGAACATCTGTGAAGAGAGAATCGATTGAAGATGCAGGCCGGTCAAATTTGGGGGAATAATTCCACACAAAATAACTTGGAATACAAAAATATTCAATTCCAGCAGTAGAGGAAGCCACAATTTATAGACCTAAAATTGAGCGTTAGTGAAGAAAGGAAGGAAATAAACCGTTTCTATTGTAGCAGGGTGTGGAATATTTCTTTGATCCTCCTCACTACACATTGGGACGTTCTATGTCGCAGCTGTTAATCAGCCACTGATTCATTTCCAATTACATACATTACATTTTCTAGAATTTACCAAATCTATATAGCATTGAGAATTATTCACTAATAAGGATATTTGCACATTCTGCGCATCTTTAATACATTCTTTTTAAATAGGAGAGGCTTTTTTTGGCAAAAGAATATCATCCTGGCAAAATTTATTATTATTAATTTAAAAGTGTAATAATTCGGCTAATTTAAGATGTATTTGGTGTCATAAACTAGCCTGTAGGATATATGGGCTTACGAAACCAACCAGTGTGTGAGTACCATAATTGGGTTAGATCCAAGCTGCAGGCTTCTCACGTCTTCTGACAAAACACCCCACTGCAATACTTACATGCATCTGGAGTTCTTTGAAATCCCACATATTTGGACAAGATATTTCATATTTCAACACTTTCCCTGACTTTGCTGTAGAACTAGAAAATATTTTCTATTAAAAAGTGCTATTTAAGCGTTTCGAATTCAGGCATATACAATCTTAGTCGTTCTCATCACATCACAAATTCATACAAGAATTGCGTTAAAAACTACACCGTGATTGAATCTCGTTTCAAAAATGTGTAGTATCTACCTAAGAATAAGTTATGGAGAGAGAAAACAAAAATATTTGAAAATATATTACATAAAATATATAGCCTATGTAAAAGATTTATATTCTTCCTTTTTTTTTTGTTTGTCTTCTATTTCGCTCTCTATCAACACAAACACTGGCACATTACAAATTTAAAACTATTTTGCCTACTTATTCCTTACTACTTTCTCCTTAACTCAGAAGAACTGCACCACGGTGCTGCTTGATACCACACCTTTAATATACATGTATTCATTGGACAGAGTTGTGATACAATGGTTGTAAATTCCAACTTCTTTCTCTTCGGTTGAAGGATCGTGTATAAGACGAAAGGTCTTCTGACGAGTGGCCACTTTGGTAGAAACAAAAATAACGATGAGCGTAAACCTCCAGAAGAAACCAGAAGTATCCATTTTATGGCCATGATCTTTCACGGGAGGTTCAAATATCTATATCCATGATCTTTCACGGGAGGTTCAAATATCTATATCCATGATCTTTCACGGGAGGTTCAAATATCTATATCCATGATCTTTCACGGGAGGTTCAAATATCTATATCCATGATCTTTCACGGGAGGTTCAAATATCTATATCCATGATCTTTCACGGGAGGTTCAAATATCTACATCCATGATCTTTCACGGGAGGTTCTACTATCTATATCCATGATCTTTCACGGGAGGTTCTACTATCTATATCCATGATCTTTCACGGGAGGTTCTACTATCTATATCCATGATCGTTCACGGGAGGTTCTACTATCTATATCCATGATCTTTCACGGGAGGTTCTACTATCTATATCCATGATCTTTCACGGGAGGTTCTACTATCTATATCCATGATCTTTCACGAGAGGTTCAAATATCTATATTTAAACAACTCTGATAGGGAATCACCAATCTCTCATCTGGGTGTTACACACAATCAACAAATCCTTCATACAGTCATCATAAGGCAGAGTAATTGCGTTTGAAGTCAAGACGATTTTTCTGACCAATTGTTTTTAATAAACGTTATTTTTACAAAATATCTTGTATCCTTATCGTTAATTGGGGGTGTTACAGTTGATGACATGTAGGAAAACACCCCAAATATAGTAGTATAAATCCGCTTATCTCGATACGCAGTGTAAGCCGCATTTTTATATGTTCTAAATGTGAGATGCATAGAAAAATACGATTGAAAATTTAATCAATATTATCAAGAGCACATTTTCAGCAAGCATACTCACAAAGAACGGTTTATGAACTGTTCTATGAACTAAAAATATGAATAGATGTCTCATTAAAATGTGTGTGTGTAATAATAAAACGGAACCTGTGAATTGAATAGACCCCAAGTTCTAAAACATGATAATCTCCCATCCATATTTCCAATTTTTTTTTATTTTTTTTATTTATTTTTTAAAATTCTTCTTATTTCTTTATTCTTTCTTATAATCTGTATATATTTACCATATGTATATATTCTTTCACCATTTTTATTTCCCACTTTCTCCGTTTTGTAACCCCAAGGAGAATCCCCTGTAAGACCTGTGTGTCTTAATAAAGGCTTTTGTGTGTGTGTGTGTGTGTGTGTGTGAAAAAACATGATAACCTACTAAAAGAGGACACCTTCGTATTACATTTGTGAACCTAGTGTAGACAACACACCAAGTCCAGTTGAAAACTAAGGTGATGATCGTCTTGGAGAAGTCTGGTTGAGGAAATCCACAATGTGTGTGACTGACTCACCTAAATATATACTGAACTTAAATTGCTTCATATACAGAATTTCAATTTCAAAGGTGCTTTTAGATTGAACAAATTTTGACCTCACTAAAATGTTTCACAAATGGAAAGAATGGAGAAAAAGATTCTTAAAAATATATTTTTTCATATCTAATAGTTTAGGTTCACGTTAAAATGGATTCTCTCTCACACACTACAAACTGTCTGTTTTTAAGAATAAACATATTATTGGAAAAATTTAGTTTCAACTTCTATTAATGTCATTTTTTGCCTCGATTCTTGGGTTTTCCTGCTGCGTTGAAAAAATTCATGTTTGGCATTTATTTTACAAGATTTTAAGATTTTGCCTTCGAAGATTAAAATTGATATATTGTCATAACTCTACCTTTTGGGCAGGTTTCAAACTAGTTAGGCCGCTTAGCTGTGATATCGGAGCTAGAAGTAGCTAAGACCAGGATTACGTCGTTGGTGAGAAAAGACAATTTTCATATTTTTAAAAAGTTTCGGAAATTAGGCTTAACTGAATGCCTTCAGTAAATTTGTCTTTTTGATAAATATGTTCTCTTTGTTTTCTATATAGGGTTATTTTTATCATTTATATTACTCAACACTTCTACTGCCGGGCCACCTGATGTGCTGATAGCTAATACTATTAGTATAAAAATAATTTTTACACAGTTTTACTTTAGATGTCAAGCCTCTTTTTCAAATTACCAGAAGAATCAAAGCCATCAAACACCAGATTGTGCACCACATATACACATGAAGCAGGAGGATGACTGTTGCTACTCCGCGACATGGTGTAAGAAGCCCCTATGGCTTGATTAGAAGGCAGGATTGACGTTTTAAAGAAGTCTATGGTGTCACCAATCTGACGCGTCTATAACTTGTCACACTACTTCCTCAAGAGAATCTGTCTCAGCACAAATTACCTGCTAGAATTTTCCTCTTCATGTTAGAAATTCCCAGAAAAGAAGAAAATTCGTTTTTTAAATTTAAATAAATATATTCGAGTAATATGAATCAAGGCTATATCTCAACGTTCATGGAATAGCGAGTTGGTTTAGAATTGACTATTGTGTTTATTGGCAGAGAATGCAAATCCTTGTATTCCGGAGCAAATCCTTGTATTCTGGGGCAGGTGGCGACTGAAAGGCTGGCTCCATCCAACATCAAGAGATATCCAGCTGACCTAGATTTGATCCTCCCTCCGCACGTTCGGACCCCTGGACTACATGGTCCACGGCACTACCACCCTGGACTTCTTTAATTAGGGATAGCTAGCTGCATCCTGACCATTTACATGCTTGTTAAATGGGCCCTTTTCTGTGTCCATCTATAAACGGATTTGTAAATATATTTGTGCCTTCTTTTATTTAGATTTGTAAATATTCGATTCGCCCTGATTCCCAAGCTAGCCGTTACCGACCTATAGAAGCCTCCACCAGCAGTTTTACCGACAACTCCATTTGTACGGGTTTATCTTTTAGGGTGTAACTTTACAGCTAAGGTAGGAGAGATGATGCAAATGAAAAATCTATTGTTTGCTTGTGAATATGTTCTATCTGAACATAGAACAATTCATAAACACACAAATATAATAAAAATAAGATAGATTTTTCCTTTAGATATTAAGTACACTTATCCCCCGATTTACACGGTACTTTTTTATACGTTTTCGCTTTTACACGGTTTTCCAAATAAGTTTTTTTTTTAAATCGCACTATACTAAATGCTACTGTGATTGAACACATGCGCTGTGTACACATCTCACGAGGAATCCCGAGCTTGTGTGCTGACTACATATTTTAACCTGTCAATGCATTTTATTTTTATTTCTGTGTACACCTATCCCCCGATTTACACGTTTTTCTCAGGAACGTATCTACCGTGTAAATCGGGGGATAGGTGTATTGCAAAATTAAAATTGATTCTTCTATATTTTTTTCCCCTAAATTAAAAGTATGATTATAAAAACTTAAAGTTATATACACGTCATATGCTGGATATAAAAGGAATAAGCGAAGAGAAAATTCTTTAGCAAAGACAGAATCATGATAACGATTTTCGAAATTTTCAAAATTAAAGCTAAGATGAAGAAAGAGTTTTTTCCCGTTTTCTCTCCTGATGAGAGATGCTGATTTAAAAAATTTAGGTTTTGTCAGAAGAAGAACAAATTTGTAAAGTGAAGAGTTTCTTGTAGTGTAATTGAGGTTTATATAAATGTATATAAGGAGAAAGGGAGTATTGGTTCCGATCCCGAAATGTGTCAGAAATTTGAGGATTTCTGTGGGAATTCTACAGAGTTGTACTTCTATAACATCTGAACGAGTTGATCAATAGAGGAACTTACAAGGCATTGTGTCCTACGGTGATGGTGGCCACGGCTGGGTCAGCTGTAGGCTCGGCCTGAGGGACTGGCGGTGGAGTGGGCAGGGGAGGCGGGGGGCGCTGCGGGGGCCTGGAGCGCTTGGGGGGCGGTGGGGGTGGACCGGGGGCTGCGATCACCACCCGGACCCCCGAGTGGAGCGGCTTGGCAACCTCACTGTCACACACCAGGTGATATAATAGACTGACGGGTATCTGATTGGTGGTGAGTGCTTCTCTTTCTGTGTTATATTGTCGCGGAGATAAATAAAGCAAGAGCAAATTTGGGCATAATTAATTTATTATAAAGAGTATTTACCTTTGTTTTCCAATAAAATTATTTACAAGAGGTATTTATAAGGAGAGAGAGAGATAATACAACAACTTATCCCAAGGTAAAGATAATAATAAGGAGCATCGTCAGCCACCGAGGCGTCCCGTTTTCCTTGTTTGCCGATAAGATTCCGAGAACCCCTCACACCTGTGGTCCCCCCCCCTCCGAATCCAGGGATGATTGACAGGTGTCCCATGGAGCTTCTTGCGACCGGAGTTGCAGAGCTACTTGACAATATCCTTCTCGGGAAATATTACGTCGACTGTACGTACGTGCATGTGTACATAGCAAGGATGTTTGGCGCTTTATACTCGGACTCTAAAAAGGAATCATCACCACTCTCGAGTGGATAAACAAAACTTCTTCATCTGACTGAAGTCTAAAGAGTTTTACCAAAGGACTGACAAGATCTTTAACTGTAGCATTTCTATGAGACCCTTGTAAGTATGCAAATAAAATTATTGTCTTTGAAAGTATATCATCACTTATTCATCAGCCCAGCTTTGTAAGGTAAAAATCCAAATGGACGCTGTCATCTTTGGAATTCGCCACCCATTAAAGATCCACCAGAAACTAAATATAATATATGCTTGGCGTTAACCTCAGTACCTCCACTGATATTGTACATAGAAAGACTTGATTCTGAAAAAGACAGCCTGGGTGACATATATTCAACAAAAATAAACGTGTTTGTGTGGTTGATATTTTATGGTATACCTATCTACAAAATTTGACGGAACCGGATTAAACTTAGCGCAAAATAAGAATTAGGCCTGGAAGAAGCCACTAACATAGTTTGACAGAGGAATATAGAATTTATAGCGGCTATTTCACATATTATGAGGTAAGAAAAGGTTTATGATGATACTCTAATACTTATAATAATAATAATAATACAACTTTGTTAGAACACTATTGGTTGAAAAAACACTCAATCGGGCCTATCCCGGCCATGCGTCAAGTAAGAATTGTTATCATCACCTTCATTACCAGCCTGAAACATCTCCAACATCAAAAGAAATAAATTAGTTAAAACAATGCTATTTGTGTCAGCTTAGTTGCAAAACCCTCTACCTTGAATATTTCTAATGATCAAGCTGAAACTTCTAGGAAAGTGAAGACATCAAGGATTTAGCAAGGACCTCTGGAACCAATTTATAGGGAACAAAGACTGCCTTTTCTATTATTAATTGTGCCTTCAAGGTGTTTAGGAAAATTTTATGTAAACACGCCGCAAGTTTTCGTGTCAGCTGTTGCAATTCTGTCCCATTTTCCCCGTCAATGTGGTGTGAAGGTTGCGTCAGGAATAATCCTTCTTTGTGTGGCTTGTTCTTCTGGTGCCCTAGCCTCTTCTACAGCCTACGCTATACGGATCCACGCCTACTGGAGAACCTGATTTCACCCTTATACTCCTGATACACCCTTGGATGTTGCCCATATTCTTCTGCTACAGCCGTGACTCTTTTACCCTTACATTCTTAAATCAACCTTTGATATTACCCATTTTATCCTACTGAGACCCTGCCTTTTGTCTTTCTATTCTTGATACAATATTGGTGATTGCTCATTTTCTCCCACTCCAGTCCTGGCTTTTATCCTTCTACTCGTGATAGCACTTTATAATTTTACCATATTCCTTTGATTTTACTTTTGTAATTACAATGGAGATCTTGTCTCCAGCATTTATTACAACTCTAGCAGATAAATTTTTCTAGGTGTCCGTAAAAAAGAATTGGTTCAAAAAAGAGATTGACAATATCGAAATTTCTAGTTGTTTTAATGACAGCGTTTTTACAGAAACGTTGATCAGCGCTCATATTCGTTCGTTTTACTTTTATAAATAGCTTCTATTTTCTAAACAAATTGCATAATGAGCAGAAAGTAAACCTCTCCTGTGTAATCAACGATAACCTCCTTAAGCGACGACTTTGGTGAAAAATAATTTGATATAATCCATCTAATTTAACCTCCAATGAACGACCAGGAGTATCCATGTTATAGTCTCTCATCAGAGGTGCCAATGTACCTCGAAGAGTAAGTTTATCACCTAAGCTTCGAACATTTCAATAAGGCAAGAGAATGTTATATATATAGGTCTTTTCGCTCTCCACTTCTTCAATCCATATTTCCAAATCCATATTCCTATTTTCCATAGGATCATTCAAATAATAATCTGTATATATTTATCATGTGTATATAATCTTTCTCCATTTTTACCCCTTTGTATATTTCCCACTTTCATAGGTTTATCCGTCTTGTAACCTCAAGGAGAATCCTCTGTAAGACCAGTGTGTCTTAATAAAGGTTTTTGTGCGTGTGTTTTATATATATAGGAATACGGCAATATAGAATGGTATATATTAGCACTACCAGAACCTCTACAAAGAGGTAAATAATGGAGAAAGTGTTGACTGTCTTTCGAAACATCATACCCATAAAAAATGCCATCGATCCATCACGTGACCTAGGACCCGCCCACTTTGTCTTTTTCCCCTTAATTTTAGTTAATTAAAGTTGTTATCAAATTGAATTAATCTAACCTTTGAAGGGATTTTAACATAATTAGGCTAGGTTTCATCGTTATAATCTCAACCTTCTATTTTCTGACGGTTTTTTTTGTCCCAAAGTAGTGAGCCGAGGTTAACACCGCGGTTGGCACATTGATTGAATAGAAACCGCGAGGATCTACACACCATATTGTTCCACGTGGAGATATGAGACCAAAACTCGTGAAGATAGATCCTGGCGAGGGAACAGAAACTTTAATTTCAAAATAGTTCTTCGTTGTTTTTCCATGCTGAGCGAGCGGTAGTAGAACATTGTATAGAGGAAATATTTCTATACTATAATCTGCCATTTATTATTGCGCCTGTCTGTGGTCGAGCTATATTCTCGCCTTCCATCAAAGAAGATAAGAGAGAAATGTCTCCAATGTCCAACATGCCAATAATATAAAGGTTTATTTATACCCTAAATACCTCACAAGTCTACACATGAAGTTTGTCCCTGCACTCACAAGATTCCAGAGCCCCATTTAATTACATTGGATTAATACAAGCCTCGCGAAACCATTATAGAATTAGTTTAATATAAACACTGCTCTCAATGTGTTGTCTAATTACTACTAGGGTGTAGGACAATTTCACGGCCACCTCTCATTTTATTTGTTTCAAGCAAATAATGGAACAGATCGAGATAAACCTCGTTAATAACCTTCATCAGAAATAGCCGAAGCAAAATGACACCGTTTATATCGAAATAATGCTTTCTTCTAAATTTGGTCGAAACAGCGTTGTACCTACCCGACAGGCAGCCAACAGCGCCGAGGCAGGGGAACGGGTTGCATGGTCCGACAGACACAAACTAAGTCGAAGAGACTGAGCAGACGATTGGAGATTGTGTGGAATGACGTCAGGTTGGCGCTTATCGTCCGACGCGCCGAGTGACACCAGAGAAACAAACAAGATTGGTGTTGTGGTGCTGGTCTCAAGGCTGGGTCATCAGCGAGACGGTCCACCATCCAACACATGTCTCACATAACGTGATCATCTGTATGTTCTCTGTGGAACCAGAGAACAAACAAGATTGGTGTTGTGGATGCTGGTCTCAAGGCTGGGTCATCAGCCGAGACGTTCCACTATCCAACACATGTCTCACATAACGTGATCATCTGTATGTTCTCTGTGGAACCAGAGAGACAAACAAGATTGGTGTTGTGGATGCTGGTCTCAAGGCTGGGTCATCATCCGAAACGTCCACTATCCAACACATGTCTCACATAACGTGATCATCTGTGTCCGGGTCCACCACCAACACATGTCTCACATAACGTGATCATCTGTATGTTCTCTGTGGAACCAGAGAGACAAACAAGATTGGTGTTGTGGGTGCTGGTCTCAAGGCTGGGTCATCAGCCGAGACGTCCACCATCCAACACATGTCTCACATAACGTGATCATCTGTATGTTCTCTGTGGAAACCAGAGAGACAAACAAGATTGGTGTTGTGGATGCTGGTCTCAAGGCTGGGTCATCAGCCGAGACGGTCCACCATCCAACACATGTCTCACATAACGTGATCATCTGTATGTTCTCTGTGGAACCAGAGAGACAAACAAGATTGGTGTTGTGGGTGCTGGTCTCAAGGCTGGGTCATCATCCGAAACGTTCCACTATCCAACACATGTCTCACATAACGTGATCATCTGTATGTTCTCTGTGGAACCAGAGAAACAAACAAGATTGGTGTTGTGGATGCTGGTCTCAAGGCTGGGTCATCAGCCGAGACGGTCCACCATCCAACACATGTCTCACATAACGTGATCATCTGTATGTTCTCTGTGGAACCAGAGAAACAAACAAGATTGGTGTTGTGGGTGCTGGTCTCAAGGCTGGGTCATCATCCGAAACGTTCCACCATCCAACACATGTCTCACATAACGTGATTATCTGTATGTTCTCTGTGGAACCAGAGAGACAAACAAGATTGGTGTTGTGGATGCTGATCTCAAGGCTGGGTCATCATCCGAAACGTTCCACCATCCAACACATGTCTCACATAACGTGATTATCTGTATGTCCTCTGTGGAACCAGAGAAGCAAACGAGATTGTTTTTGTGGGCGCTAGATTCAAGTCTTCTCTCAAGGCAGAATCTTAAACTCATGGCATCTCTCTTATGTACCTTCAATATATAAATACCATAATCACGTATAGGATTACGTATATTCCTAGTCAACCATCCTTCCTAAAGGATGAGTTGGTAACAGAGAAAAAGTACGTTAATATAGACCAAGAGATCAACCCGAGAGCATATGCTGAAACCATAAAACTAAATACAGATTGTGGCTCCGTTGCTAGACAACGACTCCCTTTGTCGTTCAGCCAGCAAATTGGGTCTATCATCTCAGCTATGTGCCGCCTTTATTGCCTTTTCAATATGTGTCATCTAACTTCAATATTTTCTAGCGATCAAAGACTGTCCTTCATTCTATTATCTGCGGTGGTGATTCTTTTAAATCTTACAATCCTAGAATCCGCCAAATTTGCCACAATTGACAAATTTTCTCATCCTTCTATGAAACAGCCAATCTTTGAGTGCTATTGCTAGTCCAATGTCTGGTGTTGCGTTTTTTCCCTGACTCTCACCTATCCTACTTCAAACATATATAGATTGCTGGCGACCACATTTCAAACAGAGTTGCATACCGAGCTGATGTATTTGAGTCCACAGCTTTCAGAAGGATTTCATAATTCTGATATTAGAAGATACTTTTAGTTATTTAATATATCCTTTTTTTGTATTTTAGCTGCTACTCCTAGGAAACCAATATCCTAAATAGTTGCATGAGCCACTTATGAGACAAGCCTTCCAATTTTTTTTTATCTCAATAAGAAAAGTAGAAAGGTTTGATTTATTTGTGAAAGAAACATTCGCATCTTAATATTTTTATTAGTTAAATAGTTGGATGTTAAAACGATTGCTTTCATTTTGTTATCAATTTAATAAACCTACATCTTCCTATTAATAAAAAGTATATACATTTTTATAATAAATTTATTTTGCTACTAGTTTTCTAACATACCATATATTTTTTAGGTATTCCTCTATTATTTGAAAAGTTGTATTTTTAATTGAACGAATCATAACATTCCCGAGTGGTTTATTGTGATAAAATATTAAATCCTCACTCTCTAACAAAAAGTGTGTGGATAAAAGAAGAAGGAGAAGAAGAGATGGCTGGAAGTCGCTGTCGGGAAAAGTCGCCACTTGAGGCGACATCTTGTGAAGAGCCAGTAAAGCCCTTCTCACATTTACGTCTAAAAATAAATTACATTTTACATCCATCGCTACAGGGATGTCTTCAACGAGTGAGGAGATCACTTGGCAACTTCTCAGCGCTCTTTTCCTCTTCACCATTTTTTAAAACTTTTTTTTTAATTTCTAAAAAAAAATCCATTTATTTATTTTATCAGTATCTTTGGATATGTCGTATGATACAACATAAATATATCGAATTTAAAACTTCTTCAAAAAGTTTTTTTTAGGACTCAGCCGTTTTCTTAGCAACCTTTTATCAGGATTATTATTTTTGTTTTGAAAAGGTTTACTAGAGATTTATGGGGAAGTTTTAGAAATTTCGGTTTTGGATATATTCTTGAATTTCCTGTTGCTGATGCTCGAGAGTAAAAAAAGGAAGTTTTTCAGGAAATAAGCAAATAATAATAATAATAATAATAAGGATTAAACTAAATATTCAGTTCCATACGATATGGTACTTGTGAGTACCAACAAAAAAAAAAAGGAGCAAATCTATCTTTAAATTAGTAAATAAATAAATATTATCATGAAAATAGAGGTTGTGCCTGGCCGGCATTCAGATTCTTAGAATTATAGACACTTTTGTGTCTTTATGCGTTTTTATTATCTTTTTTTATAAAAAATAATTTCACTTGTGTGTCTTTATGTGTTTTTATTATATTTTTTTTATAAAAAAATAATTTCACTTGTGTGTCTTTATGTGTTTTTATTATATTTTTTATAAAAAATAATTTCACTTGTGTTGTCTTTATGTGTTTTTATTTTTTATAAAAAATAATTTCAAAAATATTTAATGACCGAAGTATCTCTTATCATTATATTAACTAAATAAAAATTTGTAACAAATAAATTTACTGGTAATTATGTTTCTTTTTTCAATAATGTCATCTTTATCATATATTGAAAAAGGAAACACCATGTCATTAAATTTATTTGTTACCAATTTTATCGTTAAATGCCAATTAAAATTATAAATTTAATATATTAAATAACTATTGTTATATATAAAATATATTAGATCAATAATAAGATGTTGTTGTCGTGTCCAATGAAGAGCCTTAGATGTCTTCATACATCTCTATCACAGCAGTGTCCTCTATCTTGGGTGTGTATAATTCTGTTCTGGGAATAATAAGATGTGTTTAACGGAAAAAGGTATTAGTCTAAAAAGTAACAACCCAATATGGCAGTTGAAAACATTGAACCGAACCGATGGACGTAAAAGTCCATCACAGCAAAATCCATCGCATTCGTTTATAAACATGGCCAACCTACCGCAATATGTCATCACCTCGGCCCTATCTCTGGGTGGACTTCCATTCCCACACAACAGACGCTTATTTCGGGATAAATCAACTCTTCTCGGTTAAGTAAAAAAACGACTTGTTTAATGATCGTATACAACTTACTCTATTATACTCGGTGACATATATTGAAGTAAATTAGTTAAGCATAGGAAGCTTTGTTTGAAATTTGCAATAGTTTGTTTGGATGAGTATTCCATGTGTTCCATGTGAAGTTATTGCATCCTTAAAGTTTCGAAGGAACGACGATGAAAACATCGAGAAGTCCTCGTGTGAAGTCCTCGACGTGCCTGAAATCTTGATGAGATTTCGAGAAGAGCTTGATTTGAATAAACGTGGGCCAAGCCAATTAAAGGATTAACGGGTGGAACTAGATATTGGCGTGAGACTCTGGTGGATTCCTTGTTCGACATGTGCCAGGTTTCCCGATACTTCACATTGTATCAGTGGAAACATGAGCTTCACATTGTATCAGTGAGAACATGGAACATGTATTTCACACACATATTTATCCGTGTTTCAAATTGGGATATGTCCGTGGAAACATGTGCCTAACGTATTGTCCGTGGAAACATGTGCCTAACGTATTGTCCGTGGGAACATGTGCCTAACGTATTGTCCGTGGGAACATGTGCCTAACGTATTGTCCGTGGGAACATGTGCCTAACGTATTGTCCGTGGGAACATGTGCCTAACGAATTGTCCGTGGGAACATGTGCCTAACGTATTGTCCGTGGGAACATGTGCCTAACGTATTGTCCGTGGGAACATGTGCCTAACGTATTGTCCGTGGGAACATGTGCCTAACGTATTGTCCGTGGGAACATGTGCCTAACGTATTGTCCGTGGGAACATGTGCCTAACGTATTGTCCCGTGGGAACATGATGCCTAACGTATTGTCCGTGGAAACATGTGCCTAACGTATTGTCCGTGGGGAACATGTGCCTAACGTATTGTCCGTGGGAACATGTGCCTAACGTATTGTCCGTGGGAAACATGTGCCTAACGTATTGTCCGTGGAAACATGTGCCTAACGTATTGTCCGTGGGAACATGTGCCTAACGTATTGTCTGTGGAAACATTGTATTTTATTTTTCAAAACTAAATTATTTGTTCCTTGCACTAATTAAATCATTTTTAAGTGTTTGTCTTGTCCAAAAATTTCCATAAAGTTTGTACATTGTAAGTTAATGCCATGTTTGCATTTTAAACAAAATGACATATGTATTTTGCAGAAAAAAGTATATTTTAGCATCTGAATGGTCCAAATTTTTCCATCAAGTTCCAGACGTCACAGCGGCGGTGACGTGGGCGGGGGCCCTTCTAAATATTTGGATGGCAACTTGTGGGTCGATACCGTGTCTTCCTGACAGGCTCACACGTAGCGTGACATTATGGCTCTTGTTGGGGCACCGATATTGCACTTCATCACTTCAAAACGCCCTTTTACTGACCACGCCTCTTTTAACGACCATTCCTATTTAACGACCCATTTAAAAAAGTACCAATTCTTCCTCGCCTTTAAAACACTCTTCGTGGCTTACTGCCCTAATCTGTCCAACAAACGCCAAATTTAGTTGGAGAAGTTTCAATTTATTTTATAAATACCCCGACC
Source organism: Cordylochernes scorpioides (assembly GCA_030710605.1). Classification (NCBI taxonomy): domain Eukaryota; kingdom Metazoa; phylum Arthropoda; class Arachnida; order Pseudoscorpiones; family Chernetidae; genus Cordylochernes; species Cordylochernes scorpioides. The sequence continues at coordinate 51,109,654 of CP092875.1, read as the reverse complement.
TCTAACTTCACGATTTATAATTAAAAAATCTAACATTATCAAAAAGCTAAATGGTTATGTGTATTGTGAATTATGATGATATAAAGTTGTATATTTATTTATTGATTCATAATAAAAACCGATGATTTTGATCCTGGTAGCTATTGTTTTTTTTTATGAGACTATATCGATAGAAATAGTGGTGCTTCTCATATTTTATCTTCAATAGCTAGTGTTCATCGAGCGTCATGGAAGTTAGTTACTCACACAGGTTCTGATATTTTCCGTTTAAAATTGAATTTCACATCAAATGTCGAATTGAGAATATCCCCACATCAACATTTCCTAGAGATGAAGTATTGTAGAGATTGTATGAGACCTGGTAGTGCGGTGTTTGAAGGCGTTCCAATACCTCGGCCTGGAATAACATACATATTGCTGGGTTGCAATAAGAGATGGTATACAGAGAGCTAGCGTGCTGAACAACTCATCTTAACATTCGATTTTATTTGCCCTTTAATAGTATTAAATAATGATGAATATCATTCCTTGTTCGAACAAATGAAGATTGTTTAAAATGGGAACTGTGATTTCAAAGAAATCTGTGAGTTGTTGCACTTATACATACGGTAAAGGCAGCTTTCTCCTACTGTCTGTAAACCCTCAATCATTCACAATTTCTATTATTACAATTTTGTATATACTTTGTTATTTTACAAGTGTGTGTCGGTAATGAGCAGTTATTATCTAGTTCGTATGTTAAGGAGATATGTAGATATATCTTAACACTATCTAGACAACTAAGTATAATGGAATTCGTGAAATAAATAGGACAATTTTATTGAGTCAAAATATTGGGCGCACAAGGTGTCAATTCTCTTTTAATCAAGAAGAACAAGAAGGTTCTCAATTTTCCTTACAAGTAAAAGTGCTTGTGAGCTCAAGTTTAAAAGAAAACACACAAGATCCCTTCTCTCATTCCGTCAATAGATACAAAATATTTAACTGAATGAACCCCACAAGAATAATGAATGAAAGCTTAGGTAAAACAGAGTTTAGTGGAAACCCCACCCCCAAATGAATACCAGGTACAAGAAAGCTGTTCTGACTCGGCAACAAGAGTTTATGCAAACTTAAGTTTGGTAGAATGTACCGAATCAATACCAGGTAAAATAATTATGTTCTTGCTCAGAAAAAGAAAGAGTTCATGCGAGACCAAGTTTTTTGGAATAAACCCGATCAATACCATGTACAAGAAAGCTGTTCTGACTCCGCAACCAGATAGAATAAATGCGAGCCCAAGTTCAATGGAATACACCGCGTATCAATACCAGGTACAAGAAAGCTGTTCTGACTCCGCAACAAGAAAGAATGAATGCGAGCCCAAGTTCAATGGAACACCCGATCAATACCAGGTACAAGAAAGCTGTTTTGTCTCCGCGACCAGAAAGAATGCATGCGAGCCCAAGTTTAGTGGAATACACCGCGGTTCAAAACCATGTACAAGAAATATTTTCTGGCTCAGAAAAAGAAAGAGTGCTTTCGAACCCAAGTTTGGTAGAATGCACCCGATTAATACCAAGTACAAGAAATCTGTTCTGACTCTCCGAAAAATAAAGCGTGAATACGAGCCCATGTGTAGTAGAATTACACTCAAGCACATACAATGCCAGGTACAAGAAACCAGTCTGACTCCCGCAACAAGAAAGGGTGCATGCGATCCGAGCTAATCCTCGGTCCTGCAGACATAATCCCCGGCGACAAAGAAATCCATTAGAAATGTTGACGAAGATTCTTAATGAGTCGGGCAGTAAAAAGCGCCAGTTTTAATTCTGTTTGCACGGAGCAATTATCCAGAGCCTGGAGATTATGTTTTTATGATGTGTGCGTTGGCCAGAGAGTTGTTCTTGCTGCTTGTAGCGATCTGTTGGGTTTAAGCAACTTCGAACATTTGTAAACATATATCATCTTCGGCACCAGTTTAACCTATAGTGTTTTAAACCTGTATATACAATTTATATAAATATTCACTAGTTAAATCTGTGGGACCACTTTAAGAAGTCACTATATAAACATGTAAAGCAGTTTTAAGAGCTTCTAGGGAAATGTGTGGAGCCACTTCATAAAGCCACTAGGTAAACGTGTAGAGCCACTTTAAAAAGCCACTAGGTAAACGTGTAGAGCCACTTATAAATCCACTAGGTAAACGTGTAGAGTAACTTTAAAAAGCCACTAGGTAAACGTGTAGAGTCACTTATAAAGCCACTAGGTAAACGTGTAGAGTCACTTATAAAGCCACTAGGTAAACGTGTAGAGCCACTTTATAAATCCACTAGGTAAACGTGTAGAGCCACTTTATAAATCCACTAGGTAAACGTGTAGAGCCACTTTATAAATTCACTAGGTAAACGTGTAGAGCCACTTTATAAAGCAACTAGGTAAATGTGTATAGCCACTTTATAAAGCAACAAGGTAACCGTGTAAGAGAAAGGCTTTAGTGCCCGAAAGCTAAGATTAAAGATTTTGAAAATAAAAGAAAAAATTTCCTGGAGAGAGGCCTGCTATTCACATCTTAATATTGATACAAGGGGTTATTTCATTGAATATATATATATATATATATTAATCCAGAAAAGATCATCTGTTCACACCCTATAGTGGTAAATGCATTTTCCAATTGAGAGTTAGGTCTCGACGTACAAAATCCTAATTCATTTATTAAGAGGTGGATTTAGGTAGAGCTCGTAAATAGAAAGTAAAAAGATGGCAGAAAAGGGCACTATAATGTAAGTTCTTATCAATATTTGCCTTCTGGAGAACTCCTTCTATTCAAATGTCTCACGCTATAGTGTGTAAATGCATTTTCAATTGAGAGTTAGGTCTCGACGTACAAAATCCTAATTCATTTATTAAGAGGTGGATTTAGGTAGAGCTCGTAAATAGAAAGTAAAAAGATGGCAGAAAAGGGCACTATAATGTAAGTTCTTATCAATATTTGCCTTCTGGAGAACTCCTTCTATTCAAATGTCTCAAGAGTTTATTTGTTCGTCTTGGCAAAGCTGAGATTTCGTTTGAGTTGATTCTTCTCAACAAATCTCTAATGATAGTTCTAAAGAAAAAGGTTTTGTAATCACCTTTTGAATTTTAATTAATATTCTTGGAAATTTTTGGAGTTTTAGAATTAATTTTATTGACCCATTCTAGGGGCGTTTTAATTGCCATTTTATAGATCAAGGCAGTTTGAAGAAGAAATAAGTTTTACCATTTATTCTACAGAATGTTTATCTTGGGACAACAAGAATTTATATCGAGATAACAAATATATATTGAAATAACATTAAATATATATATTGTATATATTTCTCTCTGTTACCGTTGAATATAAAGGCCGATAGATCGGATAAAATCTGAATTTATTCTAAAAATAAACATATTCGCCGTCAATGTATAATGTAGTTTCTATAAAATAATTTTTCTGGAAAAAAAAAATGTTGAATGTCGCCAAGAAAATATCTTATAGTAAATAATGGATTTATTTTTTTTGTGTGTCATTTTTTTGAAGGTAGGTTACGACTTTTTCATGGTTGGTAGGTTTCATTTTATATTTTTTTTTTTTTGGAGGGAAGAAAAGACATGTGTAAAGACAGCACTTGGTTATTGATCCTCGCGGTGTCGTTTGGTTTATAATAGAAATGTTTCGGCATACTTATAAACTTATTTACATATAAAATGGCTTGACTTGACAGCTTTTTTAAATAAAACATTTGTTAAATAGCAAATTATTTTCATATAGATTTGAAGTATTGCCATATATATTGCACTCTTTTGTGAATCCATTACCCTGATGAAACGCGACCGCGTGAAAATTTGCCCTTAAAAAATCCACTCATTGTAAATTTTTTGATTATTTAGAACGATTATTTGCGGATATATTTATACTACGAAAAGAAAGGTTTATAACTTTATTTTCTATTTTGCCTCTTTTTAATAGCAAATATTTAAAGCAAATAAGGTATCAATAACAACAAAAAGCCTTTATTAAGGACACCTCGTCCCATACAGGATTCTCCTAGATGTGTAAACACAGAAGTAAAAATAACAGTTATATAGAGAAAGGGGAGATTAAGATCGACCTTTCTTCAAGTTGGATCCATCATTTGTGTTTCGTCTATTGTCTGTGCTGTCTCAGAATTTGTGAAAAGTTAATGCAATGGCGGTTTTCTTTTTACTACTTTTGTCATTAAAACATATGGTGACAAGTTTTTATGAACAATATTTTGACAGAGAATTTCTCTCTCTCTTCCTCCAGTTCCGAACAATAAAACATGTAGTGTAGGCAAATAAGGGCATCAATTGATATTGGCTATTTCGAGTCCTACTCGTTTTCAGAGATGGGGTACTGTTCCCAATCGCCCAAATGGACGACACTTCATCTTCAATTATTTTTTAAAACATTGTGAATACTTTTAAAGTTTTGGATAGTCTCTATATATTGTAGCGAAGTATTTGTTATTTTACACTTGTATTAACAGAGTATCATTTTTAAAAATATTTTACTACAGTAGAACTTGGATAATTCGAACTTCTTTAATTCGAAAACCTCTTTAATTCGAATAATTATCTTGGTCCCTAGAATTTCCTATATAAATAATGTTACATCTTTAATTCGAATTTTTGGATAATTCGAATTTTTTTATGGTCCCTTGGGGTTCGAATTATCCAAGTTCGACTGTACTTGTAAACTTCCCTCATTGCTTATCTTTTATTTATCCTTCATAGTTTGTTCTTGCCTTAAATAAATTGCTGTGCTAATCCAAAGTTTGTCCTCCCTAATTTTCCACGTGGCAATATTTTATTGTTACATGCAGGTATGTTTGTGTAAATTTCCATAATTGTTAATTAAAATAGTATTCAGATTAAAGTCCAACACACACCAATGCAGTGGATCTATTTAATTTCTATATAGACTCCATAGATTTCGACTGGCGAGGAAGTCCAAACAAAAAGTCCAGAAATCGATGGCCGTAAACACAGCAGAGGACATTTGTTGCAATCAGCGTCCGCTAACGGCCTGCCATGAATTCTCCGCCGTTAAGAATGAAGTGACCAACGTGAGCAACTCAGCTCTGTCGGCCGAGGAATTGTTGACTTTTCTCCATTCCGGTGTGTGTACCCGGATATATATATTGTTAAGAAATGTAAACATTAAATCACTGATCTTTCTTTTAAACTTAAAGCAAACTTCTAATGTCCTTACTGCGATGAAAAAATAGTTTTTATTGATGTGGAAATTGCTAGATAACTTCTACAGGCCCTGTTGTATTGTAATATGTTTATTGGGAATCTTGGTTGGAATGTATGTCAACTATAGAACACAGAGCTTGTAGAAAATGTCTCGCAGTTTCCGCATTAATTACGAGCAATGTTATGGACATTCCCATTTTATATAGTCAACTGTCATACACACAATCCGTTAGAAATATATATTTTATAATAAATTAATATCATCTCTTCTTCAGTAGGCGTCGGTTACCTCGTCTACAAGAAGACGTGAATGGTGGGCCATCAGATGATAGCAAAGAATAGGTTGATGGTGACCTCGGCAGGCTGGCAGGAAGTATATCGACAACATGGCCCCTCATCTCCATATGAATCCCCATGGAACAAAGCCAGCTAAATATTCCATTATCATATGGCCATCAAAAATTGACAGCTCATAGGGCAGCAGCCTGATTGCATCTCCGACGGGAGGTTTCAACACCTAACGTATTGACTTAACATGGCTTACCGCTGACAACATTGTTTTGTTACTGGGCCAGAGTTTTCTTCTTGGAGTACGTGCCGGTGCTATTATAGCATGTTTGAGGTGATTTCATCATGGTTTTATAAAGTCAATATTATTTCTCGTGACATATTGAAGCTAGAAAATGGATGAATAGAAAAGGGATGTATCAATAGATTGTCTTCTATCTCGATTATCAGAAATATCCTGTTTATAGGGTGTATATCCTTTTAAAATTACAAAATATTTTCTCACAATGAGTTTATTTTTATTACAAAACGTCATAAATAGAAATGTATATATCCTATTGTATACATTTTATCTCTAAAACTGGTGTCTTGCTTTAAATATGTAGACAAAATAAAGGCTAGCAAGAAAGTTAAAGAATCATTAGTATTATAAATATATATTAAAAACAAAATAGGCATATCCTGAACGCTCACATGAACATTTATAGATGGCAGAGCGCCATCTAGTGGAACAAAAATAAACTAAACGTTGATTCAACTTGTTCCATGATATTTAGCCAACCCAATTTCTTGATAAATAAAGAAAGAAAAACACTAACGCCTTTCAGGCTGTTTTATCAATAAATTAGGTTGACCAAATATCACGGAACAAGTTATATACGTTACACAACCCAGGTAAATAGACAATCAACTCTTTAAAAAGTAAAAGGTAAAATATAGTAAAAAATAACCGTTATTATTAGCTTATATTGTAATCGAATCTAAAACAATTACATTAATTATTATTATGTGTTCGCAGATAAGAGGCACAAAATGGAAGCAATTAGTTTAATTTCAATATACCATTTTTATAATATGTTTCTTAAATATGTTGATTTCTTTTAATGTTTTCTTAGAATGCAAAAGTAGTTATCATACGAAACTACAAGATATTTTCTAACTCAGACTGATTAGTAACCAGGTTTCTTACCCATCGTCAATATTTATTTCTTCTTTCTGTTCATTTGGTAAATATGCAAATGTTCAGAATATATGTTCATCCATCTCTCGTATCGTTTTAACAATGGTTCCCATTCTCTTTACTAGCAACATACTTAAATACATTCTGGACGATTTAATTTTGCACAGAAGAAAAAAGAGATTGCAACGCATGCATATTCAAGTTTTTTATGGAATGTTCACAGTTTTAGAAGCTTAGTGTTCAAGTTGATTCATTTTGTCTATATAAAATATGCTATTTTAAGCCAGGAATTCTCGACATACGACCACGAGGGTACATATTGTGATGCTAGAGAGTTCTGAATTTTTTTGTTGGACGACACGGATCATTGAATTAAGGAGAACCTAGGTAATTACAGACATTCATGGCACAATACCGGGGCCATTAACTACAACAAAGAGTGGCAACGATGTAGACCTTTATAAAAATCCAAACGGCCCATTACGTTAACAGGGAATTAAACATGGCGTTAATCTCACGCCCTTCCAACAAGGAATTTCTCAACTTTTTCTGACCTTCCCTATCAATTGTGTTGTTCCAATATTCCCCTCAATTATGTTTTTACCCGAGGAGCTGCTGCCAAGCCAGTACAATATGGTCGCTGCGTGTGAGATCAAGGAATCTGAGCCAGTGTCACACGGCAAATTGTCACGCAGGGCTTGCTTCCGTTGGGAGATGTCGTGTCAACGGTGCTTCTTCCATTGTTGAACCGTCTCGATTCACTTTCCCTCTGTATTCTTTGTCTTGGTACCTATGGCCTTGACCATCATCCAGCGAGTCTTCAGGACAGGCACAAAGGATGACCCCCTAGTCAAAAAAAGACCGAAAATCGTTGTTTTTAACTTTATTTAGGATAAATTTGGAGTACACCTATCCCCCGATTTACACGGTAGATACGTTCCTGAGAAAAACGTGTAAATCGGGGGATAGGTGTACACAGAAATAAAAAATAAAATGCATTGACAGGTTAAAATATGTAGTCAGCACATAAGCTCGGGATTCCTCGTGAGATGTGTACACAGAGCATGTGTTCAATCACAGTAGCATTTAGTATAGAGCGATAAAAAAACTTATTTTGAAAACCGTGTAAAAGCGAAAACGTGTAAAACAAGTACCGTGTAAATCGGGGGATAGGTGTATTTAATTCTCCCACAGGTCAAAGAAATGTTCACAAGAGCCTATGGCAGCTACGGTCGCTTACCACGTTGAAAGACGAGAAATAATCAAAACCTTTTCTAATTCACAAGTCAGTTGATTATTTTTTACTTCCAATAAATATTTCTTTTGAGCATGTGCTCCCTCTTTTATAAAATACATAATGAAGCCTTCCTATTATACAAAAGGCGAATACAGACAACTAATAAAGCCGATCGTATTTCTATAAACACTCAAAAATAGTTTATTTTTTACTAATAAAGTAGCAGAAATATGTCAAAAGAGAGATTATTTGGAGATTCTCCAAAAATAATAATAATAAAAAAAAAACTCGAACAGAAGAAAGAAAACATTCCACGAATATGTTTTGGATTTAATTTAAATCAGACGATGAGATGTAATTCGAAGCAGACGATAGTTATTAGAGAAGCAGACGGTTACAGCACTCAGGCCAGATTGATTTCGTCAGAAGATCGAATGGTCTCCAGAATATGTTGCTGCTATTTTATCACACTATTTAACTGCAATGTATGTGGAATATAGATTTAATATATTTATGTAATAATATATTATGGAGGAGCATAAACGTTTTTAATTAAATATTGGTGTAACAAATATAATTATAAAACATACTTGATATATAATCGCGAAATATATAACCTCTTAAATTTGATCGAAATGACAGATATTAATATTTGTTCGTTAGAAAATAGACGAGAGAAAAATATATATTAGTAAAAAATCAATATTACTATAAGAATTATCGTTTGAAATTGTTTTTTCTTAACTTTAAACGATTTAAAATCAATTTCCAAGAGAGAACAATCACTATAACATATGGCCACAATATGTAAGGTGATGTTATTGACCCCCATTTATCGTGATTATTAACGACATTTAGGGGGTTGGTGGTATACACCTTCGATTGTAAAACGACATTTTAAAATTATACCGCATGTATTTCTCCAAATTTATTTTAAGGAGAAATAATGATTATTTCTAAACCTTAGGGATGAGGTATGAGAGGATGAATTGTGAAGAGTAATGATAAACGGAAAAATGAAAGTGTCCAGGGATGGGCATCTTCGATTGTAGATAGCCACGATCTGGGATTGATTCCCTTACTGGTCACTTCTTTCTGGAGGAATAATTGCTTCAATTATATCTATTCTAGAAAATATTCAACCCCACTAGTGACTGCAAGTAACCAAACGGAGACCTAGCACAGGGGTAGACAAACTCGCGAGCCACAAGCGGCTTTTTGGATGTAAAACTTCTGCTCTTTATATAGTTCCATACGTAAATGTAATTTATGCGAGTACTATTTATTGTTGGCAAGAAAAAATTTTTTGGCTCTTTAAAAACTTTTACATTTTTTTAAATTACAATTTTTGACTTTTCCGACTCAAAAGTTTACCGATTCCTGATCTAACAAACTTGTAAGTGCAAAAGTCGAACTGTTTTTCATATGTGTAGACATGTGGTGCATTTACAGTTAAAAAACGCTCTCCTGTAAAATTCTTTTAAAAAATTTAGTATCTTCTATATATTGGATTCATAAACAATACTTAAATTTACACCGCATAAGTTTCTTTTACTATGAAAAATCAATATTTATTTCAAAGAGAAATATTAACTATTTCTAACTTTTTTAAAATGAAGTATGATACTTCATTTAAAAAAAGTTAGAAATAGTTAATATTTCTCTTTGAAATAAATATTGATTTTTCATAGTAAAAGAAACTTATGCGGTGTAACTTTAAGTATTGTTTATAATCACCCGCCGCAGTCCTTTATAATATTGGATTCATGCACACTTACAAATTGAGTTTTATCGCTGAAACCCGTCAAGACGGAAGAAGGTTTCTGGAGGAAAACTCCCAATTCTATCATTTACAAAGATTCCTTAGTGTTTTCTGGAGAGGATTGTGAGGTTGTGTCAAATGAACAGTTTAGAGAAATATCTTAGGGTTCACCACAGCGTACTAAGGATCAGTTTGGTTGATCATAGCGACGCTATTAAGTTGATACTAAATCGAACAACGATTTATACCGTTTAGAATATGAAAAAAAAAGGCATCTACTTATCGTACAACATCAGCAACTTTCAGTTGCATAATAAGGATATGCCTTTTTCTTTTTCATAATTTATGCACCTTATCCCAGTAAAATATCACATTTGTACTATTTTTTTCACATCTAGAATATGTTTTAAAAAAAGGAATAAACATAGGTCGATTGTCAATATTAAAAAGTAAAGATTCGCTAACATATCAACGGTGGATTCTGTGGCCACAGGACATGCGTCGGACCTGGAGGTTGTTAGGCTCCGCGCTGCCTGTAGTATAGGAGTTCCATCTATGCCTCTTTTCTGCAGTGAAGTTTTTTATAAGACTGGTGGTCTTAATAAAGCTGTATGTATGTGTGTATAAAGTTGATGGCAGAACCCATCCATCTCGGCCCATCTCCATCTATCGATTCCTTCCTTCCTTTTGAGGAGGCATCCTTTTTGTTCTTTTTTAAAATGTCAGCCAGTTTATCCATTCTCCACAGCACTTTTTAAAACCATATTTTATACCGTTTGGAAGGTTTATTGTGAATAGTGGCAATATGGAGATGTGATCATGTTTAGAATATCTTTTAGCTGATAAAAACGCTGTCACCGCTTAGAGATGCCATTATGTAGAGGAATCTACATTATTGATTCACGTTAAATCTCATCAACATGTGTGGCATACGTTCAATAGTGTAGTTATATATAGAAGTTACTCACGCATATATATTCAAACATTATTTATAACCATACACACAAAATATATTATGATAACTAATCAATAAACAAGTAGATTAAATATTAAGAAAACAATCTATATTTTGTGTGTATGGAAGATAAACTATATAAATATACATATTATATAAATGAAAATGAGATTTTCTGCTTGATTTTTGATCATGTTGAGGAATATGGTAATGCAGTCGTGGTTGAAATCTTGAAAGTATAATACTAAAAATAGTCTTGAGCAGTAATTGATTTAATTTAGCTAAGGAATATGTATAAAAAAACATAATTTGATAAAAGTACTGCCTGGCTTAAGGCGAATAGAACAAAGAAAACAAAATATTATTTACATAATGTACAAAAGTTTTGAACCGGCCATCGGGAAATAACAACGACGAGTTTTTATAGGGGAAGTGTGACCTCTGGCGGTCGATTTAAACAGAGTATTTGAATCTATGAAATATATATATATTTTTAAATGAAATAATATTTAATATAACATACATATATAGGTTAATTGCAGAAATATATATTTTTAGTTTTTCAATATAAAATAGACTTTGGAAGTGTCGACAACTGTCCGCCTATGTGTGCTATGACTTTCAACCGAATAATTACCGAGTTAGACAAGTCTTGCCGTTTTCTTTACCTCAGCTCGAAACATCTGTAAAAAAAAATCGATCTAATTCATCTCCATTCAATTATGTAAATAGAAGTTCGGAAACGTGAAATGTGTCCAAAAACTTGGATATGGAAGAAAAATAAATGTTATCCCACAGCATGGCCAATTGTGGTCAAATTACACTGATAGACAAAACTTAAGGAAGTTGTACCTTATAGCATATATATATCGGGATTCAGAAAATAACTCTGAGAGATATTTCTGAATCCCGATATATATATGCTATAAGGTACAACTTCCTTAAGTTTTGTCTATCAGTGTTATTGGCGATGTCTGTGTGGGAAAAACATAGGTTTTGGGGAAGATTTTGGGTTTTCTACACATATAGGAGATTATTTGAGGGAGAGGTGGATAATCTTATTGAAGCAAACATCACACACCACAAGACTACAAGATCATCTTTCAACCAAATATGATCATCATTTATAATACAATATAATGCGGCTTATGATTGTAGAATGACGTCTGACATGAAACATTCGTTCAAAAGAAACATTTGCGGTAAAATTGTCAAACGTCGTTCAATGATCATAATTATTCAAGGTACACGACATGATAATCATAGTGTTAAGGAAATGAGACTCTATTCTAAACGTACCACATGTACACAGTACACATGTAGAAGTAAGTTACAAGGTGACCGTTTGATAACTCTTACACAATGACTGGGGCCATTGAAGCAGTCTCTGTAAATAAAACGTGGTCTAACGCGAACGTCAGTTTATACCTCCCAATTCCCGTAAACATTTCCCTTTCAATTTCAAGATAAATTTGTCCAGAGGGGATACGATATTATCTTGATCACCCTGATGGACCCGTGATTTCAGATTGCTTCTTTGCTCCTACAGATCGCATTCCTCTTTCTCTCTCTCGCCATCCAGGAACCTCCGCATATCTTCCCATCTCACAGATAGTTTCCTCGGTCTACTCTCTTCATGTCTTAGGTCTATGATTGCAACGGTTACCTCTCATCCTGGCAATGGTTCGGCCCGTCTCTTTCTACTATCCAGGATAATACATCTCTAATACCAGACTTATCTCAGAATATGTATGACCATATTTGAGATAGTTCTGGTCATCTTCAATAATTATAATTCCAAGGATGTGTTTCAAACATGGATTATCTTCACATCAAGTGCATTCATATTCCTACATAGTAATCACAGCGTCCTAATCAAGATCTTCGTGGAAAGCCATTTAAGTATGTAAATACACCTCTCCATAAATGTATATTCGCATGGCTATCCTATACCATTGGATGGGCTGGAATGTAAGATGTGTATAGGGGAAAGCCGCACATTCCCGGCCCAGATTATCCGGTTAATTAAGAGCGGCCTCCAATTAAGAAAAAGCTCCTAATTAGAGTTGAGGACGTGTCTTCGGGTCTGGATTTCTTGGAGATTCAGTGGTTAGCTGCATTGTTGCCTGGTTATCCAGCGTTCTTTTTTCCAAACAGACAGAATTCAAGATTGGATATTTTTGATCTATGTAAGACCAAGGGGATCTTAATAAAGGCTTTGTGGTGTGTGTGATTATATCTTTTTATAATAATTTTAAATCAAACACAAAAAAAAAACAAGGTGTCAGAACACTAAAGAATAACTTGACTAGCTCGTCTCTATTTGAGCGATATTTTTTAAAAAGAGGTATTGATTGAATATATATTCAAAAATATGTTTGATATTTACAAACGAATGAATAGCTATGCTCTGAGATTTTTAGATGGTAAATCGCGGTATTTCAGAATAAATTCAACTGAATGTTGATTTTAAGTTTATTCGCCACACCGTATTGGTTAATACATTTCCTTGATAAATAGAGAAAAGCCAAACACGTAGGGATTTCAATTCTTCCAAAATATCAAGAAATGGGTATTTAAGAGTGAATTTGCTTTTCTAAGATTCCCATCTGCAGAAAGCCAATTATTTTATAGGTGTTATGGCTCAGCTACATGTTTATTCACCAATGTGTGTCTCCTCATGTGTGTATGCCATGTGGGTGTGTATAGTAACAGATCCAAGTATTTTCATTTCAAATTAAATTTAATACCTTTTGCAGATATATTTTAAATTATATAGCAACAATTATATTTTAGGAAACTGATAATTTATAATATGTTAATTGTAGATATTGCCAGAAATATCTATATTTTGTAAACAGTTCTCTGTTCTCGTTAAGATTTAAGAGCTTAATTTTTCCTCAGAATGTTTAAATTCTTACATAATTATTTTCTCTTCTCTTTTAATAATGATGATAAATGAAAAATGTTGATGTAATATTTGATGACAATGTTTTTTTTTTTCCCCTCTCTTTCTCCTTGTTAATATTTTATGATTATTCTTTACGGACTAAATTATTGTATATGTATAGACAAGTGTAGAGACATACATGTATGACAGTACAAGTGTCCCTGGGGGGACATAGCGCTTTATTATTATTATTTTTTTTTTACTAATCCTTTTATTAGTCTAAATTAGAGATCTTGGAGGTCGTGTTCATAAAGAAGTTCAAGAATTCTTCTTGGTTCTCTGTACAGGGATCCTTTGTCCTTTCCAATACAATTTAGTATATGTTGGGGAGTGGCTTCTTCGGGTTTGCACCTAGTACACATGGGGAAGCTTTTAGCTCCCTCTTTATAGACTAGAGGGCGCAGGTGACCAGATTTCCATCTGGTGCTTCCATCGGTGTGCTTTAAATTTAAATAAATAAATAAATGTGGGTATCATATTGATAGATCTTTAGACAATTCTGTTTCTACTGTTAATATTTGAAGAGAGGATTTCCAGTAACGCCAGAAACTGATGTCTCTCTTATCTAGAATATCATTTCTTTAAAATCCCCCACGCTAATCTACGCGATGATTGGAAATTCTCTCGATGTACATAAGAAATATAACTGTAAAAATCACGAATATTTCTTTTTCCATACATATGTCCCATACATAAAACACCATCTATATATATAATAGAGGATTTAAGCACGAATGTTTCTTTTATATACAAAACAAACTTATGCTATCCTTATAATATGGTTCTGAAAATGAGCAATCCATGATTAAATCATTAGATGATAATTTTCAGAACGATTTTAACCAGTTTTGGTACCGACGCGCTTTGCCTAACAAGAACAATGGAGGGCTTAGACTTTTTATCAACAATTGTATATATTACACTTACAAACGAAATAAGAAAGAAGAAGACACTTACAATCAATCCAATATATGCATTTTTATAATCTAATATGATGCATTAACGCGCCATCTGTTATCAAAATTAGAAACTATTATAGACGCGTATGATTCTTTTTAAAATAAACAATTTATACTGCCCATACTGCATTTTTATGCATTAGACATGAGCCTCTAAAAGTGAGTCAAACTCGGTTTTGATGTTGTAGTCATAGTTAAAATCGATGTTTATCCAGAATTTATACATTACATATTTGGCGATGGTAAAAATGTGCCTCTTATCCGTTGTTACATGATCAAAAACTAATTTCCCTCGATCAAAGACAAAAATTAATAGGAGGGCCTGGCTAATCAGTGGTGAACCCTCCCAGGGGTAGTAGAAATTGTTTATTTTTAAAAAGAATCATACGCGTCTATAATAGTTTCGAATTTTGATGATCTAATATATAATATCGTGTTGTCTACAAACATATATCCATATTTATACTAATTACACCATTTAATAATCTACTTCCTACAAATCTAAAACTTGAGACTATATAGAACAAAATGGGTAGATCGACCCTAAGGTAGATATTTGTAATTAAATGGTGGATTCTCCCCAAAATATTGCTATATTTACTCGGAGCAAAAAGAAAGTATTTAGAAGCATTAATTTATTTCCCAGACCCATTTCCCTCTTTCGACAAGGCCCATTCCTGCAGAAAGATTGTTCCCATTAATTATGGTTCCTAATGGACAAAGGCTCTTCTTGGGGCGTACGTGAGGCTTTTTTAGCTGAAGTTTGGTCTTTGCTTCAGAACTCATCACGATTTGTTTGATTCATTACAGAAATTAATTTATTAATTCCGACATGGTCGAAACAATAGTTAATAAGAGATGATTGCTTGCAGGACAGTATTCCCCTCCTACCCAATATAGACTTTTATTACCACTTGTATACCCTATATATATTTATTTTGTAAATAAAAAATCCATAAATAAATCTTTAATTAAAAAGGCATATATTGGATCAAAATATAATTTATTTTACCAATATATCAGTTGGCTGAATGCCAACCTTTATCAAGGTGTTATGTTAAATGTTAATAACACCTTGATAAAGGTTGGCGTTTAGCCAACTGAAATATTGGTAAAACAAATGATATTTTGATCCAATATATGCCTTTTTAATTAATATATATTTATATACATACATATATAATGTGAAATATAGTACGAATGTGAAATTGTTATGGGATAAGGTGGATAAATTAAGAAGAAGGCATCTCCTTATCGTGCAACTGAAAGTTGTTGGTGGCTTGCGCCATCTATCGGAATAAATATCAACTATTCGTGATTAATCAAGAATGGGTATTTGGCCAATTCTGGAATAATTAAAAAATCAACGAATAGTTTATATTTATTTCGACAAATGGCGCAAGCCATCAACAAATGTCAGTTGCACGATAAGGAGATGCCTTTTTCTTATTATATAGATTAAATTGTATATAGTTCATATTTTGTGTGGAATGCTAATTTACTCATATGTATGTATGTATATATGTATGAATGCAAACTAAACTTATATTTTATAAAAACATTATCCACTGAAATGGTGCGCGCGAGAGAACTCAAATTTTACCTTCTTCTATGAGGTGCTTTATTAAAAAATATGTATTTAAACATATTTTATTTATAATCATATATATATATATATATAATATTATGAATAAAAACCCAAAATGAATTATATAAGGCATAAGCAAGCCATCATAAATTTAAACTATTTCAGTGCGATCGTTTTCTTTTTTAAACAATTTCCTAATGCCCTTACTGCAATGAGAAGATATATTGGAAGGGCCTGGCTCATCAAGGAATGACCCTCCCTGCAGTTTCACCAGTTTAATCCATCATACCGCTCTAATATTGTATTGGACTTCTCTGCCGATATATCCGGTACCTGTAGAGGAATTCCTGGTAAAGGAAACTAGGGCCTTTGAAGGCTATTAAAATATATATTGCATCCAACATTGTTTTTTAGCTCAGTCCAAGGACCTCTTTAGCATCAAAAGGTTTTGTTAATATTTTTGAATGTTAATGAAAATAATATTTTAAAAAGTATAATGACTGTAAAAAAAGTATTTCACTAACAAAAATAATGGCTTGTCTAACATACGAGATTAACCAGTTTCTATAACAGTACGTTGCTCTATTGGAACACAATCTACTGTCGCCTCTTGTATAAGTCCTGTAGCTTATATTTCACCCAAGGGGTGACATAACAGCTCGTCTACTGTCGCCTCTTGTATAAGCCCTGCAGAAGAGCTGTCATGTCGTAAAAAGCAATACGTACCTCTATAAAGAATTGGTAATCTTGTAATAAAAAGTAACCCCTCACTTACAAGGGGTTGTTGCTGAGCAAGTTATTGGTGTCCTCCAGCCAACTCCAAACACACACTCGGCTAGATTTATGGCTCTTTGTGTGTGCCTGGGTTAAAGACACCTCGAGGAAAACTCGCTGTTTTTTTACTTTCCCTTGGGACACACTCAGGTACTTTAGAGAAACGCTCTCAGAGTTCAGTGAAACCTCCATCTGGTGAGCGACTATTTTTTAAAACTTTTTAAAAGGACATAATCTAACCTTCGACCGAGGAGATACCAGAGCGGCAGGCAGTCTCTATTCTCCTTGTTTGTTCGCCAGAATCCCCCGGTGGGCCAATAATCAGTAAAGGTGATTTTCTTATTTTATTATGCTCTATATAAACTTTATAAATGTAAACTATTAAACATGAATATTTCTTTTTGAAAATGAATCAAATTGCACTTATAATGCGATTAGAAAAATATTGGCTAAACACTAGTGAACCATCCCTCATCATAAATGTTTATCATTGCAGCAAAGGCGCAGTATGATATTGTTTTATTTGACAAAGAAACATTTGCGCTATATAGTTCACATTATTATTACAGATGGCGCGTCAATGAATTGTATATATATATTTGGCTTTTGTTGTAACTGCTTGCTGAGAATGATTCTCTGTAAATCTCAATTTGGAATGTGTTCTGACTGGAGTGACCGATTTCTTCATTCTTACAAATCTCTGAAGGGACCGGCCGTGTTGGTGCATCCATCCCTGTTGAAGTTTTATGCATAAGCAAGTACCACCACCAGCAGCAGCCAAGTCCCTTGGGATAGGTTTACCAGAGTTCAATATCGCGTGTTGAGCCAAATCTGTCTCTCTCAGACCAAATTACTTCTCCAACATTTGCCTATAAAGTTCACCCCGAAATTTTAAACCCAGAGTCTCCCAGCTATAAATTTTATTGTTCGGCCAGGTGGTACGCCCGCCCAGCCTCTCTTAAATTTAACTAATTTACCTCCGTCCTGAGCAGGCTGGAGGGTTCACATGTGTTCCTCTGACGCTGATTTTTTATTATTAAAGTCCCTCATATGTATTTTATAAACACATATGTTCAATTCTGAAGATAGAGGTTGCCTGGCCGGCGTGAGATCGTCCTTGCAACCTCAGAACAATTTTTAACGCCTTGCCAAATGCTTTATTTTTATTTATTTCTCCTGACAAAGACAAGATTTTCGTTGAAACGTTGAGAAAATAAAAAAAAAACTCTAACTGGCCGAAGTGTCTATTTTTCACAGAAAAAAAAAACATATTTTCAATGATAAATTTAATTGAAACATCACAACGTCTATTAATAGGTCCAGTAGATTTGGTTGTACCTGGCATTCAAATTTGTAGGTATAGTTGTTAGTCATTCCAACGGCAGCCACATGTAACTAACTATCTGCTTATATTGACACCACATGGCTGTAGAAATAGTTTACCAGCTGTAGTGACTTCTAAGTACTGGTTAGATATGATCGAAAAGTGGAGTTATTGGAAGACAACCAAGCTGGCAACCAGTTTAGACAGCTCGTCAACCCCTTCTCGCTCTGATATAATTCCACTCGATATATTGAAGGGAGATGAGAAGTAGGTGAAAAGAGTAAAAACAAAACAACGTGAGGTATAATGAGACACGAAGAGATCTAAGTAATGATCAATTCTATGTATAGTGAGCGTTTTGAATTTCTACTGAAGATCACTTAGCAATCATTCCTCCTAGTTTAATAAATTTGCAGAATATGTAAATATGTTTAATTAAAAAGGCATATACACCTATTCCCCGATTTACACGGTACTTGTTTTACACGTTTTCGCTTTTACACGGTTTTCCAAATGAGTTTTTTTTTTAATCGCACTATACTAAATGCTATTGTGATTGAACACATGCGCTGTGTACACATCTCATGAGGAATCCCGAGCTTATGTGCTGACTACATATTTTAACCTGTCAATGCATTTTATTTTTATTTCTATGTACACCTATCCCCCGATTTACACGTTTTTCTCAGGAACGTATCTACCGTGTAAATCGGGGGATAGGTATATTGGATCAAAATATCGTTTATTTACCAATATTTCAGTTGGCTGATCGCCAACCTTCATCAAGGTATTATAACATAGTAATGTGTGTCAACAACAAACTCAGCGCCACAAAACGTCAATATTGAGGTTGACCTCAATAATTGGGGAACTTCAACCTTGAAAAAGGTTGGCGTTCAGCCAACTGAATTATTAGTAAAATAAATGATATTTTGATCCAATATATGCCTTTTTAATTAAAGATTTATTTATGGATTGCTCTATTTTCAAAATGTAAATATAAATAATAGATTTATTGAAAAAGAAATTCCTTTTCTTTAAATATAAATATTCTGAGTATATATAAATAGTTGAAACTTCACGCCTATTAAAGGACACATCCATTGTTAATATATTTCTGTCTTATGGGACTTCCTAGGAATGCCTGACAAGAGCCCTTCTCATTAGATGCATCTATCCCGGCATGCCTCGGGCCCAAAACAAATAACGTCAACATAGAAGAAAGTTGCATAATAAGCCTCTTAAAAACTTCGGGCCGGGATATTTGCATCTTATAATTATTTGGTGGGGGATTTGTTGACTCGTGAAGTCTGGAGATAGAGATTTCCCCCAAGGCTACAGTATTATACTGTGTGGATAGATATTATGGGACATCGCTTGTGTCCCCGACCTCTGTGATCTTTCTTTAACGGCCTTACCATGGTCGCTGTAGAATCATTCTGTTTATATAATCTCCTAGTGTAGAATGAGTGTGTGTTTAAGAACATATTTAAAGATTAACAAGACCTAACATGATTGTGATATTTCTCCTTTCATCGCCATTATTATTATTATTTCGCATTCTATGAATGGAAATATAGTGTATGTGTGTTTAAGAACATATTTGAAGATGAACAAGACCTAACATGATTGTGATATTTCTCCTTTCATCGCCATTATTATTATTATTTCGCATTCTCAATGAATGGTAATACTGTAAATAAAAGTTCCACTATCTCTTCAGCTGAGGGATTTTTGCATAAGACGGAAAATCTCAGTAAAGGCTTATGGATTATATTGTAGCAAAGTATTTTTTTTATATTTTTATATAGATTATTAATTTTAATAATTATATTATTTATATTTTGTTACTCTGGAAACTTCCCTCATGGCTTAACTTGTATCTTATAAATGTTGATTTGTTCTTTCCTTAAATAAATTGCTGTGTTATCCTGAAGTTCGCCTTTCCAGATTTTCTACGTTACAATATGTAAATACCGATGTTTTATTCTTTTATTTATTTTTCTTTTCCTCGGATTTAGCCAGACTAATCTGTTTATGAGATTAATTATCTTAATTAAGTTTTCCTGTATATAAATTGCATTATTAAATGTGATTGGCTTTTATATATTCTTTAAATTATTTTCATTTGCAGTATACCCGTGGTAAATTCACGTATAAGTCTATATGTCTTTGAAAAAGGCTTTAGCGTGTATGTATATATTTAAAGATGAAGTCAATGCATTCTCAACTAGATTATCAATTATGTTAAAATCTAGTTGAAATAGACTTTGCTCGAGTGTGAAATCTAGTTACCATTTTGGTAGTCCAAATAGATCTCAATGAGTCTGCGCTTTTCTTCGTACCATCTAAGACAATGTATAAAAAAGAGGAATAACATGGCCCAAAGAGCTCAAGGAGTGAAGTGGTAGTCCGAATACAAATACTAGGTAGTCCAAATACTTGTAGATCTCACTGAGTGTGCGCTTTTCTTCCTACCATCTAAGACAATGTATAAAAAAAATAGGAAGAACGTGGCACCAAAGAGCTCAAGGAGTGAAGTGGAGCAAGCTACAGAGGTGGGTTCAGGATGTAACTGCCGCCACCTTAGTAACAACGATGATGAAAGAGGAAAGCAAAGAGTGATCTCCTGTCAAAACATGGTCTATCCACATTTACGACCTCTTGTTTAATTCAACTAGCTGCAACCAGAATACATAGAAATATTGATGAACGTAAATTATTCTGAATAATTCAATGCTATAAATATATTTATTACCGATGACAATATGATCAGGGCAAAAACAAGAAGACTTCCTGTATCATTTTAAAGTCTAAGATGGGTATGATATATTGTGGCGAGTTTTAATATTCATGGCCCCTGATCACACACCCAGGTTTTCACTTCCTCCTCACCCACACCAACACTCTGATCACCTTAGCTTGTGGACCTCAAGGTCTGGGTGGCCATATGATCCTAGGATGTCATCAGTTCTGCCATGGTCCTCGCTGTATCCACTTGTATTTTTAAAATATTGTTTTTCTGATGGCTAAATACGCTGGTGAGCTTCCATGAAGGTCTAAAGGTAACTTTTAAAATTTGTTGATTAATGAGGCATCGATGGAATCGCAGCAGCTGTAGATGTGTTATGGAAAAAGATCTAATACATGACATAGATATTCTGGTAGCCATCAGATACCAGTCAAGATAGATGACGGGGGAAGGAGGAGGATCCACTGAACTCAGCGAGGCTAGGAAAGATCGAGTCGACTCTGTATTTATTCCTGCGAGATTTCTCTAAAACCTCAGTCTGGATACGGATCACTTTACACTGGGAGTCAATGATTGTGCATAGGGGGTTTGTGGACCAAGAGATTCGTTCGAGTGGCCATAAAATCTCAGGATATCAAGTTAGATTTTACAATAAGCTAACTGGAACCATATTGTTTTCGGATTCTAATCTCGATTTTGCTTTATATTTTTTGTGTTATATAATGAATATATCGACGTTAATAAGCCATTCCTTTTTATCTCTTTTTTTTTTTTGATGGAGAAACAAAGTTACTGAAACGTGAAAAATGTATATAAAAACGAAGAAATAATTAATTCTCTCTCTCATTATGAAAACTTTCCAACTAGAAAAAAAGTGTTTATTCCTCGGTGATATTACCTGGCATAGGCCATCATGACGGCTGAAGGGTTGGGACAATTTATACTCTAAGTACATCGCAGGTTTCAGCACTTCAACTTTACAAAGATTCCTATCCCAGTTTGTTTACTTGCACTAATCGTGGTCCATTGAGGTGGTTGTTTAGGTGCTCCCCGTGCGGATTTGGAATTCTAGTTGTTTAGAGTTTATTCCCTCCTTTTAACTCCATTTGTACTTGTGAGCACTCACATCGCAGGATATGATATAATCAGGATAGATAGAATATGTGTACTGTAAGTGCACCGATTGAATGTAGAGATTAGATAGGCTTTGTACCTACAAGAAGTCTGAGGCTACCTGCTCCGCTGTATCAGTCTAAAATATATTAGGATACGGTAATCTGATAAGGTTTAGAATATTGTAATTACGTGAGTTCGTTATTTCATGTTCTTGTTTACACAAGTTTATGGATTTTTAATTTGATTTATTTTTTTAATTTTGAGAAAAATTACGAATACAAACATTAAAAGAAATTCTTATATTAAAAATTTATAAAGCTATTTTATGCTTTATTATATATTTAAAAGTATTTTTGAATAAATGAGATTCAAAAATCCCAATGTGGACAGTGGGGACAGTATATACTGTAGAGGTCCACCGCGATAACTGGCCAACTTGATGTTCAACAGTTCGCGCTAAGAGAGGTCTTCCACATCTATAAACCAACTCTCTTCAAAACTGCAATTGCTTTCTTCAAGACGATAATCTATAGACGAGATGTAAATTTGAAAAATTGATTGAGGATATGGATATTTTTCTTCAGCCTTTGGATTTTCTAAAAGATTCCCTTAACGATCTAATTTGTGGTTTCTTTGTGCGACCTCAAATAAATCACGGAGCGGCATCGAAAAACTGTCCCCTCCTCCTTCTCGGGAGATAAGGGCCATTTTATTGGGCTAATAGAATTGATTTATCTTGGTGGCGGTATAGGCGGGCCTAATGGCAACATCAATTCTGCCACAACATATTTCCCCGATAGTGCGGTGCCATATTCCTAGGAAGATGCCTTGATTCTATAGTACTCCACATAGAATCCTGAATATGGACACATTCAATTTATGTGAGTGGTCAACGGAACGCTGAAAGTAGATCGGCCTTGTCTGACCATTTCGCTCACCATCTCTCTTTAGGTTCTGTGAACTTTTGATTACGTCTCACTGGATTTGACATTAGAATTCCTGAATAAAGGAATGTCTCCAATTGCACAGTTTGTCCTAATTTTAAATATTTAAATGATATTTACGTTTTTGTGATAAAATAACTAAACAGCTATAGCTAGGCATAGTTAAATGTGTTTATTGTCCAATATGAGGTGGTCAAATAACACGGATTCTAGAAAATGTAGCAATCCATAATGAATACGATATCAATTCAAGCCATAGTTCGGGTTTAAAAATAAATTCCTATTAATACCGATAATTCGCCGCCCGAAATTTACAGAAAATCCTATAGAGTCAGTTTGATAATGTTTGTTAATAGAGTTCCTCTTATATTTCCAATAAGATTCAACCAACCTCTTTATTCCAAGGCTACCAAAGAATGCTAGTTATGATTTAAGTGGATAAACATATTGGGAATTAGAAATCACACAATAATTTTGAATGAATATTAGAAAAAAAAATATGAGTCGGCCATGGTATATTTATCAATACGAAATCTGTAGGTCTTCAGTAACTGCAAATCCCTTTGCACGGGTCACAGAGCTGGAAGGGTGAAATATTCTTATGACTAAATATACATTTTAAAATTCAACGTAAACACTTGTGAGACAATACACACACACATATGAAACACCAACACTATAAAACAGTAAACACATGTTTTCCAAACCCCAATTTCAAAATCGGGAAGACTCTATATCACTGTAGTTAGTAGAAATACGTGGAGCGGCCAATACGTAAGTTTAGCATCCTGGTACTGGCGGATTTATACATGTACATAGGTACATAGGAATTATGTTCTGACATCATTTCAAGCTATTCATGCGAATATTTCGCCCAAAATGTCTTACGGTATCGTTAATCCGTCCAAAGAAGCACAGAGAGCTGCTTGTAAAAGTACAATAAATTGTCATTATATTAAACTAAGACTAACAACCAAATCATGACACAAATATCCAGCTTGTTTCAAAACATTGTAAAAGCAAGTTTACTTTTTGGTAAAAGATGGTTTCTTTCAATTAGATCGAGATAAAGTATTTTGAGCTAACAAAGCTGGGAACTTCCAACTGTTCGGCTTAGCCGTCCACAATCCGCTTTGTCGCAGCCCGTCATTAGTGCGGCGGGTTGTGATTCTTGGAGGCAGCAAGAGCAAAAAAAAAATGGAATTGCCCTGACAATTAAATGTGACTTGTCTAGTAGATAATTAATAGGTAATAGATAGCTTGGAATATTTCGGTTTTAAAGAATGTTTCATGTTAAAAAGGTAATCGTCTTGTGAGGTAATTAAAAGAGCAACAAAAAAGTTTAATTAGCCCAGTCTCTAAATGGGAATTAACGGGGACTAATCATTAACTTGGCGGATAGTTTATTCTCGGGCAGTTTTCCTTTGTAAAAACTTGCGTGAGGGGGAATGTTGATGCAGGCAGGGGATTACATAACGGTGGTGAGGGGAACTAACCCCCACAGTGGGTCAGAGCCTCGCTCCTTCGAACAACTTCCCAGTCTCAAACTCCTTTCACCGACAAGAACAAATTCATAAACTTACTTATCATTAACGAATGAAGACATTAAGAGGCGAATGTTTCCTTTCACAAATAAATCAAATTTCTACTGTCCTTACTGCGATTTAAAAAATATTGGAAGGGCTTCGCTCATCAGTGGTGAACCCTCCCAGCGGTTTCGCCAATTTAATCTACCAGACCGCTTCTTTAGAGCTCTAATACTGTATTGAATCATTCTGCTTTTATATGCTGCACTGAAGGATGGATATAAGAAATGATATTTTAGCAAACTATGGACATAAGCTTTTAGGACAGTAGAAGTTTGATTTATTTGTGAAAAGAAACATTCACGTCTTAATGTCTTCATTCGTTAAATATAGATGGCGCGTTATTGCTTTGTATTACTTATCATTCTAAGCGCTAGGAAGATGTCTGCTGTTATCTTTAAAAAGACAATAAACTCTAATTGAGATGGAATAAGAGAGAGTGACCTATCAATCAGTCGGCCATATGGGGTACTCGAGTGGGTACGAAGACTTCTAACATTTGCTGCTAGGAGAGCAAGTCCTGTCGGCCGGCCTTCTATCCAAGCCTAAATCATATTGACTCCAAAGTGGCTCGAAGATATCCTTTTAAGCCAGCAGCTTCCTTGCGTGATGACATTAACTTGGATTACTGCGCTCTCAAATTAGGTTTAAGGCAATTAACGGCATAAGTCTCTCAATAAATGGAGCTAATACCTCCCACCTTGATGGCAACTGGAATAACGGCCTCGGGGGAAAGGATATTCCCCCGATCCTATGCAATGTTCCAATCTAGCGTCAAACACACAGCCATTGCTAATCTTCCCTGTGGTGTTACATTCTCTAAATGTATCTCCTGCCGCATGAGAATAGCTGACCTCGTGTCTTTCTTATCACACAGATAGTTCAAGTTTGATAGATATTTATTTAACATTCGAATTTGATTCTCTTCGATGGATCTTACTTGATATCTTTAGAAATTCTATTAATAAGTAGAAATTGTTGATGCCATTTGATAAAGAAGCTGTAGCCCGCATACCCCACATTCTTTCTGTTCCGTCGATGGCGCAGTCTTTCCCGCCGAGGTGAAGAGTTTATAGATTGATATTTATCTTTAACCCTAGTGTAATCAATTATTTGTATTTATTATATATGGTGATGTTTTATATGAGAACTTTAGGTATAAATCAGATTCAATCTTTCACTCTTTCTATTTTTTTCCCTAGGAAATGGCTGACGGCATGTATGGGGGAAGTGCGTGTCACTACCTGTGCGTGTTCATACCTAGTTAGTAATCTATTATTGATACCTTCATCAATGATTAACTATTAATAGCCTGAAATGATACATTATGCATATATCGTGCCAAATTTGGTGATTTGAAATTTCGAAAATAAAAAGGCGCCAGGTTTAATACAAATAATTTGACACATCTCCTTTTATAGTTTCAAAATATTATTATTCGGAGAAAGTTTTGGCATATTAACAATTTCTGTTTTTCTCCTGTGGATTTTTGCTTCCAATGGAACATAATGAATGTCTAACTAACAACTTCTGTTATGTGTGTGCTCTTGTAGATTTTGTTCCCAATGGGACAGAATGAATGTCAACTTCGAGAGGCAAAGGATAGAATATTTTCTATCTTTTATTGTACGGTATTTGAGGATAGAGTCCAAGGGAGTTTATAAACAAATATAGATAGTAAAACAAATTAAATTTATAAAGGATGGAAATAAGACCAAACTTCAAATCTTATGATAGCGGCAATAGTCTGAAAATGGAAGCTGTGCTTGTACAGGCACCAAAAATGAACAGTGTTCTTTTATCCAATTTTTGAGAAATTAAGAACTAAATTTATTTGAAGCTCATAAAATTTTAAAGCACATAAGGTACTACATGGCTATTGCTACTACATAGTGTAACAAAGTATTTATTAATTTTATTATTTTTATTAACAGAGTGGTCATTTTTATGTTTATATCTTGCTACTTTGTAAATTTCCCTAGTGGCTTATCTTTTGTTTACCATTCATAGTTTGTCCTTGCCTGCAATAAATTTTGTTTCCTCCTGAAGTTTTTGTCTTCCCTAATTTTCCACGTGGCAATATTAACCTATCATTCTTCTATGAATTCCAAAATAATGTATGCAGCCATTACTCGGAATAGCGAGTAGCTATTTTATCTGGTGCATGTCTAGGCTCAGCGTTTTAACAATGCGACATTACCCTGTAAGGTCTCCTGATCCAAGGATATGTTATGAGCAGCATCTGTACTACATGTTAGGAGCGGCTGTATATGGCGTCTGTTCCTCATGTCCATGTCATATTATATTCAATATATTAACATATTTATATAATAAACTGTTCTTGTATATATAAAAGGGTGTACCTGGATCTGTAAAGAAAAAAAAACAATTTCTTCTCAAAATATTTCGAGAGATTGCTTCCTTTTTATCAATTTATTGCACAGTAAACTCACTGTGCAATAAATTGATAAAAAGGGAGCAATCTCTCGAAATATTTTGAGAAGAAATTGTTTTTTTTTCTTTACAGATTCAGGTACGCCCTTTTATATAAGTTTAATTGACGGATCGCCTTATGACTCAAACTTTTCTTGTACAATTATAAGAATAAACCCTGATAAGGGATATATCACGTATAAGATAAAACATATTTGAAGTTAGTTAGGATTATGATACTTACACATGAGGCTTATCATAATATCGCCAGCCCCTCCACCAATAAATATTGCTACGGCCAATCTTCCCAGTAATCCATCCATACCAATAAATAAAATACATATCGAGCTCTGTTATCAATTTATGGCCATCCTTATAAATGAATAATACGTGAAGCCATCAATTTAAGGTAGAAAATAGTAGTTTTAATATATAGGTCCGAAGATATATTGTGAGCCCAATAAATAAGTAATTAATTGAAGATATTAATCTCCAGTTGTGGAGGAGCTGAGGGGTCAAGGTATTGTCTCTAATATGGCGGCTAAATCTTACAGCCGACAATAGCCGACCGCTATTGTGCAGGAGGATGCCAGGCAGGCAAGGACGTCCGCTATTTAGGATCAATCCTTCTGTTGAACCTTGATCCCTAGGCTTAATTGAAGGTCGTGGGATTCTTCAACCTTTGTCCACTCACTTGTCGCACATGGATTGTCTCATAGAAAAATGTTTTTTTAGGTCTAAGTGAAATATTTATAATGCGGCCTATGATTGTAGAACGACATTTGAAAATATCCCGCATGTGTTTCTTTTGAACGAAAAATCGAAATTTATTTTAAGGGGAAAAATAACGATTATTTCTAACCTTAGGGATGAAGTATGAAAGGATGAATTGTGAAGAGTGATGATAAACGGAAAAATTAAATCTATTCTATATCGATGCATCATCATAATTTTAGAAATAATCTCCTCTCAGTTATATAGGAAAAATAGTGAGATGGTCTTACATATCTCAGATGTACCAGAGATTCCATCCTTTTCTTCCATCTATTCCTAAATGTTTATAAATTCTTGTTGCTTCTACATTGTTCTAAAACATTATTGAATATTTCTTTCCATAATTTGACGTTTGAAGATGGACATATTGTCTCTATTTCTTTTTAAAAATAGACACCTCGCCCAGTTAAAGTTTTATTTTAGCAACGTTTCAACAAAAATCTTTTGTCTTCGTTAGGAGAAATAAATAAAAATTAAAGCATTTGGAATTTTCACCTATTTCTCCTGACGAAGACAAAAGATTTTTGTTGAAACGTTATGAAAATAAAACTTTAACTGGGCGAAGTGTCTGTTTTTTGAAGAAATATAAATTCCTGCCAGACAGCTTCTATCTTCAGGATATTGTATCTAGTTGCTGAGATTCGAACAGCATCAACCAAATCATGAAAGCCACTTCAATTTTCCAATAGCCATGCTGATTTCAAACACATATTTGACTTTAAATAGGTACATATACTGGTAATATACTTGGTGAATGCAATTTCTACAAAAAAAAAATCCAGACTATAGATTTAAGAATATTCGATAAAATATTTTTGAAATATAAATCCAAATATCTTATGTGTGTATCGTTATAGATCAATAAAAAGAATTTTCTCTTTCATTTTTTAAATGCACAAAGAATGGCATTCTACCTGCATAGGGTGAAATCTGCCACAAATTTATGACCAACAAAATAATAGGGGTATCGTAAAAAATTATTAAAATGTTTCTCCCAAACCAAAATTCTCATGCTTGATTGATTAGAGGGGAAAAAAGTTGGGGCAAAAATTGTGATTTAATATTCATGGTGGCGCTGGATCGTAAAATAGAAGTTTTGCCTTCATCAATATTTATAGATCCTTTTGAGGCTTATTAGAACCTGTCATTATCAGATCCTGTTTTACATCCAACTGTGAGGCAAAATGCAACGATATGGTGAAACTCTCTTCAACCAAAAAAAATTGAAGGGACAAAGATAATCTGTTATATATAGAGCAGTTTCTTAATTTAGAACGAAGATTTTCGATCACCTTAGCGGGTCATTGATGAATAAGTAACACTACGCTGATGAAGGACAACAGCACGAAACGCGTAAATGGTTCGGATTTTCTTAATGAAACACTCCATGGTTTTGCATGTCATCCTTGCGCAGGGGTCATGCTAATATTCACTCTCAGCATCCTACAATTTAGGTACATATACTGCCGAAAAAGCGTCATGCATCAAAAAAATTATTTGACCAATATTCCAAAGAAAAAAATGAAATAAATGTTTAGCTAATATTTATTCCGATAGTGGAGAATAGGTTGAGGTCGTATCGGCTCCAAGGCCTCTAATGATTCGCTTTACCGGATGAGACCGATTTAATGAGCACCAGCTATCCTGAGGGGAACTACGGAGGGAACCAGCTACTAGATGGTATTATTCAGATAGATGGTGAATCGAAATCTAATGTTGATTTAACGGTATGTTGCAATCAAGGATTATTAGAACAAATCGGTATTTAGGTAAACAATACCTCTCAATCCTCAACTTTTTATTTAATCAAATAAAATATGATCCTATAGTTTGTTTATTTCCTGTATCATTGTTCTGTAAGTTTAAACAACCAGACAGCGTATCTCTCTGTGTAGTTTGGGAAACATCATTCTTTAAATACATATTTCTACCATTCACATATTGGTCTGATATAGGGATTTTTGTTCCGCGGAGAGTAGTATAGCGTCCATCTTTTGTTTTGTATTTTATAGTGATAAAAGAAATCGAGAATAAATCGTTTGAAAATGATTTTTATCCTTCTTTTTAAATCAAAGCAAAATCCGCTTATAGTTAATATAAATTAGCTAATAGTATTTAAATGAATAATTTTTCTTTGTTTTTATAAAATAGAGATCGGAATTTTAAATATTTTTGTTTGATTCTGTCAAGAAGAATGGTCTTGAGCACGCGACCATTCGAGCTGACGAGCGCTAAGAAGAAACAGCGCTATTGACTTGTGGGAGCAAACAGCGACATGTGTAAATAGGACGTGTGCAAATCTCATCTTGGCTCTTCCTGTAGGAATTTCGGACAAGGTTTTATTCTCTCTTCTCTATTAACTGCACGCGCAAGAGCTATACAGCTTTTGAATTTATATCGTTTAATATTTATACTGTTTATACTGTTTAGTTTTCATTAAGAAGTGTTAATTGTAATTTAAAATTTTAAATGTGTGTTGTGAAAGAAGAGACATATGTTAAAAAGGTTAAGCAGTTTAGGCATTATACTCTAAATGTACTTTTAAAAGTTGGGAAAGGTTTTGATCAACATACAACCAAGTTGAACATAGGTATGTTAAGCTACGATCATGTTGCGAAACATGACAGGTTAAATAATGTCACAGAGAGTTATATTTTGGTTAGGCCACGATCTAAGGCGGAAATGACAAGGAGTAACCGACAAGAAAACTTGGCTTTGAGTGATAAAAGAATGTAATTTGATTAAT
>CP092875.1:50981807-51078963 GCA_030710605.1 Cordylochernes scorpioides | reverse complement strand
TTTGAAAATAAGGAATTGAAAGAATAAAATAACGTTTACCAAGTTTTTAAGTTAGTTCTAGCGAAACTGAGAACTTCTCTACACTTTTTTACAAAAGTTTATAAGCAACGAATGGTCTTCATCTACCAACTGACAACATATCGATCGATCGCCTCGGGGAATTGAACTGAAGAATATGAACAAGATGTTCAACTTTGCACACTTAAATACATCATAATTGAAAAGGGGGGCCATGAATACCCAGTAAGGGTAGCATTATATAGGGGATTTTTGAATTAAAGTATCTATATATATTGATTTTTCATCGCAGTAAGGACAGTAGAAGTTCGTTTTATGTATAAAAGAAACATTCGCGCTTTTAAATCCTTTTATTTTATATATATAGATGGCGCGTTATTGCTTTGTGTTAAGTATGAACTGTATATATTGTAAAGAGATACCAGTTAATAGCAAGTCTTGCTTTTAAGTGTAAAGATGGCGTTGTTAGTGCATGTGCGCGTTTGCAGAAAACTTGCACGGAAAGATATATAAAGAAATAAGTGCTGAGGTTTCGCTTAGAGATAATAAAACGTTGCTATGTGGGCCGCGCTATAAAAGAGATAACGTTACAAAGGGAAATCCAAAGGCAACTGGAGAGTGTTTCCAGGAAACATCCGAGTGGGTTATAACAAAATTTACTTCTATAAAATATGCTCTCTTCAAGTAAATTGTTCCCTTTTCAAATATATAATGAACTTTTCATATTTTTATATAAAAATATGATATAAATGAGAAATGAAATTCACAATCAAATATCTTATATGAAAATTTAAATCTGTTTTTTTTTTTATTTAAACACAACTGAATTATCGTTTTTTATAATATGTTTGATTTGAAAAGATTGACTTAGTTAGGTTGATACTTTCACCGGATGGTACAATACTTTGCCCAGAATACTTCGAAAAGTTGCATAACTCGGAGACTATGCAAATGGTGCCGATTGGACGGACGACGGTAAGTTGTCGTTTGAGCAGTGTCATATATCTCAACTGCTTCAAGACATCCGGTTTAATAAGAAACGAGAAGCTCGCTCCTTTACATCTCCTAATATAACAAATTTATATAAATAAAATTTATTGAAACTTTCCAACAAATATAGTCGCTACTCAATGATGCTTGCTATCACATATTGCCTCCAGACCAAACTTAATATAACGAGCGATATGTTGACTCCGTGTCCAGAAAACTAAAAGCTGGGAGAAGTTATATCGAAAAACAAAGTAACTCAAAAAGAATATTTCTAAAAAAATAAAATAAATTAAAAGTGGCTGTGATAGGTACATTGCCTTGTGTCAATTTAACAAATGTTTCTTGAATGAAAAACAACCATATTCGCATGGAGATATTTAGAAAAAAAAAACAATGTACACAAAGTTTAATAACTTAAAAAATGATATGGGCCGAACATGAGTGGAACTTCCATGTGTGAACCATTGTGACCAATGGGGAAGTCCTATGGCACTACGACAACGAGAGGTGGACGCAGGCACGCAGTGCCGTGAGCTGCTCCTCGCCGAGCTGCAGACGTTCCTCGACCTCCCGCGCCTCCAGCTGCAGACGGGACTTAGACTTGAGCACCTGATGGTACTCCTGCATCTCGGGCTCGGAGAAATGTTTGCTCAGCATGGCGGCGATCTGTGCTCCGCGCTTGTCAATGCTGTCCTTCAGTCTCCTAGCGTCGATATGCTGCTCTGACAGCTTGGCTTTCTTCGCCTCCAGGATTTTCTGCATCAACCAATCTTTTAGCAGGGTCGAGATGTTTGATGACACACACATGTTACTTATCAACACAGTATCCCTCTCATGGAAAATTGGAAATGAAATAATGAACGATTTATAAATGTAAATATGCAGTGCACCAGATAATTAGAAGCCTTATCATTCGGGATAAGTAAAAACGTACACAATGTATGACGAATTCGTTTTTGAATGAATCACCTAAAGAAAATCCCAAAATGATACATCCTGAAATCTACTTTATCATGAGAACTCTTTCTCAAATCATTCATCAATTCTTTCTTCTGGGATACAACCATAGACATTTTAAAGAAGGTAAGGTTTTCGTTTCAACACTCGGGGTTCATTCATTATATTTAACACTACAATATTATAGAATTATCATCCTTAAAATTCAGTAATCATATTTCAAGCCTCTTTCTAACAATTTTCTATACGCACGGGCCAAAACAAATATAGATCATTTACCTATCTTCAATAGAAGTTCCATATTATACCTGAAGAAATTTTGAACTGTGTTTATTGTGAAATAATTGGGAAATATGCTCATTTATAGAAATAATAAGGGTTTTCATATTTTTTGGAAGAGTAAAAAAGTTGAAAATATGCCCGCAAAATATCGATAGGCTATATGATCGCTTAAAATATTCTTGAGAGCAACATCGGTGATCTTCGCGGCGACGTGGTTTATAAATAAGCAACAACACCCCAGCTATCATCAGGCCATTGAAGGAAGTACAAACATGTTCATTTTCCAGTTTGGAGATGTGATATTGATGACTCTTTGGTTACCTGGAGAAGCACTCTCAAATGTTGGAGAAACGGGTCAAACATAAAAGCGGCGGGAGCCGATAAACATATACTGAGTGAAGAGGTACACAATTTAGTGAACAATAAAAACTTTCTAATCAGTCGCTTCACATCACATATAGTTCGAAACTCGTGCTGATCATCGCCGCAGTTTTACTTTTACTCACATAAATCTAGTTCCGAAAATCATTTGTGGTTGGAAGTTGATTCAGAAAAAAAAAAACAGCCACATCAACCAATGTTTATTTTCCCTAAAAACAAGACCATCCTCGTTGATTTTCTCGAAGAAGCCCTCGAACTTGCTGGGGATGTGGATCCTGTGATCCGCAAGAACCTGATTACACTCCAGGCAGATCTGGGTTCTTGGAAAATTTCCAGGCGTCCCTTCGTAGGGCTTCGTCTGTGTGCGTACTTTTAATTTAATTGAATCTGAACTTTTGCGTTTCTTCTCTTGTTGAATTCTGACTCTTTGTCAGTGTAGACAATTGACAGTTGGTCAATAAAGTTCTTTTTAATTGTCAAATTGTCACATCAACCAATGATTTATTTAACTCTCGGCGTTTCAGTAACCTGCTGTCACTCTCCACAGGGAAACCCAGCCACATACACGTTGTCGGATATGGGGGAACTGTTCTGAGATTTCTATTCTGCTGTATATAGATACTGATCTTAGATATGAAGGATTCTAAGGTCAATCTTTCTGATTTGGTAGTTTTATGTTGTATCAAGATTGAATTGATGGCTCGGATTTAAAACATGTTGATAAATGAGTGATCTCTAGCATCCTTGGTTTTGTATTTGCCTTGTTTGTTGTTATGTTTATTTATTTGGTTTCTATTTTCCTTCAGATTTCATGGATAAACATTCTAGACATGTTACTGAGTAAATTGAATTTTGTTTGTGTTGTGGGTTCTGAATTCTTATTTGTTTTTGTGATGGGCTCTCTTTCTTAGAACATTTTCAATAGTACTGGGGCGCTGCGAAAGAATCTCATTTAAAAAAAATCTTTATCTGAAATAAGCCTCACACATTAGCGGTATCAATCAATTTTATAATGAAAATGCTTGGGCTTAAAAGAAATTTATACAAATCTAGCATAAACCAAAGTTAGTGCACATAAGGTATAAAAATGAGGGAAATATAGAAAAAGAGAAGCATGCTTTTCCGGACATTCATTATGGAGGTTAGACAGGGTGGTCTGACTGACCCGGTATGGGGCCGCAGGGCCGAGGGCCTCCAGGGCGTTGTGGGCTCGGGCCAGGCGAGCGGCCACGGACAGCAGCAACGCCACGATCCGCTCGGCCTCCTGTAGGTGCTGGTGGAGCCGCTCGCACTCCGCCGGGCCTGCCAGCTGGGACAACCGCCGCTCCAGAGCCTGACCCCGGGCCTCGGTCGCCTCCAGCTGCTGCCGCACGGCCTCGCGGTCGGTCTCCAGGCTTAGCTGCTGCTCCTCCACTTGCCGCACCAGCTCTTCTTGGCTCTGCGATATACCATGGCACATCTGTGGCTAGCTGTCACTTTGACTCAATTCCTCTGATTTTCACAATCCCCTTAGTGAGTACAAGTAATCAAACGGAGCACTAACATTTTGTAAGTGAGAACTACTTTCTACACCTACATTGTAAACAACCGCCAACCCTATCATGGTTATTTGTGCACTTGGGCTAAGGAATAAAACAATACAATTACCATTGCATATTTAATGCAATACCAGTATCAATAAGATACAACTGACTACATTTTTATAAAATATCGGTGTGAGTACGTAAAGAGTTTAGTAAAAAGTGAAGGAGTAATCTCAACACAATCTAAAATTTACCGAAGGTTATAATTCTTAAAGAGAAAACCCAAAGAAATTATACATTGATTGGAAACTTTTTACATCTATATGCAAATAAGGTGGCGATGGAATTTAAAATAATAATCTGAATTATTCACAGTTTCTATTTATTACTATTCAGGGGTACACGAAGAATGTTAGCAAATAACAGATCTTCTTTGGCCGTATGGTAGTGACACGCGCCTCGTGAAGTTCTCGCGCGGTCGACAAAAAAGTTCTGAATTGCAAAATAAGAATTTCTAACGTTTCTCGTTGATATTAATCATAACTTGGTAAACATAAAAACATGATATTTAGACAACATGAAACATTAGCTAGTTATAAATGTTTTATCCGCTTATAATATGAGTTTGCAAAATATCATAAGAAAAACAATATTAACTGCACATGATGTGTTTCACCCTCCTCTCTTACAAGTACCAGAATACAAAGCGTAGACTACAATATACAGGATTATATATGTCTCCTATGTAGCTGGAGTAGGTATTACCCATACACAGGCAATTTCAAACATTTGACTTGTAACAGCGCATTAGAAAAATTATTTAAAACTAAAAATACTTACCAAATAATACAGTAAAAAAGCCTTAATCTATCTTCGATAAAATAAACCAGTGTGGAAATTCTGAGTGTTTAAAAAGACGATGTAGAGATAAGTTGGTTTAAATAGATCACTGGGGTTGAACGGAACATTATTGCATTCTGGAGCAAGGAATCGGTGCTACGCGGGCATTGTACCGTTAAAACTTTAGGCAAAGTGTGAAAAGAGCACATGTTTAGCGATAAAATTTAGCTGATATAGCTTAAATACTCTGCTAGTAAACTTGATTGTTGTGAAGGTGTCGTTTATATATGTAATCATTTCATTTCAGCAGTCGTAAAGTACTTTTAATAATATAAACCAAGGAGATAAACTCTCCCATGGTAGGAAGTTAAAAAAAACGGATGACCTTAGAGTTTACTGATATCTCATTTGAGAAATAATAGAAAAAAATAAAAATGTCAGGTGTTGGAATTTCCACTAGATGGCGCTCTACCATCTAAAAAGCAAATTTGCTCCTGGTCAGGATATGCTTTCTCTATTTTTAATATGATTGGAGGTTGGATTACTTCATTTCACGTCATTTTTTATTGGTCGTTTGTCAGATGTGTCGCTTATGGGAGATTTCATGGAATATTATATCGTGAGAAGAGCTCCAGAAGCCTATGGACCAAACAAACTGCGACAACATCGGGGCACTTACCTGCTTGGAATCTATGGAGGTGCCGTTCTCAATCCTCAGGTGGACGTCCGCAGGGGGGTTAGTGGAAGGTGAAGAGGTCCGGCTGCATCATGGACGTTAGCAACTTGGAGCCATTTACATCCCTATATTCATGTTTGGTTAAAACCTTTACCATGTATTTGGTAGAGTCAGAAATAATAGAGCTGACCTCGATGGCAGATTTTAGACTCTTGGCCTCAGACATTTTTGAGCGTAAGGCCAGATGAACGATTCATAAGTAGCTTTTCAAAAATGCGCCATAATAGATCCTACGAGATGGAAGTTAAATACGTTTCTTCTGGAAATTGTCTCTTATTAGATTGTTAGTTAGATCATATCAGGCCTTTTGGCTGAATTCAAAATGTAGTGTAGATCATATCAGGGCAAGTTATTTTGATTCTACAATGATGGTTTCTCAGTAAGGCCGCATCTCATTGGATAGAGCTTTCTACAATCTTAGGGAACAGAAGACAACGCCATCTGTAGATCGAGGATGAAATAATTCAATGCTATATGTTCTTTTTTTTTACTAATGTATTTTCTGTATTTGCCTTTGAGCAAAAGAGCTGTGCTCGGAGCAAAAATATTTGTGACATTTCTGCTATTGAACAACACTTTTCTTATACGATGGATTCTTACCTCTTCTTATAATTTCGTTGAACCCCCATCACCCCAAGAATAAACTTTCAAAGGTAGACTATATAAGCAGAATGAACAATGTAATAGTTGTAGCTATCTGAGGAATTAAAATAACGAAATCCATGGGAAGAAGGTCTACTCTGATGAGCCAAGCCTTCTCAAAGCTTCTTCAAATTTCAAATCGTCATTATTTTAGATGTCGTATATTTTTAAAGAATGCAAATTTTGTTCAATCAATATATTTGTTATTTTGGGGGCAATAAACAAGGAGATTAGATTTTTTTAAAGCAACTAAATGATTAAGCTCAACATAATTAATTCACTTCTAGGGGAAAATAATCCGATTTCTCTGAGCAAGTAAAAAATTGACACATAATGAAAAGATAATGCTTAAACAACCATCTAGAGGATGTAAAGCTTGCCCGTAAAAAAATGTGAAGCCAAAATTAATCAATATATTTTTTAAATCCATTGAACAAAGTCTCTCTTATGCGGGAGGTGCCATAACCTGCAGTTTGTGGCTGAAACCACGTTGCCCTATAGTACAGGTGTTTGCATTTTAAATATGTTAACAAGCTATTATATCTCTGAATGGCCTCTTTAAGAGATTTTGCTGTATATTCAATAAATCAATATATTTTAAACCTTAAAATTCAATAAGAAAAGTGAGGAAGAAAGTATACTTAAAATATAAAATGAAAGGATTTAAAAGCACGAATGTTTCTTTTATACATAATACAAACTCCTACTGTCCTTACTGCGATGAAAAAATATATTTTGGGAGGGTTCACCACTGATGAGCCAAGCCCTCCCAATATATTTTTTCATCGCAGTAAGGACAGTAGAAGTTTGTATTATGTATAAAATAAACATTCGTGCTTTTAAATCCTTTCATTTTATATGTATAGATCGCGCGTTATTGCTTTGTGTTATACTTTAAATATCCTCTTTCATTTTAATTTATTTCAATTTAAAGCACTATGTCCCCCTAGGGAAACTTGCGCTGTCATAAATGTATGCCTTTACATTTGTCTATACATATATATTTACAATAATTTTAGGCCGTGAATTAAATAGTCGTATGATGTTAACAATGAGAAAGAGAGAATAAAAAAACGAGAAAAAAGAACTGAGTACAAAAGAAAGAAGTGTCTGGCAATATGTACAATGAGCATAATATAAAATTCAGCTAAAGCCCTTTAAAATTTTATCTATTTTAAAAAAGATACAAAAATAACTCTATGTCAAGTTGCTGAGAAACTAAAGAAAATAATTGGCCTTTGAACAAGTGTCTGTTACCATATCTCTAAGATGAAACGTCCCATTGTCAGTCAGCTAAACAAACAACAATTTAGAAGACACCGTGAAAGAAATAAGTCATTTTTAAAGACGCCTTCTTTTATCATTTCCTGGTGTGTCTCGGGGAAAATTACCCGATCTTATCAAAGTTTCATTTGCTTGGCGTAAATAAGTCCATTCTTTTCCTCATTTGTGACGGCCATTAGAGTGCACGATCTAGGTCGACCTGTAGAGTCGATGTTTGCTCACTGAGAGATGGCCAAGGTCACCTGCTGCCATTCGACAAGACAAAATTCCAGAAATATTTATATAAAAGAGGTCTATTAGAAATACCAAATTGTTCCTGCTGAGAAACTCAACAAACTGATATTCACCTTATATCCATCCGACTGTCCGAATTTTACAGAAGTGATACATCGATTGTTTCCTGATCTAAATGATTTAACTCTCTTACATCAGCCACGCTGTTTCTATAAATTTTATGAACTCTGTCGATTAATACAACAAACAACAAAAAGGCTTTTATTAGGGCCCATTGTCCTGTATGGATTCGCCATACAACAACAAAATAATACGGTAATTTTTCCTCCCTTTCCCCATGTGCACGTGAGCCTTTGTTTGAAAAGGGATTTATTTACATATCTGTTCTAAAACTTTCCTCACTACCTCTTTTGTGTATGAATCTATTTACAATTGATCTGTAGAAATTATAGAGTTCTATTGCTATATTTTTCTTTTCTGAAATAGTTCTCAGCGTCTTCAGTGGGTTGCTAAATCTCCAGAAGGTGTTTTTAAGGTCGATTAATACATGTAAATTTGTAAATATTTTTTAATTCTTAAGTTTTTTTAATTTAGTTCCTCTGTAATAGGCGCAAATATTTCAATATCGCGCCTGGTGTTGATTAATAAATAAAAATAAGACATACAGTTGATAGCTACGCAGAAAGATATATGCGATGGTAAAACTGAATCCTACCAACTTCATATTTAGATGCCGAATTTAAGAATGCAGGTGCTATCTCAAAAGAGAACTAATTTTGGATTTTATTGTTTCAAAAAGACAAAGCTCGCCTCTCCCGTCAAAACTAGACGCCATCTACTAGACGCCTTTGTCTCTTTAGATCAATAACCTCCAGGCAAAATTTCCATCTTTATTGTTTCAGTTTCAGTATTTGATAGCTAGACCAACACACCAATGCAATAATGCAGGCTTGTTACTTTAGTGTATAGAGATGCTCGACTATGCACTTTTACAACGTATCTTAGTCGTATCTGATTACTTAAATCTTTAATGAGGTAATACTCCAAGAATGTCCCAAAAGTACTGGAGGAGTGTGGGAAATGATTTATTACAAGGTCCTATCTCCTAGGAAGGGAAAATCCCAATCTGGCTTTTCCAAGAGGCAGAAAGGTGGACGGATGCCTTAGGCTGATAGAGGAGGGCATTCACACGCCCTTGAAGTTGGGAATGGCTTCTAAAGAAGTATGAATATGGGTGCGGAAAACAAGGTAAACCAACCGCATTCCCACAGGATTCCTCAATAAATGTTCCAACAATGAATGTACAATATCTTGTGCTGAAAGACTATGGCAGCTGTCTCATGCAGGAACCTGATTCAAAGATTCAGGATAACATTTAAATCTTTTTTTTTTTAATTGGACAAAGATTAAACGTCTCCAGTCAGGTCAATTGCGCCACTAAAACTTCTAAAGTGATTAACTTGATAAATTACCTCGCAGAGTTAACTCGCTATTAAACGTTATTATTTGAACGATTTTACAAATCAAAGCCAATTCTATAAAATCCATTCAAATTGGTTTGTATTTATATTAGAGATGGGTGCAGACTTTTGGTAAACGAAAATAAAGATATGAGAATAGAAATAAATATTAAATCTTCTTTAGTGACCAAATGGACCGATCAAACAATGCATATTTTGATCATCTCTAGGCAGAATTTTATGATTATTGAATGAGCCAAAGTGCCATAGAATTCGAGCAAGAGCCTGTGCGTATGCCTAGGCTATGTCCTCATCAAAACAGGTGGGGCTATGATCCCACGTGACGTGTTCTGAGACCGGTTGAAGCTGCTAAATTGCTGATGAATACATTATATTTTTAAGGAAGATTAAGACAATGGGAAAAGAAAGTTATTGAATTCCTCGTCAAAATTCTTTGCATGTATTTCAGAAAGCTGTGTAAAGAATTAGAAGCTAGGAGTCAAAGAACTCAACTCCCCAGCGGCAATGGGACGTTGGGAAATAACTCAACAACAGCTAGTGTAACTCTATTCTTTTTTTTTTAAATCCCAACCAGCAGATGAGTTCTATACATTAATGATATAAATACTTTTTTTCATTAATTTACAAGTAAGAAATAGAGATGTGGAGCTCGAAGACCCTACTCAACAGATTATTTTAAAACATTGTTTTTTTTTTTAAATTACATCAGCCTTGTAGAACGAAATATTTCAAAACTAACTATTTCTCTGAAAAGGCGAGTGTAGTGAAGAATTACAGATATTTGCCGAGTTAAAATATATTGTAATTTTAACAAGCTTTTCTTGATTTGGCATGTATCTCAGTAAAGATATTTAATATTACATGAATATGATAAAATCTTGGATGTCTTTTAGAATGAATTGTTATCACCTATAGGTTAAACTTGGCATTGTATAAAACTTCGGATGCATGGCATATAGATATCAGGACTAAGACCGATCTTACCTACCCAGAATACTGTACAATATTGTGTTATATAATCGCCTGGAGCAAATTCATAAAAAAAATTCGCCCTATGATTTCGCGCTTTTATGACTCCACAATATATTCTAGTTTGTATCAGGGTGCCGAGATAAGCCTCTGGTGGTCCTAACCAGCTGAACGGCGTAAACTTTTCTGACAACAGCAGCATTAATAAAGTTATGTAATAATAGAAGGTTTCATAGAGACCGCACGAACACAAGTGACTGTACTATAGAGTGTGGTTGTACTATGTAGGGAGGTACCTGGATGCTGGGGATTGGTCGTCTGGATCATCCAGCCCGGTCAAGAAGTCTGCCAGCGTCTTCTGCTTCTCTCTGGGCACTGCGAACACATCGATGGACTTATTACAGCGGCCATGTACAGTGATCTCATCTTTGGACATGAGTCATAGATTTTATTTATAAACAAGTCCTCTCTCAACATGCTGGTTGTGTATTCTAAAACACTGTCTGAAGATCACAAAGTTTGTTATTTGCAAACTTAATGATTCACTTGATCTTTGTACCATGGGAACACATTCGGTCGTTTTGGCATGGATCACTATAGATAGCGTGTTTATAACATTGCGTGGGGCAACATGTATTGCTGTGGGCCTCGGTGTATCAGGCAGTACTACTTCTATATACGTCAACTCTGATTTCTAAGCATGGTTTACAGTGTGTTGGGGCTTACAGTTTAACATAATACTCTGTTTTAATTGCTACAGTTTTTAAGGATGAATAAAACATTTTGTATTGAAATACAATTATAAAAATAATGGACGGGCCTTATCGACCCACAATTAGGCACATTATAGCACATACTCCAGAATCTAAATCATATTGCTATCACAAATTGAGTTCACTAACAATCTTAAACAGAGTTATGGGAGAAATCACCATTCACTACAGCTTGTTGTAGCGCCTTATATCCATCAAGAATACAAGCTCGTGCAAGCTCAACTCTTCAGTTCTCTACGTATTTAGGTAGATGTGGTTATATCAGAGTGGCGCTTATACAGAATACTTATTGTGTCTCGTCACAGGGTGATTCTGTCAACTTGGGGACATTTGCAAGATATGTTCACACATATAATGAAATCTATAAGATATGTAAAACAATGATCCAATGATACTTCTGTCTTGGACAGAACTAAAAACATGCAGACTGACAGTACAGGTCGCTCTACACCCATGAGCATTGATATTTCTAAACTCCTCTGACAGAGCTAATGCCAAACATTATCGACTTAATTTGGTGTAATCGTTACAACTCACACACGATCCAACACACAATATCACTAGAGAAGTCAAACTGAAAGAAAAAATAGATAAAAACAACAACAAAACAAACCGCTTCCAATTTACTGAACTCATCTGTTATAGTAGGCGCGATCAGTGACTGAAGCTTCCACCTATCAGAGTAGTAAGCGAACATGGTGAATTATATTTCACGAATAAACATTTAAACTGTTCTCTATGGTTCACAGATAGAGCAACAGAATCGACGTTAG
This sequence comes from Cordylochernes scorpioides, assembly GCA_030710605.1. Taxonomy (NCBI): domain Eukaryota; kingdom Metazoa; phylum Arthropoda; class Arachnida; order Pseudoscorpiones; family Chernetidae; genus Cordylochernes; species Cordylochernes scorpioides. The sequence goes on along the minus strand of CP092875.1, from coordinate 51,067,080 downwards.
AGGATTGTTGAAAATTGTCTAATTGTTAGCCACAAACTGAAAAAGTATTTGCATAATTAATTGCATATACGTTGATAAATAGACAAGACCGTCACAGAAGGCTGCTAGAGACCATCAAAAAAATTCAACCACCAACTGTAACAAATATTTGTATATCTCATAACATCTGAGGTGTTATATTGTCAAGACCATTACAGAAGGCTGCTAGAGAACATCAAAAAAATTCAGCCACCAAATGTAAAATTATGTACATAATTAATTGCTTATACGTTGCTAAATAGACAAGACCGTCACAAAAAGCTGCTAAAGACCATTAAAACAAATTCAGTCACCATCTGTTAAAGTATTTGCATAATTAATTGCATATACGTTGATAAATAGACAAGACCGTTACAGAAGGCTGCTAAAGACCATCAAAACAAATTCAGCCACCAAATATAAGGAAATGAGTATATTTCCTAACATCTACGGTGTTATTTGGTCAAGACCTTTACAGAAGGTTGCTAGAGGCCACCAAACAAATTCAGCCATCAACCTCTTGATCTCACTTCCGTGGTCTATGGACAGAGGAGGGTTAAGAGCCTCACGAGCGGTCTAATGACCATGTGATTACGTAGACACTTGCATCACCGGCGGCCTTATCTCCCAGATTATGGCCTGCTAGAACAAAGGCCTCCCTCATATAAAAAGGGATTTACGAACTGTGGCCGGCCATCATCAGACGGACTAGGAAATATGTCTCGCGGAAGAATAAACCTCCGTTTATGAGTGGCCAGGAAATTAGGTCTTCTTTGTAGTTCCTTTGATCCATCAAATATAAACAATCCTTAGACTTTGGTTGCACATACTGCCCCCTGCCATGTGTCTTTATAGAAAATTCTCTGTTTAGAACAAGAATTAGTAGCTGAAATTTATTACCCGTATATTTGTCTTTCAAAGAATAAAATAAATATTACAAATCAACTCTATTGATGTTAATATGTACTCACATGCCATTATGAACCAAAATAATTCTTTTTACACGCATATTTTCTAATATATAATAAGACACACACTACAAACATTCATTAAACACACAATATTCATTTTATTAAATTACTCGTAATATTGTTATTTTTCACAGTTTTAACTATTTGCCATTGCTAATTGTTTAACTTTTGTAACGCATCCAGTCGATGACTTTCCAAAAAGACATTAGATAAGCTACAAGTCAGACGACGGCTACACAAGGAAGGAGAATACACCAAGCTACTATGAAGAATTGATAATTTAAAATCGCACCAATGGAATAACAAGAAGGGAAAATAACGTGAGAAACAGCACATCATGATGGGTAGGAATATTTATAAGAAGAACAAAAGTTCGATTTTTCAATCTAAATAGATGTTTGAAGTTGGTGAGAGGACTAGCAAACATGGCTTGACATGCGCAGCACGTAGGTCCACCAGTCGGAGCCACCACCGGACATGCTATAATGATATCATTCTGGAATGATTCTATTGGGCCTCAAGGTCTCAAAAAATGGCCATCGTATGGCTTTCATTATCTTTCTTGAGTGACCAACCGTGAAGCAATATTGCAGCTCCCCCGTCCTAATTGATTTCTCCAGCGCTCACCCGCTTCAGAAAGAATCCCCCATAAATCATCTTATCACCTCCACGATGGATATTTGGAACAAACCCCCGATATATACAGCTCCGTGGATACAGCCGATAAGAAGTTTTAACGGGGTAATGATGAAGTTCAGAGGCGATTGTGCATCTCCTCGTGAGGTAATGATTTGAGGGAATATCTCGCTTAGATCCATTGTTCCACCCTGGGTACAACAATTGAAATAGTGCTTGGATCTATATTTATATACAAGTAGGGCTCTTCTTTATATAAACCTAGAGTTTACTGTGTGTTCAATACAAAATATTACAAACTGCGCCTACAATTATAATTGTGTTTGTTTGTTCCGCATAGGTTTCCACAGTATTGGACGATTGAAACTGCCGCGTGGTGTTAGGTTCAGACGGAGTCAATATCTTTGGCTCAACACTAGGTTATAATGATGATAAAATATAGTAATCCATCCCTATCATCACTACTACTACACTATATTATACTACTACTATATAATAATAATGATAAACCTTTGTTAGTACAATAGTGAAGAGACAAACTAGTGTGCAGAACCTAGAGAATCCGAGACATTTATCCAGTTCATAATCAGATATAAGGAATTTTGGGCGAATAGTTATAATAAATTTGGGAGAAGGGAAATGAAGAACTAAGCTTCGCGGTTGATGATGCAATATTTGTTATATCTAATTTACAACCATCAAAGATGAATATCTCAGTTAGGCGAATGTATGGCGTAGGCTACCATCTACAAGGTAATCTTGGTCTTGTGTTGGGGAACATAAGCCATCAAATCGACCTGCCCACTTTGTGGGAAAGAACTCTTTTAGTAAATCGGTGGCGGAGTCTTTCCCGCGGTGGGCGTAACTAATGAAGGCGCTGTATATATTTTATATATTTATTAATTATTTATTTTATTTTATTATAGTGTTGTTTGATATTCAACAATGATGGAATTAACTCTAGTGTGTGAGCTTTGAAACAAATGGGTCATCTGTTGATATGCGTAACACCAAAGCTAGAATCCTGTGCTGGCCAGAGAGAATATGGTGTCACGGGATACTAACCAAAGTATATGATGTTCGAGCCCAGATCTGCTGGCAAGAAGGAATTGAAGAGAGTTAACAGTAGATTCACCGTCAGTGCAATTCTTCAGTTCAATGACCCCTACAGTGGTATATAGGTGATAGAAAATGGCTCTAAGCACTATATATACAATGTTAAAATAAAAACATAAAGCTTCCAGGGAAAAGATTCTTTTAAAAATATTTTTTATTTAAAAAATATCTCGAGCTTTCGGGCAAGTAAGTCCTTCTAAGGGAGAAAATGCTTTATATGATTAATACGCCAATAAAATATTATTTAAAATTAAATAAAGTCCATTAATTGTTTACATTTGTTTAAAGCAATAATCAACGCGGGCTTCTGTATTGTATTGTATAAAAACACTAAACTATCAGTTGTGATTGATTAGGGAAATGCTCGAATGATTCACAACACGTCATATGTGCAGATTATTACAAGTTCTACAATCTTTGCGTTCTGGTTTTCCTTGACACCGGGAGTTCCTAGAAATGGCTAGCTCTAGGCGATAGAAGTCTATGAGACGAAATTGATGAATTCGCAAACTGATTAACCATTAACTGATAAATAGTGTCTCATCGCTATAGAGAACTGTTAAAATGATTTTTACTGATTATTTAAATTAAACAGCATAAAAATTGTTTACCCATTAATCGGTATAAGTTCGTTTTTCATGCAGTCTAATATGGATTTATAATATAGAGACCCCAATAAGGACAGATAAGATATATTTAATGTTTGTGGGGAAGATTCTCTCCCCTAATCTCTTAAATGTGAAATTAGGAGCATTTAGAGATAAATACGTTTTTTCTATAGTGTAATCGAAATTTTGATCCTTTAACTCTGCTTTTTTTTTAATTCCAAAACATTTTGACAGTTCTTACAGCAATGAGAAAATACTAAGTAGGAAGGCATTGACTCATCAATTATGAATCCCCAAAGTAGTTGTACCAATTAAATCTGCATATGATTTTGTATTAAGACAATATATTTCATATAAAAATGATAATTTTGAGGAATTGATGACAGAATAAATTTTAGAGAAACCAGTAAGCTTTCAAAGAATGTTCCCCCGTAACAAAAATAAGCCTAAATGTGTTGAAAGCGACCTGGAGCGTTCTGGCAGAGTAAAGCTCCCCAAACAAAGATAAGACGGCCGACCTTGCGGAAGCCCCAAGGCCCAAAATTCTCCCCCTGCCATAAAACTGCTTCAACAACTTCCTCCAGACCGCTGCGACAAATTCCAGACTTCACAGACTCCAGTGCTGAGAGATATCTCAGATAACAGATCACAGATGAGGATATCATTTCCCACAGCAGTTCTGTCTATGTTCTGATGTCGAACTGAATTAATTGTTAACTGACAATAGCACTCTCCATGGTGAACGCGAGGCGTAACATTGTATATATGTTAATGTACTTATTCATATATTATTATGTAAATTAACATACGTACTGCCTATTTGCATAATCTAAGAAATATATATTTGCATATTTAAAATAATTTGGTTGGGGATTTCAACCGTCTTGTACAATTACACTGTTACAGAACAGCCTTGGGAGAGAGGAAAGATCTGAATAACCACACACACGCATTTACATATATAATATATTTATCTTTATAAGATAAATATCCATTAAAAAGTGTTTAAAATTTGTAAAATGCCAACATTTTTTTTTACTACAACATACTATTAGTCTTAATAATTTCATCTAATGAGAAAAAGTAAGAATTATATAGTAAGCAGCATCAATAAATTCTCATATCCCATAGTCAAGGTACGAACTTGTATCAAGTTGATGAACTCTTCAAGAGCAAAACTTGAGCAAGAATATCATTTTAAAACTTCGTATCTTGGAGAGAGGCCAATATTTGTCGATACAGACATCAAGACTGGGTCAAGTGTTGTTTTGAACTCTTCAATATTGAGGCTTCACCGAGTGTCTTGAGAAAAGGACATTTTAGAGAACAACTTGACGATATCATTATTTTTGTTACTATAAAAAGAGTTTCACGGAGAATCAACACATAGTGAAAGGATTGCCATGTGTCACTTTGAACATTTGAAGAATTAAAGGAAGTGAAGAGACCACCACTACCAATATGTTGGAGGAACCACCTGACAGAACATTGGTTTCCGATAGACCTCGTCACTCTCGAGATGGATGGATAGCTCTGAAGAATGGAAATCCGATGGACAAATCTGCCCAGGAATTAATTCTGACGCAACGATTCCAGTCTTACACCATTTCTACTTATTATTCCTTATTTAGTTTTCTACGTTTTTAAATGCTTACATTTCAAGTTAATATACTCAAAACTATTGAAGAGTAAAAGAGAAACATAATGAATAAGTTAAGTGTATATTTACAAGAAAATAAGACTTAATCCAAATAAATTAATAGTATGTGACGTTTCAGTAACAACGCTGTTACCGTAACGTCACAGACTATTAATCTATTTGTATTAGATCTTTTTTTCTTGTATCTATAATCTATAATCCAAATTGTGCTTTATCACATAATTTTATATTATTATTTTTGAAGTGAATATTATGAATGTATAAATAAATATTTAAAATATTAAACAGCAAGAGTTAACAAAGGAACCAAGCATGTTAATCGGCTTTGACACGTCATGAGCTTGTCCAAAAAACAAAAAATAACTGGGGTATATATATATTTAACAATGAATGTTGCTATGTATATATAATTTTGATCCAATATATGTTTTTTTACTTAAAGCTCAATTTATGTATTGCTCTATTTTCAAAACGATATATATCTAAAGAGACAAAGGTCGCCTCTCCCGTCAAAATAGACGTCAAAACTAGACGTCATCTATAGATCAATATCCTCCCTGCAAAATTTCCATCTATATATATATATATATGGATGGTTACAAGTGTACCGAAGGTATATTCGGATTTCTCTCTAAAACATCCGTAGTATTACTAGTTTAGTGACAATTGCTTCAGTGAGACAGTCTTGAAATTCTTTAGACAGAAATAGCATGTACGAGTGACCATCTTTACAAAATCGATTATTTTGAATTGCTCCAACAATTAAGAGACCACCATCTCCATGAAAGACTGGCTATGATAGGAATCAGGTGTGACAGAGTGTAGATGACAACAAGGACCCAGCTGACCCAGAGATATCAGAGCGGACGCTACGCTCGGCCGACTGTTCCCTCGGTAGGCCTTGACCCGTGGAGCTAGGGTGTCTGACCTCCACTCCTCAATGGGACTGCTTTGGAACTTTTCTTTAAGTTTCCTGCCGTAGACGGAGGACTGTCTAGCATACTGTTACCATGTTTACTCATCGTACTAGGTAATATTGATGTTTCTACTATCAGGTTCTACCGCTTTAAATATATATAGAGTCGACTTATATATGTATAGTTCAAAATTAAGTACTCCATTTTAAATACAATAAGAAGTTTGAATCATAGAAAAATATGGGCGAACAATCTCGCCGAAATTGGAAAATTTAAAATAAACGCGGTTGATCCAAGATAGGTATTGTATATATAATTGATATAAATTTTCAGGATTCGTGTAACAAAAGAGGCTCCTCTCCCTTTAAATCCGCATATCACAAACTTTTTTTTTTTACTGAAGTGATAAATTAAATGTATTTTTTCAATCCACATTTGAAGGGAGAAGCCCCTTTTTGATAAATATATATACGAGTATAAATGAATAAAACAAAGCATCAAGGGCTGCGTATCTTTATTATAACAAATATATACGAGCTTTCGGGCACATACGCCCTTCTACATGATGTATGTGCCCGAAAGCTCGTTATATTTGTTATAATAAAGATACGCAGCCCTTGATGCTTTGTTTTATTCATTTATAAATCGTACAGGGCTTTTTTAATTGATATACGAGTATGTCGCCTCTCCCGTCAAAATAGACATTAAAACTAGACGCCATCTATTGACAGTCTCCAAAAACTAGCGTATTCAGGTTAGTGACAAAGTCACAACACCAGGTATAGATAACTGTAAAACTGGGAAGCGTCTACCTGGAGAGAGCATGGTTTGGGCTAAGGTCCGCCGTCAGTCGCTTCTAAGTTTCCCAAAGCTGTGTTGTGTCACCGACCCGAGTTCGCTGATTTTCGGAGACGGTCAATAGATGGCGAATAGTTTTGACGTCTATTTTGACGGGAGAGGCGACCTATATTCTAATAGATCATTATTCTCCCGGAAAAATACCCATATATATGAGTGCGCGTGTTCATATCCAAGATGTCAGTTTTATTACCTACGGCTGATTCTAGGTGAATCATGCGTCGCACAAGCGGTGGGTGAAATCCCAGCGGAGTGTAACGGAGAACGTATTGATGAGTGAGCAACGTCGAAAAAAGGTTTGTTCACCATGTCTTAAATATATATTGAATCCAAGCTGAAGTCAAAGTATCGTTACTCTAGTTTGTTCTTATTTATTTCCAAGTTAAAAGGTTTTATTTGTTTCACTGTACTCAAGTTTCGCATGTGCGACGGGCCAATAAAGTATACCTAGTCCTATAACATAGGTTTACATAGTGGCGCCCCACTCAATGACTCCACATGATTGGGTGAAGTAGATGCATCTGCCTTTGTCATTAAGACTGGGAGCACTACTCAGTGGCAGGCCGACTTAGCTCCAAAAGAAATGGCCGCCTCTAACATGAGGAACAGACGCCATGTGCAGCCGCTCCTAACATGGAGTACAAACGCTGCTGATTCTGTATCCCTGGATTAGGAGCCCTTACAGGGTACTATCAGCCGGGCCAGCTGAGCCCATATTTTTTACCGAACTTGTTATTCCTACCCCTCAATGACTCCACAGTACCGTGTGGAGGCCTACCATTCTATAGCTGCACATAGGAGGTGGTCCCATTGACTCGACTGGTGACATTTATAGATTTATTTCTGTAAATAATAACTGTAAATACTATTATAATACAATATAATGCGGCTTATGATTGTAAAACGACATTTGAAAATTATCCCGCATGTGTTTCTTTTAACTAAAAATCGAAATATGTCTAGGGTCGCCTAGTGGACATGGTATCTGCCCGGTAAGTTGAACACTGTGGGTTCGATTCCCATCTCTGGACACTTTATTTTTCCGTTTATCATTATTCTTCACAATTCATCCTTTCATACTTCATCCCTAAGGTTAGAAATAATCGTTATTTCTCCTTAAAATAAATTTCGATTTTTAGTTCAAAAGAAACACATGCGGGATAATTTCAAATGTCGTTCTATAAATGCTACTGTTTTTTTTTTTTTTTTTTTGCTTATCCCTAGTACACGTGGTACAGGCCATGATAATCATGGGGAGTAGAAATAGGCGACTGCTTTTACTGTAAGTGCACCACATGTCTACACATGTGAAAAACAGTTCGACTTTGCACTTACAAATGTGCCAGAGTCCCGTTTGGTTACTTGAATTCGCTGGTGGGGTTGGACTTTTGCAAGAATCGGGGGCCATTGGAGCATTTTTTTTTTTTTTAACATAAAAAAAGTGCCCAATGCGGGAATCGAACCCGGGTCGTAGCGGTCGAAAACCAACGGTTTAGAGCATCCTTCCACCGACCCCCGAATACTACTGTAAACCCTGTAAACACTCTTAGGTTATAATTTTGCCTGTTGAAGAGCGAAAGCCCGAAAGCTCGGGGTGTTATCTTAATAAAAAACATATTGCGTGAGGTTATTCGAATATTTTATAAAATTAATATAAAATTCACACATCACTAAGGTGATAACATAATGTATAGTTCTGAGGCATAATTAAAGGGAGAGGTGTCCATTTAGGTACATGAATATCATTCTCCCGTAACTTTATGTTGTATTTTAACCTGAAAATTAATATATGTAATTGTTATTTTTCATACCAAGGATCATTTTCTTTTAGTTTGTTAGTGTGGTGTATTTCAGATATATATATGTTATTTTTATATCACAAAATATTTACTATTTTTTTTATATGTGTGAGTAGAATGATTTAATAATATTAATTTAAAAAAACTAATATCAAGAAGAAAGCAATGTTCTCCTATAAATCTTCTGATATATTAAAAAATTGCAGCAGAAGATATTTTATGGGAGAGCCGCCATTTTGTTTTTTGCCGGCGTGCCAGACGATTCATTAAAAATAATTTAACAGGCCAATTTTTCGTCGGGTTTTGTTAGGCAAGTTTTCAGCGCATGTCATTAATTCTAACCTCTCCGTATCGCTCACCACGTTGAAAAACAAACCTTATCTGCCGTGTAATGGAAATTGGGGTTGTAAAAATTGGGAGGCAAACAGTTAGCCCTCTGGTAAAATTTTGTTCCATGAACTTAATTATGGGGGGAGATAATTAACTAATTGAGAAAGGTTTAATTACATAAACTTGCTTCAGTATCGCCCCGTATGGGGTCATTTACAGTACCTTTCACATTTTATAATGGTTTGTTTTCACAGCGTGTTGCTAGGTGCAAATGTTTCAGTAACATCAATGTCAAACTTGCAGCTCACCAAAGCTATCAAATATCCTACTGCCACCAGAACCATTAAAAGAAATAAATGTAGATGAGTGAAAGAAAGATGGACATCACAAATCAATATAGAAACTGGTTCTAGAGGAAGCAGCTGACTCCCCCCCCCCCCCCCCGCCAATAAGAAAAAATGGTTGGATAATTTTCCACCATTTGATGGAAGTGTTCAGAAGACAGAGAGAAATAGAGGGAATGGTAAAGCATCAATGGATACAAAATGGCGGTAAGGAAGACGTTGTTCTGGTTATAAGAACACAGAAGAACACATTTTGCTCTATCATTTCTGTACTTTTTGAAGTTATTCTGGATACATTTTTAGTATTGGTTATTGCAAATATGTGTAGGTCTCTTTTAATAAATATAATAATTCTAAATTTATATAAAGATATATAATAAGACTATAGACACTAGCTAATAAATAAATGTTGTTTATATCAAAACAGGAATTTTTGTTCAATTTGAAAAAAAAAAGGAGTAAAAGAAATGAAAACGATACACAAATAAAGAGGATCATTTGACCTAAGGTTCGCTAGTAGTTTCTAGCAATGCTCAAAGAAGAACTGGGATCCTTGCTGCTACACCATAGTCAGAAGGCCGGTAGGAACAGTCACAGACGAGAGGTTCTATTGGACGATAATCTCCTTGCCGACCACTCGCAGATAACGGCCAATGTTGCCGAGGATGAGGATGCTTCAAGACACAAGAGCTATTCTTACGGAGGATCATGGTCTAGTCTCTAACTAAAAATACATCTATGGACTGCGTTAGAATGTGCTCAATGGATTTCTCATCATCTCACGTCCTAATAGCAACCCAGAAGAAAATCGTTTGACGATCTGCAACCGAGAGTATAGGCTTCTTCAAACGTATAGTGATTGATGGCGAAACACGGTGCCACCTTTCTGACCCCGAAACCAGAAGACAGAGCAAAGAATGGCTCACGTGTAGAAGCACTGAAGAAATGCCGTTCCTCTTCGTCTTCTCTAAAATGTTTGGAAACTGTATCCTTCATTGTATGAAGCTTCTTGACGTTTCCTATTTCCTTGTGGAACGGTATTTAAGGCCGAAAGATACCTCCAAATTCTTCAACATCTCTCTTGGCTAAGCTCCTGCACGATGCATGGCCGCCCCATACCGCCAAGACAACTAGGGCGGTAGAATGAAATGGGAAGTTTTGAAACATACCCTCCATACAGTACAGGCCTTTCCTCAGCGACTTCCATCACTTTAAAACTTTCAAAAATTAGCTCAAAGGACAGATTTTTGAATCGGACGCTGAGGTGGGTGCTACGGCAGAAGGGTGGTCACGTTCTCGAACTAAGAAGTTTTATGATCTGTGGAGATTGTGAGGATTGTCCATCAGTATCAGAAATATTAACATGATAATAGTTAATAATCATCAAAAACATTTTTTTTAATGGCATGTTGTAGTACTTTACCACGTTATTTTTATTGGACGCCTCCAGGTAAACATTAGCTGGTTCAGCTGAAATTTTGGTAAAATGCTTTTCTTTATAGCTCTATCGTCATTATCTCTGACTCTTGTATTTTCAATTTAAATTCCCATTTTTTGACGAATACAAGGTAGTATTTATACAGAGATTGATGGGCCCAAGGTTGGGGAGTACTTCTCCAGATAATGAGAGGAACGTCAGTTCTCCAGAGGTTTAACAAAGATGGGGGAGGTTGGGGTCACACTGTCGTCTTTTGACAACCAGTACCTGCGATCTCACTTTGATTAGTTTTCTTTTGAAAAGTTCCTTCAACGGCCCCCGATTATTGGAAATTCCAACTCCACCAGTAAGTACAGGTAATCAAATGAGATTCTGGTAAGTACAAAGTAAAGTTTTTTTTTTTTGCTTATCCCTAGTACACGTGGTACAGGCCATGATAATCATGGTGGGTAGAAGTAGACGTCTGCTTTTACTGTAATTGCACCACATGTCTATACATGTGAAAAGCAGTTCGCCTTTTGCACTTACAAATATGCCACAACCCCGTTTGGTTACTTGCACTTGCTGGTGGGGTTGAACTTTTGCAAGAATCGGGGGGCCATTGGAGCATTTTTTTTTTTAATCAGAAAAAAAGTGCCCAATGCGGGAATCGAACACGGGTCGTAGCGGTCGAAAACCAACGGTTTTAGACCATCCTTCCACCGACCCTCTAGAAAAGTATAGATGATCAATAGGAGATGCACATAGAATGAGGGCAGTCTATGATTATCATGGCGTGTACCATGTTGTGTGAACTTGGGAAATGCTAAAAAAAGGTACTGTGGTAACTCCAGTCAACCAATACATCTAATTCTATGCTAATAACCATAGCGGTGGTATCGATTCCCACTCGTGACTTTCATTTCCTGATCAACTTTTTTCCTGGGGGCAGTCGCCCTAGGAAATAATCAACTCCTGGCTGACCTTTGGTGCCCTTGTGTGTTCATTGGGTGTATTTAAACTTCCTTTTTATATTTGTACGTTGGATTTGAAAAATTAGATTCGTGAAGCCGCGATTTCAAATAGATCTCATTTCCAAGTAATTGAATAGTTTTGTCACACTATGGGTACAATGTAATTGTTATACATTTTTCTGTGAGGAACATAATTATATAGGTGAATTCTGAATAGTTAAAACGTTTTGGAACACTCCGTTCATAAAGGACAGGTTGTTTTTATTTACTTGTGACTAGAGTTTATCTATATGGGTGCCTGACAGAAACATCAGAAAGAACTCGATGTATATTTGTTATTATATAGGTACGAAATATTCAAATATCCCCAAGTAATGGTCCATATGTTTTCTAATATATATAATTATTGAGACGGGTTGTAGAAGGGGTTTTTGCCCGAAAGCTTGCTTCGATATTTTTCTATTAAAGAAACTCTTCTTCTTTTATTTCGTCTTGTCGTCTAAATCTTTCCAAGAAGAATATTATAGTCGATATATAATTATTAAAATATTTAAAATTTTAAATTTAATAAATTCGAACGAATAAAATATGATTTTCAGCAGAGTGTGAGAGAAGCTAAAGTAAGGTAAAAGATTATTTGACAAGAGCGATTTTGAGAATTATCAGTGGTATTTTCATCTTGTAGATTTTCTCATTAAAAATATTCAAAATAACATGTTTTCCAGAATAACATCTTAGTAAAATATTGAACAAACGTATTATAGAGTTCTTCAAAATCCTATCTCAATATCGATTTTATCTAGCACGCACAGAATCATGGCCTCAGAATTTGTAAAAGATTGACTTCGAATAATGGAATTTACAGGCATTCCAGATTATGTTTGGAATCCAAATCCCAGCACCTTAAGTCCCCATAAATAGGCTCGAATAGGGTCGAATTCCTCAACACTGTCATCGAGCATGCTGGGTACATGGATTTCATAATCCGCAACGACCTGTCCGAACTCAAGGCGGCTTTAAGCTCCTGATAAAATCCAGACGTCCCTCCGGAGGGGGCTCCGTCTGTTGTATATATTTCTCCCTATTTTAAAAATGGCTGTAAACCTTCTTCCTACTGTTGACTAGATGTCAATAAACTGTTTTTAATTGTCAATTAGCCCATAAATAGGCTTATAGGATTTATCTAATATTTATAATCTGAAAGCAGAGTATTATTTAAATCATAGCGACTGAATACATTAGAATGTCAATTGTAATCCTATTTAGTTATTTCTTTTGAAGCGCAAACCCTGAAAAAAAATGGATCTCTGAGTAAGAAAACCATTGTCGAAATAATTATGTACTTATTTTAGTTAAGTGGCAGCCATGATTTGCACAAAGATGCAAACGAGAGTCAATCAAAATATACAAAACTGAATTACAGCCTAACGAAGACACCCAATTAAAATTTTGATAAATGTACCTTTATTTCAAATACAATAAAGTGTATTATAATGTAAGTATATGTATTCTTTCAATAAAGTATATTGTAATAAATATGTTTGTATCGTCGCGTTTACTTTATACTGCCTGTTGAAGGGTTTTCACCCGAAAGCTTGCGTTCATTTAAAATTGTTTAAGAAACTTGTCTTCTTTTATTTTATAGATTATAATATTGTAAATAAAGTATCTTAAAATGTCTCTATTTTGTCCATAGAATTGACCTAGCCATTTTTCAGCTAAACACACACACCTTCAAGAAATTTCGTAAGATTACAAGAATTCCTGCTCATGAAAGCAAGCCCGCCCTTAACTGACGAGGGCCATGGACTAATCATGGTTTTCACATGGGCGTTCTGAATGCTCGAAAGCTGGTGTTGTGGCTTTGTCACCAAACTGAGTCCTCTGGATTGTAGAGAGAGCCAATGGTCTCTGTGTCTATTTTGACGGAATAGGTGTCCATTATCTTTTCAAGTCAATATCCTCCCGACTTGAAGTAATTTGAAAATTTTTGATTCAAATAACGAATTATTTGAATGATTTTATTCAATAAATTAATTTGTACAAGAATTATTCTTTTGAATAATCATATATTGATATTGAATCAGAGCTTATAAACACAATAAACGCCATCCTGGGAAGTGTGGAGATTGTACCTCAGATATTGTCATATTATTCTGAAATGTCACAATCTCCTCAATAACTTCAGAAGAGCTAACACATGGAGGAGTACACAGCGTGGCGAGGAGTTCCTCAGGGATACAAAAGGTCAGAATTAAGTACTAAATCTATATTTTTGCCAAATCAAACAAATATCTATGTAGAATGTGCAACTGGAGATAGAACTGGTTAAAATATTGTGTCATCTATCGGACACAATAAGCATATATGAAGTGTACCTGACGTGAAACAATATATGATACCATATCCCAGTATGTATGTGATCACGACATAAATGACGTACCGAAGAGAGAGTGGAAGAGTGTCGAGTCCCCCGCACACTGGTCCAACAGCTCCCGTAGCAAGGTCCCCGAGGCGTGGCCGTTGGACTTGAGGGAGTCCGAGTGGAAGATGACCGTGGGGGCATGCTGACGGATGTTGTGGCGTTTGTCCGCCGTGGAGCGGGGCTTGCGGTTGTTGTTGTTCTTGTGCCTGGACACAGCATTCTTGTTATTTCACCACACACAATCTACTCCTTTCACGTTACATACTTTTTTTTTGCTTATCCCTAGTACACGTGGTACAGGCCATGATAATCATGGTGGGTAGTTAGCGACTGCTTTTTTACTGTAAGCGCACCACATGTCTACACATGTGAAAGCAGTTCGACTTTGCAAGAATCGGGGGGCCATTGGAGCATTTTTTTTTTTAACAGAAAAAAATGGCCAATGCGGGGATCGAACCCGGGTCGTAGTGGTCGTAAACCAAACGGTTTAACCAGCCTTCCACCGACCCCCCAACTCAGACTACTTCTGGAAGGTACAAGGTTCGTACAACTATCTTGGTTGTCCCCTATCGAACTTAGTTTTTATTCCAATCGATACCAATGGAGATTAAAGGGGCGCTGAGTATATTTATTCCTAAAAACTTTAAAGAGGTTTGGTTTTTATTAGAGAACAATATAGACTTGTTAGGGCATTCCAGTAATCAGAGTAAAGGTAGAAGAATGTCGCCAACATCATCTGGCCGCAACAGCTTAGTAAGCAGTAAAGTGCTATCAGAATTCGCTGGGTCGGTGAAATGTATTTATTGGTCTCGTGATCGAGGCTTGGAATACACGAGGTTTTTCCTGACTATCATAACTACCCGATGATTGGGAATATTTACATCTCGCACACCACGCGCGCGGACAGAAAACACAATTGAATATTTAAAATATCGCGAATACACTATTTTAAAATTCACAAAAATAGTATTTTATATTTAAATAAAAAGGCATATTACGAAACTATTTTAGACGCGTAATATTCTTTTTTAAAATAAAACAATTTCTACTGCACTTACTGCAATGGAAAGATTAAATGTAGTGCATCGTAAAAAGGCATATATTGGATCAAAAATCATTTGTTTTACCAATATTTCAGTTGGCTGAACGCCAACCTTTATCAAGTATTTTATATATACAGCAGAACCTGCCTTTAGCGTACACCTCTCTACAAAGGACAGTTTTCATTTTCAAAATTACCCTTTTTACTATTTAGCAACTCTCCGGTAAGAGGACACCTCTCCCTAAAGGACACTTTGGCTCTGCAATTAGGTGTCCTTTACAAGGAGGTTCTTCTGTATTAGTTTTATTATTCATAAATAATTTTTATTAAGCTCGTAACATATCTCTACCATTAATTCCAGCTAGTTAAGTGAATTGTCTACATAGAATCATCAGGTGTATTGGTTCTGAAGTTAAAACTGACGAAATGAATATCAATTTTGGGCATTGAGTTCCCCTATTCCATGTTTCTTCTGGTGTTCTATATTGTCAGAGTAGTCGGCTGTCAAATGGTAAAACGACATCTTAACTGGTACCTCCCGTGAATGATCATCTGGTAAGCGTCCTCACTTCCGAGCGTCCAGTTTTGTGACATCAAATTTATTTGAATTGAAGTGGTTCTTTCTTCAATCAGAGACCACTTTTGCGCGAGACCGGAGCTGTCCTTATTTTATGGTAGCCTCTCCTGGGAGGTTCTACTGTATCGTCTTCAAGGTGTAGAGATCGAGGAGTCAAAGAATTCCAAGGTAGATGGCAGCTACCTGCCTCAATCAATACGATGGCCGCCCTCATTCTGAGGCCACGCCAGCCTTCCGTCTACGTTCTGTCTGTCTATATAGACTGTCTCTGACAGTTTTTGTCTAATCATTCTGAGGCCACGCCATCCTTCCGTCTACGTTCTGTCTGTCTATATAGACTGTCTCTGACAGTTTTTGTCTAATCATTCTGAGGCCACGCCATCCTTCCGTCTACGTTCTGTCTGTCTATATAGACTGTCTCTGACAGTTTTTGTCTAATCATTCTGAGGCCACGCCATCCTTCCGTCTACGTTCTGTCTGTCTATATAGACTGTCTCTGACAGTTGTTGTCTAATCATTCTGAGGCCACGCCAGCCTTCCGTCTACGTTCTGTCTGTCTATATAGACTCTGTCTCTGACAGTTGTTGTCTAATAATTCTGAGGCCACGCCAGCCTTCCGTCTACGTTCTGTCTGTCTATATAGACTCTGTCTCTGTCAGTTGTTGTCTAATAATTCTGAGGCCACGCCAGCCTTCCGTCTACGTTCTGTCTGTCTATATAGACTCTGTCTCTGACAGTTGTTGTCTAATAATTCTGAGGCCACGCCAGACTTCCGTCTACGTTCTGTCTGTCTATATAGACTCTGTCTCTGTCAGTTGTTGTCTAATAATTCTGAGGCCACGCCAGCCTTCCGTCTACGTTCTGTCTGTCTATATAGACTCTGTCTCTGACAGTTGTTGTCTAATCATTCTGAGGCCACGCCAGCCTTCCGTCTATGTTCTGTCTGTTTATATAGACTGTCTCTGACAGTTGTTGTCTAATAATTCTGAGGCCACGCCAGCCTTCCGTCTACGTTCTGTCTGTCTATATAGACTCTGTCTCTGACAGTTGTTGTCTAATCATTCTGAGGCCACGCCAGCCTTCCGTCTATGTTCTGTCTGTCTATATAGACTGTCTCTGACAGTTGTTGTCTAATCATTCTGAGGCCACGCCAGCCTTCCGTCTACGTTCTGTCTGTCTATATCGACTCTGTCTCTGACAGTTGTCTAATCATTCTGAGGCCACGCCAGACTTCCGTCTACGTTCTGTCTGTCTATATAGACTCTGTCTCTGTCAGTTGTTGTCTAATAATTCTGAGGCCACGCCAGCCTTCCGTCTACGTTCTGTCTGTCTATATAGACTCTGTCTCTGACAGTTGTTGTCTAATAATTCTGAGGCCACGCCAGCCTTCCGTCTATGTTCTGTCTGTTTATATAGACTCTGTCTCTGTCAGTTGTTGTCTAATAATTCTGAGGCCACGCCAGCCTTCCGTCTATGTTCTGTCTGTTTATATAGACTCTGTCTCTGACAGTTGTTGTCTAATAATTCTGAGGCCACGCCAGCCTTCCGTCTACGTTCTGTCTGTCTATATAGACTCTGTCTCTGACAGTTGTTGTCTAATAATTCTGAGGCCACGCCAGCCTTCCGTCTATGTTCTGTCTGTTTATATAGACTCTGTCTCTGTCAGTTGTTGTCTAATAATTCTGAGGCCACGCCAGCCTTCCGTCTACGTTCTGTCTGTCTATATAGACTCTGTCTCTGACAGTTGTTGTCTAATAATTCTGAGGCCACGCCAGCCTTCCGTCTATGTTCTGTCTGTTTATATAGACTCTGTCTCTGTCAGTTGTTGTCTAATAATTCTGAGGCCACGCCAGCCTTCCGTCTACGTTCTGTCTGTCTATATAGACTCTGTCTCTGACAGTTGTTGTCTAATAATTCTGAGGCCACGCCAGCCTTCCGTCTATGTTCTGTCTGTTTATATAGACTCTGTCTCTGTCAGTTGTTGTCTAATAATTCTGAGGCCACGCCAGCCTTCCGTCTACGTTCTGTCTGTCTATAAAGACTCTGTCTCTGACAGTTGTTGTCTAATAATTCTGAGGCCACGCCAGCCTTCCGTCTACGTTCTGTCTGTCTATATAGACTCTGTCTCTGACAGTTGTTGTCTAATCATTCTGAGGCCACGCCAGCCTTCCGTCTATGTTCTGTCTGTTTATATAGACTCTGTCTCTGACAGTTGTTGTCTAATAATTCTGAGGCCACGCCAGCCTTCCGTCTACGTTCTGTCTGTCTATATAGACTCTGTCTCTGACAGTTGTTGTCTAATCATTCTGAGGCCACGCCAGCCTTCCGTCTACGTTCTGTCTGTCTATATAGACTCTGTCTCTGACAGTTGTTGTCTAATCATTCTGAGGCCACGCCAGCCTTCCGTCTACGTTCTGTCTGTCTATATAGACTCTGTCTCTGACAGTTGTTGTCTAATCATTCTGAGGCCACGCCAGCCTTCCGTCTACGTTCTGTCTGTCTATATAGACTCTGTCTCTGACAGTTGTCTAATCATTCTGAGGCCACGCCAGACTTCTGTCTGTCTGTGTGGTTAGATTTAATGGTGAGAGAACCCAAGTTGTCCATACTATCGTAGAATTTTCAATCATTTGCTTTCGCAACCTAAAGTCGATGCAAAAATGTAAAGCACCACATATTTAGAGGTTGAAGTTTAACTTTTTAGCACTAATTTTCAAATAGGTTATCTCGAAATACAAATATCTCGTTAATTTGAAGCCCTCCAAAGTTCAATTGGCCGCAGAAAATACCATGTTTGTAGAGTTTGGAATTATTTTTCAAATAAATTTTAAGCGAAGCTTATTCAAATTTGGGATTAATGGATGAAAACATTTAATCCAAATATGAATAGTCTAAAAACACAAACAATTTATATTAAATAATAATTCCAAACTTCAATTTAACTTTGGAGGACCTCATGCACAAATATCGATGTTTGCATGAGGGAAAGGCGGTTAAATGCGAAGAAGATTAAGATGTTAACATAATGTAATAACACTTACTAATAAATAAAATTAAAATGGTTGATAGCTAAACGCCATCTATCGGGACAAATATACCAAAGTACCGCAGCCCTAAAAGCATCCACGGATAGTTAGTTTCTATTGATTTATCAAGTGAGTGATTTTAACGAAATTTGGAGACATTTCAAAAATAATTTTTTTTAATTTGTTATTTATTCCGATAGGTGGCATCTAGGAATCATTAAAGTCCAATTGCATGGTTGTGTTGTGTTGAAATGCCTTGCTATTTGATAAGATTCCCATTCAAAAGTCATATTAGAAACTCCCCCGTAGCCTGGGATTGAAAACTTTCCAATAGACAATTAGACAATTTAAACTTTCCAATAGAGAAAAAAAAAAAACTCGAACCAAAATTCTAACTACACCTTTTTATAAAAAGGTTAAAAATTAAAAGTTCTCTATTTTTCTCTTAAACAGAAGGATTAGAAATATTTAAAAAATTGGATTTCAAGAAAGAGATTAAATTAAAAAGTGCAGTCACGACTCGGAAAGTTTTATTTTGTTCCAATAGTCTTTAACGTTAATCCTTAGCAATGTGGAGCAAACAACTGTGACATTTTATATCTTGCTGCTAACTCGGGTGGAATTCTTATCGTGTCCAGTCTTCCTAATCCATGTCGGGATTATAAACCAAAGAAAAAAACTCGGCCAGTCAAATAGAGACAAATGCGTCAAAGAAAGGTCCCAGCCACTAATGGACAAGACAATTCTCTCCTACAACTTCTAGCACGGCCAAGATTGCAACTTTGTTCCACGACTTATAAACGGAAATTTTTCTTGGAAGCGAAATAAAATTTTCTCTTCTTTCTATATAGAGTCCAACAAAATTGGTGATGGGATTTTTTCTTTCTTGACCAGAGGGGACTTTGAAGGAAATAGATTGGAAGAAAATAGACTTGGTTAATTGTGATCTAATTTTTGGCGGACGGCTATTTCTTTATCAGTTCTTACTTCAATGTGAGAATGTGTGGCACACAGACGGTATGGATGTTTATATTTAGACTAAATTCGATTACTAATTAAGCCTTCTGGGTTTTTTTCTTGAGAAATTATGTTTTTTAATCTTAAACAGAGAAAAACAGAGTTTTAATGTAAAATATCAATTAATATAGGAATAAAATGAAGATTTATTAGTTTTATAAAAGTATAGAATTATAGGAAGGTATAAAGCTACGAGACATCGCCAGGATACAATTGTTGAAAGGTATAAAGCTACGAGACATCGCCAGGATACAATTGTAGGAAGGTATAAAGCTACGAGACATCGCCAGGATACAATTGTAGAAAGGTATAAAGCTACAAGACATCGCCAGGATACAATGGTAGAAAGGTATAAAGCTACAAGACATCGCCAGGATACAATTGTAGAAAGGTATAAAGCTACAAGACATCGCCAGGATACAATGGTAGAAAGGTATAAAGCTACAAGACATCGCCAGGATACAATTGTAGAAAGGAATAAAGCTACGAGACATCACCAGGATACAATTGTAGAAAGGTATAAAGCTACAAGACATCGCCAGGATACAATTGTAGAAAGGTATAAAGCTACGAGACATCGCCAGGATACAATTGTAGAAAGGTATAAAGCTACGAGACATCACCAGGATACAATTGTAGAAAGGTATAAAGCTACAAGACATCGCCAGGATACAATTGTAGAAAGGTATAAAGCTACAAGTCATCACCAGGATACAATTGTAGAAAGGTATAAAGCTACGAGACATCGCCAGGATACAATTGTAGAAAGGAATAAAGTTACAAGACATCGCCAGGATACAATTGTAGAAAGGTATAAAGTTACAAGACATCGCCAGGATACAATTGTAGAAAGGTATAAAGCTACGAGACATCGCCAGGATACAATTATAGTAAGGTATAAAGCTACGAGACATCACCAGGATTCAATTGTAGAAAGGTATAAAGCTACAAGACATCGCCAGGATACAATTGTAGAAAGGTATAAAGCTACGAGACATCACCAGGATTCAATTGTAGAAAGGTATAAAGCTACAAGACATCGCCAGGATACAATTGTAGAAAGGTATAAAGCTACGAGACATCGCCAGGATACAATTGTAGAAAGGTATAAAGCTACAAGACATCGCCAGGATACAATTGTAGAAAGGTATAAAGCTACAAGTCATCACCAGAATACAATTGTAGAAAGGTATAAAGCTACGAGACATCGCCAGGATACAATTGTAGAAAGGAATAAAGTTACAAGACATCGCCAGGATACAATTGTAGAAAGGTATAAAGCTGCGAGACATCGCCAGGATACAATTATAGTAAGGTATAAAGCTACGAGACATCACCAGGATTCAATTGTAGAAAGGTATAAAGCTACAAGACATCGCCAGGATACAATTGTAGAAAGGTATAAAGCTACGAGACATCACCAGGATTCAATTGTAGAAAGGTATAAAGCTACAAGACATCGCCAGGATACAATTGTAGAAAGGTATAAAGCTACGAGACATCGCCAGGATACAATTGTAGAAAGGTATAAAGCTACAAGATAACACCAAAGTACGATTCAAAGCTACAAAGGGTTGGACCGAGCGGTCGGCCACCGTTCACCAGTACCGGTACGGCATGTCGCCCGACCCGAGGGCGGTGCAAGCAGTCCTTGCACCTCCCCAATTATATGCAAATCACAGTCGTGACATTCAGCAACGGCCACGGGTTACTAATAGTTTGAATTCGTGCAGGGCGGGTGTGGACAAATAGATTGTTGTGCGGGGCTAACCACCTGGAATAGCCTTGGGACCATCCCTGTCCAGAAGGAGAGTAAACCAAACTTTGCCTAAAAGGAAACAATAGGAAATATGGCACAGACATTATATTTAAATAGTTTTGTTTACCGTAATCAATGTGTTTCGATCATACGATTACGACAAGAAAGAATTTTATTATGAAAGCATCATTAAATAAATTCAAGTGCATAAGTTCGGTAGGATTGAAAATATTGACCTAGTAGGTTTTCCAAACACATTCTATCCATATACGTTCAACTATTGTTTCAATGCTCTACTGGAATAAAACTCCATTTAAACACACATTGTGAGTTATGAAGAACTTGGAATTTAATCAACATGTATATTCATTAATTAATTACTGGCGCGGGAAGTATACTCATTATTATAAACCAAAATACATTACCTAATACATCATCTGTGGGGCGTAAAGTCTCTGAATCCTCAAACTGTCAAAGATCAGAATGTTAAAACAAATAAGTACCCTACATGTTTGATGGTCAGGTGGTGATGGATCACCACCATACCTAGGGTGAAGTGATGAGACCCAAGAGTCCACTAACGTGACGTTGACCACATGAGGTGACATTGTTCAGAAACAGGAAAAAGATTCTACTGAATAGTGGATAGACATTTTGAAAAATGCAAATATTTCTCTCAATCAGTCTTATTTTCCCATTTAAATGTTAGCCTTCAAGCGATAATCGATCTTCAACAAGCTTAATTAAAAACATCAAAGTGTATATATTTATCCACACAGACACTCTGCGCGCGTATATTTACAGATAAATAAAGGGCGCTTATCGCCTTAAAGCTAGCATTTAAAATGATAAAATGAAACTCATTGCGAGAAATATTTATATTTAAAAGACCTTTCGCAATTCTACCTTGAATCAGTGGACAGACAATTCTGTTAGGGAGTTACTGTAACTACCATTGCTGTTTTAAGGAGAGAGGGTGAACGGCTTCTGACCTGAATTTTGTTCTTATTGTATTACAATGCTGTGATGTCACGGCACGTTAATATTCGCAAGTATACTTATGATAATAATGATGATACAAGTGGAAGATAAGTATGTGTAAAGGATCATCGCTAAAGGGTCTTCCCAACCATAACCAAAACTTTACATCCTTCAGAAACAATATCTTCACTATTATAAAATGAAGCTTCCAGGGTTAAGTTTCTTGTTCAATTTTTTTTCAATCTTTCGGACTTGTCAGTCCTTCAACAGGAGTATCACGATAATAAATATGATGATATATATTATTTTAATATACAAATTAATTTAAATATTAATGATATTGAATGGGGGAGAAAATATATATTACATTCTTTGTGTGTTATAAACAATTTTTGAAAATATACGTGCATGGTGGAGGATACGTGCTGCTGGTTGAATGATATCTCGAGATCTCAAATTAAACCCAATAAATTCGTGAACTATTGTGGTATATATAGAAGACTGCCTATATCTATAGGGTAGTATCTTTACTACTTTGGAACAGTGCAGCGGGTATATCAGGAGTCCATTAGCGAGAGAAGACAGTGCACAAATGTAGACTGTTTCCTGAAACGAACAAGATGTTTTACATTCTTCTTTCTCCGAATTTGTCTCTTGTTGCGGGATAATTTATTGGATGCGCGGCGGGTTAATAACCAAATCAGGATAATTCCCTCGAATTAATTAATCTCCGGTAATTTTAATTACATTATCGGGGCCAGTGCATCAATCAGGCTATTGTGATCTTACACTCCCAACATCTTAATGATCCTCTAGCAGATCTGCAAAAATCACGTTATTAATGATTGTGGATTCCAATTATCTCGACCCGGTGTGTGTGTATATATGTCTATTTAATTAATTCCCCGAGCATTCTGTGGCACACAATTGCAATTAGCCCCCTTTCCTAAAAACAACAACCACCTTGATGCATTCCTTTTTTTCTATGTGTAACTTGAAGAAATGCGTGCGGGAATTATACATAAATTAGGAATTACTCGTGATCGAACTAATTAGAGCGGTATCATATGTATATATGTTGGAGTGCATACACACTATATTCTTCAGTTTCACTGATTCTTCACAAAGTCTCTGGTTTGTCCAATGGCCTCTCTATCTTGATCTCTTCTATCTCTTCGTGGTTTCGACTTTTTCATATCCAGTCCAATTATTTCACCTTCCAGAACTTCCTTCATCAATCCATATACACATTTACTCTTAATTTATGTCCTATACAATTATTCTGCATTTTTCTGATGGGCCATCCACAAACACTCTTTATTCCTGATTCTCTCATCCCATATCATGGCTATATACACTGTAATATAATGTGTTGCACTTATATATCTCATTACTGTTAAAGTCAGTCTCAACTTTCTATATATTTTATTTGTGGTTAGGGTACTAGATGTATATATCTCACAATAGAAAAATAAGATAAATTTAAAATTTTACAATTGATGTTTATAAAGGTAATAGCCCGCAAGATTTAGGTGTTATGTAACACACTATCAGAAAATAAGTATAACACTTCGAGAGATACACATTATATTATGTTATTGAATATATACGTGGTGACACATTATACAGTTTAGGTGTCCGGTAATGTCCACAAACCATAATGTCCACGACCACAATGTCTCCTGAGACATCATACTTCAACTGACCTGTCCGACTACCAGTGTAGAAATGGTAATTCTTCATCACCCACAGATATGCACATCAGATTCGTCAGAAAAGATAAAGTTTGAGGAAAATTATTCATGCCAACCAAGTTCACAGATTTGTGAAATTGTATCTAGTTCTCCTAATCTACAAATATTTGTGAAATAAAGCCGATATGACAGGTAGCCTGGAGGGCAGAAGACGTGAAGACGCTAGCACAATAGGATTCTGAGACTAAGTAAAGCCTTTTAGCCTTTGCTCCCGGATTATTATAGTAGAAGTTTCGTAAGCTGATTTAACCGGACTAACTAGTAATGAGATATAGAGGGTGGGTCCCGGGAAAGAGGTCGCGCGGGTTTAATTAGCGTAATGTTGGCGAACAAAAGCTGAGTGTCCCAATTATTGGAGTAATACCACAGAGAGAGATGTCCCGGGGCTGGGTGGGGAAACCAGCCTGATTGGGAGGTCCTCACAGACTTCTGGTGTCATATACTTGGAGCTAGCACCGACACACTTAGCTTAGTTGACTGCTGGTCTTTTGGTCTAACTTTCGGTCAAGAGAAAGAGATTGAAACTGATTTATTACAATGTCCATATAAGATTATATAAGGTTAAATACAGAATAAATATAAATATGAATAAATACGATTATATAATTATAAATATATGAATAAATAGATATAAATATATAAAATAATATATATTGAAAAATATATAAAAATTTATATATACAAGTCGTCATTGGTGGCGCCCATCGCGGGAAAGATTCCGCCACCGGTGGACTGCGAGAGTTCTTTCCAACAGAGTGGGCAGGTCGATGTGATGGCTGGCGTTGACCAACTTAAGAGAGAGAGAGAGAGAGAGGGATAGACCCGGGTTCGAACCCTGAATTGGAGCATTTCTTTGAAATATACGTTGTTTCAAAGGTATAAACCTTTGAATGATTTTTGTCCAAATATGCAAGCCTACCACTAAGTTCAAGTTATCAAACGATATCATATGTTAGAGATTACATAGCTTCTACCTATGTGGATACTTACATTGTAAGCTTTACCCTTCCCCACCAAGATTAGCATTCCAGATGTAAGGCAGATGCTATTAATAGAAACATGTCAAAATTAGAGATGCTTCTCTGAGTGAAGATATTTAAACTTTATCCTTGTCTCAACAGTGATTGCGATCAGAAAGAAGTAAAATTTCGAGATCTGGAACGATTTTAAGGAAAGTTTCATAGTAATTTCTTACTTATCACTACACATATCATAATAGCGATGTTATGGATAAATTAAATAACCTATATAGCAAATGAAAATATTAAGACGCGAATTTAGAGCTTTAAAGAAGCGGTCGGTAGATTAAATTGATGAAATCACTGGGAGAGTTAACCACTGATGAGAAAAGCCCTTCCAATTTTTTTTTTTTTTTCGAAGTAGAGACAGTAGAAATTTGATTTATTTGTGAAATAAACATTCCCGTCTTAATGTTTTCATTTGTTATATATAGATGATGCGTTATTTCTTTATATAAAAAACATCTATTAATTATAGATAGTTATCATTAAATGGTTTATTATTCAACCGGCTGTTTCCAGATAGAATAGCTCGAGAGCAGTTTGTGAATCACCACCGGTGAAATATAATCCGCAACTTGACACATTCCTGGTGTCAGCCTCGGTAAATTCCTTTCTTTTCACGATATGGCACAATTTGGATTATAGATTATAAACACAAGGTAATAAGACAAAATCCAAATAAATAAATAGTGTGTGACGCCTCGGTAACAGCGTTGTTACCATCCTCAGATGGTATCATTCAGCACTTTTGACTGAGGATGGTAACAACGCTGTTACCAAGGCGTCACACAATATTTGTTTATTTGGATTTGGTCACATTTCACCCTACGTATTGCTTTAAAAAATATCATCAAACAAATCTAAGGCAATAGCTTATTATAATTTTTTTAGATCATCATTATGTAAGGACCAGTCAACAAGTGAATGACTTTGTGACGAAGAGTAAAGCCAGTTCAATTTCTATTTCACTACCTATGTAAATAACACAAGATGATTATTACCTTACCCAATTTGGAGAATCTGTATGGGGCAAGTCCCTAATAAAGGCTTTGTGTGTGTGTGTGTGTTTGGATTTGGTCTTATTACCTTTCTTCGAACCTATCAAATTGAATTATTGTCGCCATTTATACAATAACACAGTTCTACGAGCTAGTAACCTATTTTTAATAAAGACAACTTTTGCATTTTTACTTACTTATTCTCTTCGAATCATATTATCCATATTAGAGAGGTTAAGGTTTCCCGAGAGCCTCTCAATAAAACCTAATAGCTCCAAGAATTCTATACTGGGCCGGTCAAAGTTGGCTGCCCTTTAAAAAGTCGCCATTAAATAATTGTTTTGAAGGCAAGCAGACTTAACGACCACCAGGTAAATCTAAAAGTTTCCATGGCAACCAGACTAACAAAAGAGATCATCAAAAAAAGTTCCTTTTACCAGGACTTACTCGACAATAATGGAGACATTCCATGCTGGACTATGCGGGTAGTGTATTCGTTACAGGATAATTCCATTCTGGGGAAATATCTTATCCTTTAGAAACAATTTGTAAAAGCTTCTAGAGATATTTCAAGACATCGCTATACACGGATGGAACACTACAACATATTCTCGATTTAAAACTCCTTCCAGATTTACGATCAAATTTTTAAAACCCCTAATTGATTTATTATTATAACTCGTTTTTTTTTTCGCATTGAAGACGAATATTTATTTATAAATGAGGTATATATTTTTGCATTCAATATTAATTAGAATTCGTAGTGGAATGCGTTTAAAAAATCCAAATAACACTGGATGTGTAGACCTCACTATTACGTTACATCAGGCTGCATGTCTGACAGTGGGACTACAGGTCTACTACTCACAAGTCTTACCGGAGAGTTGCTAATTAATAAAAATGGTAATTTTGAAAATGAAAACTGTCCTTTGTAGAGAGTTGTCCTCTAGCGGGAGTGTCCTCTCATGGAGGTTCTACTGTATTTATTTGAATAAAGCTGTATTTAGCAGAGATTTGGATATAAACAATCCGTTACACCAGAGAGAGAGAGAGAGAGAGAGAGATGCAGAGAATAAAATAAAATCGCCAAAAGAAATCTTCCAAGACATTTGTTAAGTCCCCAAAATGGCGGTGGTCCTAATGGAAAAATATGGAAGAGGAAAAGGTTTGTGAGAGGTGCCATAAACAAAAAACGTTTCATAGACCTGAAAGTTTCTGAAAAATGAAAAAAGCTTTTTTTAAAAATATATATCTAGAGTCGAGTAGAAGTTCAAACTGAAACACATTTTGGAAGGAAACTCTAAGATAGATTTTTGGATGAAAAATTGTCATAAATATTGAAATACATGAAAGCACTATTTGGTATAGCGTCATTTAAAAAAGCTTCGTCTTTATTTTTAAAACATTTTAAATTGACACATAAATATGTTTTTAAATTAAATATTTACTTCGAAAAAGTTATAAATGTTTAGTGATGGATTTACATGGGTAGAAGACTCTCTAACTATTCTATTAGAGGGGAAATTTGATCGAATGAAAATTCCATTTGAGCATTTCCCCATTAAATTCATGTTTGACAAGCATCATGATTGGGTGAAGTAGAATGCGTCTGCCTTTGTCATTAAGACTGGGATTTACGTTTTTTTCTCAACCTGCCACCCCAAAACACATTATTGACTGTATTGACTCATCCATTGATGAGCTCTACTCTTCCCCTGCAGACACCATCAAAAATCTCAAGCCTCTGGCCAAGCTTTACAGGCTTGATACCCTAATATGATTAAGTGGAGATAAGAAAGAAGAAGAAGAAGAAATCCCTGTTTGGAAAAATAAAAGTAAACACTACACACAAGTAATTTATACATCGCACACAAAATATTCGAGAATTCAATAATTCTAATAAAAGATCCATTTAAAACTATTTAGTTAAACTTTATTAAACTATCGGAAAAGTTTTCTCTTTCTGCTCAATTATAAATACGGTAAAATAGGTATAAAACACACAATGTGCTTATAGGGTGCCTATAAAGTAGGTATATAATGTGCATGTGACTTTACTAATTATTTTAAAATAGTTAAAAAAGATAATTAACGTAGTAAGTAATCTATTTTATAGTTAAGAAGAGAGCTATATATATTTAAATAAAAAGGCATATATTGGATCAAAATACCATTAATTTTACCAATATTTTAGTTGGCTGAACGCCAACCTGAAATAAGCCAACTGAAATATTGGTAAAATAAATGATATTTTGATCCAATATATATGCCTTTTTATTTAAATATTTATTTATGGATTGCTCTATTTTCATATATATATATACCTTCTAAGTTTTTAGTTACATTAGTAATATTGTAATTTTTTAAGTAACTCGCAACAAACATTAATGAACTACATTGATCTTGAGATGTTCAATCGACAAAGAAGCAATAGTTAAAGAAGAAGAATGGTTGTGTGGTACCTATCTAGAGAGAGAGAGAGAGAGAGAGAAAAAAAGAGCAGAAGACGAAAAGGTTTTTTAATCAGGCGAGATAGTAATTAGGGTTTATACAGCTTGTCCAACATGGCTGCTAATTAACATGGCGTCCTCTGCTACTGGCTGACTTCAGAGAGTGTCGTCTACTGATGCTCGTACATCACATTGTGCTTGGACACATATGGGAGAGATGATATTATAGTTTTATTATAATATAAATATATACTGCATATATATATGTGGAATATAAAGGTTTTTGGTTGCAGTGGTACAGCCTGCTTCACACTGACGAGGGCGAACAGCCCAAAACGCGTTCGTGGTTAGCTTTTCTTGATTTATCAAGAAAAATTGGGTTGGCCAAATATCAGGGAACAAGCTAAATCAACGTTCAGTTGGTTTCTGTTCCACCAGATGGCGCTCTGCCATCTAAAAAGCACATGTGCTCGTAGTCAGGATATAACTTCTTTGTTTTTAATAAATATATATATATATACTGTATATCAATTTTAATTTTGAAAATATTTCGTCTTGAATATATAGCTTTTTTTGTGAAGGGTAGAGCTCGCTTGGAGCAAATGGTGTGCAGGCGGGGAGAGAAATGAATTCATAATTATATATTTTTTTATATAATATAGAATAGATGTGTGTGTAGAACTTTTACACAAGAAATGGTTTTATTAATATTAAAGTTAAAATGTCTCAATTAAATTTTCAAAAACTATTTTAAAAGAAACAATTATCCTTCGCAATATATATATATAAGCATAACAGCTGAAGGCCACTACACATCGCCATGTCACATCACAACGGAGTTCACCAGAGTATGTATCAGTGTATATGTACAGATATATCTTTGAGATCCCTGCCATATATTCGGTCAAACATATCATGTATAAAACATAACTCCGCCTTTGCCGGTCCCAAGCCCGGATGAAAAAGGAGGAGTAGTAACAAGCTCACTAAAAAACCTGGGCTCAGCTGGCCCGGCTGATAGTACCCTGTAAGGGCTCCTAATCCAGGGATACAGAATGAGCAGCGTTTGTACTCCACGTGGCGTCTGTTTTTCATGTCAGAGGCGATCATTTATTTTAGAGCTAAGTCGGCCTTCCACTGAGTAGTGCTCCCAAGTCTTAATGACAAAGGCAGACACATTCTACTTCATCCAATCATGATGGTTGTCAACAGACACCATCAAAAGTCTCAAGCTTTACAAGATTGACACCCTAATATGATTGAGTGGAGATAAGAAAGAATAGAGATGTATAAAACATGCGGCAATAAACGGTTAAATAAAGAATCTCTCACAATAAACGGTGGACTACCCCAGTCCACGGAAGAATGTTCTAGCGACAGAATAGCGCTGGATAGATAGGTATATATATATATGTATTAATATAAAGTCATATTTTGGATCAAATATATTTATTAAAAAAACAAAATTCAATATTTCGACAAGGCCGGTCGCCTATCTTCTTCTAGAAAATTGAACTTCTTGTAAGCAAATCATCCGCGGGATGCACGAGAAGGGGGGGGGGGGTATAATATTTATATAATATCATTTGAGAGAAAGTTTCGTTCAAGGTATAGTATGATTCGTAAATTACGTTTCCCTGGATGCATTTTTCTTCATAAATTATTAATACATATTATAAATATTTGAGGAGAATATTGCAATAAATCATAGACGTATACTTTTACAGATTACACGTATACTACTTTGTTGTTATCTCGACGAGCAATACGATCGTATAGTCCTTAATTATCAGGCCAAGTTCATGTCGAAGTGCCCAGTCAAAGTGTGTGCTTATAAAACATACATGAGAACTATTATATACTCGTATATCCCGAAATAAATTAGGGAAATGGCGCCATATAAACCCGAGGCAAAATTTGGATTTGAGAAAATATATTTTTAATTTATAATACACTGCGGCTTGTGATTGTAAAACGACACTTGAAGTTACACCGCATGAGTTTCTTTTTAACGAAAAATCAAATTTTTATTTCAAAGTGAAATATCGACTATTTCTAACCTTTTTGGATGAGGTATGAAAGGATGAATTATGAAAAGTAATGATAAACGGAAAAATAAAAGTGTCCAGGGATGGGAATCGAACCCACAATGTTCCGCTTACCGGGCAGATGCCATGTCCACTTGATTCGAAGAGTGATTTGAGCTTAACTTTCTCAAAGCTGTGTGATTGCAACAAGCAACTGGAAATATAACCACTAAAATATTTTGATCATACAAATTTTGAATCATATAGAAACATACAGCACGTGTGAGGGATTCTATAAAGAAATATAGCAAATAAAGAGATAAAATATGTGAAGATGTAAAGAAATTGATGTCCGACAACTTCAACTATGTATAAACCTCCTCACAGAGCAATTGAAAATATATTAAATTTATGTGATTACCCACCCACAGACTATATATAACAAGTGAAAATACGTCTTTAAATAAAAAGTGCCGTTCTACCGTAGAATGCCAGTTTATCAGCGAACAGATAAATCTACGCCGGAGTGGAGTATAACAAAAGGAGGCGTCTACAAAAACGTTAAATGAATTTTTCATTTTTACACCGCGCTATTTATTCTTTTGGAAACTATAAATCCCATTCACAGAGAGAAGGGGAAGTGGTTGCTGAACTGTCTTGGCGATATAGAAAACTGACTTAGGTTCTATCTTGGTACATGTTTGCAATATCGTTTTAACAAAAGGTGTATTTTATTTTTAGTATATATATCTATATATATACTGGATATTCGCTGGGTGAGTTGGACTTTTACAAAATTGGGGGTCATTGGAGAAATAGTATAATTAGAAAAAAAAAAGCCCAATGCAGGATTCGATCTTGGGTCGTAGCGGTCGAAAACCAATGGTTTAGACCATCCTTCCATCTTATGATAAATTCCTTATGATAATAAATTTGTTGTCTTCATGTTATGCAGTAGAACCTCTCTGTAAAGGACACCTAATTGCATAGCCAAAATGTCTTTTAGGGAGAAGTGTCCTCCTACCGGAGAGATGCTAAATAGTAAAAATGGTAATTTTGCAAATGAAAACTGTCCTTTGTAGAGAGATGTCCTCTAGCGGGGTGTACGCTAAAGGGAGGTTTTACTGTATTAAAATTTTAGATTGAGAAATTATATTTTTTGCTTGTTTTGAGTATACTTGAGAGCATTGTGATAATGTTATTGCAGAGAGAGTCGTGGACATCTTATAAAAATATAATAAAGTAACTTTATATCACAATTTGCTTTAATTGTGCTACTGAAACAATTCAAGAATAAATATTTGATTTGAGACGTAGAGAAGAAAATTAAAACATAAATAGTATTTACATATTTACAAACTATTTGAGCCAGCCAAAGGAAAATAACAATGTGTTTTAATAGGGAAAGCCGCTACATCTGGCGGTCAACTTTATAGAGTAGTTTTTATCTAGGAAATATAATTTTAAATTAAATAAATAAAATTATTTAACTTATATTCATCCTTTATGTAATAATAGGTATGATATAATTGATTCTTTCATACTTCATCCCTAAGTATAGAAATAGTCGTTATTTCTCCTTAAAATAAATTACGATTTTTCGTTCAAAAGAAACATTTGCGGTAAAACTTGTCAAACATCGTTTTATAACTTATATATATATATGTCACATTCTGCTTATAAATTATTAATAGATGTAAAATTTTACGCTGTCAGGAATTATGTAAATATTTGTAATATAAATAAAAGGATTGAAATAAATTTAGTTAGTCAGACGGTGGATTGTTCTCTGTTCTTTACACAAAACAATATCATCTGCATATTGGCGTGTACAGATCATCATAGAAACGTTACATATATATATATGATAATGATAATATGTGAATTAGTGAAATATTCCGACCCCGAGATATGGCATATTACTGGAACCTACGTGGCTTTGGTCCAGAACAATTATTGATTTAGCAATCTTTGCGACTCTTTAATATCTTGTCTGCCTTAGCATAGACATCTTGATACATTAGCGTGCCATCTGCTATAAGAAATTTAAAAATTTTTTGACACATGTGTTTCCTCTTTTAATAAAACACATTTCTACTGCCCTTACTGCAATGATAAAATAATGGGAGGACCTAGCTCATCAGTACTTAACTCTCCCAGCGGTTTCTGAGAGAAACCGAATATATAAAATCATCTTTAATTAAAAAGGCATATATTGGATCAAAATATAATTTATTTTACCAATATTTCAGTTGGCTGAACGCCAACCTTTATCAAGGTATTATAACATATTTAATGTATGTCTAATGTTATAACACCTTGATAAAGGTTGACGTTCAGCCAACTGAAATATTGGTAAAATAAATGATATTTTGATCCAATATATGCCTTTATATTTAAAGATTTATTTATGGATTGCTCTATTTTCAAAACAATAAAATCATCTATTGAAACTAACTATCATTTTAATTGTGTGTGGTAAAGTTGAAAGGTTTCCAGCGCGGTCAATTAACTTCTAGAAGAAATGTAGAGAGCGCAGGTAGATTGAGCCTGGCATTGAAGGCAATAAATATTAAAACTGATTCCCCCAGGTAATCGGCTTTCTGTAAAGTACAGCTTGACGGGAACAGCTCACCTGGAGAGGGAGGCACATACCACTACAATTATAAATTCAATTGCCATCTATTGATAAAATTTCTAACAAATATATTTACTGGCAATGTTTTTCTTTTCAATAATATCATCAAATATTATCTCTACCGACCCTACTGCAATGATATAAGTTATTGAATGAGAGTTATTGGCTCATCAGTAGTGAACATTGCGGTTCGAAACCGCTGAGAGGGTTCACTACTGATGAGCAAATCCCTCTCATTCAATAACTTATATCATTGCAGTAGAGCAGGCATGTCAAACTCAAATCCTAACACGGGCCAAATAAAAAAGTAATAAGATTATGTGGGCCGCAAAAAAAGAAAACAAGTAATTAAATTTTTATAGAAACATTTATGTAGGTTTATTTTAAAAAATACTAATAAGAAATGTATAATTACAATTTTTAAAAATTAGGCTACAAATTTTTATTATTATTATTTTTTTTAATTTATAATATTTTTTTTTATTAAAATATATTGTCTGGTGGGCCGCAAATTTATTCGTTGTGGGCCGCATGAGGCCCGCGGGCCGCGAGTTTGACATGCCTGCAGTAGAGTCTGTAGAGATAATATTTGATGATATTATTGAAAAGAAACACATTTCTAGTTAATGTATTTGTTACAAACATCACTTCATGTGTTATATGTGTAATAGCTCGTATCATATTCATTATTGGCTTGCATCGTGTTTACAGTTAAACTGTATTGCGTTTACATAAGTTTGTGCAAAAATTAGATTTATTGACAAATATTACCTACAATCGCATTAATGACATGTAAAAATATTACAAATAGGTAAGTAATATAATTTTAAATATAGAAGAAATGTGTTTCAGCGTGTGGTTGTTAGTATCTCAGGTTTCCAAATATTATATTTGACCTGTTTGGATGGTATTTTGATACCATATAGAGTTAGGTCTGTAGGTGGTCATCATTTCGAGACCGCGGAATATGCAAATTTTCATATTCTGTGGTGTCGGAAAATAAAAAATATATTTGTAGATTCCTCCTACATACGTTAATACTACTATAACAATAAATATATTTCATCGCGTTGTAGAAACTGCAGAAAATATTTAAAATATTTAACAAACTACTCCATAAAGGTTTCTTTTCCAATTTATGATAATTTGTAAACCACTTCTCCCATCCATATTTCCAAAAAAATTTTATTTTATTTATTTATTTTTTAAAATTCTTCTTATTTCTTTATTCTTTCTTATAATCTGTATATATTTACCATATGTATATATTCTTTCACCATTTTTATTTCCCACTTTCTCCGTTTTGTAACCCCAAGGAGAATCCTCTGTAAGACCTGTGTGTCTTAATAAAGGCTTTTGTGTGTGTGTTGTGATAATTTGTAAAAAGAAATCTTTTGCGGAGTTGTTGTTAAATATTTAAAATACTACTATAATAATATTGATAATATATTTTGCTAAAACAATATTAGTTGGTTTTAGTCAAAAGGCGATCCATCAATTAAGTTAATATAAAAGGGCGTACCTGGATCTGTAAAGAAGAAAAAAACTTTTTTTTTCAAAATATTTCGAGAGATTGCTCCCTCTTTATCAATTTATTGCACAGTAAACTTAATTTACAAATTCTTGTAGATCACCTATACAAGAATTTGTAAATTAAGTTTACCAAAAAAAGATAAATCAAAAAAATATTTTTTGTTAGGAATATATAGGAACCATTAAAAAGACGCACTGTCAGAAATTAAGTCTAATTGTTTTTATCTGGGAAAGGGCTCAGTATAGAATGTATCATCCCTAACAGCAATGCAAGCTTCACAGCTTGACTTCATACTTTTAGGTAAAACTTTGAAAAAGAGATAGGGTAACAAATCACTCTTCTGTAAGGCCAGTTTTAAATTTCTGGAGAGTTCTAGATCGTCATTAATCTTCCTAAAGTATCCCACACATGCTCAATGGGATCTGGAGATCTTGGTGACCACTCCAACCAACGAATATCTTCACCTCGAGTAAACCGTTGACAGGACCAGCCCTGAGTGGCCTGGCATGAAACAACATTAGAGACCAAATCTGTTACGGAATGGCTAGAGACAAGATTTCCTGTCACCAGTTCTTTGTTCTATCTCATGTAGGGACGTCACCATGATGTTACACGGCGCTCACTTTCCTGCCGGCCGCCGGGTGATTTCTTGCCCCACGTTCTTTAAAGATTTCAAATTCAATTGATTTTTTTTTTTTGCTTATCCCTAGTACACGTGGTACAGGCCATGATAATCATGGTGGGTAGTTAGCGACTGCTTTTACTGTAAACGCACCACATGTCTACACATGTGAAAAGCAGTTCGACTTTGCACTTACAAATGCCAGAGCCCCGTTTGGTTACGCGCACTCGCTGGTGGGGTTGGACTTTTGCAAATATCGGGGGCCATTGGAGCATTTGTTTTTTTTTAACAGAAAAAAGTGTCCAAAGCGGGAATCGAACCCGGGTCCTAGTGGTCGAAAACCAAACGGTTTAACCAGCCTTCCACCGACCCCCAATTGATTTAAAACTCCTGAATATTAATTAAACGAATGCTACAGGTTTCTGGAGATGAGTTTATTTATTTTTATTTAACGTGATCTCGAGCGTTCGGGAATCTCTGCTCTTCTACAGAAATACACATGTTTCTATGTGCTCCTGTAGAAAGACAGAGATTCCCAAAAGCTCGATATCACGTTAAATTAAAGATTAAGAAACTCATCTCCAGAAATCGGTAGCATCTGTTTAATCTCTGCAGATTGTTACACATCGGAATTCAGGCTCAAAACTGACGCATCATTGCCGCGAGGATCCAATGAGGTGTTCGCGGCACCAACGTGTCTTCCAATGATGAGGCCTGGGTGAATTGCAGATTTTGTCTTTCTTGAATATAACTCCTTTAGAATCGCCTCGACACAGTTTTCCGTGAAATCTTACTTCCTGATGTTGCACGCTAATGGTACATTGACCAACCCTTGTACATGTATGAAGAAAGACATCTCGTTATAAAGAATTTATACTGTATATTCAAGGCATTAAATAAAACTTTACATTTGTAGATAGATTTTCTCAAGTAAATAAAATAAACTATCTTTAAGAACAAAATGTTTAACGGCGGGTTCATGGAAATTTCCACAGGGAAAGAGAAACATCTGTGAAGAGAGAATCGATTGAAGATGCAGGCCGGTCAAATTTGGGGGAATAATTCCACACAAAATAACTTGGAATACAAAAATATTCAATTCCAGCAGTAGAGGAAGCCACAATTTATAGGCCTAAAATTGAGCGTTAGTGAAGAAAGGAAGGAAATAAACCGTTTCTATTGTAGCAGGGTGTGGAATATTTTCTTTGATCCTCCTCACTACACATGGGACGTTCTACGTCCTAGCTGTTAATTATCCACTGATTCATTTCCAACTACATATATTACATTTTCTAGAATTTACCAAATCTATATAGCATTGAGAATTATTCACTAATAAGGATATTTGCACGTTCTGCGCATCTTTAATACATTTTTTTTAATAGAAGAGGCTTTTTTGACAAAAGAATATCATCCTGGCACAATTTATTACGATTCATTTAAAAGTGTAATAATTCGGCTAACAAAGTAGAATTTGGTGTTATAAACTAGCCTGTAGGATATATGGGCTTACGAAACCAACCAGTGTGTGAGTGCCATAATTGGGTTAGATCCAAGCTGCAGGCCTCTCACGTCTTCTGACAAAACACCCCACTACACTATTTACATGCATCTGGAGTTCTTTGAAGTCCCACATATTTGGACATTTCATATTTCAACACGTTCCCTGACTTTACTGTAGAACTAGAAATTATTTTCTTTTTAAAATGTGCTATTTAAGCGTTTCTAATTCAGTCATATACAATCTTAGTCGTTCTCATCACAACACAAATTTGTACAAGAATTGCGTCAGAAACTAC
The DNA here is from genome assembly GCA_030710605.1 of Cordylochernes scorpioides. NCBI lineage: Eukaryota > Metazoa > Arthropoda > Arachnida > Pseudoscorpiones > Chernetidae > Cordylochernes > Cordylochernes scorpioides. Next base: position 51,029,761 of record CP092875.1, on the reverse strand, counting down.
ATCGTGATTGAATCTCGTTTCAAAAACGTGTAGTATCTACCTAAGGATAAGTTATGGAGAGAGAAAACAAAAATTATTTCATAATAATAAATAAAATATATAGTCTATGTAAAAGATTTATATTATTTCTTTTGTTTGTTTTCTATTTCGCTCTCTATCAACACAAACACTGGCCCATTACAAATTTAAAACTATTTTGCCTACTTATTCCTTACTACTTTCTCCTTAACTCAGAATAACTGCAACACGGTGCTGCTTGATACCACACCTTGTCTATACATGTATTCATTGGACAGAGTTGTGATACAATAGTTGCAAATTCCAATTTCTTACTCTTCGGTTGAAGGATCGTGTATAAGACGAAAGGTCTTCTGACGACTTTGGTAGAAACAAAAATAACGATGAGCGTAAACCTCCAGAAGAAACCAGAAGTATCCATTTTATGGCCATGATATTTCACGGGAGGTTCAAATATCTATATCCATGATATTTCACGGGAGGTTCTACTATCTATATCCATGATCTTTCACGGGAGGTTCTACTATCTATATCCATGATCTTTCACGAGAGGTTCAAATATCTATATCCATGATCTTTCACGGGAGGTTCTACTATCTATATCCATGATCTTTCACGGGAGGTTCTACTATCTATATCCATGATCTTTCACGGGAGGTTCTACTATCTATATCAATGATCTTTCACGGGAGGTTCTACTATCTATATCCATGATCTTTCACGGGAGGTTCTACTATCTATATCCATGATCTTTCACGAGAGGTTCAAATATCTATATTTAAACAACTCTGATAGGGAATCACCAATCTCTCAACTGCGTGTTACACACAATCAACAAATCCTTCATACAGCCATCATAAGGCAGAGTAAGTGAATTTGAAGTCAAGACGATTTTTCCGACCAATTATTTATAATAAACGTTATTTCTACAAAATATATTGTATCTTTATCGTTAATTGGGGGTGTTACAGTTGATGACATGTAGGAACACACTCCAAATATAGTAGTATAAAGCCTCTTATCTCGATGCGCAGTGTAAGCCGCATTTTTATGTGTTCTAAATGTGAGATGCATAGAAAAATACGATTGAAAATTTGATCAATATTATCAAGATCACATTTCCAGTAAGCATATTCACAAAGGGAATTTCATGAACTATTCTATGAACTAAAAATATGAACAGATGTCTCAATAAAATATAATAATAAAACGGAACCTGTGAATTGAATAGACCCCAAGTTCTAAAACATGATAACCTACTAAAAGAGGACACCTTCGTACTACATTTGTGAACCTAGTGTAGACAACACCAAGTCCAGTTGAAAACAAAGGCGATAGGCGTCTTGGAGAAGTCTGATTGAGGAGGTCTACAATGTGTGTGAGTGACCTGCCTAAAATATATACTGAACTTAAATTGTTTTATATACAGAATTTAAATTACAAAGGGGCCTTTAGATTGATCAAATTTTGACCTCACTAAAATGTTTTACAAAATGAAAGAATGGAGAGAATAATGCAAAAATATATAATTTGATATCTAATATTTATGGGTTTACGTTAAAATGGATTATCAGTCACTTCGTACAAACTGTCTGTTTTTAAGCAGAATAAACATATTACTACAATATTTTAGTTTCAATTTCTATTGATAGCAGATTTTTGCCGCGATTCTTGAGTTTTTCTATTGCATAAAAAATTTATGGTTGGTATTTAATTTACAGAATTCTAAGAGTTTGCTTTCGAAGATTAAAATTGATATATTGTCATAACTCTACCTTTTGGGCAGGTTTCAAGCTAGTTAGGCCGCTTAGCTGTGATATAGGAGCAAGCAGTAGCAAAGGTCTGGATTACGTCGCTGGCGAGAAAAGCCAATTTTCATATATTTAACCCTTCAGCGGTCGCAATGGGTAAAAATTACCCAGAAGGAACTTTTCGAAAATATTTCTATATTAAAAAATATATATATTTAAAATATATTCTCAGTACCTTTCTAAATCTATCTAAAGAATATTATAATAAACCTATAATTTTAATTTTATGACATATATTCATTTTATTAGCATGTTTGGGTCAATTTTACCCAGTGCGACCTTTTGAGTTCTCGTCAATGGGTAATTTTTACCCAGCGCGACCTTTTAACGCTTTTGGTTTGGGTTTGCGTAAATAAGTTTCGAGTTACTTTCTGGCTTCTTGTTGTTTGGTTTTGCTGCCCCAAGTGCAATAATACAATCATTTCTTCCAACAATAAGGTAGGATTTATATTTTATTTCCTCTTTTTACATTATTTCACATAAAATGCTTTCAAATGCTGATTTTCTCCGTTATGATAATAATATTCCAAATCCCGATGATGAGGAATCAGAAACTGATGATCATATAGAAGAGAGGAATTGGAGTACAGACACTGAAAAGTATACATTATCAGAAGAAGAAAACAATGAGGATCCAAGCTTCAATTACTATATAGGAAAGGACCAAAAGACTAAATGGAAGAAAGCTCTTCCCCCAAAAAATGTTCGAACTCGCAGTGAAAATATTATCACCCATCTACCAGGGGTAAAGGGTGAAGCAAAAAATGCTAAATCGATATTAGATTGTTGGAATCTCTTTATAGATGACAATATACTTGAATGCATAGTTACAAATACTAACATTTACATTAGGAATATTCAGCAGAACTATAGCAGAGAAAGAGATGCTAATTTGACAAACCTACATGAAATTAAAGCTTTATTGGGAATTATTTACTTTCTTGGGGTCATGAAAGCGAATAAATTGAATACAGATGATGCATGGGCAAGAGATAGTACTGGATTTGAATTGTGTAGAATATCTTTGAATATATTTGAATTGTGTAGAATGTCTGAAAACAGATTCCGTTTTCTTCTCAGAGTAATTCGTTTTGATGACAAAGCTACAAGAAATGAAAGACTTCGTCAAGATAAATTAGCAGCTGTGAGATTGATTTTTGATACTTCTGTAAAAATTGCCAAAAGCATTATTCTCCTTCGGAATATACACTGCGTGACATTGAAAATGGAACACCAAGAAATAGTGGCCAGAAAATTATGCAAATTTCAGGGTAGACGCGCCTAACCGAGTTATGCAAATGATGTAAAATGCGCAGCTCTCGTGCGCACTTGGAGTAAGATATAAGGCAGGAAATTGCAGAAAGGACAGTATTCGTGTCGTTATTTCTTCAAGGAAAATCATTGTAGAAATTTTTTTCTTGTGTCAAAAGACACGTGTAATAACAGAGAATGCCAGGTCATCGTAAACGGAGGCAGTTCAAGCAGACAGACGCTTTTACGAGGGGCATGGTGATCGGACTGAAAAGGGCAGGTTGGTCCATACGTCAAATCGCAGCTGATACACACCTTGGTGCGTCCACGGTGCACCGACTGTGGAGAAGATGGTTGGAACAAGGAAATGTGGCAATTTATAGGAATGCCGGTGCAACCAGAGTGACGTCAGCACGTGTGGATCGGCGTATCCTTCGACAAGCAGTGGCGGCCCCACAAGCCAATTATACCGCCATCCTGCAACTTGTGCAAGACACCCTAGATCATTCCATCTCGACCAGAACCATTTCACGTCGATTGGTTGCTAATGGCTTGCACTCATGCCGTCCGCTAAGAAGACTGCCATTGACCCCACCGAATAGGCGCCAACGTTTGGAATGGTGCCGGGCTAGATCGACGTGGATGACGGAATGGCACAGGGTCGTGTTCTCAGATGAGTCGCGTTTCTGCTTGTCCAGTGATAGTCGCCGTGTACGCGTGTGACGTCGACGTGGAGAAAGGTCCAATCCGGCAGCAATTGTGGAACGCCCCACCGTGCGACAACGTGGAATCATGGTTTGGGGCGCAATCGCGTATGATTCCAGGTCACCTTTACTTCGTATTCAGGGCACTATGACGGCCCAACGATACGTTGATGATGTGCTGCGACCGGTGACACTCCCCTACCTTCAGGGGGTGCCCAATACCCTTTATCAGCAGGATAACGCCCGACCGCACACTGCTCGCATTAGCCAACAAGCTCTGCAAGATATACAGATGCTTCCCTGGCCACCGTACTCTCCTGATCTCTCACCAATCGAGCACGTCTGGGACATCATTGGACGCCGTTTGCATGCCTTGCCACAGCCGCGTTCAGAAGACGAACTGTGGCAAATGGTTGAGAGGGAATGGAGAGCCATCCCTCAGGACGCCATCCGTACTCTGATTGACTCTCTACCTAGACGTGTTGCTGTGTGCATCGCCGTCCGCGGTGGTCCTACTTGCTACTAAGCCGACGCCGTTCTCGCTCTGTATTATGACTATCATTTTGAAATAAAGATCACTTATTGTTTGTCCCTGTCTCTCTCTCTGTCTGCCGAGTTTCATCACTTTCTGGCCACTATTTCTTGGTGTTCCATTTTCAATGTCACGCAGTGTATAACGGTGGATGAAAAGTTTGACGCTTTCAGAGGGAAATGCAATTTCAGGCAGTATATTCCGAGTAAACACAATAAATATAGAATAAAATTATTTGCTCTCGTGGATTCAAAAAATGTTTTATACTTGTAACTTGGAGATTTATTCAGGAAAAAACCCTGAAGGTCCTTACAATGTCAGCAAAAGTCCAAGTGACGTTGTGGAACGATTGTGTGAGCCAATCAAGGGAACTGGCCGCAATGTAACAATGGATAACTGGTTCACCAGTTATTCTTTAGCTCTAAAACTTTTACAACAATATAGACTAATAATTGTTGGTACCTTAAAAAGAAATAAAAAGGAAATCCCCTCAGAGTTTGTCATCAGCAGAGGTAGAAATGTACACATTAGTGTTTTTGGCTTTCAAAGTGAAATGACACTTCTTTCATACAAGCCTAAAGAGAATAAAGTTGTACTTATGCTTTCAACTCTGCACCACGATGCAAATATAGATGATTCAACGGGAGAATTTAAAAAGCCAGAGATGATAATGTTTTATAATATGACAAAGGGTGGTGTAGATATGATGGACGAAATGACAGCTACATATAACTGTGCTAGAAATTCAAGAAGATGGCCCATGGTTATTTTTTATTCACTTTTAAATATTGGGGCAATAAATTCCCAGATAATTAATTTTGCAAATGGCAACGCATCAAAGGTTAAATCAAGACGTCATTTTTTGAAAACCTTATCCTTAGATCTTATTGAAGAGATGGTCAAAGTTCGCACAGTAAGCGGAAGAATGCCATGTGAAATAAAGGAAAAGGCATCCGATATTTTTAATTTGTTAGAGCCTGGTCCATCTAAATAGCCAAAAATAGGAGAAAGACATCGATGCAAGAAATGCCAGAAAGAAAAAAAAGGACAGAAAAACTATTCAACATTGCCAGTACTGTTTTGCTTTTTTGTGTAAGGAACACTCTGTAATAATTTGTCAAGAATGTCATAAAGGACGAAACAAGTCCTAATTTCTATGAAAGGAAGTGATAACTTTCATACAAATTTATATTTTATAACCTATCTTCAATATATATTTTTATTTTCATAAAATAGTCAAATATATCATAAATATTTGATATTTTGATTTGTTATTAATAAAATAAATAAAATATGATTTTTATATCTCAGGATTTTATGTAAAGTTATTTAATAGACAAATCATTATTCTAACATAGAAAACAATAAAAATATTGGAAATAATATTTGATTTATTTAGGTTTTAAAAAGTGGGTAAATTTTACCCACCGCGACCTTTCAAGGTATAAAAGAGGGCGCGACCGCTGCCGGGTTAAAAAGTTTCGGAAATTAGGCTTAACTGAATGCCTTCAGTAAATTTGTCTTTTTGATAAAGATGTTCTCTTTGTTTCCTATATAGGGTAATTTTTATCATTTAAATTACTCAACATTTCTACTGCCGGGCCACCTGATGTGCTGATACCTAATACTATTAGTATAAAAATAATTTTCACACACAGAGTTACGTTAGATGCCAAGCCTCTTTTTAAATTACCAGAAGAATTAAAGCTATCAAACACTAGAGTGTTTACCACATATATACATGAAGCAGGAGAATGACTGTTGCTACTCCGCGACATGTTGTAATAAGTCCCTATGGCTTGATTGGAAGGCAGGATTGACGTTTTAAAGAAGTCTGTGGTGTCACCAATCTGACGCCGCTATAACTTGTCACACTACTTCCTCAAGAGAATCTGTCTCAGCACAAATTACCTGCTAGAATTTTCCTCTTCATGTTAGAAATCCCTAGAAAAGAAGAAAATTCGTTTTCAAATTTAAATAAATATATCCGATTAATGAATCACACAAGGCTATATCTTAACGTTCGTAGAATATCGAGTTGGTTTAGAATTGACTATTGTGTTTGTTGGCAGAGAATGCAAATCCTTGTATTCCAGAGTATGGGGCAGGTGGCGACTGAAAGGCTGGCTCCATCCAACATCAAGAGATATCCAGCTGACCTAGATTTGATCCTCCCTCCGCACGTTCGGACCCCTGGACTACATGGTCCACGGCACTACCACCCTGGACTTCTGTAAATAGGACCAGCTAGCTGCATCCTGACCATTATCATGCTAGCTAAATGAGCCATTTTCTGTGTCCATCTATAAACGGATATGTAAATATATTTGTACCTTCTTTTATTTAGATTTGTAAATATTCGGTTCGCCCTGATCCCCGAACTAGCCGTTACCGGCCTATAGAAGCCTCCACCATCAGTTTTACTGACAACTCCATTTGTACGGGTTTAATCTTTTAGGATGTAACTTTACAGCTAAGGTAGGAAAGATGATGCAAATGAAAAATCTTTTGTATGCTTGTGAATATGTTCTATCTGAACATAGAACAATTCATAAACCCACATATATAATACAAATAAGATAGATTTTTCGTTTAGATATTAAGTATTGCAAAATTAAAATTGATTATTCTATAATTTGTTTTCCTAAATTAAAAGTATGATTATAAAACTTAAAGTTATACACGTCATATGCTGGATATAAAATAAATAAGCGAATAAAAAATTATATAGCAAAGACAGAGCCATGATAACTATTTTCGAAATTTTCAAAATTAAAGCTAAGATGAAGAAAGAGGTTTTTTTTCCGTCTTTCTCCTGATGAGAGATGCTGATTTAAAAAAAATTGAGGTTTTGTCAGAAGAAGAACAAATTTGTAAAGTGAAGAGTTTCTTGTAGTGTAATTGAGGTTTATATAAATGTATAAGGAGAAAGGAAGTATTGGTTCCCGAAATGTGTCAGTAATTTGAGGATTTCTCGTGGGAATTCTACAGAGTTGTACTTCTATAACATCTGAACGAGTTGATAAAAAGAGGAACTTACAAGACATTGTGTCCTACGCTGATGGTGGCCACGGCTGGGTCAGCTGCGGGCTCGGCCTGCGGGACTGGCGGCGGAGTGGGCAGCGGGGGCGGGGGGCGCTGCGGGGGCCTGGAGCGCTTGGGGGGCGGTGGGGGTGGACCGGGGGCCGCGATCACCACCCGGACCCCCGAGTGGAGCGGCTTGGCTACCTCACTGTCACAAACCAGGCGATATAATAGACTGCCGGGTATCTGATTGGTGGTGAGTGCTTCTCTTTCTGTGTTATATTGTCGCGGAGATAAATAAAGCAAGAGCAAATTTGGGGATATTTAATTTATTATAAGGGGTATTTACCTTTTAGTTCTCCAATAAAATTATATACAAGAAGTATTTATAGGGAGAGAGTCAGATAATACAACAACTTATCCCAAGGTAAATATAATAATAATTAGCGTCGTCAGCCACCGAGGCGTCCCGTTTTCCTTATTTCTTATTTGCCGATAAGATTCCGAGAACCCCTCACACCTGTGCCCCCCCCCCCGAGTCCAGGGATGATTGACAGGTGTCCCATGGAGCTTCTTGCGACCGGAGTTGCAGAGCTACTTGACAATATCCTTCTCGGGAAATATTACGTCGACTGTACGTACGTGCATGTGTACATAGCAAGGATGTTTGGCGCTTTCTACCCGGACTCTAAAAAAGGAATCATCACCGCTCTCGAGTGGATAAACACAACTTCTTCATCTGACTGAAGTCTAAAGAGTTTTACTAAAGAACTGACAAGATCTTTAACTGTAGCATTTGTATGAGACCCCTAAGTATGCAAATAAAATTATTGTCTTCGAAAGTAGATCATCATTTATTTATCAGTCCAGCATTGTAAGGTAAAAATCCCAAATGGACGCTGTCATCTTTGGAATTCGCCACCCATGAAGGATCCACCAAAAACTAAATATAATATATGCTTGGCGTTAACCTCAGTACCTGGGACTCCACTGATATTGTATATAGAAAGACTTGATTCTGAAAGACAGTCTGGGGTGACATATATTCAACAAAAATAAACGGGTTTGTGTGGTTGATATTTTATGGCATACCTATCTACAAAATTTGACGGAACCGGATTAAACTTTAGTGCAAAATAGAGTTAGGCCTGGAAGAAGCCACTAACATAGTTTGACAGAGGAATATAGAATTTATATAGCGGCTATTCCATATATTATGAGGTAAGAAAATGATAATGATGATACTCTACTACTTATAATAATAATGATGATACCACTTTGTTAGAACACTATTGGTTGAAAAACACTCAATCGGGCCTATCCCGGCCATGCGTCAAGTAAGAATTGTTATCATCACCTTCATTACCAGTCTGAAACATCTCCACCATCAAAAGAAATAAATTATTTAAAACAATGCTATTTGTGTCAGCTTAGTTGCAAAACCCTCTACCTTGAATATTTCTAATGATCAAGCTGAAACTTCTAGGAAAGTGAAGACATCAAGGATTTAGCAAGGACCTCTGGAACCAATTTATAGGGAACAAAGACTGCCTTTTCTATTATTAATTGTGCCTTCAAGGTGTTTAGGAAAATTTTATGTAAACACGCCACAAGTTTTCGTGTCAGCTGTTGCAATTCTGTCCCATTTTCCCCGTCAATGTGGTGTGAAGGTTGCGTCAGGAATAATCCTTCTTTGTGTGGCTTGTTCTTCTGGTGCCCTCGCCTCTTCTACAGCCTACGCTATACGGATCCACGCCTACTGGAGAACCTGATTTCACCCTTATACTACTGATACACCCTTGGATGTTGCCCCTATTATTCTACTACAGCCATGGCTCTTTTACCTTTACATTCTTAAAACAACCTTTGATATTACCCATTTTATCCTACTGAGACCCTGCCTTTTGTCTTTCTATTCTTGATACAATATTGGTGATTGCTCATTTTCTCCCACTCCAGTCCTGGCTTTTATCCTTCTACTCGTGATAGCACTTTATAATTTTACCATATTCCTTTGATTTTACTTTTGTAATTACAATGGAGATCTTGTCTCCAGCATTTATTACAACTCTAGCAGATAAATTTTTCTAGGTGTCCGTAAAAAAGAATTGGTTCAAAAAGAGATGGAAAATATCGAAATTTCTAATTGTTTTAATGACAGCGTTTTTACAGAAACGTTGATCAGCGCTCATATTCGTTCGTTTTACTTTTATACATAGCTTCTATTTTCTAAACTAATTGCATAATGAGCAGAAAGTAAACCCCTCCCATGTAATCAACGATAGCCTTCTTAAGCAACGAATTTGGTGAGAAAACTATAATATATTTGATATAAACTATTTAATCCAACTTCAAATGAACGACCAGGAGTATCCGGGTTCTGTCCTCTCATCAGAGGTTCCAATGTACCTCGAAGAGTAATTTTATCACCTAAGCTTCAAACATTTCAATAAGGCAAGATAATGTTATATATATAGGTCTTTTCGCTCTCCACTTCTTCCATCCATATTTCCAAATCCATATTCTTATTTTCCATAGGATCATTCAAATAATAATCTGTATATATTTATAATGTGTATATAATCTTTCTTCATTTTTACCCCTTTGTATATTTCCCACTTTCATAGGTTTATCCGTCTTGTAACCCCAAGGAGAATCCTCTGTAAGACCAGCGTGTCTTAATAAAAGTTTTTGTGTGTGTGTTATATATATAGGAATAAGGCAATATAGAAAGGTATCAGCAGTACCATAGCCTCTACAAAGAGTTAAATACTGGAGAAAGTGTTGACTGTCTTTCGAAACATCATACCCATAAAAAATGCCATCGATCCATCACGTGACCTAGGACCCGCCCACTTTGTCTTTTTCCCCTTAATTTTAGTTAATTAAAGTTGTTATCAAATTGAATTAATCTAACCTTTGAAGGGATTTTAACATAATTAGGCTAGGTTTCAGCGTTATAATCTCAACCTTCTATTTTTCTGACGGTTTTTTTTGTGTCCCAAAGTAGTGAGCCGAGGTTAACACCGCGGTTGGCACATTGATTGAATAGAAACCTCAGAGAATCTACACACCATATTGTTCCACGTGGATATAGGAGAGAAAAACTTGTGAAGATCGATCTTGGCGAGGTAAGAGTAATTTCAATTTCAATAGTTCACCGTTTTTCCATGCTGAGCGAGCGGTAGTAGAACATTGTATAGAGGTAATATTCTATACTATAATCTGCCATTTATTATTGCGCCTGTCAGTGATCGAGCTATATTCTCGCCTTCCATCAAAGAAGATAAGAGAGAAATGTCTCCAATGTCCAACATGCCAATAATATAAAGGTTTATTTATACTCTAAGTACACCCTACATGTCTACACATGAAATTTGTCCCTGCACTCACAAGATTCCAGAGCCCTGTTTGATTACATTGGATTAATACAAGACTTGTGGAACCATTATAGAATTTGTTCAATATAAGCACTGCTCTCAATGTGTTTAAGGATTACTACCAGGGTGTAGGACAATTTAACAGCCTCCTCTCCTTTTATTTGTTTCAAGCAAATAATGGAACAGACATAGATCGAGATAAACCTCGTTAATAACCTTCATCAGAAATGCCGAGGCTAAATGACAACATTTCTATCAGAAATAATGCTTTCTTCTAAATTTGATCGAAACAGCGTTGTACCTACCCGACAGGCAGCCAACAGCGCCGAGGCAGGGGAACGGGTTGCATGGTCCGACAGACACAAACTAAGTCGAAGAGACTGAGCAGACGATTGGAGATTGTGTGGAATGACGTCAGGTTGGCGCTTATCGTCCGACGCGCCGAGTGACACCAGAGAAACAAACAAGATTGGTGTTGTGGGTGCTGGTCTCAAGGCTGGGTCATCAGCTGAGACGGTCCACCATCCAACACATGTCTCACATAACGTGATCATCTGTATGTTCTCTGTGGAACCAGAGAAACAAACAAGATTGGTGTTGTGGATGCTGGTCTCAAGGCTGGGTCATCAGCCGAGACGTTCCACTATCCAACACATGTCTCACATAACGTGATCATCTGTATGTTCTCTGTGGAACCAGAGAGACAAACAAGATTGGTGTTGTGGATGCTGGTCTCAAGGCTGGGTCATCATCCGAAACGTTCCACTATCCAACACATGTCTCACATAACGTGATCATCTGTATGTTCTCTGTGGAACCAGAGAAACAAACAAGATTGGTGTTGTGGGCGCTGGTCTCAAGGCTGGGTCATCAGCCGAGACGTTCCACTATCCAACACATGTCTCACATAATGTGATCATCTGTATGTTCTCTGTGGAACCAGAGAGACAAACAAGATTGGTGTTGTGGGCGCTGGTCTCAAGGCTGGGTCATCAGCCGAGACGGTCCACCATCCAACACATGTCTCACATAACGTGATCATCTGTATGTTCTCTGTGGAACCAGAGAGACAAACAAGATTGGTGTTGTGGGTGCTGGTCTCAAGGCTGGGTCATCAGCTGAGACGTTCCACCATCCAACACATGTCTCACATAACGTGATCATCTGTATGTTCTCTGTGGAACCAGAGAGACAAACAAGATTGGTGTTGTGGATGCTGGTCTCAAGGCTGGGTCATCATCCGAGACGTTCCACCATCCAACACATGTCTCACATAACGTGATCATCTGTATGTTCTCTGTGGAACCAGAGAGACAAACAAGATTGGTGTTGTGGGCGCTGGTCTCAAGGCTGGGTCATCAGCCGAGACGTTCCACCATCCAACACATGTCTCACATAACGTGATCATCTGTATGTTCTCTGTGGAACCAGAGAGACAAACAAGATTGGTGTTGTGGGCGCTGGTCTCAAGGCTGGGTCATCAGCTGAGACGTTCCACCATCCAACACATGTCTCACATAACGTGATCATCTGTATGTTCTCTGTGGAACCAGAGAGACAAACAAGATTGGTGTTGTGGTTGCTGGTCTTAGGGCTGGGTCATCAGCTGAGACGTTCCACCATCCAACACATGTCTCACATAACGTGATCATCTGTATGTTCTCTGTGGAACCAGAGAGACAAACGATATTGTTTTGTGGGCGCTAGATTCAAGTCAAGGCAGAATCGTCAACTCATGGCATCTCTCTTATGTACCTTCAATATATAAATACCATAATCACGTATAGGATCACGTATATTCCCGATCAACTATCCTTCCTAAAAGATGAGTTGGCAACAGATAAAACGTACATTCCATTAATATAGACCAAGAGATCACCCGAGAGCATATGCTGAAACCATAAAACTAAATACGGATTGTGGCTCCGTTGCTTAGACAACGACTCCCTTTGTCGTTCAGCCAGCAAATTGGGTCTATCATCTCAGCTATGTGCCGCCTTTATTGCCTTTTCAATATGTGTCATCTAACTTCAATATTTTCTAACGATCAAAGACTGTCCTTCTTTCTATTATCTGCGGTGGTGATTCTTTTAAACCTTACAATCCTAGAAACTGCCAAATTTGCCACAATTGACTAATTTTCTCATCCTTCTATGAAACAGCCAATCTTTGACAGAGTGCTATTGCTAGTCCAATGTCTGGTGTTGCGTTTTTCCCTGACTCTCACCTATCCTACTTCAAACATATCTAGATTGCTGGCGACCACATTTCAAACAGAGTTGCATACCGAGCCGGTGTATTTGAGTCCACAACTTTCAGAAGGATTTCAGAATTCTGATATTAGAAGATAATTTTAGTTATTTAATATATCCTTTTTGTATTTTAGCTGCTACTCCTAGGCAACCAATGTCCTGAATAGTTGCATAAGCCACTTATGAGACAAGCCTTCCCAACATATTTTCATCTCAGTAAGGACAGTAAGGTTTGATTTATTTGTGAAAGAAACATTCGCATCTTAATGTTTTCATTAGTTAATTAGTTGGATGTTAAAAACGATTGTTTTCAGTTTACTATCAATTTATTAAACCTACATCTTCCTATTAATAAAAAGTATATAAATTTTATAATAAATTTTTATTTTGCTACTAGTTTTCTAACATACCATATATTTTTTAGGTATTCTTCTATTATTTGAAAAGTTGTATTTTAAATTGAACGAATTATAACATTCCCGAGTGGTTTATTGTGATAAAATATTAAATCCTCTCTCTCTAACAAAAAGTGTGTGGATAAAAGAAGAAGGAGAAGAAGAGATGGCTGGAAGTCGCTGTCGGGAAAAGTCGCCACTTGAGGCGACATCTTGTGAAGAGTCAGTTAAGCCCTTCTCACATTTACGTCTAAAAATAAATTACATTTTACATCCATCGCTACAGGGATGTCTTCGTCGAGTGAGGAGATCACTTGGAAACTTCTCAGAGTCTTTTCCTCTTCACCATTTTTTTTTACCTTATTTTTAATAAAAAAAAAAAAATCCCATTTATTTATTTTATCAGTATCTTTGGATATGTCGTATGATACAACATAAATATATCGAATTTAAAACTTCTTCAAAAAGTTTTTTTTTTTTTTTTTTGAGACTCAGCCGTTTTCTTAGCAACCTTTTATCAGGATTATTATTTTTGTTTTGAAAAGGTTCACTAGAGATTTAAAGAGAAGTTTTAAAATTTCGGCTCTGGATATATTCTTGAATTTCCTGTTGATGATGCTCGAGAGTAAAAAAGGAAGTTTTCAGGAAATATGCAAATAATAATAATAATAAAGGATTAAGCTAAATATTCAGTTCCATACGATATGATACTTGTGAGTACCAACAAAAAAAAAAGGAGCACATCTATCTTTAAATTAGTAAATAAATAAATATTATCATGAAAATAGAGGTTGCCTGGCCGGCATTAAGAATTCATAGATTTATAGACACTTGTGTGTCTTTATGTGTTTTTATTATCTTTTTTTTATAAAAAATAATTTCACTTGTGTGTCTTTATGTGTTTTTATTATCTTTTTTTATAAAAAATAATTTCACTTGTGTGTCTTTATGTGTTTTTATTATCTTTTTTATAAAAAATAATTTCACTTGTGTGTCTTTATGTGTTTTTATTATCTTTTTTTATAAAAAAATAATTTCACTTGTGTGTCTTTATGTGTTTTAATTATCTTTTTTATAAAAAATAATTTCACTTGTGTGTCTTTATGTGTTTTTATTATCTTTTTTATAAAAAATAATTTCACTTGTGTGTCTTTATGTGTTTTTATTATCTTTTTTATAAAAATAATTTCACTTGTGTGTCTTTATGTGTTTTTATTATCTTTTTTTTTTTTATAAAAAATAATTTCACTTGTGTGTCTTTATGTGTTTTTATTATCTTTTTTTATAAAAAATAATTTCACTTGTGTGTCTTTATGTGTTTTTATTATCTTTTTTTATAAAAAAATAATTTCACTTGTGTGTCTTTATGTGTTTTTATTATATTTTTTTATAAAAAATAAGTTCAAAAAATATTTAATGACCGAAGTATCTCTTATCATTATAATAACTAAATAAATATTTGTAACAAATAAATTTACAGGCAATTGTGTTTCTTTTTCAACAATGACATTATTATCATATATTGAAAAAGGAACACCATTGTCAGTAAATTTATTTGTTACCAATTTTATCGATAGATGACAATTAAAATTATAAATTTAATATATTAAATAACTATTGTAATATATAAAATATATTAGATCAATAATAAGATGTTGTTGTCGTGTCCAATGAAGAGCCTTAGATATCTTCATACATCTCTATCACAGCAATGTCCTCTATCTTGGGTGTGTATAATTCTGTTCTGGGAATAATAAGATGTATTTAACGGAAAAAGGTATTAGTCTAAAAAGTAACAACCCAATATGGCAGTTGCAAACATTGAACCGAACCGATGGACGTAAAAGTCCATCACAGCAAAATCCATCGCATTCGTTTATAAACATGGCCAACCTACCGTAATATGTCATCACCTCGGCCCTATCTCTGGTGGACTTCCATTCCCACACAACAGACGCTTATTTCGGGATAAATCAACTCTTCTCGGTCAAGTAAAAAACGCCTTGTTAATGATCGTATACAACTTACCCTATTATACTCCGTGACATATATTGAAGTAAATTAGTTAAGCAAAGGAAGCTTTGTTTGAAATTTACAATAGTTTGTTTGGATGAATATTCCATGTGTTCCATGTGAAGTTATTGCATCCTTAAAGTTTCGAAGGAACGACGATGAAAACATCGAGAAGTCCTCGACGTGCCTGAAATCTTGATGAGATTTCGAGAAGAGCTTGATTTGAATAAACGTGGGCCAAGCCAATTAAAGGATTAACGGGTGGAACTAGATATTGGCGTGAGACTCTGGTGGATTCCTTGTTCGACATGTGCCAGGTTTCCCGATAACATATGCTTCACATTGCATCAGTGGGAACATGAGCTTCACATTGTATCATTGAGAACATATACTTCACATTGTATCATTGAGAACATATACTTCACATTGTATCATTGAGAACATGTATTTCACATTGTATCAGTGAGAACATATACTTCACATTGTATCATTGAGAACATGTATTTCACATTGTATCAGTGAGAACATGGAACAAGTATTTCACACACATATTTACCTGTGTTTCACATTGGAACATGTCCGTGGAAACACGTGTTTCATGTAGTGTCCATGGGAACATGTGCCTAACGTATTGTCCGTGGAAACATGTGTCTAACGTATTGTCCGTGGGAACATGTGCCTAACGTATTGTCCGTGGAAACATGTGTCTAACGTATTGTCCGTGGGAACATGTGCCTAACGTATTGTCCGTGGAAACATGTGCCGTGGAACCATGTGCCTAACGTATTGTCCGTGGAAACATGTGCCGTGGAACCATGTGCCTAACGTATTGTGCGTGGAAACATGTGCCGTGGAACCATGTGCCTAACGTATTGTCCGTGGAAACATGTGCCGTGGAACCATGTGCCTAACGTATTGTCCGTGGGAACATGTGCCGTGGAACCATGTGCCAAACGTATTGTCCGTGGAAACATGTGCCGTGGAACCATGTGCCTAACGTATTGTCCGTGGGAACATGTGCCTAACGTATTGTCCGTGGAAACATGTGCCGTGGAACCATGTGCCTAACGTATTGTCCGTGGGAACATGTGCCTAACGTATTGTCCGTGGAAACATGTGCCGTGGAACCGTGTGCCTAACGTATTGTCCGTGGAAACATGTGCCTAACGTATTGTCCGTGGAAACATATGCCTAACGTATTGTCCGTGGAAACATGTGCCTAACGTATTGTCCGTGGAAACATGTGCCTAACGTAGTGTCCGTGGAAACATGTGCCTAACGTATTGTACGTGGAAACATTGTATTTTATTTTTCAAAACTAAATTATTTGTTCCTTGCACTAATGAAATCATTTTTAAGTGTTTGTCTTGTCCAAAATTTTCCATAAAGTTTGTCATTGTAAGTTAATGCCATGTTGGCATTTTAAAACAAAATGACGTATGTATCCTTTCAGAAAAAAAGTATATTTTTAACATCTGAATGGTCCAAATTTTTCCATCAAGTTCCAGACGTCACAGCGGCGGTGACGTGGGCGGGGGCCCTTCTAAATATTTGATGGCAACTTGTGGGTCGATACCGTGTCTTCCTGACAGGCTCACACGTAGCGTGACATTATGGCTCTTGTTGGGACACCGATATTGCACTTCATACACTTCAAAACGCCCTTTTACTGACCACGCCTCTTTTAACGACCATTCCTATTTAACGACCCATTTAAAAAAAGTACCAATTCTTCCAACAATTCTTTCAAGCAAACGCCAAATTTAGTTGGAGAAGTTTCAATTTATTTGATAAATACACCGACCTCTAACTTCACGATTTATAATTTAAAAATCTAACATTATCAAAAAAGCTAAATGGTTAGGTGTATTGTGAATTATGATGATATAAAGTTGTATATTTAAGACGAATAATCCTTTCAATAATTATAATAACGAAAAGATTCAAAAGCCCGAAAGCTCGAATTTATTTTTCAAATAAAGAAACTTATCCTTTTTGAATCTTTTCGTTATTATAAAGTTGTATATTTATTTATTGATTCATAATAAAATCGATCATTTTGATCCCGGTAGCTATTGTTTTTAATTTGACTATATCGATAAAAATAGTGGTGCTTCTCATATTTTATCTTCAATAGCTAGTGTTAATCGAGTGTCATGGAAGTTAGTTACTCATACAGGTTATTTCCGTTCAAAATTGAACTTCACTTCAAATGTCGATTTGAATATATCCCCACATCAACATCTCCTAGAGATGAAGTATTGTAGTGAATGTAGGAGACTTGGTAGTGCGGTGTTTGATGGTGTTAGACAGCCCAGTTTCCAGTACCTCGGCCTGGACTACCATACATATTGCTGGGTTGCAATAAGAGATGGTATACAGAGAGCTAGCGTGCTGAACAACTCATCAGGAACATTCGATTTGATTTGCGCTTGATAGTATGGAATAATGATGAATATGATTCCTTGTTCGAACAAATGCAGATTTTAAAAATATGAACTGTGATTTCGAAGAAATCTGTTAGTTGTTGCACTTATACATACAGTGAAGACATCTTTCTATCACTCTGTCTGTGTAAAAATTCAATTATTCACATTTTCTATTATTACAATTTTGCATATACTTTGTTATTTTAAAAGTGTGTCGGTAATGAGCAGTTATTAT
This sequence comes from Cordylochernes scorpioides, assembly GCA_030710605.1. Lineage (NCBI taxonomy): Eukaryota > Metazoa > Arthropoda > Arachnida > Pseudoscorpiones > Chernetidae > Cordylochernes > Cordylochernes scorpioides. The sequence continues at coordinate 51,011,717 of CP092875.1, read as the reverse complement.
CTAGTTCGTATGTTAAGGAGATATGTAGATATATCTTAACACTATCTAGACAACTAAGTATAATGGAATTCGTGAAATAAATAGGACAATTTTATTGAGTCAAAATATTGGGCGCACAAGGTGTCAATTCTCTTTTAATCAAGAAGAACAAGAAGGTTCTCAATTTTCCTTACAAGTAAAAGTGCTTGTGAGCTCAAGTTTAAAAGAAAACACACAAGATCCCTTCTCTCATTCCGTCAATAGATACAAAATATTTAACTGAATGAACCCCACAAGAATAATGAATGAAAGCTTAGGTAAAACAGAGTTTAGTGGAAACCCCACCCCCAAATGAATACCAGGTACAAGAAAGCTGTTCTGACTCGGCAACAAGAGTTTATGCAAACTTAAGTTTGGTAGAATGTACCGAATCAATACCAGGTAAAATAATTATGTTCTTGCTCAGAAAAAGAAAGAGTTCATGCGAGACCAAGTTTTTTGGAATAAACCCGATCAATACCATGTACAAGAAAGCTGTTCTGACTCCGCAACCAGATAGAATAAATGCGAGCCCAAGTTCAATGGAATACACCGCGTATCAATACCAGGTACAAGAAAGCTGTTCTGACTCCGCAACAAGAAAGAATGAATGCGAGCCCAAGTTCAATGGAACACCCGATCAATACCAGGTACAAGAAAGCTGTTTTGTCTCCGCGACCAGAAAGAATGCATGCGAGCCCAAGTTTAGTGGAATACACCGCGGTTCAAAACCATGTACAAGAAATATTTTCTGGCTCAGAAAAAGAAAGAGTGCTTTCGAACCCAAGTTTGGTAGAATGCACCCGATTAATACCAAGTACAAGAAATCTGTTCTGACTCTCCGAAAAATAAAGCGTGAATACGAGCCCATGTGTAGTAGAATTACACTCAAGCACATACAATGCCAGGTACAAGAAACCAGTCTGACTCCCGCAACAAGAAAGGGTGCATGCGATCCGAGCTAATCCTCGGTCCTGCAGACATAATCCCCGGCGACAAAGAAATCCATTAGAAATGTTGACGAAGATTCTTAATGAGTTGGGCAGTAAAAAGCGCCAGTTTTAATTCTGTTTGCACGGAGCAATTATCCAGAGCCTGGAGATTATGTTTTTATGATGTGTGCGTTGCCAGAGAGTTGTTCTTGCTGCTTGTAGCGATCTGTTGGGCTGAAGCAACTTCGAACATTTTGTAAACATTTATCATCTTCGGCACCAGTTTAACCTATAGAATATCTTTAAATTAGTGTTTTAAACCTGTATATACAATTTATATAAATATTCACTAGTTAAATCTGTGGGACTACTTTAAGAAGTCACTATATAAACATGTAAAGCAGTTTTAAGAGCCTCTAGGGAAATGTGTAGAGCCACTTCATAAATCCACTAGGTAAACGTGTAACGCCACTCTAAAAAGACACAAGGTAAACGTGTAGCTGCACTTTATAAAGCAACTAGGTAAATGTGTATAGCCACTTTATAAAGCAACTAGGTAAACGTGTAGCTGCACTTTATAAAGCAACTAGGTAAATGTGTATAGCCACTTTATAAAGCAACTAGGTAAATGTGTATAGCCACTTTATAAAGCAACTAGGTAAATGTGTATAGCCACTTTATAAAGCAAATAGGTAAACGTGTAGCTGCACTTTATAAAGCAACTAGGTAAATGTGTATAGCCACTTTATAAAGCAACTAGGTAAATGTGTATAGCCACTTTATAAAGCAACAAGGTAACCGTGTAAGAGAAAGGCTTTAGTGCCCGAAAGCTAAGATTAAAGATTTTGAAAATAAAAGAAAAAATTTCCTGGAGAGAGGCCTGCTATTCACATCTTAATATTGATACAAGGGGTTATTTCATTGAATATATATATATATATATATTAATCCAGAAAAGATCATCTGTTCACACCCTATAGTGTGTAAATGCATTTTCCAATTGAGAGTTAGGTCTCGACGTACAAAATCCTAATTCATTTATTAAGAGGTGGATTTAGGTAGAGCTCGTAAATAGAAAGTAAAAAGATGGCAGAAAAGGGCACTATAATGTAAGTTCTTATCAATATTTGCCTTCTGGAGAACTCCTTCTATTCAAATGTCTCACGCTATAGTGTGTAAATGCATTTTCCAATTGAGAGTTAGGTCTCGACGTACAAAATCCTAATTCATTTATTAAGAGGTGGATTTAGGTAGAGCTCGTAAATAGAAAGTAAAAAGATGGCAGAAAAGGGCACTATAATGTAAGTTCTTATCAATATTTGCCTTCTGGAGAACTCCTTCTATTCAAATGTCTCAAGAGTTTATTTGTTCGTCTTGGCAAAGCTGAGATTTCGTTTGAGTTGATTCTTCTCAACAAATCTCTAATGATAGTTCTAAAGAAAAAGGTTTTGTAATCACCTTTTGAATTTTAATTAATATTCTTGGAAATTTTTGGAGTTTTAGAATTAATTTTATTGACCCATTCTAGGGGCGTTTTAATTGCCATTTTATAGATCAAGGCAGTTTGAAGAAGAAATAAGTTTTACCATTTATTCTACAGAATGTTTATCTTGGGACAACAAGAATTTATATCGAGATAACAAATATATATTGAAATAACATTAAATATATATATATTGTATATATTTCTCTCTGTTACCGTTGAATATAAAGGCCGATAGATCGGATAAAATCTGAATTTATTCTAAAAATAAACATATTCGCCGTCAATGTATAATGTAGTTTCTATAAAATAATTTTTCTGGAAAAAAAAAATGTTGAATGTCGCCAAGAAAATATCTTATAGTAAATAATGGATTTATTTTTTTTGTGTGTCATTTTTTTGAAGGTAGGTTACGACTTTTTCATGGTTGGTAGGTTTCATTTTATATTTTTTTTTTTTTTTGGAGGGAAGAAAAGACATGTGTAAAGACAGCACTTGGTTATTGATCCTCGCGGTGTCGTTTGGTTTATAATAGAAATGTTTCGGCATACTTATAAACTTATTTACATATAAAATGGCTTGACTTGACAGCTTTTTTAAATAAAACATTTGTTAAATAGCAAATTATTTTCATATAGATTTGAAGTATTGCCATATATATTGCACTCTTTTGTGAATCCATTACCCTGATGAAACGCGACCGCGTGAAAATTTGCCCTTAAAAAATCCACTCATTGTAAATTTTTTGATTATTTAGAACGATTATTTGCGGATATATTTATACTACGAAAAGAAAGGTTTATAACTTTATTTTCTATTTTGCCTCTTTTTTAATAGCAAATATTTAAAGCAAATAAGGTATCAATAACAACAAAAAGCCTTTATTAAGGACACCTCGTCCCATACAGGATTCTCCTAGATGTGTAAACACAGAAGTAAAAATAACAGTTATATAGAGAAAGGGGAGATTAAGATCGACCTTTCTTCAAGTTGGATCCATCATTTGTGTTTCGTCTATTGTCTGTGCTGTCTCAGAATTTGTGAAAAGTTAATGCAATGGCGGTTTTCTTTTTACTACTTTTGTCATTAAAACATATGGTGACAAGTTTTTATGAACAATATTTTGACAGAGAATTTCTCTCTCTCTTCCTCCAGTTCCGAACAATAAAACATGTAGTGTAGGCAAATAAGGGCATCAATTGATATTGGCTATTTCGAGTCCTACTCGTTTTCAGAGATGGGGGTACTGTTCCCAATCGCCCAAATGGACGACACTTCATCTTCAATTATTTTTTAAAACATTGTGAATACTTTTAAAGTTTTGGATAGTCTCTATATATTGTAGCGAAGTATTTGTTATTTTACACTTGTATTAACAGAGTATCATTTTTAAAAATATTTTACTACAGTAGAACTTGGATAATTCGAACTTCTTTAATTCGAAAACCTCTTTAATTCGAATAATTATCTTGGTCCCTAGAATTTCCTATATAAATAATGTTACATCTTTAATTCGAATTTTTGGATAATTCGAATTTTTTTATGGTCCCTTGGGGTTCGAATTATCCAAGTTCGACTGTACTTGTAAACTTCCCTCATTGCTTATCTTTTATTTATCCTTCATAGTTTGTTCTTGCCTTAAATAAATTGCTGTGCTAATCCAAAGTTTGTCCTCCCTAATTTTCCACGTGGCAATATTTTATTGTTACATGCAGGTATGTTTGTGTAAATTTCCATAATTGTTAATTAAAATAGTATTCAGATTAAAGTCCAACACACACCAATGCAGTGGATCTATTTAATTTCTATATAGACTCCATAGATTTCGACTGGCGAGGAAGTCCAAACAAAAAGTCCAGAAATCGATGGCCGTAAACACAGCAGAGGACATTTGTTGCAATCAGCGTCCGCTAACGGCCTGCCATGAATTCTCCGCCGTTAAGAATGAAGTGACCAACGTGAGCAACTCAGCTCTGTCGGCCGAGGAATTGTTGACTTTTCTCCATTCCGGTGTGTGTACCCGGATATATATATTGTTAAGAAATGTAAACATTAAATCACTGATCTTTCTTTTAAACTTAAAGCAAACTTCTAATGTCCTTACTGCGATGAAAAAATAGTTTTTATTGATGTGGAAATTGCTAGATAACTTCTACAGGCCCTGTTGTATTGTAATATGTTTATTGGGAATCTTGGTTGGAATGTATGTCAACTATAGAACACAGAGCTTGTAGAAAATGTCTCGCAGTTTCCGCATTAATTACGAGCAATGTTATGGACATTCCCATTTTATATAGTCAACTGTCATACACACAATCCGTTAGAAATATATATTTTATAATAAATTAATATCATCTCTTCTTCAGTAGGCGTCGGTTACCTCGTCTACAAGAAGACGTGAATGGTGGGCCATCAGATGATAGCAAAGAATAGGTTGATGGTGACCTCGGCAGGCTGGCAGGAAGTATATCGACAACATGGCCCCTCATCTCCATATGAATCCCCATGGAACAAAGCCAGCTAAATATTCCATTATCATATGGCCATCAAAAATTGACAGCTCATAGGGCAGCAGCCTGATTGCATCTCCCGACGGGAGGTTTCAACACCTAACGTATTGACTTAACATGGCTTACCGCTGACAACATTGTTTTGTTACTGGGCCAGAGTTTTCTTCTTGGAGTACGTGCCGGTGCTATTATAGCATGTTTGAGGTGATTTCATCATGGTTTTATAAAGTCAATATTATTTCTCGTGACATATTGAAGCTAGAAAATGGATGAATAGAAAAGGGATGTATCAATAGATTGTCTTCTATCTCGATTATCAGAAATATCCTGTTTATAGGGTGTATATATCCTTTTAAAATTACAAAATATTTTCTCACAATGAGTTTATTTTTATTACAAAACGTCATAAATAGAAATGTATATATCCTATTGTATACATTTTATCTCTAAAACTGGTGTCTTGCTTTAAATATGTAGACAAAATAAAGGCTAGCAAGAAAGTTAAAGAATCATTAGTATTATAAATATATATTAAAAACAAAATAGGCATATCCTGAACGCTCACATGAACATTTATAGATGGCAGAGCGCCATCTAGTGGAACAAAAATAAACTAAACGTTGATTCAACTTGTTCCATGATATTTAGCCAACCCAATTTCTTGATAAATAAAGAAAGAAAAACACTAACGCCTTTCAGGCTGTTTTATCAATAAATTAGGTTGACCAAATATCACGGAACAAGTTATATACGTTACACAACCCAGGTAAATAGACAATCAACTCTTTAAAAAGGTAAAAGGTATTAAATAGTAGAAAAATAACCGTTATTATTAGCTTATATTGTAATCGAATCTAAAACAATTACATTAATTATTATTATGTGTTCGCAGATAAGAGGCACAAAATGGAAGCAATTAGTTTAATTTCAATATACCATTTTTATAATATGTTTCTTAAATATGTTGATTTCTTTTAATGTTTTCTTAGAATGCAAAAGTAGTTATCATACGAAACTACAAGATATTTTCTAACTCAGACTGATTAGTAACCAGGTTTCTTACCCATCGTCAATATTTATTTCTTCTTTCTGTTCATTTGGTAAATATGCAAATGTTCAGAATATATGTTCATCCATCTCTCGTATCGTTTTAACAATGGTTCCCATTCTCTTTACTAGCAACATACTTAAATACATTCTGGACGATTTAATTTTGCACAGAAGAAAAAAGAGATTGCAACGCATGCATATTCAAGTTTTTTATGGAATGTTCACAGTTTTAGAAGCTTAGTGTTCAAGTTGATTCATTTTGTCTATATAAAATATGCTATTTAAGCCAGGAATTCTCGACATACGACCACGAGGGTACATATTGTGATGCTAGAGAGTTCTGAATTTTTTTGTTGGACGACACGGATCATTGAATTAAGGAGAACCTAGGTAATTACAGACATTCATGGCCACAATACCGGGGGCCATTAACTACAACAAAGAGTGGCAACGATGTAGACCTTTATAAAAATCCAAACGGCCCATTACGTTAACAGGGAATTAAACATGGCGTTAATCTCACGCCCTTCCAACAAGGAATTTCTCAACTTTTTCTGACCTTCCCTATCAATTGTGTTGTTCCAATATTCCCCTCAATTATGTTTTTACCCGAGGAGCTGCTGCCAAGCCAGTACAATATGGTCGCTGCGTGTGAGATCAAGGAATCTGAGCCAGTGTCACACGGCAAATTGTCACGCAGGGCTTGCTTCCGTTGGGAGATGTCGTGTCAACGGTGCTTCTTCCATTGTTGAACCGTCTCGATTCACTTTCCCTCTGTATTCTTTGTCTTGGTACCTATGGCCTTGACCATCATCCAGCGAGTCTTCAGGACAGGCACAAAGGATGACCCCCTAGTCAAAAAAAGACCGAAAATCGTTGTTTTAACTTTATTTAGGATAAATTTGGAGTACACCTATCCCCCGATTTACACGGTAGATACGTTCCTGAGAAAAACGTGTAAATCGGGGGATAGGTGTACACAGAAATAAAAAATAAAATGCATTGACAGGTTAAAATATGTAGTCAGCACATAAGCTCGGGATTCCTCGTGAGATGTGTACACAGAGCATGTGTTCAATCACAGTAGCATTTAGTATAGAGCGATAAAAAAAACTTATTTTGAAAACCGTGTAAAAGCGAAAACGTGTAAAACAAGTACCGTGTAAATCGGGGGATAGGTGTATTTAATTCTCCCACAGGTCAAAGAAATGTTCACAAGAGCCTATGGCAGCTACGGTCGCTTACCACGTTGAAAGACGAGAAATAATCAAAACCTTTTCTAATTCACAAGTCAGTTGATTATTTTTTACTTCCAATAAATATTTCTTTTGAGCATGTGCTCCCTCTTTTATAAAATACATAATGAAGCCTTCCTATTATACAAAAGGCGAATACAGACAACTAATAAAGCCGATCGTATTTCTATAAACACTCAAAAATAGTTTATTTTTTACTAATAAAGTAGCAGAAATATGTCAAAAGAGAGATTATTGGAGATTCTCCAAAAATAATAATAATAAAAAAAAAACTCGAACAGAAGAAAGAAAACATTCCACGAATATGTTTTGGATTTAATTTAAATCAGACGATGAGATGTAATTCGAAGCAGACGATAGTTATTAGAGAAGCAGACGGTTACAGCACTCAGGCCAGATTGATTTCGTCAGAAGATCGAATGGTCTCCAGAATATGTTGCTGCTATTTTATCACACTATTTAACTGCAATGTATGTGGAATATAGATTTAATATATTTATGTAATAATATATTATGGAGGAGCATAAACGTTTTTAATTAAATATTGGTGTAACAAATATAATTATAAAACATACTTGATATATAATCGCGAAATATATAACCTCTTAAATTTGATCGAAATGACAGATATTAATATTTGTTCGTTAGAAAATAGACGAGAGAAAAATATATATTAGTAAAAAATCAATATATTACTATAAGAATTATCGTTTGAAATTGTTTTTTCTTAACTTTAAACGATTTAAAATCAATTTCCAAGAGAGAACAATCACTATAACATATGGCCACAATATGTAAGGTGATGTTATTGACCCCCCATTTATCGTGATTATTAACGACATTTAGGGGGTTGGTGGTATACACCTTCGATTGTAAAACGACATTTTAAAATTATACCGCATGTATTTCTCCAAATTTATTTTAAGGAGAAATAATGATTATTTCTAAACCTTAGGGATGAGGTATGAGAGGATGAATTGTGAAGAGTAATGATAAACGGAAAAATGAAAGTGTCCAGGGATGGGCATCTTCGATTGTAGATAGCCACGATCTGGGATTGATTCCCTTACTGGTCACTTCTTTCTGGAGGAATAATTGCTTCAATTATATCTATTCTAGAAAATATTCAACCCCACTAGTGACTGCAAGTAACCAAACGGAGACCTAGCACAGGGGTAGACAAACTCGCGAGCCACAAGCGGCTTTTTGGATGTAAAACTTCTGCTCTTTATATAGTTCCATACGTAAATGTAATTTATGCGAGTACTATTTATTGTTGGCAAGAAAAAATTTTTTGGCTCTTTAAAAACTTTTACATTTTTTTAAATTACAATTTTTGACTTTTCCGACTCAAAAGTTTACCGATTCCTGATCTAACAAACTTGTAAGTGCAAAAGTCGAACTGTTTTTCATATGTGTAGACATGTGGTGCATTTACAGTTAAAAAACAGTCGCTCCTCTGTAAAATTCTTTTAAAAAATTTAGTATCTTCTATATATTGGATTCATAAACAATACTTAAATTTACACCGCATAAGTTTCTTTTACTATGAAAAATCAATATTTATTTCAAAGAGAAATATTAACTATTTCTAACTTTTTAAAATGAAGTATGATACTTCATTTAAAAAAAGTTAGAAATAGTTAATATTTCTCTTTGAAATAAATATTGATTTTTCATAGTAAAAGAAACTTATGCGGTGTAACTTTAAGTATTGTTTATAATCACCCGCCGCAGTCCTTTATAATATTGGATTCATGCACACTTACAAATTGAGTTTTATCGCTGAAACCCGTCAAGACGGAAGAAGGTTTCTGGAGGAAAACTCCCAATTCTATCATTTACAAAGATTCCTTAGTGTTTTCTGGAGAGGATTGTGAGGTTGTGTCAAATGAACAGTTTAGAGAAATATCTTAGGGTTCACCACAGCGTACTAAGGATCAGTTTGGTTGATCATAGCGACGCTATTAAGTTGATACTAAATCGAACAACGATTTATACCGTTTAGAATATGAAAAAAAAAAGGCATCTACTTATCGTACAACATCAGCAACTTTCAGTTGCATAATAAGGATATGCCTTTTTCTTTTTCATAATTTATGCACCTTATCCCAGTAAAATATCACATTTGTACTATTTTTTTCACATCTAGAATATGTTTTAAAAAAAGGAATAAACATAGGTCGATTGTCAATATTAAAAAGTAAAGATTCGCTAACATATCAACGGTGGATTCTGTGGCCACAGGACATGCGTCGGACCTGGAGGTTGTTAGGCTCCGCGCTGCCTGTAGTATAGGAGTTCCATCTATGCCTCTTTTCTGCAGTGAAGTTTTTTTATAAGACTGGTGGTCTTAATAAAGCTGTATGTATGTGTGTATAAAGTTGATGGCAGAACCCATCCATCTCGGCCCATCTCCATCTATCGATTCCTTCCTTCCTTTTGAGGAGGCATCCTTTTTGTTCTTTTTTAAAATGTCAGCCAGTTTATCCATTCTCCACAGCACTTTTTAAAACCATATTTTATACCGTTTGGAAGGTTTATTGTGAATAGTGGCAATATGGAGATGTGATCATGTTTAGAATATCTTTTAGCTGATAAAAACGCTGTCACCGCTTAGAGATGCCATTATGTAGAGGAATCTACATTATTGATTCACGTTAAATCTCATCAACATGTGTGGCATACGTTCAATAGTGTAGTTATATATAGAAGTTACTCACGCATATATATTCAAACATTATTTTATAACCATACACACAAAATATATTATGATAACTAATCAATAAACAAGTAGATTAAATATTAAGAAAACAATCTATATTTTGTGTGTATGGAAGATAAACTATATAAATATACATATTATATAAATGAAAATGAGATTTTCTGCTTGATTTTTGATCATGTTGAGGAATATGGTAATGCAGTCGTGGTTGAAATCTTGAAAGTATAATACTAAAAATAGTCTTGAGCAGTAATTGATTTAATTTAGCTAAGGAATATGTATAAAAAAACATAATTTGATAAAAGTACTGCCTGGCTTAAGGCGAATAGAACAAAGAAAACAAAATATTATTTACATAATGTACAAAAGTTTTGAACCGGCCATCGGGAAATAACAACGACGAGTTTTTATAGGGGAAGTGTGACCTCTGGCGGTCGATTTAAACAGAGTATTTGAATCTATGAAATATATATATATATTTTAAATGAAATAATATTTTAATATAACATACATATATAGGTTAATTGCAGAAATATATATTTTTAGTTTTTCAATATAAAATAGACTTTGGAAGTGTCGACAACTGTCCGCCTATGTGTGCTATGACTTTCAACCGAATAATTACCGAGTTAGACAAGTCTTGCCGTTTTCTTTACCTCAGCTCGAACATCTGTAAAAAAAAATCGATCTAATTCATCTCCATTCAATTATGTAAATAGAAGTTCGGAAACGTGAAATGTGTCCAAAAACTTGGATATGGAAGAAAAATAAATGTTATCCCACAGCATGGCCAATTGTGGTCAAATTACACTGATAGACAAAACTTAAGGAAGTTGTACCTTATAGCATATATATATCGGGATTCAGAAAATAACTCTGAGAGATATTTTCTGAATCCCGATATATATATGCTATAAGGTACAACTTCCTTAAGTTTTGTCTATCAGTGTTATTGGCGATGTCTGTGTGGGAAAAACATAGGTTTTGGGGAAGATTTTGGGTTTTCTACACATATAGGAGATTATTTGAGGGAGAGGTGGATAATCTTATTGAAGCAAACATCACACACACACAAGACTACAAGATCATCTTTCAACCAAATATGATCATCATTTATAATACAATATAATGCGGCTTATGATTGTAGAATGACGTCTGACATGAAACATTCGTTCAAAAGAAACATTTGCGGTAAAATTGTCAAACGTCGTTCAATGATCATAATTATTCAAGGTACACGACATGATAATCATAGTGTTAAGGAAATGAGACTCTATTCTAAACGTACCACATGTACACAGTACACATGTAGAAGTAAGTTACAAGGTGACCGTTTGATAACTCTTACACAATGACTGGGGCCATTGAAGCAGTCTCTGTAAATAAAACGTGGTCTAACGCGAACGTCAGTTTATACCTCCCAATTCCCGTAAACATTTCCCTTTCAATTTCAAGATAAATTTGTCCAGAGGGGATACGATATTATCTTGATCACCCTGATGGACCCGTGATTTCAGATTGCTTCTTTGCTCCTACAGATCGCATTCCTCTTTCTCTCTCTCGCCATCCAGGAACCTCCGCATATCTTCCCATCTCACAGATAGTTTCCTCGGTCTACTCTCTTCATGTCTTAGGTCTATGATTGCAACGGTTACCTCTCATCCTGGCAATGGTTCGGCCCGTCTCTTTCTACTATCCAGGATAATACATCTCTAATACCAGACTTATCTCAGAATATGTATGACCATATTTGAGATAGTTCTGGTCATCTTCAATAATTATAATTCCAAGGATGTGTTTCAAACATGGATTATCTTCACATCAAGTGCATTCATATTCCTACATAGTAATCACAGCGTCCTAATCAAGATCTTCGTGGAAAGCCATTTAAGTATGTAAATACACCTCTCCATAAATGTATATTCGCATGGCTATCCTATACCATTGGATGGGCTGGAATGTAAGATGTGTATAGGGGAAAGCCGCACATTCCCGGCCCAGATTATCCGGTTAATTAAGAGCGGCCTCCAATTAAGAAAAAGCTCCTAATTAGAGTTGAGGACGTGTCTTCGGGTCTGGATTTCTTGGAGATTCAGTGGTTAGCTGCATTGTTGCCTGGTTATCCAGCGTTCTTTTTTCCAAACAGACAGAATTCAAGATTGGATATTTTTGATCTATGTAAGACCAAGGGGATCTTAATAAAGGCTTTGTGTGTGTGTGTGATTATATCTTTTTATAATAATTTTAAATCAAACACAAAAAAAAAAACAAGGTGTCAGAACACTAAAGAATAACTTGACTAGCTCGTCTCTATTTGAGCGATATTTTTTAAAAAGAGGTATTGATTGAATATATATTCAAAAATATGTTTGATATTTACAAACGAATGAATAGCTATGCTCTGAGATTTTTAGATGGTAAATCGCGGTATTTCAGAATAAATTCAACTGAATGTTGATTTTAAGTTTATTCGCCACACCGTATTGGTTAATACATTTCCTTGATAAATAGAGAAAAGCCAAACACGTAGGGATTTCAATTCTTCCAAAATATCAAGAAATGGGTATTTAAGAGTGAATTTGCTTTTCTAAGATTCCCATCTGCAGAAAGCCAATTATTTTATAGGTGTTATGGCTCAGCTACATGTTTATTCACCAATGTGTGTCTCCTCATGTGTGTATGCCATGTGGGTGTGTATAGTAACAGATCCAAGTATTTTCATTTCAAATTAAATTTAATACCTTTTGCAGATATATTTTAAATTATATAGCAACAATTATATTTTAGGAAACTGATAATTTATAATATGTTAATTGTAGATATTGCCAGAAATATCTATATTTTGTAAACAGTTCTCTGTTCTCGTTAAGATTTAAGAGCTTAATTTTTCCTCAGAATGTTTAAATTCTTACATAATTATTTTCTCTTCTCTTTTAATAATGATGATAAATGAAAAAATGTTGATGTAAATATTTGATGACAATGTTTTTTTTTTTCCCCTCTCTTTCTCCTTGTTAATATTTTATGATTATTCTTTACGGACTAAATTATTGTATATGTATAGACAAGTGTAGAGACATACATGTATGACAGTACAAGTGTCCCTGGGGGGACATAGCGCTTTATTATTATTATTTTTTTTTTACTAATCCTTTTATTAGTCTAAATTAGAGATCTTGGAGGTCGTGTTCATAAAGAAGTTCAAGAATTCTTCTTGGTTCTCTGTACAGGATCCTTTGTCCTTTCCAATACAATTTAGTATATGTTGGGGAGTGGCTTCTTCGGGTTTGCACCTAGTACACATGGGGAAGCTTTTAGCTCCCTCTTTATAGACTAGAGGGCGCAGGTGACCAGATTTCCATCTGGTGCTTCCATCGGTGTGCTTTAAATTTAAATAAATAAATAAATGTGGGTATCATATTGATAGATCTTTAGACAATTCTGTTTCTACTGTTAATATTTGAAGAGAGGATTTCCAGTAACGCCAGAAACTGATGTCTCTCTTATCTAGAATATCATTTCTTTAAAATCCCCCACGCTAATCTACGCGATGATTGGAAATTCTCTCGATGTACATAAGAAATATAACTGTAAAAATCACGAATATTTCTTTTTCCATACATATGTCCCATACATAAAACACCATCTATATATATAATAGAGGATTTAAGCACGAATGTTTCTTTTATATACAAAACAAACTTATGCTATCCTTATAATATGGTTCTGAAAATGAGCAATCCATGATTAAATCATTAGATGATAATTTTCAGAACGATTTTAACCAGTTTTGGTACCGACGCGCTTTGCCTAACAAGAACAATGGAGGGCTTAGACTTTTTATCAACAATTGTATATATTACACTTACAAACGAAATAAGAAAGAAGAAGACACTTACAATCAATCCAATATATGCATTTTTATAATCTAATATGATGCATTAACGCGCCATCTGTTATCAAAATTAGAAACTATTATAGACGCGTATGATTCTTTTTAAAAATAAACAATTTATACTGCCCATACTGCATTTTTATGCATTAGACATGAGCCTCTAAAAGTGAGTCAAACTCGGTTTGATGTTGTAGTCATAGTTAAAATCGATGTTTATCCAGAATTTATACATTACATATTTGGCGATGGTAAAAATGTGCCTCTTATCCGTTGTTACATGATCAAAACTAATTTCCCTCGATCAAGACAAAAATTAATAGGAGGGCCTGGCTAATCAGTGGTGAACCCTCCCAGGGGTAGTAGAAATTGTTTATTTTTAAAAGAATCATACGCGTCTATAATAGTTTCGAATTTTGATGATCTAATATATAATATCGTGTTGTCTACAAACATATATCCATATTTATACTAATTACACCATTTAATAATCTACTTCCTACAAATCTAAAACTTGAGACTATATAGAACAAAATGGGTAGATCGACCCTAAGGTAGATATTTGTAATTAAATGGTGGATTCTCCCCAAAATATTGCTATATTTACTCGGAGCAAAAAGAAAGTATTTAGAAGCATTAATTTATTTCCCAGACCCATTTCCCTCTTTCGACAAGGCCCATTCCTGCAGAAAGATTGTTCCCATTAATTATGGTTCCTAATGGACAAAGGCTCTTCTTGGGGCGTACGTGAGGCTTTTTTAGCTGAAGTTTGGTCTTTGCTTCAGAACTCATCACGATTTGTTTGATTCATTACAGAAATTAATTTATTAATTCCGACATGGTCGAAACAATAGTTAATAAGAGATGATTGCTTGCAGGACAGTATTCCCCTCCTACCCAATATAGACTTTTATTACCACTTGTATACCCTATATATATTTATTTTGTAAATAAAACAATCCATAAATAAATCTTTAATTAAAAAGGCATATATTGGATCAAAATATAATTTATTTTACCAATATATCAGTTGGCTGAATGCCAACCTTTATCAAGGTGTTATGTTAAATGTTAATAACACCTTGATAAAGGTTGGCGTTTAGCCAACTGAAATATTGGTAAAACAAATGATATTTTGATCCAATATATGCCTTTTTAATTAAATATATATTTATATACATACATATATAATGTGAAATATAGTACGAATGTGAAATTGTTATGGGATAAGGTGGATAAATTAAGAAGAAGGCATCTCCTTATCGTGCAACTGAAAGTTGTTGGTGGCTTGCGCCATCTATCGGAATAAATATCAACTATTCGTGATTAATCAAGAATGGGTATTTGGCCAATTCTGGAATAATTAAAAAATCAACGAATAGTTTATATTTATTTCGACAAATGGCGCAAGCCATCAACAATGTCAGTTGCACGATAAGGAGATGCCTTTTTCTTATTATATAGATTAATTGTATATAGTTCATATTTTGTGTGGAATGCTAATTTACTCATATGTATGTATGTATATATGTATGAATGCAAACTAAACTTATATTTTATAAAAACATTATCCACTGAAATGGTGCGCGCCGAGAGAACTCAAAATTTTACCTTCTTCTATGAGGTGCTTTATTAAAAAATATGTATTTAAACATATTTTATTTATAATCATATATATATATATATATATAATATTATGAATAAAAACCAAAATGAATTATATAAGGCATAAGCAAGCCATCATAAATTTAAACTATTTCAGTGCGATCGTTTTCTTTTTTAAACAATTTCCTAATGCCCTTACTGCAATGAGAAGATATATTGGAAGGGCCTGGCTCATCAAGGAATGACCCTCCCTGCAGTTTCACCAGTTTAATCCATCATACCGCTCTAATATTGTATTGGACTTCTCTGCCGATATATCCGGTACCTGTAGAGGAATTCCTGGTAAAGGAAACTAGGGCCTTTGAAGGCTATTAAAATATATATTGCATCCAACATTGTTTTTTAGCTCAGTCCAAGGACCTCTTTAGCATCAAAAGGTTTTGTTAATATTTTTGAATGTTAATGAAAATAATATTTTAAAAAGTATAATGACTGTAAAAAAAAGTATTTCACTAACAAAAATAATGGCTTGTCTAACATACGAGATTAACCAGTTTCTATAACAGTACGTTGCTCTATTGGAACACAATCTACTGTCGCCTCTTGTATAAGTCCTGTAGCTTATATTTCACCCAAGGGGTGACATAACAGCTCGTCTACTGTCGCCTCTTGTATAAGCCCTGCAGAAGAGCTGTCATGTCGTAAAAAGCAATACGTACCTCTATAAAGAATTGGTAATCTTGTAATAAAAAGTAACCCCTCACTTACAAGGGGTTGTTGCTGAGCAAGTTATTGGTGTCCTCCAGCCAACTCCAAACACACACTCGGCTAGATTTATGGCTCTTTGTGTGTGCCTGGGGTTAAAGACACCTCGAGGAAAACTCGCTGTTTTTTTACTTTCCCTTGGGACACACTCAGGTACTTTAGAGAAACGCTCTCAGAGTTCAGTGAAACCTCCATCTGGTGAGCGACTATTTTTTAAAACTTTTTAAAAGGACATAATCTAACCTTCGACCGAGGAGATACCAGAGCGGCAGGCAGTCTCTATTCTCCTTGTTTGTTCGCCAGAATCCCCGGTGGGCCAATAATCAGTAAAGGTGATTTTCTTATTTTATTATGCTCTATATAAACTTTATAAATGTAAACTATTAAACATGAATATTTCTTTTTGAAAATGAATCAAATTGCACTTATAATGCGATTAGAAAAATATTGGCTAAACACTAGTGAACCATCCCTCATCATAAATGTTTATCATTGCAGCAAAGGCGCAGTATGATATTGTTTTATTTGACAAAGAAACATTTGCGCTATATAGTTCACATTATTATTACAGATGGCGCGTCCAATGAATTGTATATATATATTTGGCTTTTGTTGTAACTGCTTGCTGAGAATGATTCTCTGTAAATCTCAATTTGGAATGTGTTCTGACTGGAGTGACCGATTTCTTCATTCTTACAAATCTCTGAAGGGACCGGCCCGTGTTGGTGCATCCATCCCTGTTGAAGTTTTATGCATAAGCAAGTACCACCACCAGCAGCAGCCAAGTCCCTTGGGATAGGTTTACCAGAGTTCAATATCGCGTGTTGAGCCAAATCTGTCTCTCTCAGACCAAATTACTTCTCCAACATTTGCCTATAAAGTTCACCCCGAAATTTTAAACCCAGAGTCTCCCAGCTATAAATTTTATTGTTCGGCCAGGTGGTACGCCCGCCCAGCCTCTCTTAAATTTAACTAATTTACCTCCGTCCTGAGCAGGCTGGAGGGTTCACATGTGTTCCTCTGACGCTGATTTTTTATTATTAAAGTCCCTCATATGTATTTTATAAACACATATGTTCAATTCTGAAGATAGAGGTTGCCTGGCCGGCGTGAGATCGTCCTTGCAACCTCAGAACAATTTTTAACGCCTTGCCAAATGCTTTATTTTTATTTATTTCTCCTGACAAAGACAAGATTTTCGTTGAAACGTGAGAAAATAAAAAAAAACTCTAACTGGCCGAAGTGTCTATTTTTCACAGAAAAAAAAAAACATATTTTCAATGATAAATTTAATTGAAACATCACAACGTCTATTAATAGGTCCAGTAGATTTGGTTGTACCTGGCATTCAAATTTGTAGGTATAGTTGTTAGTCATTCCAACGGCAGCCACATGTAACTAACTATCTGCTTATATTGACACCACATGGCTGTAGAAATAGTTTACCAGCTGTAGTGACTTCTAAGTACTGGTTAGATATGATCGAAAAGTGGAGTTATTGGAAGACAACCAAGCTGGCAACCAGTTTAGACAGCTCGTCAACCCCTTCTCGCTCTGATATAATTCCACTCGATATATTGAAGGGAGATGAGAAGTAGGTGAAAAGAGTAAAAACAAACAACGTGAGGTATAATGAGACACGAAGAGATCTAAGTAATGATCAATTCTATGTATAGTGAGCGTTTGAATTTCTACTGAAGATCACTTAGCAATCATTCCTCCTAGTTTAATAAATTTGCAGAATATGTAAATATGTTTAATTAAAAAGGCATATACACCTATTCCCCGATTTACACGGTACTTGTTTTACACGTTTTCGCTTTTACACGGTTTTCCAAATGAGTTTTTTTTTTAATCGCACTATACTAAATGCTATTGTGATTGAACACATGCGCTGTGTACACATCTCATGAGGAATCCCGAGCTTATGTGCTGACTACATATTTTAACCTGTCAATGCATTTTATTTTTATTTCTATGTACACCTATCCCCCGATTTACACGTTTTTCTCAGGAACGTATCTACCGTGTAAATCGGGGGATAGGTATATTGGATCAAAATATCGTTTATTTTACCAATATTTCAGTTGGCTGATCGCCAACCTTCATCAAGGTATTATAACATAGTAATGTGTGTCAACAACAAACTCAGCGCCACAAAACGTCAATATTGAGGTTGACCTCAATAATTGGGGAACTTCAACCTTGAAAAAGGTTGGCGTTCAGCCAACTGAATTATTAGTAAAATAAAATGATATTTTGATCCAATATATGCCTTTTTAATTAAAGATTTATTATGGATTGCTCTATTTTCAAAATGTAAATATAAATAATAGATTTATTGAAAAAGAAATTCCTTTTCTTTAAATATAAATATTCTGAGTATATATAAATAGTTGAAACTTCACGCCTATTAAAGGGACACATCCATTGTTAATATATTTCTGTCTTATGGGACTTCCTAGGAATGCCTGACAAGAGCCCTTCTCATTAGATGCATCTATCCCGGCATGCCTCGGCCCAAAACAAATAACGTCAACATAGAAGAAAGTTGCATAATAAGCCTCTTAAAAACTTCGGGCCGGGATATTTGCATCTTATAATTATTTGGTGGGGGATTTGTTGACTCGTGAAGTCTGGAGATAGAGATTTCCCCCAAGGCTACAGTATTATACTGTGTGGATAGATATTATGGGACATCGCTTGTGTCCCCGACCTCTGTGATCTTTCTTTACGGCCTTACATGGTCGCTGTAGAATCATTCTGTTTATATAATCTCCTAGTGTAGAATGAGTGTGTGTTTAAGAACATATTTAAAGATTAACAAGACCTAACATGATTGTGATATTTCTCCTTTCATCGCCATTATTATTATTATTCGCATTCTATGAATGGAAATATAGTGTATGTGTGTTTAAGAACATATTTGAAGATGAACAAGACCTAACATGATTGTGATATTTCTCCTTTCATCGCCATTATTATTATTATTTCGCATTCTCAATGAATGGTAATACTGTAAATAAAGTTCCACTATCTCTTCAGCTGAGGGATTTTTGCATAAGACGGAAAATCTCAGTAAAGGCTTATGGATTATATTGTAGCAAAGTATTTTTTTTATATTTTATATATAGATTATTAATTTTAATAATTATATTATTTATATTTTGTTTACTCTGGAAACTTCCCTCATGGCTTAACTTGTATCTTATAAATGTTGATTTGTTCTTTCCTTAAATAAATTGCTGTGTTATCCTGAAGTTCGCCTTTCCAGATTTTCTACGTTACAATATGTAAATACCGATGTTTTATTCTTTTATTTATTTTTCTTTTCCTCGGATTTAGCCAGACTAATCTGTTTATGAGATTAATTATCTTAATTAAGTTTTCCTGTATATAAATTGCATTATTAAATGTGATTGGCTTTTATATATTCTTTAAATTATTTTCATTTGCAGTATACCCGTGGTAAATTCACGTATAAGTCTATATGTCTTTGAAAAAGGCTTTAGCGTGTATGTATATATTTAAAGATGAAGTCAATGCATTCTCAACTAGATTATCAATTATGTTAAAATCTAGTTGAAATAGACTTTGCTCGAGTGTGAAATCTAGTTACCATTTTGGTAGTCCAAATAGATCTCAATGAGTCTGCGCTTTTCTTCGTACCATCTAAGACAATGTATAAAAAAGAGGAATAACATGGCCCAAAGAGCTCAAGGAGTGAAGTGGTAGTCCGAATACAAATACTAGGTAGTCCAAATACTTGTAGATCTCACTGAGTGTGCGCTTTTCTTCCTACCATCTAAGACAATGTATAAAAAAAATAGGAAGAACGTGGCACCAAAGAGCTCAAGGAGTGAAGTGGAGCAAGCTACAGAGGTGGGTTCAGGATGTAACTGCCGCCACCTTAGTAACAACGATGATGAAAGAGGAAAGCAAAGAGTGATCTCCTGTCAAAACATGGTCTATCCACATTTACGACCTCTTGTTTAATTCAACTAGCTGCAACCAGAATACATAGAAATATTGATGAACGTAAATTATTCTGAATAATTCAATGCTATAAATATATTTATTACCGATGACAATATGATCAGGGCAAAAACAAGAAGACTTCCTGTATCATTTTAAAGTCTAAGATGGGTATGATATATTGTGGCGAGTTTTAATATTCATGGCCCCTGATCACACACCCAGGTTTTCACTTCCTCCTCACCCACACCAACACTCTGATCACCTTAGCTTGTGGACCTCAAGGTCTGGGTGGCCATATGATCCTAGGATGTCATCAGTTCTGCCATGGTCCTCGCTGTATCACTTGTATTTTTAAAATATTGTTTTTCTGATGGCTAAATACGCTGGTGAGCTTCCATGAAGGTCTAAAGGTAACTTTTAAAATTTGTTGATTAATGAGGCATCGATGGAATCGCAGCAGCTGTAGATGTGTTATGGAAAAAGATCTAATACATGACATAGATATTCTGGTAGCCATCAGATACCAGTCAAGATAGATGACGGGGGAAGGAGGAGGATCCACTGAACTCAGCGAGGCTAGGAAAGATCGAGTCGACTCTGTATTTATTCCTGCGAGATTTCTCTAAAACCTCAGTCTGGATACGGATCACTTTACACTGGGAGTCAATGATTGTGCATAGGGGGTTTGTGGACCAAGAGATTCGTTCGAGTGGCCATAAAATCTCAGGATATCAAGTTAGATTTTACAATAAGCTAACTGGAACCATATTGTTTTCGGATTCTAATCTCGATTTTGCTTTATATTTTTTGTGTTATATAATGAATATATCGACGTTAATAAGCCATTCCTTTTTATCTCTTTTTTTTTTTTGATGGAGAAACAAAGTTACTGAAACGTGAAAAATGTATATAAAAACGAAGAAATAATTAATTCTCTCTCTCATTATGAAAACTTTCCAACTAGAAAAAAAGTGTTTATTCCTCGGTGATATTACCTGGCATAGGCCATCATGACGGCTGAAGGGTTGGGACAATTTATACTCTAAGTACATCGCAGGTTTCAGCACTTCAACTTTACAAAGATTCCTATCCCAGTTTGTTTACTTGCACTAATCGTGGTCCATTGAGGTGGTTGTTTAGGTGCTCCCCGTGCGGATTTGGAATTCTAGTTGTTTAGAGTTTATTCCCTCCTTTTAACTCCATTTGTACTTGTGAGCACTCACATCGCAGGATATGATATAATCAGGATAGATAGAATATGTGTACTGTAAGTGCACCGATTGAATGTAGAGATTAGATAGGCTTTGTACCTACAAGAAGTCTGAGGCTACCTGCTCCGCTGTATCAGTCTAAAATATATTAGGATACGGTAATCTGATAAGGTTTAGAATATTGTAATTACGTGAGTTCGTTATTTCATGTTCTTGTTTACACAAGTTTATGGATTTTTAATTTGATTTATTTTTTTAATTTTGAGAAAAATTACGAATACAAACATTAAAAGAAATTCTTATATTAAAAATTTATAAAGCTATTTTATGCTTTATTATATATTTAAAAGTATTTTTGAATAAATGAGATTCAAAAATCCCAATGTGGACAGTGGGGACAGTATATACTGTAGAGGTCCACCGCGATAACTGGCCAACTTGATGTTCAACAGTTCGCGCTAAGAGAGGTCTTCCACATCTATAAACCAACTCTCTTCAAAACTGCAATTGCTTTCTTCAAGACGATAATCTATAGACGAGATGTAAATTTGAAAAATTGATTGAGGATATGGATATTTTTCTTCAGCCTTTGGATTTTCTAAAAGATTCCCTTAACGATCTAATTTGTGGTTTCTTTGTGCGACCTCAAATAAATCACGGAGCGGCATCGAAAAACTGTCCCCTCCTCCTTCTCGGGAGATAAGGGCCATTTTATTGGGCTAATAGAATTGATTTATCTTGGTGGCGGTATAGGCGGGCCTAATGGCAACATCAATTCTGCCACAACATATTTCCCCGATAGTGCGGTGCCATATTCCTAGGAAGATGCCTTGATTCTATAGTACTCCACATAGAATCCTGAATATGGACACATTCAATTTATGTGAGTGGTCAACGGAACGCTGAAAGTAGATCGGCCTTGTCTGACCATTTCGCTCACCATCTCTCTTTAGGTTCTGTGAACTTTTGATTACGTCTCACTGGATTTGACATTAGAATTCCTGAATAAAGGAATGTCTCCAATTGCACAGTTTGTCCTAATTTTAAATATTTAAATGATATTTACGTTTTTGTGATAAAATAACTAAACAGCTATAGCTAGGCATAGTTAAATGTGTTTATTGTCCAATATGAGGTGGTCAAATAACACGGATTCTAGAAAATGTAGCAATCCATAATGAATACGATATCAATTCAAGCCATAGTTCGGGTTTAAAAATAAATTCCTATTAATACCGATAATTCGCCGCCCGAAATTTACAGAAAATCCTATAGAGTCAGTTTGATAATGTTTGTTAATAGAGTTCCTCTTATATTTCCAATAAGATTCAACCAACCTCTTTATTCCAAGGCTACCAAAGAATGCTAGTTATGATTTAAGTGGATAAACATATTGGGAATTAGAAATCACACAATAATTTTGAATGAATATTAGAAAAAAAAATATGAGTCGGCCATGGTATATTTATCAATACGAAATCTGTAGGTCTTCAGTAACTGCAAATCCCTTTGCACGGGTCACAGAGCTGGAAGGGTGAAATATTCTTATGACTAAATATACATTTTAAAATTCAACGTAAACACTTGTGAGACAATACACACACACATATGAAACACCAACACTATAAAACAGTAAACACATGTTTTCCAAACCCCAATTTCAAAATCGGGAAGACTCTATATCACTGTAGTTAGTAGAAATACGTGGAGCGGCCAATACGTAAGTTTAGCATCCTGGTACTGGCGGATTTATACATGTACATAGGTACATAGGAATTATGTTCTGACATCATTTCAAGCTATTCATGCGAATATTTCGCCCAAAATGTCTTACGGTATCGTTAATCCGTCCAAAGAAGCACAGAGAGCTGCTTGTAAAAGTACAATAAATTGTCATTATATTAAACTAAGACTAACAACCAAATCATGACACAAATATCCAGCTTGTTTCAAAACATTGTAAAAGCAAGTTTACTTTTTGGTAAAAGATGGTTTCTTTCAATTAGATCGAGATAAAGTATTTTGAGCTAACAAAGCTGGGAACTTCCAACTGTTCGGCTTAGCCGTCCACAATCCGCTTTGTCGCAGCCCGTCATTAGTGCGGCGGGTTGTGATTCTTGGAGGCAGCAAGAGCAAAAAAAAAATGGAATTGCCCTGACAATTAAATGTGACTTGTCTAGTAGATAATTAATAGGTAATAGATAGCTTGGAATATTTCGGTTTTAAAGAATGTTTCATGTTAAAAAGGTAATCGTCTTGTGAGGTAATTAAAAGAGCAACAAAAAAGTTTAATTAGCCCAGTCTCTAAATGGGAATTAACGGGGACTAATCATTAACTTGGCGGATAGTTTATTCTCGGGCAGTTTTCCTTTGTAAAAACTTGCGTGAGGGGGAATGTTGATGCAGGCAGGGGATTACATAACGGTGGTGAGGGGAACTAACCCCCACAGTGGGTCAGAGCCTCGCTCCTTCGAACAACTTCCCAGTCTCAAACTCCTTTCACCGACAAGAACAAATTCATAAACTTACTTATCATTAACGAATGAAGACATTAAGAGGCGAATGTTTCCTTTCACAAATAAATCAAATTTCTACTGTCCTTACTGCGATTTAAAAAATATTGGAAGGGCTTCGCTCATCAGTGGTGAACCCTCCCAGCGGTTTCGCCAATTTAATCTACCAGACCGCTTCTTTAGAGCTCTAATACTGTATTGAATCATTCTGCTTTTATATGCTGCACTGAAGGATGGATATAAGAAATGATATTTTAGCAAACTATGGACATAAGCTTTTAGGACAGTAGAAGTTTGATTTATTTGTGAAAAGAAACATTCACGTCTTAATGTCTTCATTCGTTAAATATAGATGGCGCGTTATTGCTTTGTATTACTTATCATTCTAAGCGCTAGGAAGATGTCTGCTGTTATCTTTAAAAAGACAATAAACTCTAATTGAGATGGAATAAGAGAGAGTGACCTATCAATCAGTCGGCCATATGGGGTACTCGAGTGGGTACGAAGACTTCTAACATTTGCTGCTAGGAGAGCAAGTCCTGTCGGCCGGCCTTCTATCCAAGCCTAAATCATATTGACTCCAAAGTGGCTCGAAGATATCCTTTTAAGCCAGCAGCTTCCTTGCGTGATGACATTAACTTGGATTACTGCGCTCTCAAATTAGGTTTAAGGCAATTAACGGCATAAGTCTCTCAATAAATGGAGCTAATACCTCCCACCTTGATGGCAACTGGAATAACGGCCTCGGGGGAAAGGATATTCCCCCGATCCTATGCAATGTTCCAATCTAGCGTCAAACACACAGCCATTGCTAATCTTCCCTGTGGTGTTACATTCTCTAAATGTATCTCCTGCCGCATGAGAATAGCTGACCTCGTGTCTTTCTTATCACACAGATAGTTCAAGTTTGATAGATATTTATTTAACATTCGAATTTGATTCTCTTCGATGGATCTTACTTGATATCTTTAGAAATTCTATTAATAAGTAGAAATTGTTGATGCCATTTGATAAAGAAGCTGTAGCCCGCATACCCCACATTCTTTCTGTTCCGTCGATGGCGCAGTCTTTCCCGCCGAGGTGAAGAGTTTATAGATTGATATTTATCTTTAACCCTAGTGTAATCAATTATTTGTATTTATTATATATGGTGATGTTTTATATGAGAACTTTAGGTATAAATCAGATTCAATCTTTCACTCTTTCTATTTTTTTCCCTAGGAAATGGCTGACGGCATGTATGGGGGAAGTGCGTGTCACTACCTGTGCGTGTTCATACCTAGTTAGTAATCTATTATTGATACCTTCATCAATGATTAACTATTAATAGCCTGAAATGATACATTATGCATATATCGTGCCAAATTTGGTGATTTGAAATTTCGAAAATAAAAAGGCGCCAGGTTTAATACAAATAATTTGACACATCTCCTTTTATAGTTTCAAAATATTATTATTCGGAGAAAGTTTTGGCATATTAACAATTTCTGTTTTTCTCCTGTGGATTTTTGCTTCCAATGGAACATAATGAATGTCTAACTAACAACTTCTGTTATGTGTGTGCTCTTGTAGATTTTGTTCCCAATGGGACAGAATGAATGTCAACTTCGAGAGGCAAAGGATAGAATATTTTCTATCTTTTATTGTACGGTATTTGAGGATAGAGTCCAAGGGAGTTTATAAACAAATATAGATAGTAAAACAAATTAAATTTATAAAGGATGGAAATAAGACCAAACTTCAAATCTTATGATAGCGGCAATAGTCTGAAAATGGAAGCTGTGCTTGTACAGGCACCAAAAATGAACAGTGTTCTTTTATCCAATTTTTGAGAAATTAAGAACTAAATTTATTTGAAGCTCATAAAATTTTAAAGCACATAAGGTACTACATGGCTATTGCTACTACATAGTGTAACAAAGTATTTATTAATTTTATTATTTTTATTAACAGAGTGGTCATTTTTATGTTTATATCTTGCTACTTTGTAAATTTCCCTAGTGGCTTATCTTTTGTTTACCATTCATAGTTTGTCCTTGCCTGCAATAAATTTTGTTTCCTCCTGAAGTTTTTGTCTTCCCTAATTTTCCACGTGGCAATATTAACCTATCATTCTTCTATGAATTCCAAAATAATGTATGCAGCCATTACTCGGAATAGCGAGTAGCTATTTTATCTGGTGCATGTCTAGGCTCAGCGTTTTAACAATGCGACATTACCCTGTAAGGTCTCCTGATCCAAGGATATGTTATGAGCAGCATCTGTACTACATGTTAGGAGCGGCTGTATATGGCGTCTGTTCCTCATGTCCATGTCATATTATATTCAATATATTAACATATTTATATAATAAACTGTTCTTGTATATATAAAAGGGTGTACCTGGATCTGTAAAGAAAAAAAAACAATTTCTTCTCAAAATATTTCGAGAGATTGCTTCCTTTTTATCAATTTATTGCACAGTAAACTCACTGTGCAATAAATTGATAAAAAGGGAGCAATCTCTCGAAATATTTTGAGAAGAAATTGTTTTTTTTTCTTTACAGATTCAGGTACGCCCTTTTATATAAGTTTAATTGACGGATCGCCTTATGACTCAAACTTTTCTTGTACAATTATAAGAATAAACCCTGATAAGGGATATATCACGTATAAGATAAAACATATTTGAAGTTAGTTAGGATTATGATACTTACACATGAGGCTTATCATAATATCGCCAGCCCCTCCACCAATAAATATTGCTACGGCCAATCTTCCCAGTAATCCATCCATACCAATAAATAAAATACATATCGAGCTCTGTTATCAATTTATGGCCATCCTTATAAATGAATAATACGTGAAGCCATCAATTTAAGGTAGAAAATAGTAGTTTTAATATATAGGTCCGAAGATATATTGTGAGCCCAATAAATAAGTAATTAATTGAAGATATTAATCTCCAGTTGTGGAGGAGCTGAGGGGTCAAGGTATTGTCTCTAATATGGCGGCTAAATCTTACAGCCGACAATAGCCGACCGCTATTGTGCAGGAGGATGCCAGGCAGGCAAGGACGTCCGCTATTTAGGATCAATCCTTCTGTTGAACCTTGATCCCTAGGCTTAATTGAAGGTCGTGGGATTCTTCAACCTTTGTCCACTCACTTGTCGCACATGGATTGTCTCATAGAAAAATGTTTTTTTAGGTCTAAGTGAAATATTTATAATGCGGCCTATGATTGTAGAACGACATTTGAAAATATCCCGCATGTGTTTCTTTTGAACGAAAAATCGAAATTTATTTTAAGGGGAAAAATAACGATTATTTCTAACCTTAGGGATGAAGTATGAAAGGATGAATTGTGAAGAGTGATGATAAACGGAAAAATTAAATCTATTCTATATCGATGCATCATCATAATTTTAGAAATAATCTCCTCTCAGTTATATAGGAAAAATAGTGAGATGGTCTTACATATCTCAGATGTACCAGAGATTCCATCCTTTTCTTCCATCTATTCCTAAATGTTTATAAATTCTTGTTGCTTCTACATTGTTCTAAAACATTATTGAATATTTCTTTCCATAATTTGACGTTTGAAGATGGACATATTGTCTCTATTTCTTTTTAAAAATAGACACCTCGCCCAGTTAAAGTTTTATTTTAGCAACGTTTCAACAAAAATCTTTTGTCTTCGTTAGGAGAAATAAATAAAAATTAAAGCATTTGGAATTTTCACCTATTTCTCCTGACGAAGACAAAAGATTTTTGTTGAAACGTTATGAAAATAAAACTTTAACTGGGCGAAGTGTCTGTTTTTTGAAGAAATATAAATTCCTGCCAGACAGCTTCTATCTTCAGGATATTGTATCTAGTTGCTGAGATTCGAACAGCATCAACCAAATCATGAAAGCCACTTCAATTTTCCAATAGCCATGCTGATTTCAAACACATATTTGACTTTAAATAGGTACATATACTGGTAATATACTTGGTGAATGCAATTTCTACAAAAAAAAAATCCAGACTATAGATTTAAGAATATTCGATAAAATATTTTTGAAATATAAATCCAAATATCTTATGTGTGTATCGTTATAGATCAATAAAAAGAATTTTCTCTTTCATTTTTTAAATGCACAAAGAATGGCATTCTACCTGCATAGGGTGAAATCTGCCACAAATTTATGACCAACAAAATAATAGGGGTATCGTAAAAAATTATTAAAATGTTTCTCCCAAACCAAAATTCTCATGCTTGATTGATTAGAGGGGAAAAAAGTTGGGGCAAAAATTGTGATTTAATATTCATGGTGGCGCTGGATCGTAAAATAGAAGTTTTGCCTTCATCAATATTTATAGATCCTTTTGAGGCTTATTAGAACCTGTCATTATCAGATCCTGTTTTACATCCAACTGTGAGGCAAAATGCAACGATATGGTGAAACTCTCTTCAACCAAAAAAAATTGAAGGGACAAAGATAATCTGTTATATATAGAGCAGTTTCTTAATTTAGAACGAAGATTTTCGATCACCTTAGCGGGTCATTGATGAATAAGTAACACTACGCTGATGAAGGACAACAGCACGAAACGCGTAAATGGTTCGGATTTTCTTAATGAAACACTCCATGGTTTTGCATGTCATCCTTGCGCAGGGGTCATGCTAATATTCACTCTCAGCATCCTACAATTTAGGTACATATACTGCCGAAAAAGCGTCATGCATCAAAAAAATTATTTGACCAATATTCCAAAGAAAAAAATGAAATAAATGTTTAGCTAATATTTATTCCGATAGTGGAGAATAGGTTGAGGTCGTATCGGCTCCAAGGCCTCTAATGATTCGCTTTACCGGATGAGACCGATTTAATGAGCACCAGCTATCCTGAGGGGAACTACGGAGGGAACCAGCTACTAGATGGTATTATTCAGATAGATGGTGAATCGAAATCTAATGTTGATTTAACGGTATGTTGCAATCAAGGATTATTAGAACAAATCGGTATTTAGGTAAACAATACCTCTCAATCCTCAACTTTTTATTTAATCAAATAAAATATGATCCTATAGTTTGTTTATTTCCTGTATCATTGTTCTGTAAGTTTAAACAACCAGACAGCGTATCTCTCTGTGTAGTTTGGGAAACATCATTCTTTAAATACATATTTCTACCATTCACATATTGGTCTGATATAGGGATTTTTGTTCCGCGGAGAGTAGTATAGCGTCCATCTTTTGTTTTGTATTTTATAGTGATAAAAGAAATCGAGAATAAATCGTTTGAAAATGATTTTTATCCTTCTTTTTAAATCAAAGCAAAATCCGCTTATAGTTAATATAAATTAGCTAATAGTATTTAAATGAATAATTTTTCTTTGTTTTTATAAAATAGAGATCGGAATTTTAAATATTTTTGTTTGATTCTGTCAAGAAGAATGGTCTTGAGCACGCGACCATTCGAGCTGACGAGCGCTAAGAAGAAACAGCGCTATTGACTTGTGGGAGCAAACAGCGACATGTGTAAATAGGACGTGTGCAAATCTCATCTTGGCTCTTCCTGTAGGAATTTCGGACAAGGTTTTATTCTCTCTTCTCTATTAACTGCACGCGCAAGAGCTATACAGCTTTTGAATTTATATCGTTTAATATTTATACTGTTTATACTGTTTAGTTTTCATTAAGAAGTGTTAATTGTAATTTAAAATTTTAAATGTGTGTTGTGAAAGAAGAGACATATGTTAAAAAGGTTAAGCAGTTTAGGCATTATACTCTAAATGTACTTTTAAAAGTTGGGAAAGGTTTTGATCAACATACAACCAAGTTGAACATAGGTATGTTAAGCTACGATCATGTTGCGAAACATGACAGGTTAAATAATGTCACAGAGAGTTATATTTTGGTTAGGCCACGATCTAAGGCGGAAATGACAAGGAGTAACCGACAAGAAAACTTGGCTTTGAGTGATAAAAGAATGTAATTTGATTAAT
>CP092875.1:50954041-50981707 GCA_030710605.1 Cordylochernes scorpioides | reverse complement strand
TAAATACCCATTCTTGATTAATCAAGAAAAGCTAACCATGTACGTGTTTTCAAATTGTATGTAGTTTTGACTGAAACAGTAAAATTTTCCTGGAAAATCTCTTAAAGATTACTTGAAAAAAGCCATGGTCCACCTGTGCTGTGTGAGTACAGAAGAGCTTAAATTGACTTGTTCCATTATATGTATGTTCCATATGTAAATACCTGTTTTCTTTCCTCTTTTCGCTCTCCACTTCTCCCATCCATATTTCCATTTTTTTTAATCTTATTTTCCATAGGATTATTCAAAAAATAATCTGTATATATTTACCATGTGTATATAATCTTTCTCCGTCTTGTAATCCCAAGGAGAATCCTCTGTAAGACCTGTGTGTCTTAATAAAGTTAAAAGTTCTCAGCATTCAGGCGGCCATTTATTAAGAGAGTGGCAATCATTTAAATTAATATTTTTCTTCCAGTTTTACTGCCACTTTCTATATTGCATTCTCTCTTGGTGGAGAGAAAGAGATAAAATCTGGAGTTGTGTGTCTGGAATAATGAACATGTTGTTTATCTGAATGTATTGAGTCGGTTTGTTTTATTACCAGTTGCAAATAAGACACGCTATATCCGATCTGTATAATTGCGCGTGAAACTATTTACAATAATTATAGTAAGAGTAGGTAACAGAATTGTCAAAAGAAAATAAATAATCAAGAAAAAGAGAATTGAATAGATGTATTGAGTTGGTTGGTTTTTATCGATTGTTAAGATATCTGCGTTAAATTTGAACATTTAAATCATATACTTGTTTGGCTATATATCTCCTTATATTGGCCGCCGGATAAATATGGAAAATGATGCATGGAGTAATTTGTCCAACAAAGGGTTGAAGAAGATGACTAAGAACCACCGACCCTGTCGAACACTGTACAAAACACATCTGCTTACAAAATAATTAAATGAAACATCACAGTGAAGCTATGTAGCTTGAATTTATATTTTCAGGTTACCGGCTACATGATAAAGTTATTTTTAAAATTTATATATTTTTCACCATTTTTTTTTTTAGTTAATGATGGTACGCAGCATATTTCTTCAGGATTTGAATGTTCGAAAGAAATAATTATAATAAATTTTGCTTTTCCTAGAGAAAATATTTGAGGAGACCTAAATGAACAGATCTGATAATTTCTAAGGAAATGATAGGACAAAGACATTTATATCTCCGGGTTGGCGTTTATTCATATTTTAACCAAGAAAGCCATATGATCAATGTTGTTGTTTTTTTTTTTCATGCAATGCGGCACATAGTGATGTGATGAAATAGGGAGACAATACATAAAACGACATTACACCTCGCGATAGCTAAGGGATGAATTCAAGTTGTTGTTCTGACTTCGTCTAGCGTGATCTCGGGATAAGGAAAGTTGTTCCTCGACACCACCGACGTGGTGCTACTGAGCGGATGGTTGTTGTCGTGTCCAATGAAGAGCCTCAGATGTCTCCATGCATCTCTATCACAGCAATGTCCTCTATCTTGGGTGTGTAAAGCTGCAGCTCTGGGTCTATGTCAATTTTCTGTTGTTTTTGTCGTGTCCAATGAAGAACCTCAGATGTCACATACATCTCTATCACAGCAATGTCCTCTATCTTGGGTGTGTAAAGTTGCTGCTCTGAGTTTGTCAATTTTCTGTTGTTTTTGTCGTGTTCAATGAAGAGCCTCAGATGTCTCCATGCATCTCTATCACAGCAATGTCCTCTATCTTGGGTGTGTAAAGCTGCTGCTCTGGGTCCATGTCAATTTTCTGTTGTTTTTGTCGTGTCCAATGAAGAGCCTCAGATGTCCCCATACATCTCTATCGCAGCAGTCGCAATGTCCACTATCTTGGGTGTGTAAAGCTGCTGCTCTGGGTCCATGTCAATTTTCTGTTGTTTTTGTCGTGTTCAATGAAGAGCCTCAGATATCTCCATGCATCTCTATCGCAGCAGTGTATTCTATCTTGGGTGTGTAAAGCTGCTGCTCTGAGTCTATGGCAATTTTTTGTTGTTTTTGTCGTGTCCAATGAAGAACCTCAGATGTCACATACATCTCTATCACAGCAATGTCCTCTATCTTGGGTGTGTAAAGCTGCTGCTCTGAGTCCATGCCAAATTTCTGTTGTTGTTGTCGTGTCCAATGAAGAA
Organism: Cordylochernes scorpioides; assembly: GCA_030710605.1. Classification (NCBI taxonomy): domain Eukaryota; kingdom Metazoa; phylum Arthropoda; class Arachnida; order Pseudoscorpiones; family Chernetidae; genus Cordylochernes; species Cordylochernes scorpioides. Next base: position 50,979,542 of record CP092875.1, on the reverse strand, counting down.
CCTCAGATGTCACATACATCTCTATCACAGCAATGTCCTCTATCTTGGGTGTGTAAAGCTGCTGCTCTGGGTCTATGTCAATTTTCTGTTGTTTTTGTCGTGTTCAATGAAGAGCCTCAGATATCTCCATGCATCTCTATCACAGCAGTCGTAATGTCCACTATCTTGGATGTGTAAAGCTGCTGCTTTGGGTCCATGGCATTTTTCTGTTGTTTTTGTCGTGTTCAATGAAGAGCCTCAGATATCTACATGCATCTCTATTACAGCAGCCGCAATGTTCTCTATCTTGGGTGTGTAAAGCTGCTGCTCTGGGTCCATGTAAATTTCTGTTGTTGTTGTTGTCGTGTCCAATGAAGAGCCTCAGATGTCCCCATACATCTCTATCGCAGCAGTCGCAATGTCCTCTATCTTGGGTATGTAAAGCTACTGATCTGGGTCCATGTCAATTTTCTGCAGCCATTGCTAGGCATGAGAAAATTCAGGCAGGTGTTGGTTTAATAAATAGGATGGTTCTAAACCCTCTGCTGTGTCAGATAGATCAGAGATGGGGGAAGAACGAATTGCGACATTTGGGATTTGTTACTTCCGATATATCCTTACAGGAATGAAGAGAGCGGTGAATTTGAAGCCACACGAACTTCCTGTCACATTACAACATGGTTGTAACTCCGTGTGACGGCAGCATGTGCTATTACAGATAGATATATATGGTTGACTGACTGATCAATGTGAAGCAACAATGTTTTCACGACTACTGATCCATTCTTCTCAATTTTAATTGCTTTAAAATAATTTGACTTTTATCGAAATATAATTTAAGAGGATATCTCTTGTTCTTGTAATTACAAAATACTGATTTCCATCTATCGGAATAAATATGAATTGAAAATTTAGGTTTTTTATTTCTGGCAAGTACTTTTTATTGAATCAACAAGCAAAGCCAGCCACATATGTATTTGGACTGTTGGACCTCTCAGCATAGTTCAGGCTGGATGTTAATGACCCACCGAGGTAGTCGGGCACTACCGCTTCTTGTGAACTCGAGAAATTGGAATTTTTCGAATCATGTATGGATATATAAAAATTGAACTAATAAAATAAATAGAAGCGAGAGAGGGCCCAAAGTTGCGGGTAAACAAGGCCGGGCGGGACCCACGTGAACGGCAGGCACCTGGCGCCCGCTAGCGGCTTCAATCGACCGCGGCGGTCCTGGCGGCATGCTAGCCGCTGTGTCCCTGTACGCCCTGGCTCTCACGGCCGGCCTGTGCCTCTACTGGATCCTGAAGGGACCTCACCGCAGGATTCAGGTACCCTGCGTAGACAGACAGTAATAAACCGTGTTTGCTGGTAGTGGCTTGACATCGCTTGCTGCATGTAGCATCCCCCGTTTATATAGCGCTGTGTATATTTCTGATTGAACCGAAGAAGTTAACGAAGTTGCTCTATCTCTCTCTCCATTAGAGTGAAGTGTAAAGGAAACATGTTAGAGATTTGAAATATTCTCCAAAATTGGGCTAATTTTGGAACAAAATTTATTTACGAGCATATTTAGATAGACTTATAAACTTCATATTTCCCAATTGATATCAATTTAATTGAAACCAATTGAGAGTGAATGTCATTTAGCCGTAAATCATTATGACGTTTTGGACAGAAACCGCAACCGTCGGCGTGGGTGTCGCGACCAACTTGTCCCATTTGGATTCAGCGTCCAATTCTAACATTTATTTGAGTGTAAATAACTTACATAGAACATTGCGTAGATCTTTTACCAGTATATAGTTAGTTGACACATATCTTCTGGGAATATTCACGTAGATGAAGGAAACCTTACTCCCACGTGGTCAATCCCAATCAGGACCTTCTTTGCTGGCTACAGTCAGTCCTCTTAATTGATTGTGTCTTCAAGTCCAGCGGGACTCCTCCGGTCTTTATTGCCCGTCGATTGGTGAAACATTACCCATATCACTTCTTTCTCTTCTTCTTCTTCCCCTTTTGGGATATAGAATCTCTCATCACTTGGAATAAATAATTGTTTAAATACAAAATAGTACAATTATAGGGTTTTAAAAGATCCGTTCAAGTGGTGTCTTTTTTTTTTTAAAGGATTATCTCAATTTTTACAAAAAAAAAAAGGTTAAAACTATGCATACCTTTAAATATTACTTCTTTTAAGGAAATCATTTTAGCGTCATTTTAGCACTCTAATGTCATTTTCAACAGTTTTATGATATTTTAAAGTATGAATTTAATGGTTGGAGGATGTGTATTAATGAACACCTCTTCACACATCAGAGGGAAATAAGAAGTACAATATTTGGTTAAAGTGAAAATATCCAATATATATATACATAGATTAATTAGGTAGCATAATCAACTGGGTCAGAAACTAACCACTTTCTGTTGAAATAGTTTTCCGTGTAGCTCTATGAAGTATTTCTTTGTGAAACCAATCAAAATTTGTAGTCTGGAGCTGCACAAGACATTGGGTTTTGCTCGCTGAGGCCGCATGATCCCTTATCTCCAGACGGCGAAGCGTGAGGCTGTAAATGACATGTTTTAGAAAAATTGTGACAGGTGATTCCCAGTACTGGTTGTGAACAGTGTGTTGGGCGCCATCAATTAGCTGGGAGAAGGTGATGATAATTATGACGATAATTGGCCACGTCATGGACGTCTTACATAATTGGACATCGCACCCATCCAGGATGTGGTCAGGCAACTTGAAATATAACTGTGTCACTATCAACTTTTACAAACGTACTTTGCGCGCTAATACTCGCGTACTAAGGAAATAGCTAGTAGTATATCAAGGGAATAAAAGTAGAAATTCAAAAAAGTCAGTTTTATATATTTTTGTTTACGTATTCGTCTAGGTTTAACCATAAGTGGACTTTTTAAGTCTGTTTCATCTTAATAAGTCAGAGAGAGAGAGTTTAAACGAAATATCAGCTTAGGTAAAGTCACAAAAAAAGTTGCAGCAATCCTTGAAATGTCTTAATTTAACAAAACTGCGGTGCCAGAACAACGACAACCTGGCCTTTGGAGTCTAGCCAGACGTATGGCTTGTCTTGGCTGCCAATCCTGCCTGCCTGTAACTTTTAGGAAACAACTACCCCTCACTGACTCATTAATGTTGATGAGAAACTTAGATATTCAAAGAACAAAGAATTTCCATATACAATGTACAGGAAAACGTGGCCAGTGCCAATCCCAATGTACAAGAAAGAATGGCAGGTTACATATTTTAATCTCCAAGAAAAATGACTTATTTTCATTTTAATTTTCGAGAAAAAGTGGCCTATGTCCAAGAAAGAATGACCGAGTCAGGTTCAAGCTTTGCTAGTAAAGCAACATATAGAGAAGGCAATAATTACCTTCCCATCACCAATCCCTAATTTTCAAATGTCGTTCTACAACTTAGATATTCCTGAGCGGGAGAGAAATTGAGCATCAAGCTAGACTTAAGGATTGTTGGCGTTATGTGTCATCAAATCGGCTTCTGGTCATCTCGTGAACTCCATGACTCGCTTTTTTCTTTTGTATTGGAGTAAGCATGCTGTTGATGGTGTTATAATCATCTAAATCTTGGTCAATCTTCCCTCAATATTCTCAAGGGAAATGAGATCTAGCCATTCTATATACCATGATAAAAGTAAGCCTAGTCAGTTTTGATTTCTTGTTCAGGGTGAACGTCCATAACAAGAATGCTGCTACCTAGCTATTGTTATATTTAGAAGTACATTGGTGTGGCCATTCCTCTACTATGGCTACTGTGGCTATTCCCATACTGACTCGCGCTCTAGTTGGCTGGAGGAATTATTGGTGATCGGAAGGTAATTATTGCCTTCCCTATATGTTTCTATATTGGCAAAACTTGAACCTGATTAGGCTATTGTTTCTTGGACATAGGCCACATTATCTTCTCAAAAATTGAAATGAAATAGGTCATTTTTCTTGGAGATTAAAATAGGTAACCTGCCATTCTTTCATTGGAATTGGCACTGGCCATGTTTTCCCCTGCATATTATATATAGAAATTCTCTGGCAATAGTTTTAGTATCTACCATTCTTGGTCGTTAGTTTGAGTATAGGCGTATTTAGGGGCAATGGCTTACATTCGTTGGAGCACACAGGTTATACAAATCCACAACCAAAGAATGACCATAGAGTAGGACCCGCGGGAAGCAAAAATCGCGGATGTTTTTCCGAAAGAGGAAGAAGAGCTAGGAAGGCTAATTAAGGTCGTGATCGATCCGAATGACAGCTCCTCCATCGATTCCCCAAATAATACGCTTTCAACCGGCTTCTTATTAAAATTTACGAGGACTTGTTGACTCAAAGAAAGTTTACATTTGTCTTACTTTCATCTTCTAACGCTTTGTTCTCTTCCCAGTTGGCGCATTATTGGGATCTACTATCATCCGCTTGGTCGATATGCATATGAAAAACTTGAAAATAATAAAAATAATCCATTTCTAAGAATCTGTTTTAAAAGAAACAAACAAAAAAACATTTTAATAATGTTCTGTACTCCATAGCACTTGAACTCTGGTCTCCTCTTCAATTTCTCTAAGAAGATCTGAAGTGACTTCCGATGGGAGAAATTTGTTTCTTCTTTTCTTAAGACGGTTTCAATCCGGAATGTTACGACGCAAGTTGAAATCTCTGCGGGGACAGACGCTCGTAGTATTAAATAGAAGATTTCGCACAGAAAACTTTCAAACTTGCCAAATTTAATTATCTCGCGCTGAGTTTATTTCCCTTCCATTCTGTTAGATTACAAATGTTCCCTCCTCTTTAATTCAACTTTCTTCCAAGTCCTAGGATTACTTTAGTATCCCCGCTCGTCAACACTCCTGTATTTAAATTTACTAGTTTGATCAAAACTACAATGTTTGTAATATCAGAGTGCATCGAATGGAGACATTTCCAAAATTTAAAAAGTAATAATTGAAACATGTGCGCTAAATCCATTCAAACCATGCCATAAAACAATGTATTATAAAGGGAGTTGTGTCCCCCATATCACACATGATTACCCGAACCTCCCTTAAAGCTGCTATGTATCCCTGGCCTATAATTGGCTGGCCCTACCTCATCACCAGATTAAACACAATTTTAGCAGATTCGGCCGATTCCATAACTTGTAGGTCGTTACGAAATGGCTACTATACTGCTGAGAGCCATAGCCAGAAACGATAACCTGGATTTGCCAGAGTTTTACCTTATCTGAATCTGTACGCAGAGAAATTCGAGAAAGTGCATCGTTTTGAATCATTTTAAAAATAAAAATGGCGACCCTTATCGCACATGAATACCATTCTCTCTCAAAATTACAATCGTGATACTTGCACATATTGCAAACAATGTGTTCACATACACCTATCTTAAATATAGTTTCCTTGATTGAAGTAAAGCCTGCACTAAACGCGCTGACAAAGACCAATAGCTCGAAATGTATGGTTGGCTTTTACAATGTGCCAAGAAAATGCATTTGGCGAATTCGAAAGTTTAAAAAAAATCTACGTTCAGTTGGTATTTATTCCGATAGAGGGCGCTCACAGAAACGTTTAGTCACACAATCAGAGGAAGCTTTTCGTATGTACATAATACCTCTTGTGGTAATTTTAAAAAATATGTAACTTTTTTTTTTACACGTAGAAAGATTGCTGTAGCAAGGAAGACATAACTTATTGTAAATGTTTAATACAAGCACTCAATACTTCAGCTAAACGATGTATAAAGTTATGGAATAGGATTAAGAGATCGAAGGTTACTTGTCTGTATAAATGTAGGAAATGGAAAAATTCAAAGAAAATTTCTCTCGAAAAAGCTTTAATTTATACACGTCCTTTCTTTATTTTTAAAGCTATTAAAAACATGACAAAACATTTTAACATAAGAAACTCCCGGCCATTAAAAGTTTGACTGTCATTGGGAGAGTGGAAGTGCTGTGAGGAGGTGCCAACTCTCGCAAGAGTTCCTTCGTTCAGCAAGCCCAACTAGAATTCTGCGGAATAACATTGAAACCACTGATTGGATTACTTGCATAGATATGTATTTTTAAACTTATCCCATGAACACATGGTACAAGCCATGATAATCATAGTGGATAAGAGTTTGCAATTGTTTTACTGTATTTGTACTACATATACATAAAGCAGTACTTTTGCACGTACACAAGGTGCCATATTGGTTACTTGCCCGTGGTAAATACAGGTATAGAAAATTTATTTTCCTCCAATTTACCCATACTAATCTATTTACTAGCTTGATTGTTTTAATTAAGTTTTCCTGTATATAAATATCATATTGCCCATATATGTGATTAGCTTTAAAAAATATAATAATAATTTTTTTTTTTTTTTTACTGATAATATTATTGTTTTTCCTGCATGACCCTTACATTTCTTCTCGGATAATCTGATCTGTAGAAGACTAAATGGTCTTAATAAAGCTTTTTGTCGTTGTTTGTATATTGGTTACTTGCACTCACTGTAATATTTTTGTAAGAATCCGTCTTGAACTAACAGTCAGAATTACTATCATTTCTTCTCTCTTTCTGCTCCGTTACCATTCATTTTCTTTAAAATACGAAAACGAAATTTTTGAGAGTTTGAACAATTTTGTATGGTTCTACTACATCGTAATGGCTTTGTATTTTGGAGACGTGCATTAGCTATCTTTCTCAATTTGATAGTTTAAATGGAACCAATCACAGCAACCCCCCACTTTAACTATTTGTCCCGACGTTTATAGACAACCGCTGTCTCGAAGGAAGATTTTGACAGCATGATTTATTTTGACAACTCTATATAGCTCTCCGGTTTCAATTTACAACAAGGATATTTTGACCTAGTTTCGAAAAGACTTTCAATTTGCTTTCATTAATCATGTATTTCGTTTTGGGGGAATTTCCCAAAATCTTGCGAATTTTAAATAATGTTTAAATATTATAACTAATTCTTATCTACAGGGAATGTTATAAACCAAACATGATGCACGTGCGACGCGTCAAAGTTGGGATATACAAGTAAAATATAAACTAAGCGTTTAAATAGGGAAGTAAATATAAAAAAAGATGCACAAGAAGACAACCCGTTACTTTCAGCAGGTTCCAATGAAACCCACTAAATACAACCCTCTTTCCTTTCTTTTTTGTAACTTCTTGTATTTCGCTTTTTCCCTTCTAATGGATAAATGACCTAACTTCTCCCTCGTGTGAATAAATGTTGTCCCAACCCCAATATTGTTTTGATAGAGGCACATTTTTATTAATTAGTTGTAGTAGTGATGATCGTTAATTGTTTATCATCATACTGTATATTATTATCATATTGCATATCCCGAAGTACATTGGTAGTAAATGCCTTCCGAACTATAGCGTGTCGAATTTTCATCTAAATAGGCTAAACAAATAGATTTCGATTTTCGTTCAAAAGAAACACATGCGGGATAATTTTCAAATGTCGTCCTACAATCATAAGACGCATTATATTGTATTATAAATCAGTGACAGATTGCCACGTATATGTTTTAATAGAACACGGGAACAGTCTAATGCTTCGGGCACACCCATCGGTTTCATTAAAAAGCTCACCAATCTGCTTAACAATAATGGATCCCCTGCACTTGTTTCCTGTGATGACCCTGAAACGCTGAGGAACGCGATTACAGGGCTCTTAAAAACAGCGGCAGACCAATCTATACAAAACGACATTACAAGAATGGATAAATCTAAGCTATACTCTCACTACAAAGACATTCACATATCTTTCATGACGGAGGGATACCTTTTAGGAGATTTTCCTTTCCCGGTTGTAAGACTACTCGCACAAGTTAGAATACTTTCAAGTTTTTTTAGAGAAAACCACACCAAGATGCTCTGCGGTGAGGACCCGACTTGTACCTTCTGTAATTCAAAACTAAAAAATGAAATCACTCACTATATTTTTGATTGCCCTGCTCTGAAAGAAGAAAGAAGAACCCTTATGCTCAAAACTGGGCAACTCTGTGCTTCACTTCCATCAATAATTGACAATATGACCCAGAATAAGTATATTGCTACGGCGTTTTATGGTTTCCACAAGTCCATATCTCAGAAGAAGGCCAAGTGATACTCACTCCTCACTTTCTTACTGCTACTCTTTTTGTGTTGATTTCTTGCTTCCCTCTTTCTTTTTTTTTTTCTTGTTTTTTTTTTTTCATTTTCTTCTTACTCTGTATATATCGTTATTTCCTTTGTCTCACTTATTTGTTCTTATGCATACCTCTGGTGAATCCTGTATAGGGTCAGTGACCCTAAATAAAAGCTTTTTTTTTTTTTTTGTATTATAAATTACTTTATATAATATTTACGAACGGAAAAATATGTCCAGGGTATCCATTCGTTTCCCATCCCTGGACACTTTATTTTTTCCGTTTATAAATACTCTTTACAATTCACCCTTTCATACTTCATTCCTAAGGTTAAGAAATAATCGTTATTTCTCCTTAAAATAAATTTCGATTTTTCGTTCAAAAGAAACACATGAGGGATAATTTTCAAATGTCGTTCTCCATATTTACTTTTAATTTACATAGATAGATCAGGGCTACTAGTATTCTTCCGAGACACCCCCCCCCCCCCCCTCTTATTAATAAAAATTCCGACTTGTGGTTTAACAATGATTGATATGTAGGAAAGTGCAGGGCAGTTGCTGAAGGTCAACCTCTGGAAGATTGTTAGGTTTTGTAGAAGCCATCTAGCTTACCACCGGTTACTGCGATGGTTTATTTGATCACGATCAGATACAACTATTTGAAAAGTTCAACTTCTTTATTTTAATATCGAACAGAGGTGCAATTCACAACGCGTGGAATTAGCGTTCAACTATTGTCACTAGAAATTATAGATTTATACAATACAAAATTGGCACGAGTTACTTTTATGTCGTATATATCTAAAAAGAGGGATTTTATTGGCTTCTTATGGAGGTGGGTATTTATTGGAGGTTGTGTCATATAGTGGAGGGTGTCATTGTCACTTTTATGGTGGAGAGGGTCAACCCGACGATATCATGAGAGGTTTTACTGTCGGCTCCCCAACGTTGGTCTCAGTACACCGAGGCTTTGATGCTCTGCAAGCCTTTAAACCTTCCCCCAGCAAGTCGGACAGGTCGCATGTATTAATTACAAAGGAGGATGTATAGTCCAATCTCGATTTAAGCACTAAATACGTGCGAATACAGAAGGTTCCGATTTAAGTCAGTCAGATATTAAGTTCTCTTGGTAACCGTCGGAGATTTCTGCCAGACGAGCGTGTACTCTACTGAGTTGTTAAAAACTCCATTTGAAATCCTATCTGTGTACATGAATCGATACCTAATTCGAAAACAAACATTTTGGTCTTAATTACGATTGATTCAAATACAATTATTTAGGTAAAGTATTGTTCTTAAATAAATTAAATAGTGGTAGGTCTAATTTTCTATTAGTTTTTTTTTAATATCGATATGATACTCATTCTTTCATCAGGTTTGGTCTAGTAAATGTCTGAAGTCGAGAAGAGTTGGGAATGTATTGTCAAGTCGTAGAGAGCATGACGTACCAACATTTATATTATGGAGAAGTCAATTAACATCGGAGAATTCACACTTATCTTGGAGGGTCAGTGGAAGGATGATCTAAACCGTTGGTTTTCGACCGCTACGACCCGGGTTAGATTCCCGCATTGGGCACTTTTTTTCTGATAAAAAAAAAAAAAAAATGCTCCAATGGCCCCCGATTCTTTTAAAAGTCCAACCCTACCAGCGAGTGCAAGTAACCAAACGGGGCTCTGGCACATTTGTAAGTGCAAAGTCGAACTACTTTTCACATGTGTAGACATGTGGTGTACTTACAGTAAAAGCAGTCGCCTACTTCTACACACCATGATTATCATGGCCTGTGCCACATGTACTAGGGATAAGAAAAAAAAAACACTTATACTTGTATTTAACGGTATAATTTAATGCTGCCTGCACGCGTAAAACAAGAGAACAGCGGAAACTGACAGATTTAAATTCATTCTCAGATTCATAACGGGCATCACTTACTTGCTACAAGTTGGAATACCGAAGTACAAATATCACTTCGGCGAAGTCTTCTTTTATCTGCACGCAAACTTTTTATCTTTAACAGAGTACATTTTGGAGATAAGGTGACTTTTCCATTTTTAAGATTTAAAAAAAAAAAGTTCTCGAGAAATAACAAATCTTTATAAAAAAATAAATTCCTTTAAAATGTGTACACAAAAAGTTAGGATTAAATTTTACAGTGGGAAATATCTTCTGTTAGTTTTTCTAGAAATGTGTTGAATTCTTGTTAATTCTTTTATTTAATAAATATCTTTGGTAGCGAATAGATAGCTGCTACATGTATAGAAAATGTCCACATTGAATTTAAGTATGAAAAAAGTGAGTTAAGAAGAGAAAGAGCTAAAAAATTTCCTTAATTCTTTTCCAAACCTCAGCGAGATTAGATAAATCTGAACTCCTCTCCCACAAGTTAATTCAAAGAATCCTCCTCCCCAAAGTCAATAAAAAAAGAAAGGAAAGAAGGCCACAAAAAGTCCATTAATTAAAATTCTTTAATCTCCAATGGCAATTAGGCTGGTGGGCTTACCATAAATTCTACTTCCTAGATATTGATAAAACAGGAAATAAAATTATCGAATAATTCATTTGGCCGTAAACTTGAGGTGGTTTTAGCATTCTAGAAGCTCATCGAAAACCATTCTCTGCCCCCATGCATGTTCAAGGAATCCAGCGTCATTCTGTGATAACGTTTCAATCCGAATTTCTTAGCTGTTTTCACGTGGTGTGGTATGACACCTGTGTGACATTTCTTATATTTTATATGTGTGGACGTTGCAGTTTTTGTCACAATTCGTACATCTATTTCTTGTTTTTACCCCTCAATCAGGTTCCTCCAAGGCCATAGTCTGGTGGCAAGACGTTGCCTTGGTCTAGTTGGCCCATTCTTTGGGGATTTTTATAGGAAATTAATTCGGTGGTTTTTTCCTTGCCTTCCATAGTCCTATGCCGTAAGAGAAGGTACATCATAAGCTGTTTCAAACTTCAAGATAAGTGAATGCATTCTTACCTATTAGGTTGGAGACATTTCGGCCTGACATAGCCGGAACATGCTCATCCAGAGTTGGCGTACACATCAAACTAGCAAACAGAACTGTTTGAAGTAACACAATGTTTCTATATCCTATATTTCGACTAGTTTTAACGCCAGAAATGATTCCCATTTTGAAATCGCTTTTCTTTTAACCATCTCACGCATTTCGAAATTAAAGAGATACATATGATTAAAAAGAAATACTATTTTAAAAAAGAAAACCATTATTGACAAAGACTGACTTTCACAGCTTCATTGGATATATTATTAAATATAAATGTGTATTTTTTAAAAGATTATTTATTGTTTGGAAGTTTGTTTGGAAAACTATAAGGCTACACCGTCCAATTATTTATTCAAATCCCAACGTTTTAGTCACTTTCAGTGACTCTCCCAATCATTCCCCTTGGTAGAAAGACAGCGAATCACTGAAAAGTCGGAAATTAAAGGAATAATTGGTTGATGTAGCTATATATTTTTCCAATACATATATGATTCAATATATATTGCGTGTGTGTTCTGTTTTAAAAAAAGCCATATATATAATAAAATGTCTTATAAAGAGTTTAAAACTAGAGAAGAAGATGGTCTAATGGAAGACGTTACTGAGCACCAACTGAACGTTGTTGCTTTCACCTCCCAATATGACAATTCAATTTATAAAACTTACATTAGAAACTTAACGTTTATTTTTGTTACCAAATATTGGTTCCGGAGATTGAAAAAAAAGTCAACGTTCAGATGATATTTCTTTCTAGACAATTAGAATAATTTTATTGGCATCTTATCAATACATGCAAAGTGCACATTCTGCACTATTTAAAAAAAGATAATTATATATATATGCATCATACTATATACAAAGAACATGGGTGCCTTTGCCAGCGCTTCAGAGTTTGGTGGAGAATCACCAGCGGGTCTCCATTCTTCTTAGAGGAGAGTTGCATAGTCAGGTATGTAAATATGTTGCCATCCTTGAGCATATATCGCATCTTTTATATTCCACTCGGTGTATCGTACCTAGCTATTGCATCTTTGGAAACCTACATTTGGGCAAATAACTGGACGGATGGCAGTGTTCCGTGCAGTTTAAGTCTCTATATATGAGTAATGTTTTCCTATAATTCAAGAAATATACATTTACCTTTCTTATGTTAACTCTTTTATATATACAGTTTTATTATTCTATATAGATACTATTTATAAATATTAACGCGCGAGAGGCTCACTCATCATTGGAGAAAAAAACTTGGGTTACTCAAGGAAGATATAGAATAGCAGATTTGAATATATAAAAATAAAAGTGTGAAAAAATTCAAATATTTTATTTAAACTCCGAGTTAGGAATTCAATATAGATTTAGATAAATATCCAGGGATATATTGGCTGAAATATTTGAGGAAGCCATTTTATTAGAGGAACTTCCACATGCCAGGTGGTGGATCTCTGCACTTCATTCGGCCACTATGGACGATTGAAAACTCCATAATTACCATACTAACAAGGCCTTTTTAAGACAAAACCTTCGCCATTCAAGTACATTATCGCACTATTTGTGTATATATATTTTGATGGGAGCGGTGTAGTTTTATGATTCAGCCACTTTGGACGATCGAAAACTCCATAATTACCATGCTAACAAGGCCTTTTTAAGACAAAACCTTTGCCATTCGAGTACATTATCGCACTATTTGTGTATATATTTTGATGAGCGCGGTGTAGTTTTATAATTGATAACTTCTATGTAAAAATTTAATCTATGTTTTAACCATAGAAAGAAGGTAAAATGGCACCCAAGACGCATAGTCTCTAAGGAGAGTACATGGGGATGACATGGATGGTAGAGTGATCACATCATCCAAAACTGACTACACAGGTACAATTAGTTCCTCTTTATTCCCTTCCTCATTACTGTGAAATAAACAAATTTGCTTTTCAAACTTAGTACGAACTCATTAATTAAGAAAAAAAAGGCATTTCCTGATCGTACAACTAAAAGTTGCTGATGGCTTGCGCCATCTATCGGAATAAATATCAACTAATTGTTTTATTTTTTAATTATTCCAGAATTGGCCAAATACCGTTTCTTGATTAATCAAGAAAAGCTAACCACATAGGAGTTTCGGGCTGTTGGCCCTCGTCAGCGTGGTACAAGCTGTACCTCAACGACAAAAAAAGCTGGTCTTTGGGGCATCTTGAAAAACCATGAAACAGATATTTAGGCTGGAAGGGCCTAATTCACGGCTCAGAACTCATTAATATGTATTAAATGAGAGACCAATATAAAATAACTTATTTTTAAATTTATTTTTAAACTGTAATGTAAACTTCAATTTTAATTTAGTTTGGTGTTATCTAATCCTAGTGCTTATTTACCCCCCAGAAAAAAGATCTATATTTTAAATTGATGTTTTTATAAATGTCGAGTGTTTACTTCTTAAGAATTCGGGGACAAACATATGCAGACTTTATGGATAACAAAAAGACATTTTAATATTCATAGCAAAAGAAGATTCGGAATAGATAAGGAAAATATGGCGGTTGTTAGAGTCACTCTGTCTGAATTTGAATAGATATCAAGGAATAATACAATTTTATTTTTTCTCTCTGAGCCATCTTTTCTAGGATCATTTTCCTATTTCCAACTTGACATTTCCAGGCTCTAGAGGTTTATTTTGGAGGTTTAGTTTTGACAAGGCTGGTAACAAAACCTCTCATCTTTTTATTCAACCGTGACATCAGTTCACAGATCTCACAAAATAAATGACAAAATCCATTTAGTTTTCCGCGATGGATTTCCATTTGTACTCGACAAGGTTTGATTCCATTCGGTCCTGTGTCAGAGCGTACATTCGATTTGTTGGCAGGATCTCTCCGCACGCTGTCTCGAGAAGGATTCTTATTTTCCCTTCCTGCTCGCGATAGTTCTGCATACGCTCCTTCAGCCTGCATATACCGAGAGGGGAGCTATACAAGGAAGATTAGCATGTCTCCTGTTTAAGGATTATACTTTTTTTTTACTTATCCTTTTATTAGTCTAAATTAAACAAGATCTTGGAGGTCGTGCTTATAAAGAAGTTCAAGAACTATTCTTGGTCCTCTGTACAGGGATCCTTTGTCCTTTCCAATACTTAATATTATGAAGCCATTGTCCACGCACTTTATCTTTCAGAATTTTTTTTTTTTTAAGTTAGAAATCTATATCTTTACAGTATAAGCATTCAAATATTGTAAATAAGCCTTTTTTTTTTAAATTCATTCTCTTTGAATACACACACAACACACACACAAAAGGCCTTTATTAAGACACACAGGTCTTACAGAGGATTCTCCTTGGGGTTACAAAACGGAGAAACCTATGAAAGTGGGAAATAAAAAATGGAGAAAGATTATATACATTTGGTAAATATATACAGATTATAAGAAAGAATAAAAAATAAGAAGAATAAAAAAAAAAATCAAAAAAAGAAAAAAAAAATTGGAAATATGGATGGGAGAAGTGGAGAGCGAAAAGAGGAAAGAAAACAGGTATTTACATATGGAACAAGACAATTTAAGCTCTCACACAGCACAGGTGGGCCATGTATTTTTTAAGAAATCTTTAAGAGATTTCCCAGGAAAATCCGCGTGTTCAGGGTTGTAAGGTAAACACCGTTTTATCAGTGTGGGGGTTAACTTATCGTATCTGCCTAAACAATAATTGGATGTTGGTTCTGTCTTTCTCATCAAACAGAAATTTTTGGTATGTTTGAATGTTCGGTTAAGTCTTTCTTTTTTACAGCATTTTTATGGAAGTTATATAGATTTAGAGCTACTGAACTATTGTCTATAAAGTTGGATAATAAAGAATATAATGTGAAGTGTGTATGGCCTATCTTAGAGAAGAGTATTTTTCTTTCCGTGTCAAGAGGCATGCATTCAAATATATAATGTTCTAATTCATTTTCGGTTCTATTTTTGCATAGTTGGCAATACAAGTCTTCTGTCCTTAGATATTTTATATGGTCTTCTCGATATAAAACAAATAGAATTCTCAATTGCGCAATGAGGCGTTTAGCCGGCAGTGGGAGTTCACTTAGTAGATAGTTCTCTGCTGCGAATGTTTTATGTAAATATTTGTAGTGTGTGTGCAGCTTCGAATTGGGTTATTCTTGATTGATCGGTTTGGATAGACTGTTCTATAGTGATTCTGATAATTTGAGGTATTGCTTTCTGTAGAATATTGGGGTCTGAACAATTCTTTAACCACATGAATCCAGTTGAGTTTAGGATATTCATTAAATTTTCTGTAAAACCTATAAAGGTATTCGTCAGAGTGGACGTTTCCCATAATTGGGCTAGACAGATTGCGGGCAATCTGGATTTTTCCATTTTTAATATTCTTAACCAGAACTTTAGAATTAGTTTGGTTGCTTCTCTTTGAATACAAAGCCAGGTTGATATTCTGAACTTGGTAAAAAAAAAAAAAGGAATTTCAATTTATTCCCTATATATATGTTGCGTATCATTTTCCTAATGTGGTTCAAAATGTCGGTTTTTAACTTTCACGACTTATTTATGAGGGGATCGGTGGAAGGATGGTCTAAACCGTTGGTTTTCGACCGATACCCCCCGGGTTCGATTCCCGCATTGGGCACTTTTTTTCTGGTGCCCCAATGGCCCCCGATTCTTGCAAAAGTCTAACCCCCACCAGCGAGTGCAAGTAATCAAACGGGACTCTGGCACATTTGTAAGTGCAAAGTCGAATTGATTTTCACATGTGTAGACATGTGGTGTACTTACAGTAAAAGCAGTCGCCTGCTTCTACCCACCATGATTACCATGGCCTGTACCACGTGTAATAGGGATAAGCAAAAAAAAAAAACGACTTATTTATAAGTTCGAGACAAGTCATTGAACACACGTTATTCATCCAATCAAAGACAAACATTTCGAATAACTTACCACAATGTGCTGTCAAACATTGATTTTATCGAACGTTGTTACGCTGTAAATCACATTCGCTCAATTTAGCTAATCCACCCTTGTCATAGAGTCTGGTAATCTGTGTGAAGGCTGTTAGAGGTTGTTTCGAATCCCACATCACGGCTTATGGGCCTCTTTCTATTTAGTAACAAAATATAATTCAGAAATATATTTATATTGAAGCAAAAGTTAAACTATTTATTGATTGTGGTATGTTGTTCATTTTCCTTGTCTATTTGCATTAACATTTATTTGAAGATAATTTTTCAATTTTTCCATGGAAAATCCAGGAATGAGAAATTTCTCCTCCTCCAATTTACCCAGACTATTTATTAGTTTGATTGTCTTAATTAAGTTTTCCTGTATATAAATTTCACATTTCTTCTATATGTGATTAGCTTTAAAAAATATAATAATCATTATGCTTATTACAGGTATTATTACTATTTTTTCTGCGTGACCCCTAAATTTCTGCTCGGAGAATCTGTATAAGACTAAAAGGTCTTAATAAAGCTTTTTGTTATATTTGAAGATAATTTCCTTCTTATTTTCCATTTCCTTGCAGAACTACATCTCAATACCTTAAGCACACATCGCCTGTCCTTTCTTCTACGTTCTGAATTTGTGGACGAAGTAGGGATCTAACAGTTGAACCACATACCTAGTGTTGTAGCAATATACAAATTGTAGTATAGAATTCAAGGTTTATCTTAATTCCACCGGTTTTCTTGCCAGGAGTGAAGGGTCCACTCTTCCATGTACCATACAGTGGCAGCTTGCTGGCCTTCCCTACAGATTGGGAAGGTCCACTTCTCTTTGTAAATGTTTGGTGTAGCCTGCTTTAAGTCTGGAGGAAGTAATGCGTATTTTTAAAGATCCCAAAGTATTATCACACTAAATCACTGAGACAATTATACTTACTTTTTGTTTAATTAGTTGCGAATTATGGTATGAGTAACACCCGGTGATTTCCATCTTTGAGAGATGTCTAGAATTGAAGAGATAGTGCAATTTGGAAAAACTCGATATAGGGAATAGTACAAGTTTGAAAAATTCAATATGAAATAGTGCAAGTTTGAAAAACTCAATAGGAAATAGTGCAAGTTGGGAAAACTCAATAAGAAATAGTGCAAGTTTGGAAAATTGAATATGAAAAGTAGCAAATAGTTTAAAACGAAAGAAGAGATGAAATTGCCACATTCCGGGCCATAAATATTGAGACGCGGGCGAAGGATTTATTGGGACAGCCTCTCTCTTCCAATAAATAATAAGATTTTATCTTCGGGGGGACACGCGCGGGACCTCCTTGCTCTGGCCGAACTTGGAGACAGACGTAGTTTGGAGCTGATTGGCCACCTCTTGGAAGTCTGACTTCAGATAGATGCCGTGTGGTATCAACTCTGACGTTGGAGTGAACCATCGTTTTATACGTCTTATACCATCGCAAACTTGCACTGCGCTTTGTGGCACACAGCCCAGATCTCCATTATGATAAAACTACGTGCTCACATAGTTACTGGAAACTTTGAAAAGAGTGAGCAAATTTTTTGGGCAAAGTCAGGTCAAATTCATGGAGGGAAGTCGTTGTGAGACGCCCGTCGTAAAGAAGATCCATTATCAACCTGGTGAGGATATAGAACTGCTCGCTGCTAAGCACATCGAGTTTTTCAAATAATTAATTCTATCCTCGCTAGAGAGGACCCCAGGGAGTAGCCAACTTGTAAGAAAATCAAGCTAGGGGAGCGAGAGATATTAAAAGAAACAAAATATCGATTTTTGAAAAAATATTTTATAAAAGGGGCAAGATGTTAAATATTAAAAGGTTTGTTTAAATTTACATTTTCTCCTTTTCTAGAATTTTAAAAATAGAGAAGGTATCAACTTCCCATTAGAATAGTGCGATGGGGGGGAAGAATGTATCGTTTACCCCCTCTGTAATACCTCATTTTGGTATTCCACTTGTCTAACACCACATATAGGAACAGGAATACATGCATAAACCATATGTAATAATACACTTCTATCTCCTATGTGCGACCCCCTCCCTGAGCGATCACCTTTGTGGAATAAAAATAATAAAAAACAACAACTTGTAAATCGAATTAATACAATTTCCAGAGAGATCACCTCCAGGAGCGCCCGTGAGTTATGATGGGAAGAACCGGCCGTATCTAGACACTCATGCTAGCTAATTAAGAGACCTGGCCTACTTAGAATCCATGAAGACACGGTATATTGAGAGAGAGTGCTAGTTTTATTACTCCGTTTAAAGACTTATAACAAATACGATGCGCATTTATGGAATAAGGCAGAAGCTCGACCATTAATGGACAAGAAGATGGAATTCCAAGATGATTAGGGAAAGAAAATGAGAGAAAAACCTTCCACAATGGAGATAAGATGGCCACAACGACCTCGGTCCGCTGCGACATCAGCTCGTGTTCTATCCACTATAAATACGAACTTTATCGAATATTTTTCTGATTCTTGTTTAATTTTTATTTCACGAATTTTCTCCAGTTTAAAACACGAGTAGTAAATACGCCGGTCCAGTCTGCCCAAAACAACATCATCCCGAGCCGGAAATTAAAGCGTTGTTGGCTCAGATATTTACGGTCCTCGACTTCTCCATTTCAGAATACAACAATTGGAGTTTCTTCAATTTGCCGCTCCTCCTCCGTACAGGACGATGCTCATCTCTTGGATACACACGGCCTAACGTATATGTATAGTTGGGTTTATTTCTAAATATAACTTTTTAAAATATAGTTTCTCATCTCTCTACTATATATTTACAAGTACTTTCATTATCTACATTAGCATCAGTTTTTCAAATTTTAATAGAGAGATTTTGAATATACAAGTATGTATTGAATAGTAAGTATGTTTGTACTTGTGCATATATATAATGGTTTCTTTTTTAAAAATATAGTCTCATCTCTCTCTACTATATATTAGGTACATTGGCATCAGTTTTTATTTTGAAAAGAGAGATTTTGAATATACAAGTATGTATTGTATATACTGTATAGTAAGTATGTACTTGTATATAAATAGTAGTTTATTTTTTAAAATATAACTTTTGAAAATATAGTTTCATCTCTATACTATATAAAATTATATACATTAGCATCCATTTTTTTTTTAATTTTAATAGAGATATTTTGAATATACAAGTATGTATTGTTTAATAAGTATGTATGCTATGTATATCGTTATGATTAAAGTGAGAGGTGCCTCTTATGGTACATATTATATATATAAATTATAATATACATAGTAGAACCACAAAACCAAACTTACTAATAAAACTAGCTTTTTATTAAATGTTCCTTACGTCAATATAATTGATTCTTCCCCTTTTATATGAGAGCTGTTAAATTTGCATAAATACACCCGAGGAACTAACTCCCTTGCTTCGCTCACGCACAGAACTTCTGCAACATTTGCGTCTGCCTCGGGAGTTGATCAATTAATACCTTAATTAAGACCTTTGGTATTATTTACAGATTACCCTTAGATATACAGGAAATGAGTGGGGAAAATGATGGAGGAATTATTCGAATTTTCAAAGTTAAATGTAAATATTTGTTCTGAAAATAGAGCAATCAATATTTAAATATTAGATAATAAAAATGTATATATTGGATTGAATAAAATATTGGCAAATAAATCTTTTATTAAATCCAATATATACCTTTTTATTATTTAACCATATGTAAATATAATCAAAGCCTTGATAGAATAAACAAAGAATTAAAAAGGTTCATTATATATATATTGTAAATAAACAAATAAATAGAAAGGTAAAACTACAAATATCAAAACTAAATTTCCTACTTTTATACACCAAAGAGACAACATAGGGTTTTTCCCTCTTATTTCCTTTCTTATATCTGTTCTTATTTCCTAATTTCTATGCTGCTGCCTCCAGCTGTAATCCCAGGCTTAGGTTCCTTACATGTGGGGGACATTACAATAACGTACTGGATGTGTGATTGCTGGTCATTTTAATCTAATAGATAGAGGTGGTATTTCTTTATTCAAACACATTGACGCCTTTCTATCTTTTATCACGTTGTTCAGAAGGCCATATTGAAGGGGCTTAATTAAAGAAATTTCAATAATATATGTAGGCATTGAAAATAGAGCAATCCATAAATAAATCTATAATTAAAAAAGGCATATATTGGATCAAAATATCATTAACGAGAAGTTATGTGGCGCTGAGTTTGTTGTTGACACACATTAATATCTTATAATACCTTGAAAAAGGTTGGCGTTCAACCAACTGAATATTGGTAAAATAAATGATATTTTGATCCAATATATGCCTTGTTAATAGGTAGGTATGTGTTTACATATTTCGACCGGTTTAAAAGAACGTCATCTTGAGGATCCAAGTGTAATGACCCAGTAAAACACGATGCTATAAGGTAGCAGAGAACATGTTGCTAAAACGACACTATGGAAACAACTATGGTACTGTAGGTTCAACAGAATTGGAAACTAGGTAGACTTTTAAAAAGTATAAAATTCCAATGGAAGTGGCGAAATCTTTCTACTAGAGATAATCGTTCTTGACGATTTCTCATAAATTGTAAATTAGAGAAACCCTCTGTTTTGCCCCATGTTTGGAGTAAATTTGTGTTCAATTCATTGTTTTTAATAGGACATGTTTGTTAAGGATTAAACTATGCTATTCATTTCTACAGTTTCTATTTTTCTAGGTCAAATTTATTGAAATTAATCAACCTGCAGATATATTGAGAAATATATTTCCCACTTTCATAGGTTTCTCCGTCTTGTAACCCCAAGGAGAATCCTCTGTAAGACCAGTGTGTCTTAATAAAGGTTTTTGTGTGTGTGTGTGTGATATATTGATAAATATAATTTTTTGAGTACCTCCTCTAAGCGACCACCAGGTCTCTCCTGGAGTGTTCTCTCATTATATATTGGATTATCTCGGGTCAGATCTTGTTTGGTGTAGTTGAAATACTCATGGGATATTTACTGTATAGCCAGACCTTATTTCCGCGTTGGGATGTGATAGATTTGATGAGAGATTTCCCCGCCTCATTTCCAAAGAAGGCAAATTGCTATTAAAACAAGCTCTAGATGGGAATCCGCTCATTTGCCTAATGTTCCGTTGAGATCAAATTCCAGAGACAAAGAAGAACAACAGCTAAGTTTGGAATTTTAATGAGATTTTAATTCTTGGCGTCTTCTCTTTGTGGAATCTGCCTCAATATGTTCTCTGGGGCGAACGTCGGATAGTGACGTCTGGTGAAGGGACGTACACATTCTGTAGATCATTCAACACCTTCTAGCTAAATAATGTTTATTATAATAAAAATATCAATTTTATGGTAGAAAGTATATTATAGCTTTCACCATGTAAAAACATGCATTGCAAACAACATCTTTATCAGCCAAAAACTTTTGATGAATCCATTCTTCTGCAATTGCTCATAGTTGACTGTTCCTGCTAGCACACACAAATAGTGGTAGATACCAAGACCTCTAATAACTCTTTTATCGTGCTTACTTACATATTTTTGATACTTTTTGGCCATTAATTATAGCATTCAATTCATTTATTGTGCATAGAACCCTTACGCATGCATTCTGAAACCCTCCTTTGTGTAGAAAAAAGTAAATTTCCATCAAGAACCTCTGACAGAATTGCTGCACTTATAGTCCCATGGATCGTTCGAGATGATATTGAAAGTTTTCTAGGGGCTCAATTTGTGTGAAAACGGGAAATCCTGTTAACAAGCCTCTGGAGTGCCCCCACTTGTTAACCCAATATTGTAGTATTCCTACCTAGTTATTGGCTCGAAGAGGGGAGAAATACATTTTCTCTTTAAATTACATATAATTCCGCTTATTCTCTTAAAAACACACATATGCAAGAAGAATTTTCTTATTAATTTGTAAAGAAATATTTTACTTTTAATATAAATTCTTTACATATTTAGTCCTGGGGTTAATTTCAGACAGCGTAGTGGTTTAATTGCTTCATTAAAAAAAAAAAAAACTTAACCGAGAAGAAGGATGTGTGTGTATTTCTTTACCTCTAGTGTCTGGCGCAGCACAGATTGCTGATTTTGTCTACTAAATAGTGTTGGGTCATTTTTTTTTTTTGTATCGAAGCGGTACTTTCAGAGAAGAATATACACAAAAGAGAAAAGAGTTGAAATATAAACCTTTATAATAACCCAATTTCCTATATATATTTATATAATTAAAATCACTTTTAAAATCTATAGAATACACACGAGAGAGCCGAAATATTATTGGTATTCTTTTTTATTAGAGTTTCACGACACACACGCTCACACAAATTCTATATAGAACTTCAGACAAAGATTTACTTTTACTCTAATTCAAGCTCGAAGACATATTTCGGATGCCAGGATGCTGGGTGGCACCGACGTCCTCAAATCCACTTTTGCATCCCTGTAATCTTGTTCCCGGTAATTGCGTTAGGGCGGCGAGGTCCATTATGGTCGGAAGTCCGGCTCAATAAAAGTCCGGAGCCATAACTGGAACTCAGTCCCCGCTGGTTTGGAATTCAACACGCCCCGGTTGTTTTTTAATGAAACCACGACAAGACGGTGGTATTGATCCTCCATGTATCGACTGGTTGTTGAGTGGATTCTTTAACTTCAAACATTGTGGGCTTAGAGAATGTCGCTTTAGAATTCATGGCGAAACAAACTAGGGGCTCAAATGTTTTTTTTTTTTTTTTCTCGCAGAGTTTGTATACCCTGCTGGAGATCGTAGTGTTGTTAACTTCGTTATGCTGACTAAATCTTTGAAACGGTCAAGTCAAAAAACCAATATTATACAAGGTTGTTCCAAAAGTTCGAAAACACTAGCAAAAATAAATAAATAAATTGAAATACCAATATTATTCGCCGTATGTATAATGTATTTGTATTATGTATAAAGTATTTGTATTATTATGTATTCATCGTAATTATATTATTCGCCAAGTAATAAGAAAAACACAAACTTTTGGGACAGCCTTATATTACCTGTATAGTTACCTTTATTAAGACATACAGCCATGATTTTACTTCGAAGTCTGCAAAGGAAAAACAGTAAAAAGAGCTAGAAGCTATTTACATTTAATGCAGATGTTATATACACGTAAAGCCTAATTCAGACAAATAGTTTCATTTGTGGATTTTTGTATGATGATTATATAATTACTAGCCGAATGACCCGGGCAACGCCCGTGTTTTACCCGATTGAATGTTTTGATTCAAATACTATTTGTTACAATTATAAATTGGCGCCTTATATAAATGCATATGTTAGTTAATAACTATAGCCTATGTGCTTTATCTGTCTATGTACTGTTGGCTTCCGTAGGCGTCTCTTACTGGGAAAAAGAAAGAGAGGATTCCATTTAGTTATTAACTAATATATGCATTTATTTAAGGAGCGACCCGCTCCAACACAATGGTTACAAAAACGAAAAGGCGAGTGGGGGGGGGGGGGGGGGGGGGGGGCAAAGGTGGCGTGACCGTAGCCAACCAATAGGAGGGCGCCATTCCAAACAAAAAGCAAACGGTGACAGAGACGACTGATGAGGAATGACGCTCGTAACTGTATATAGAATATTTAGAAAAGATGCATATACTGAATTTAGAAATATTTTTCTTCTTCTTTCTTTCGTTGGTCTTGTAGAACGAGAGTGGTGCACGCGTGCTCGCATGTTTTAGTGCAAAACACAAACATCCTCGATAAAGAGAGACGAGTTTGCCCCTCGAAATATTGGTAGAATTGAAAAAAAAAATCGAAATCCAATATATGCATATTTTCTAAACATGTATACATATAATAAACAACAGAAGAAAAATAAACATGTATTTACATATATGACCCATAAGCCTTTATTAAGACCTTTTATGCAAACATTCTTCAACCGAAGAACGGGATAATGAAAAGTTGGAATTTGCCAATAATGTCTTTTAATTCAGACACACACACAAAAACCTTTATTAAGACACACAGGTCTTACAGAGGATTCTCCTTGGGGTTACAAGACGGAGAAACCTATGAAAGTGGGAAATATACAAAGGGGTAAAAATGGAGAAAGATTATATACACATGGTAAATATATAAAGATTATAATGTCTTTTAATTCTATCCAACAAGGTATCTGTTATACATCTCTGTATCATCTATAGCCTTAATAAGAATAGCAATATTTCGCACTTTAATTCGTAGTCTATAGCTTTTCTATAGCAATCTAAGTTTTATTTATTGATTTAATTGTATCTCACAGGACACCCGAGGAGGAGTCGAGAGCTCACCATTAAAAGAAACGTATTCCCCATAATTTAGGTATCGTATCACATAGCCATGTAAACTCGGCTAGAAGACCTCAGGACTAAGACTAAGGAGCATTAGTTCGCAGCGTGAATACGACCAAAATATCTTGAAACTGGTGGAGATTTTCAAATTGAATTATAGCTAGCCAATCATAACACAAAGCCTTTATTCTGCAGTCTTCTACAGGATTGAGGGAATGTAGGAAAGATAAGACTGCATGCAATACTCCCAATTGACTTTAGTCACAAGGAAATTTTACAATTAACGATTGAGGTTGTGTCAAATTGTGCCTGCGGGGTACAGAAAATCCTTGCTGTATTACCCGGGATCAATGGGTGTAGTGAAAAGTACTGAAATTGTATCTTAGTTCTCGAAAATACTCTAAGCTCTAGATAATAGCTACACACTCTTGAGAAACTCTCTATTTAGTTTTTTAAATCTTTACAATCTCTTCAGTAGAGCTGGTACTATCTGACAGAGATGCTTTGAAGATCCTGTACACCATTGGCCACCACACACCTCTAAACATCCCCTATGTAAGGTAGTTGTAATGATCAGCTGAATTGATCCAGTAGCTTTGGCGCTTTTTGTAGGAAAGAAAATGTAGGAAAGATAAGACTGCATGCAATACTCTCAACTGACTATAGTCAAAGGGAAACTTTACAGTTAACGATTGAGTATGTCGAATTGTACCTGCGAGGTACAGACAATACTTGCTGTATTACTTGGAATCAATGGGTGTAGGGAAAATAGCTACACTCTCTTGAGCTACATTCTCTCTATTTAGTTTTTTTTAAATATTTACAGCTCCAGTAGAGCTGGATCGGAGGAGCATAGGACCCGCTCATCGCCTGGGAAAGAGGGCTCCCCGCCGGGGCACATCCCCCGCATGATCATCTGTATATTTGTTTATTCATTATTTTTCCATTTTTCAATGTAAATTATTGACAAGAAGTCAATAAAATTTGTTTCAATTGTCAATTGTCCAGTAGAGCTGGTACTATTTGACAGGGATGATTTGAAGATCCTGTACACC
>CP092875.1:50556182-50953941 GCA_030710605.1 Cordylochernes scorpioides | reverse complement strand
CATCTTTGGAATTCGCCACCCATGAAGGATCCACCAAAAACTAAATATAATATATGCTTGGCGTTAACCCAGTACCTGGGACTCCACTGATATTGTAAATAGAAAGACTTGATTCTGAAAGACAGTCTGGGTGACATATATTCAACAAAAATAAACGGGTTTGTGTGGTTGATATTTTATGGCATACCTATCTACAAAATTTGACGGAACCGGATTAAACTTTAGTGCAAAATAGAGTTAGGCCTGGAAGAAGCCACTAACATAGTTTGACAGAGGAATATAAATTTATATAGCGGCTATTCCATATATTATGAGGTAAGAAAATGATAATGATGATACTCTACTACTTATAATAATAATGATGATACCACTTTGTTAGAACACTATTGGTTGAAAAACACTCAATCGGGCCTATCCCGGCCATGCGTCAAGTAAGAATTGTTATCATCACCTTCATTACCAGTCTGAAACATCTCCACCATCAAAAGAAATAAATTATTTAAAACAATGCTATTTGTGTCAGCTTAGTTGCAAAACCCTCTACCTTGAATATTTCTAATGATCAAGCTGAAACTTCTAGGAAAGTGAAGACATCAAGGATTTAGCAAGGACCTCTGGAACCAATTTATAGGGAACAAAGACTGCCTTTTCTATTATTAATTGTGCCTTCAAGGTGTTTAGGAAAATTTTATGTAAACACGCCACAAGTTTTCGTGTCAGCTGTTGCAATTCTGTCCCATTTTCCCCGTCAATGTGGTGTGAAGGTTGCGTCAGGAATAATCCTTCTTTGTGTGGCTTGTTCTTCTGGTGCCCTCGCCTCTTCTACAGCCTACGCTATACGGATCCACGCCTACTGGAGAACCTGATTTCACCCTTATACTACACTGATACACCCTTGGATGTTGCCCCTATTATTCTACTACAGCCATGGCTCTTTTACCTTTACATTCTTAAAACAACCTTTGATATTACCCATTTTATCCTACTGAGACCCTGCCTTTTGTCTTTCTATTCTTGATACAATATTGGTGATTGCTCATTTTCTCCCACTCCAGTCCGGCTTTTATCCTTCTACTCGTGATAGCACTTTATAATTTTACCATATTCCTTTGATTTTACTTTTGTAATTACAATGGAGATCTTGTCTCCAGCATTTATTACAACTCTAGCAGATAAATTTTTCTAGGTGTCCGTAAAAAAGAATTGGTTCAAAAAGAGATGGAAAATATCGAAATTTCTAATTGTTTTAATGACAGCGTTTTTACAGAAACGTTGATCAGCGCTCATATTCGTTCGTTTTACTTTTATACATAGCTTCTATTTTCTAAACTAATTGCATAATGAGCAGAAAGTAAACCCCTCCCATGTAATCAACGATAGCCTTCTTAAGCAACGAATTTGGTGAGAAAACTATAATATATTTGATATAAACTATTTAATCCAACTTCAAATGAACGACCAGGAGTATCCGGGTTCTGTCCTCTCATCAGAGGTTCCAATGTACCTCGAAGAGTAATTTTATCACCTAAGCTTCAAACATTTCAATAAGGCAAGATAATGTTATATATATAGGTCTTTTCGCTCTCCACTTCTTCCATCCATATTTCCAAATCCATATTCTTATTTTCCATAGGATCATTCAAATAATAATCTGTATATATTTATAATGTGTATATAATCTTTCATTTTTACCCCTTTGTATATTTCCCACTTTCATAGGTTTATCCGTCTTGTAACCCCAAGGAGAATCCTCTGTAAGACCAGCGTGTCTTAATAAAAGTTTTTGTGTGTGTGTTATATATATAGGAATAAGGCAATATAGAAAGGTATCAGCAGTACCATAGCCTCTACAAAGAGTTAAATACTGGAGAAAGTGTTGACTGTCTTTCGAAACATCATACCCATAAAAAATGCCATCGATCCATCACGTGACCTAGGACCCGCCCACTTTGTCTTTTTCCCCTTAATTTTAGTTAATTAAAGTTGTTATCAAATTGAATTAATCTAACCTTTGAAGGGATTTTAACATAATTAGGCTAGGTTTCAGCGTTATAATCTCAACCTTCTATTTTTCTGACGGTTTTTTTTGTGTCCCAAAGTAGTGAGCCGAGGTTAACACCGCGGTTGGCACATTGATTGAATAGAAACCTCAGAGAATCTACACACCATATTGTTCCACGTGGATATAGGAGAGAAAAACTTGTGAAGATCGATCTTGGCGAGGTAAGAGTAATTTCAATTTCAATAGTTCACCGTTTTTCCATGCTGAGCGAGCGGTAGTAGAACATTGTATAGAGGTAATATTCTATACTATAATCTGCCATTTATTATTGCGCCTGTCAGTGATCGAGCTATATTCTCGCCTTCCATCAAAGAAGATAAGAGAGAAATGTCTCCAATGTCCAACATGCCAATAATATAAAGGTTTATTTATACTCTAAGTACACCCTACATGTCTACACATGAAATTTGTCCCTGCACTCACAAGATTCCAGAGCCCTGTTTGATTACATTGGATTAATACAAGACTTGTGGAACCATTATAGAATTTGTTCAATATAAGCACTGCTCTCAATGTGTTTAAGGATTACTACCAGGGTGTAGGACAATTTAACAGCCTCCTCTCCTTTTATTTGTTTCAAGCAAATAATGGAACAGACATAGATCGAGATAAACCTCGTTAATAACCTTCATCAGAAATGCCGAGGCTAAATGACAACATTTCTATCAGAAATAATGCTTTCTTCTAAATTTGATCGAAACAGCGTTGTACCTACCCGACAGGCAGCCAACAGCGCCGAGGCAGGGGAACGGGTTGCATGGTCCGACAGACACAAACTAAGTCGAAGAGACTGAGCAGACGATTGGAGATTGTGTGGAATGACGTCAGGTTGGCGCTTATCGTCCGACG
Source organism: Cordylochernes scorpioides (assembly GCA_030710605.1). Classification (NCBI taxonomy): domain Eukaryota; kingdom Metazoa; phylum Arthropoda; class Arachnida; order Pseudoscorpiones; family Chernetidae; genus Cordylochernes; species Cordylochernes scorpioides. Next base: position 50,951,030 of record CP092875.1, on the reverse strand, counting down.
CGCCGAGTGACACCAGAGAAACAAACAAGATTGGTGTTGTGGGTGCTGGTCTCAAGGCTGGGTCATCAGCTGAGACGGTCCACCATCCAACACATGTCTCACATAACGTGATCATCTGTATGTTCTCTGTGGAACCAGAGAACAAACAAGATTGGTGTTGTGGATGCTGGTCTCAAGGCTGGGTCATCAGCCGAGACGTTCCACTATCCAACACATGTCTCACATAACGTGATCATCTGTATGTTCTCTGTGGAACCAGAGAGACAAACAAGATTGGTGTTGTGGATGCTGGTCTCAAGGCTGGGTCATCATCCGAAACGTTCCACTATCCAACACATGTCTCACATAACGTGATCATCTGTATGTTCTCTGTGGAACCAGAGAAACAAACAAGATTGGTGTTGTGGGCGCTGGTCTCAAGGCTGGGTCATCAGCCGAGACGTTCCACTATCCAACACATGTCTCACATAATGTGATCATCTGTATGTTCTCTGTGGAACCAGAGAGACAAACAAGATTGGTGTTGTGGGCGCTGGTCTCAAGGCTGGGTCATCAGCCGAGACGGTCCACCATCCAACACATGTCTCACATAACGTGATCATCTGTATGTTCTCTGTGGAACCAGAGAGACAAACAAGATTGGTGTTGTGGGTGCTGGTCTCAAGGCTGGGTCATCAGCTGAGACGTTCCACCATCCAACACATGTCTCACATAACGTGATCATCTGTATGTTCTCTGTGGAACCAGAGAGACAAACAAGATTGGTGTTGTGGATGCTGGTCTCAAGGCTGGGTCATCATCCGAGACGTTCCACCATCCAACACATGTCTCACATAACGTGATCATCTGTATGTTCTCTGTGGAACCAGAGAGACAAACAAGATTGGTGTTGTGGGCGCTGGTCTCAAGGCTGGGTCATCAGCCGAGACGTTCCACCATCCAACACATGTCTCACATAACGTGATCATCTGTATGTTCTCTGTGGAACCAGAGAGACAAACAAGATTGGTGTTGTGGGCGCTGGTCTCAAGGCTGGGTCATCAGCTGAGACGTTCCACCATCCAACACATGTCTCACATAACGTGATCATCTGTATGTTCTCTGTGGAACCAGAGAGACAAACAAGATTGGTGTTGTGGTTGCTGGTCTTAGGGCTGGGTCATCAGCTGAGACGTTCCACCATCCAACACATGTCTCACATAACGTGATCATCTGTATGTTCTCTGTGGAACCAGAGAGACAAACGATATTGTTTTGTGGGCGCTAGATTCAAGTCAAGGCAGAATCGTCAACTCATGGCATCTCTCTTATGTACCTTCAATATATAAATACCATAATCACGTATAGGATCACGTATATTCCCGATCAACTATCCTTCCTAAAAGATGAGTTGGCAACAGATAAAACGTACATTCCATTAATATAGACCAAGAGATCACCCGAGAGCATATGCTGAAACCATAAAACTAAATACGGATTGTGGCTCCGTTGCTTAGACAACGACTCCCTTTGTCGTTCAGCCAGCAAATTGGGTCTATCATCTCAGCTATGTGCCGCCTTTATTGCCTTTTCAATATGTGTCATCTAACTTCAATATTTTCTAACGATCAAAGACTGTCCTTCTTTCTATTATCTGCGGTGGTGATTCTTTTAAACCTTACAATCCTAGAAACTGCCAAATTTGCCACAATTGACTAATTTTCTCATCCTTCTATGAAACAGCCAATCTTTGACAGAGTGCTATTGCTAGTCCAATGTCTGGTGTTGCGTTTTTCCCTGACTCTCACCTATCCTACTTCAAACATATCTAGATTGCTGGCGACCACATTTCAAACAGAGTTGCATACCGAGCCGGTGTATTTGAGTCCACAACTTTCAGAAGGATTTCAGAATTCTGATATTAGAAGATAATTTTAGTTATTTAATATATCCTTTTTGTATTTTAGCTGCTACTCCTAGGCAACCAATGTCCTGAATAGTTGCATAAGCCACTTATGAGACAAGCCTTCCCAACATATTTTCATCTCAGTAAGGACAGTAAGGTTTGATTTATTTGTGAAAGAAACATTCGCATCTTAATGTTTTCATTAGTTAATTAGTTGGATGTTAAAAACGATTGTTTTCAGTTTACTATCAATTTATTAAACCTACATCTTCCTATTAATAAAAAGTATATAAATTTTATAATAAATTTTTATTTTGCTACTAGTTTTCTAACATACCATATATTTTTTAGGTATTCTTCTATTATTTGAAAAGTTGTATTTTAAATTGAACGAATTATAACATTCCCGAGTGGTTTATTGTGATAAAATATTAAATCCTCTCTCTCTAACAAAAAGTGTGTGGATAAAAGAAGAAGGAGAAGAAGAGATGGCTGGAAGTCGCTGTCGGGAAAAGTCGCCACTTGAGGCGACATCTTGTGAAGAGTCAGTTAAGCCCTTCTCACATTTACGTCTAAAAAAAATTACATTTTACATCCATCGCTACAGGGATGTCTTCGTCGAGTGAGGAGATCACTTGGAAACTTCTCAGAGTCTTTTCCTCTTCACCATTTTTTTTTACCTTATTTTTAATAAAAAAAAAAAAATCCCATTTATTTATTTATCAGTATCTTTGGATATGTCGTATGATACAACATAAATATATCGAATTTAAAACTTCTTCAAAAAGTTTTTTTTTTTTTTTTTAGACTCAGCCGTTTTCTTAGCAACCTTTTATCAGGATTATTATTTTTGTTTTGAAAAGGTTCACTAGAGATTTAAAGAGAAGTTTTAAAATTTCGGCTCTGGATATATTCTTGAATTTCCTGTTGATGATGCTCGAGAGTAAAAAAGGAAGTTTTCAGGAAATATGCAAATAATAATAATAATAAAGGATTAAGCTAAATATTCAGTTCCATACGATATGATACTTGTGAGTACCAACAAAAAAAAAAGGAGCACATCTATCTTTAAATTAGTAAATAAATAAATATTATCATGAAAATAGAGGTTGCCTGGCCGGCATTAAGAATTCATAGATTTATAGACACTTGTGTGTCTTTATGTGTTTTTATTATCTTTTTTTATAAAAAATAATTTCACTTGTGTGTCTTTATGTGTTTTTATTATCTTTTTTATAAAAAATAATTTCACTTGTGTGTCTTTATGTGTTTTTATTATCTTTTTTATAAAAAATAATTTCACTTGTGTGTCTTTATGTGTTTTTATTATCTTTTTTTATAAAAAAATAATTTCACTTGTGTGTCTTTATGTGTTTTAATTATCTTTTTTTATAAAAAATAATTTCACTTGTGTGTCTTTATGTGTTTTTATTATCTTTTTTATAAAAAATAATTTCACTTGTGTGTCTTTATGTGTTTTTATTATCTTTTTTATAAAAAATAATTTCACTTGTGTGTCTTTATGTGTTTTTATTATCTTTTTTTTTTTTATAAAAAATAATTTCACTTGTGTGTCTTTATGTGTTTTTATTATCTTTTTTTATAAAAATAATTTCACTTGTGTGTCTTTATGTGTTTTTATTATCTTTTTTTATAAAAAAATAATTTCACTTGTGTGTCTTTATGTGTTTTATTATATTTTTTTATAAAAAATAAGTTCAAAAAATATTTAATGACCGAAGTATCTCTTATCATTATAATAACTAAATAAATATTTGTAACAAATAAATTTACAGGCAATTGTGTTTCTTTTTCAACAATGACATTATTATCATATATTGAAAAAGGAACACCATTGTCAGTAAATTTATTTGTTACCAATTTTATCGATAGATGACAATTAAAATTATAAATTTAATATATTAAATAACTATTGTAATATATAAAATATATTAGATCAATAATAAGATGTTGTTGTCGTGTCCAATGAAGAGCCTTAGATATCTTCATACATCTCTATCACAGCAATGTCCTCTATCTTGGGTGTGTATAATTCTGTTCTGGGAATAATAAGATGTATTTAACGGAAAAAGGTATTAGTCTAAAAAGTAACAACCCAATATGGCAGTTGCAAACATTGAACCGAACCGATGGACGTAAAAGTCCATCACAGCAAAATCCATCGCATTCGTTTATAAACATGGCCAACCTACCGTAATATGTCATCACCTCGGCCCTATCTCTGGTGGACTTCCATTCCCACACAACAGACGCTTATTTCGGGATAAATCAACTCTTCTCGGTCAAGTAAAAAACGCCTTGTTAATGATCGTATACAACTTACCCTATTATACTCCGTGACATATATTGAAGTAAATTAGTTAAGCAAAGGAAGCTTTGTTTGAAATTTACAATAGTTTGTTTGGATGAATATTCCATGTGTTCCATGTGAAGTTATTGCATCCTTAAAGTTTCGAAGGAACGACGATGAAAACATCGAGAAGTCCTCGACGTGCCTGAAATCTTGATGAGATTTCGAGAAGAGCTTGATTTGAATAAACGTGGGCCAAGCCAATTAAAGGATTAACGGGTGGAACTAGATATTGGCGTGAGACTCTGGTGGATTCCTTGTTCGACATGTGCCAGGTTTCCCGATAACATATGCTTCACATTGCATCAGTGGGAACATGAGCTTCACATTGTATCATTGAGAACATATACTTCACATTGTATCATTGAGAACATATACTTCACATTGTATCATTGAGAACATGTATTTCACATTGTATCAGTGAGAACATATACTTCACATTGTATCATTGAGAACATGTATTTCACATTGTATCAGTGAGAACATGGAACAAGTATTTCACACACATATTTACCTGTGTTTCACATTGGAACATGTCCGTGGAAACACGTGTTTCATGTAGTGTCCATGGGAACATGTGCCTAACGTATTGTCCGTGGAAACATGTGTCTAACGTATTGTCCGTGGGAACATGTGCCTAACGTATTGTCCGTGGAAACATGTGTCTAACGTATTGTCCGTGGGAACATGTGCCTAACGTATTGTCCGTGGAAACATGTGCCGTGGAACCATGTGCCTAACGTATTGTCCGTGGAAACATGTGCCGTGGAACCATGTGCCTAACGTATTTGCGTGGAAACATGTGCCGTGGAACCATGTGCCTAACGTATTGTCCGTGGAAACATGTGCCGTGGAACCATGTGCCTAACGTATTGTCCGTGGGAACATGTGCCGTGGAACCATGTGCCAAACGTATTGTCCGTGGAAACATGTGCCGTGGAACCATGTGCCTAACGTATTGTCCGTGGGAACATGTGCCTAACGTATTGTCCGTGGAAACATGTGCCGTGGAACCATGTGCCTAACGTATTGTCCGTGGGAACATGTGCCTAACGTATTGTCCGTGGAAACATGTGCCGTGGAACCGTGTGCCTAACGTATTGTCCGTGGAAACATGTGCCTAACGTATTGTCCGTGGAAACATATGCCTAACGTATTGTCCGTGGAAACATGTGCCTAACGTATTGTCCGTGGAAACATGTGCCTAACGTAGTGTCCGTGGAAACATGTGCCTAACGTATGTACGTGGAAACATTGTATTTTATTTTTCAAAACTAAATTATTTGTTCCTTGCACTAATGAAATCATTTTTAAGTGTTTGTCTTGTCCAAAATTTTCCATAAAGTTTGTCATTGTAAGTTAATGCCATGTTGGCATTTTAAAACAAAATGACGTATGTATCCTTTCAGAAAAAAAGTATATTTTTAACATCTGAATGGTCCAAATTTTTCCATCAAGTTCCAACGTCACAGCGGCGGTGACGTGGGCGGGGGCCCTTCTAAATATTTGATGGCAACTTGTGGGTCGATACCGTGTCTTCCTGACAGGCTCACACGTAGCGTGACATTATGGCTCTTGTTGGGACACCGGATATTGCACGTCATATACAATCAAAACCCCTTCAAAACGCCCTTTTACTGACCACGCCTCTTTTAACGACCATTCCTATTTAACGACCCATTTAAAAAAAGTACCAATTCTTCCAACAATTCTTTCAAGCAAACGCCAAATTTAGTTGGAGAAGTTTCAATTTATTTGATAAATACACCGACCTCTAACTTCACGATTTATAATTTAAAAATCTAACATTATCAAAAAAGCTAAATGGTTAGGTGTATTGTGAATTATGATGATATAAAGTTGTATATTTAAGACGAATAATCCTTTCAATAATTATAATAACGAAAAGATTCAAAAGCCCGAAAGCTCGAATTTATTTTTCAAATAAAGAAACTTATCCTTTTTGAATCTTTTCGTTATTATAAAGTTGTATATTTATTTATTGATTCATAATAAAATCGATCATTTTGATCCCGGTAGCTATTGTTTTTAATTTGACTATATCGATAAAAATAGTGGTGCTTCTCATATTTTATCTTCAATAGCTAGTGTTAATCGAGTGTCATGGAAGTTAGTTACTCATACAGGTTATTTCCGTTCAAAATTGAACTTCACTTCAATGTCGATTTGAATATATCCCCACATCAACATCTCCTAGAGATGAAGTATTGTAGTGAATGTAGGAGACTTGGTAGTGCGGTGTTTGATGGTGTTAGACAGCCCAGTTTCCAGTACCTCGGCCTGGACTACCATACATATTGCTGGGTTGCAATAAGAGATGGTATACAGAGAGCTAGCGTGCTGAACAACTCATCAGGAACATTCGATTTGATTTGCGCTTGATAGTATGGAATAATGATGAATATGATTCCTTGTTCGAACAAATGCAGATTTTAAAAATATGAACTGTGATTTCGAAGAAATCTGTTAGTTGTTGCACTTATACATACAGTGAAGACATCTTTCTATCACTCTGTCTGTGTAAAAATTCAATTATTCACATTTTCTATTATTACAATTTTGCATATACTTTGTTATTTTAAAAGTGTGTCGGTAATGAGCAGTTATTATCTAGTTCGTATGTTAAGGAGATATGTAGATATATCTTAACACTATCTAGACAACTAAGTATAATGGAATTCGTGAAATAAATAGGACAATTTTATTGAGTCAAAATATTGGGCGCACAAGGTGTCAATTCTCTTTTAATCAAGAAGAACAAGAAGGTTCTCAATTTTCCTTACAAGTAAAAGTGCTTGTGAGCTCAAGTTTAAAAGAAAACACACAAGATCCCTTCTCTCATTCCGTCAATAGATACAAAATATTTAACTGAATGAACCCCACAAGAATAATGAATGAAAGCTTAGGTAAAACAGAGTTTAGTGGAAACCCCACCCCCAAATGAATACCAGGTACAAGAAAGCTGTTCTGACTCGGCAACAAGAGTTTATGCAAACTTAAGTTTGGTAGAATGTACCGAATCAATACCAGGTAAAATAATTATGTTCTTGCTCAGAAAAAGAAAGAGTTCATGCGAGACCAAGTTTTTTGGAATAAACCCGATCAATACCATGTACAAGAAAGCTGTTCTGACTCCGCAACCAGATAGAATAAATGCGAGCCCAAGTTCAATGGAATACACCGCGTATCAATACCAGGTACAAGAAAGCTGTTCTGACTCCGCAACAAGAAAGAATGAATGCGAGCCCAAGTTCAATGGAACACCCGATCAATACCAGGTACAAGAAAGCTGTTTTGTCTCCGCGACCAGAAAGAATGCATGCGAGCCCAAGTTTAGTGGAATACACCGCGGTTCAAAACCATGTACAAGAAATATTTTCTGGCTCAGAAAAAGAAAGAGTGCTTTCGAACCCAAGTTTGGTAGAATGCACCCGATTAATACCAAGTACAAGAAATCTGTTCTGACTCTCCGAAAAATAAAGCGTGAATACGAGCCCATGTGTAGTAGAATTACACTCAAGCACATACAATGCCAGGTACAAGAAACCAGTCTGACTCCCGCAACAAGAAAGGGTGCATGCGATCCGAGCTAATCCTCGGTCCTGCAGACATAATCCCCGGCGACAAAGAAATCCATTAGAAATGTTGACGAAGATTCTTAATGAGTTGGGCAGTAAAAAGCGCCAGTTTTAATTCTGTTTGCACGGAGGCAATTATCCAGAGCCTGGAGATTATGTTTTTATGATGTGTGCGTTGCCAGAGAGTTGTTCTTGCTGCTTGTAGCGATCTGTTTGGGCTGAAGCAACTTCGAACATTTTGTAAACATTTATCATCTTCGGCACCAGTTTAACCTATAGAATATCTTTTAAATTAGTGTTTTAAACCTGTATATACAATTTATATAAATATTCACTAGTTAATCTGTGGGACTACTTTTAAGAAGTCACTATATAAACATGTAAAAGCAGTTTTAAGAGCCTCTAGGGAAATGTGTAGAGCCACTTCATAAATCCACTAGGTAAACGTGTAACGCCACTCTAAAAAGACACAAGGGTAAACGTGTAGCTGCACCTTTATAAAGCAACTAGGTAAATGTGTATAGCCACTTTATAAAGCAACTAGGTAAACGTGTAGCTGCACTTTATAAAGCAACTAGGTAAATGTGTATAGCCACTTTATAAAGCAACTAGGTAAATGTTGTATAGCCACTTATAAAGCAACTAGGTAAATGTGTATAGCCACTTTATAAAGCAAATAGTAAACGTGTAGCTGCACTTTATAAAGCAACTATGGTAAATGTGTATAGCCACTTTATAAAGCAACTAGGTAAAGTGTTATAGCCACTTTATAAAGCAACAAGGTAACCGTGTAAGAGAAAGGCTTTAGTGCCCGAAAGCTAAGATTAAAGATTTGAAAATAAAAGAAAAAAATTCCTGGAGAGAGGCCTGCTATTCACATCTTAATATTGATACAAGGGTTATTTCATTGAATATATATATATATATATATTAATCCAGAAAAGATCATCTGTTCACACCCTATAGTGTGTAAATGCATTGTCCAATTGAGAGTTAGGTCTCGACGTACAAAATCCTAATTCATTTATTAAGAGGTGGATTTAGGTAGAGCTCGTAAATAGAAAGTAAAAAGATGGCAGAAAAGGGCACTATAATGTAAGTTCTTATCAATATTTGCCTTCTGGAGAACTCCTTCTATTCAAATGTCTCACGCTATAGTGTGTAAATGCATTTTCCAATTGAGAGTTAGGTCTCGACGTACAAAATCCTAATTCATTTATTAAGAGGTGGATTTAGGTAGAGCTCGTAAAATAGAAAGTAAAAAGATGGCAGAAAAGGGCACTATAATGTAAGTTCTTATCAATATTTGCCTTCTGGAGAACTCCTTCTATTCAAATGTCTCAAGAGTTTATTTGTTCGTCTTGGCAAAGCTGAGATTTCGTTGAGTTGATTCTTCTCAACAAATCTCTAATGATAGTTCTAAAGAAAAGGTTTTGTAATCACCTTTTGAATTTTAATTAATATTCTTGGAAATTTTTGGAGTTTTAGAATTAATTTTTATTGACCCATTCTAGGGGCGTTTTAATTGCCATTTTATAGATCAAGGCAGTTTGAAGAAGAAATAAGTTTTACCATTTATTCTACAGAATGTTTATCTTGGGACAACAAGAATTTATATCGAGATAACAAATATATATTGAAATAACATTAAATATATATATATTGTATATATTTCTCTCTGTTACCGTTGAATATAAAGGCCGATAGATCGGATAAAATCTGAATTTATTCTAAAAATAAACATATTCGCCGTCAATGTATAATGTAGTTTCTATAAAATAATTTTTCTTGGAAAAAAAAAATGTTGAATGTCGCCAAGAAAATATCTTATAGTAAATAATGGATTTATTTTTTTTGTGTGTCATTTTTTTGAAGGTAGGTTACGACTTTTTCATGGTTGGTAGGTTTCATTTTATATTTTTTTTTTTTTTGGAGGGAAGAAAAGACATGTGTAAAGACAGCACTTGGTTATTGATCCTCGCGGTGTCGTTTGGTTTATAATAGAAATGTTTCGGCATACTTATAAACTTATTTTACATATAAAATGGCTTGACTTGACAGCTTTTTTTAAATAAAACATTTGTTTAAATAGCAAATTATTTTCATATAGATTTGAAGTATTGCCATATATATTGCACTCTTTTGTGAATCCATTACCCTGATGAACGCGACCGCGTGAAAATTTGCCCTTAAAAAATCCACTCATTGTAAATTTTTTTGATTATTTAGAACGATTATTTGCGGATATATTTATACTACGAAAAGAAAGGTTTATAACTTTATTTTCTATTTTGCCTCTTTTTTAATAGCAAATATTTAAAGCAAATAAGGTATCAATAACAACAAAAAGCCTTTATTAAGGACACCTCGTCCCATACAGGATTCTCCTAGATGTGTAAACACAGAAGTAAAAATAACAGTTATATAGAGAAAGGGGAGATTAAGATCGACCTTTCTTCAAGTTGGATCCATCATTTGTGTTTCGTCTATTGTCTGTGCTGTCTCAGAATTTGTGGAAAAGTTAATGCAATGGCGGTTTTCTTTTTACTACTTTTGTCATTAAAACTTATGGTGACTAAGTTTTTATGAACAATATTTTTGACAGAGAATTTCTCTCTCTCTTCCTCCAGTTCCGAACAATAAAACATGTAGTGTAGGCAAATAAGGGCATCAATTGATATTGGCTATTTCGAGTCCTACTCGTTTTCTGAGATGGGGGTACTGTTCCCAATCGCCCAAATGGACGACACTTCATCTTCAATTATTTTTTTAAAACATTGTGAATACTTTTAAGTTTTGGATAGTCTCTATATATTGTAGCGAAGTAGTTGTTATTTTACACTTGTATTAACAGAGTATCATTTTTAAAAATATTTTACTACAGTAGAACTTGGATAATTCGAACTTCTTTAATTCGAAAACCTCTTTAATTCGAATAATTATCTTGGTCCCTAGAATTTCCTATATAAATAATGTTACATCTTTAATTCGAATTTTTGGATAATTCGAATTTTTTTATGGTCCCTTGGGTTCGAATTATCCAAGTTCGACTGTACTTGTAAACTTCCCTCATTGCTTATCTTTTATTTATCCTTCATAGTTTGTTCTTGCCTTAAATAAATTGCTGTGCTAATCCAAAGTTTGTCCTCCCTAATTTTTCCACGTGGCAATATTTTATTGTTACATGCAGGTATGTTTGTGTAAATTTCCATAATTGTTAATTAAAATAGTATTCAGATTAAAGTCCAACACACACCAATGCAGTGGATCTATTTAATTTCTATATAGACTCCATAGATTTCGACTGGCGAGGAAGTCCAAACAAAAAGTCCAGAAATCGATGGCCGTAAACACAGCAGAGGACATTTGTTGCAATCAGCGTCCGCTAACGGCCTGCCATGAATTCTCCCGCCGTTAAGAATGAAGTGACCAACGTGAGCAACTCAGCTCTGTCGGCCGAGGAATTGTTGACTTTTCTCCATTCCGGTGTGTGTACCCGGATATATATATTGTTAAGAAATGTAAACATTAAATCACTGATCTTTCTTTTAAACTTAAAGCAAACTTCTAATGTCCTTACTGCGATGAAAAAATAGTTTTTATTGATGTGGAAATTGCTAGATAACTTCTACAGGCCCTGTTGTATTGTAATATGTTTATTGGGAATCTTGGTTGGAATGTATGTCAACTATAGAACACAGAGCTTGTAGAAAATGTCTCGCAGTTTCCGCATTAATTACGAGCAATGTTATGGACATTCCCATTTTATATAGTCAACTGTCATACACACAATCCGTTAGAAATATATATTTTATAATAAATTAAATATCATCTCTTCTTCAGTAGGCGTCGGTTACCTCGTCTACAAGAAGACGTGAATGGTGGGCCATCAGATGATAGCAAAGAATAGGTTGATGGTGACCTCGGCAGGCTGGCAGGAAGTATATCGACAACATGGCCCCTCATCTCCATATGAATCCCCATGGAACAAAGCCAGCTAAATATTCCATTATCATATGGCCATCAAAAATTGACAGCTCATAGGGCAGCAGCCTGATTGCATCTCCCGACGGGAGGTTTCAACACCTAACGTATTGACTTAACATGGCTTACCGCTGACAACATTGTTTTGTTACTGGGCCAGAGTTTTCTTCTTGGAGTACGTGCCGGTGCTATTATAGCATGTTTGAGGTGATTTCATCATGGTTTTATAAAGTCAATATTATTTCTCGTGACATATTGAAGCTAGAAAATGGATGAATAGAAAAGGGATGTATCAATAGATTGTCTTCTATCTCGATTATCAGAAATATCCTGTTTATAGGGTGTATATATCCTTTTAAAATTACAAAATATTTTCTCACAATGAGTTTATTTTTATTACAAAACGTCATAAATAGAAATGTATATATCCTATTGTATACATTTTATCTCTAAAACTGGTGTCTTGCTTTAAATATGTAGACAAAATAAAGGCTAGCAAGAAAGTTAAAGAATCATTAGTATTATAAATATATATTAAAAACAAAATAGGCATATCCTGAACGCTCACATGAACATTTATAGATGGCAGAGCGCCATCTAGTGGAACAAAAATAAACTAAACGTTGATTCAACTTGTTCCATGATATTTAGCCAACCCAATTTCTTGATAAATAAAGAAAGAAAAAACACTAACGCCTTTCAGGCTGTTTTATCAATAAATTAGGTTGACCAAATATCACGGAACAAGTTATATACGTTACACAACCCAGGTAAATAGACAATCAACTCTTTAAAAAGGTAAAAGGTATTAAATAGTAGAAAAATAACCGTTATTATTAGCTTATATTGTAATCGAATCTAAAACAATTACATTAATTATTATTATGTGTTCGCAGATAAGAGGCACAAAATGGAAGCAATTAGTTTAATTTCAATATACCATTTTTATAATATGTTTCTTAAATATGTTGATTTCTTTTAATGTTTTCTTAGAATGCAAAAGTAGTTATCATACGAAACTACAAGATATTTTCTAACTCAGACTGATTAGTAACCAGGTTTCTTACCCATCGTCAATATTTATTTCTTCTTTCTGTTCATTTGGTAAATATGCAAATGTTCAGAATATATGTTCATCCATCTCTCGTATCGTTTTAACAATGGTTCCCATTCTCTTTACTAGCAACATACTTAAATACATTCTGGACGATTTAATTTTGCACAGAAGAAAAAAGAGATTGCAACGCATGCATATTCAAGTTTTTTATGGAATGTTCACAGTTTTAGAAGCTTAGTGTTCAAGTTGATTCATTTTGTCTATATAAAATATGCTATTTAAGCCAGGAATTCTCGACATACGACCACGAGGGTACATATTGTGATGCTAGAGAGTTCTGAATTTTTTTGTTGGACGACACGGATCATTGAATTAAGGAGAACCTAGGTAATTACAGACATTCATGGCCACAATACCGGGGGCCATTAACTACAACAAAGAGTGGCAACGATGTAGACCTTTATAAAAATCCAAACGGCCCATTACGTTAACAGGGAATTAAACATGGCGTTAATCTCACGCCCTTCCAACAAGGAATTTCTCAACTTTTTCTGACCTTCCCTATCAATTGTGTTGTTCCAATATTCCCCTCAATTATGTTTTTACCCGAGGAGCTGCTGCCAAGCCAGTACAATATGGTCGCTGCGTGTGAGATCAAGGAATCTGAGCCAGTGTCACACGGCAAATTGTCACGCAGGGCTTGCTTCCGTTGGGAGATGTCGTGTCAACGGTGCTTCTTCCATTGTTGAACCGTCTCGATTCACTTTCCCCTCTGTATTCTTTGTCTTGGTACCTATGGCCTTGACCATCATCCAGCGAGTCTTCAGGACAGGCACAAAGGATGACCCCCTAGTCAAAAAAAGACCGAAAATCGTTGTTTTTAACTTTATTTAGGATAAATTTGGAGTACACCTATCCCCCGATTTACACGGTAGATACGTTCCTGAGAAAAACGTGTAAATCGGGGGATAGGTGTACACAGAAATAAAAAATAAAATGCATTGACAGGTTAAAATATGTAGTCAGCACATAAGCTCGGGATTCCTCGTGAGATGTGTACACAGAGCATGTGTTCAATCACAGTAGCATTTAGTATAGAGCGATAAAAAAAACTTATTTTGAAAACCGTGTAAAAGCGAAAACGTGTAAAACAAGTACCGTGTAAATCGGGGGATAGGTGTATTTAATTCTCCCACAGGTCAAAGAAATGTTCACAAGAGCCTATGGCAGCTACGGTCGCTTACCACGTTGAAAGACGAGAAATAATCAAAACCTTTTCTAATTCACAAGTCAGTTGATTATTTTTTACTTCCAATAAATATTTCTTTTGAGCATGTGCTCCCTCTTTTATAAAATACATAATGAAGCCTTCCTATTATACAAAAGGCGAATACAGACAACTAATAAAGCCGATCGTATTTCTATAAACACTCAAAAATAGTTTATTTTTTACTAATAAAGTAGCAGAAATATGTCAAAAGAGAGATTATTTGGAGATTCTCCAAAAATAATAATAATAAAAAAAAAACTCGAACAGAAGAAAGAAAACATTCCACGAATATGTTTTGGATTTAATTTAAATCAGACGATGAGATGTAATTCGAAGCAGACGATAGTTATTAGAGAAGCAGACGGTTACAGCACTCAGGCCAGATTGATTTCGTCAGAAGATCGAATGGTCTCCAGAATATGTTGCTGCTATTTTATCACACTATTTAACTGCAATGTATGTGGAATATAGATTTAATATATTTATGTAATAATATATTATGGAGGAGCATAAACGTTTTTAATTAAATATTGGTGTAACAAATATAATTATAAAACATACTTGATATATAATCGCGAAATATATAACCTCTTAAATTTGATCGAAATGACAGATATTAATATTTGTTCGTTAGAAAATAGACGAGAGAAAAATATATATTAGTAAAAAATCAATATATTACTATAAGAATTATCGTTTGAAATTGTTTTTTCTTAACTTTAAACGATTTAAAATCAATTTCCAAGAGAGAACAATCACTATAACATATGGCCACAATATGTAAGGTGATGTTATTGACCCCCATTTATCGTGATTATTAACGACATTTAGGGGGTTGGTGGTATACACCTTCGATTGTAAAACGACATTTTAAAATTATACCGCATGTATTTCTCCAAATTTATTTTAAGGAGAAATAATGATTATTTCTAAACCTTAGGGATGAGGTATGAGAGGATGAATTGTGAAGAGTAATGATAAACGGAAAAATGAAAGTGTCCAGGGATGGGCATCTTCGATTGTAGATAGCCACGATCTGGGATTGATTCCCTTACTGGTCACTTCTTTCTGGAGGAATAATTGCTTCAATTATATCTATTCTAGAAAATATTCAACCCCACTAGTGACTGCAAGTAACCAAACGGAGACCTAGCACAGGGGTAGACAAACTCGCGAGCCACAAGCGGCTTTTTGGATGTAAAACTTCTGCTCTTTATATAGTTCCATACGTAAATGTAATTTATGCGAGTACTATTTATTGTTGGCAAGAAAAAATTTTTTGGCTCTTTAAAAACTTTTACATTTTTTTAAATTACAATTTTTGACTTTTCCGACTCAAAAGTTTACCGATTCCTGATCTAACAAACTTGTAAGTGCAAAAGTCGAACTGTTTTTCATATGTGTAGACATGTGGTGCATTTACAGTTAAAAAACAGTCGCTCCTCTGTAAAATTCTTTTAAAAAATTTAGTATCTTCTATATATTGGATTCATAAACAATACTTAAATTTACACCGCATAAGTTTCTTTTACTATGAAAAATCAATATTTATTTCAAAGAGAAATATTAACTATTTCTAACTTTTTTAAAATGAAGTATGATACTTCATTTAAAAAAAGTTAGAAATAGTTAATATTTCTCTTTGAAATAAATATTGATTTTTCATAGTAAAAGAAACTTATGCGGTGTAACTTTAAGTATTGTTTATAATCACCCGCCGCAGTCCTTTATAATATTGGATTCATGCACACTTACAAATTGAGTTTTATCGCTGAAACCCGTCAAGACGGAAGAAGGTTTCTGGAGGAAAACTCCCAATTCTATCATTTACAAAGATTCCTTAGTGTTTTCTGGAGAGGATTGTGAGGTTGTGTCAAATGAACAGTTTAGAGAAATATCTTAGGGTTCACCACAGCGTACTAAGGATCAGTTTGGTTGATCATAGCGACGCTATTAAGTTGATACTAAATCGAACAACGATTTATACCGTTTAGAATATGAAAAAAAAAGGCATCTACTTATCGTACAACATCAGCAACTTTCAGTTGCATAATAAGGATATGCCTTTTTCTTTTTCATAATTTATGCACCTTATCCAGTAAAAATATCACATTTGTACTATTTTTTTCACATCTAGAATATGTTTTAAAAAAAGGAATAAACATAGGTCGATTGTCAATATTAAAAAGTAAAGATTCGCTAACATATCAACGGTGGATTCTGTGGCCACAGGACATGCGTCGGACCTGGAGGTTGTTAGGCTCCGCGCTGCCTGTAGTATAGGAGTTCCATCTATGCCTCTTTTCTGCAGTGAAGTTTTTTTATAAGACTGGTGGTCTTAATAAAGCTGTATGTATGTGTGTATAAAGTTGATGGCAGAACCCATCCATCTCGGCCCATCTCCATCTATCGATTCCTTCCTTCCTTTTGAGGAGGCATCCTTTTTGTTCTTTTTTAAAATGTCAGCCAGTTTATCCATTCTCCACAGCACTTTTTAAAACCATATTTTATACCGTTTGGAAGGTTTATTGTGAATAGTGGCAATATGGAGATGTGATCATGTTTAGAATATCTTTTAGCTGATAAAAACGCTGTCACCGCTTAGAGATGCCATTATGTAGAGGAATCTACATTATTGATTCACGTTAAATCTCATCAACATGTGTGGCATACGTTCAATAGTGTAGTTATATATAGAAGTTACTCACGCATATATATTCAAACATTATTTTATAACCATACACACAAAATATATTATGATAACTAATCAATAAACAAGTAGATTAAATATTAAGAAAACAATCTATATTTTGTGTGTATGGAAGATAAACTATATAAATATACATATTATATAAATGAAAATGAGATTTTCTGCTTGATTTTTGATCATGTTGAGGAATATGGTAATGCAGTCGTGGTTGAAATCTTGAAAGTATAATACTAAAAATAGTCTTGAGCAGTAATTGATTTAATTTAGCTAAGGAATATGTATAAAAAAACATAATTTGATAAAAGTACTGCCTGGCTTAAGGCGAATAGAACAAAGAAAACAAAATATTATTTACATAATGTACAAAAGTTTTGAACCGGCCATCGGGAAATAACAACGACGAGTTTTTATAGGGGAAGTGTGACCTCTGGCGGTCGATTTAAACAGAGTATTTGAATCTATGAAATATATATATATATTTTAAATGAAATAATATTTTAATATAACATACATATATAGGTTAATTGCAGAAATATATATTTTTAGTTTTTCAATATAAAATAGACTTTGGAAGTGTCGACAACTGTCCGCCTATGTGTGCTATGACTTTCAACCGAATAATTACCGAGTTAGACAAGTCTTGCCGTTTTCTTTACCTCAGCTCGAAACATCTGTAAAAAAAAATCGATCTAATTCATCTCCATTCAATTATGTAAATAGAAGTTCGGAAACGTGAAATGTGTCCAAAAACTTGGATATGGAAGAAAAATAAATGTTATCCCACAGCATGGCCAATTGTGGTCAAATTACACTGATAGACAAAACTTAAGGAAGTTGTACCTTATAGCATATATATATCGGGATTCAGAAAATAACTCTGAGAGATATTTTCTGAATCCCGATATATATATGCTATAAGGTACAACTTCCTTAAGTTTTGTCTATCAGTGTTATTGGCGATGTCTGTGTGGGAAAAACATAGGTTTTGGGGAAGATTTTGGGTTTTCTACACATATAGGAGATTATTTGAGGGAGAGGTGGATAATCTTATTGAAGCAAACATCACACACACACAAGACTACAAGATCATCTTTCAACCAAATATGATCATCATTTATAATACAATATAATGCGGCTTATGATTGTAGAATGACGTCTGACATGAAACATTCGTTCAAAAGAAACATTTGCGGTAAAATTGTCAAACGTCGTTCAATGATCATAATTATTCAAGGTACACGACATGATAATCATAGTGTTAAGGAAATGAGACTCTATTCTAAACGTACCACATGTACACAGTACACATGTAGAAGTAAGTTACAAGGTGACCGTTTGATAACTCTTACACAATGACTGGGGCCATTGAAGCAGTCTCTGTAAATAAAACGTGGTCTAACGCGAACGTCAGTTTATACCTCCCAATTCCCGTAAACATTTCCCTTTCAATTTCAAGATAAATTTGTCCAGAGGGGATACGATATTATCTTGATCACCCTGATGGACCCGTGATTTCAGATTGCTTCTTTGCTCCTACAGATCGCATTCCTCTTTCTCTCTCTCGCCATCCAGGAACCTCCGCATATCTTCCCATCTCACAGATAGTTTCCTCGGTCTACTCTCTTCATGTCTTAGGTCTATGATTGCAACGGTTACCTCTCATCCTGGCAATGGTTCGGCCCGTCTCTTTCTACTATCCAGGATAATACATCTCTAATACCAGACTTATCTCAGAATATGTATGACCATATTTGAGATAGTTCTGGTCATCTTCAATAATTATAATTCCAAGGATGTGTTTCAAACATGGATTATCTTCACATCAAGTGCATTCATATTCCTACATAGTAATCACAGCGTCCTAATCAAGATCTTCGTGGAAAGCCATTTAAGTATGTAAATACACCTCTCCATAAATGTATATTCGCATGGCTATCCTATACCATTGGATGGGCTGGAATGTAAGATGTGTATAGGGGAAAGCCGCACATTCCCGGCCCAGATTATCCGGTTAATTAAGAGCGGCCTCCAATTAAGAAAAAGCTCCTAATTAGAGTTGAGGACGTGTCTTCGGGTCTGGATTTCTTGGAGATTCAGTGGTTAGCTGCATTGTTGCCTGGTTATCCAGCGTTCTTTTTTCCAAACAGACAGAATTCAAGATTGGATATTTTTGATCTATGTAAGACCAAGGGGATCTTAATAAAGGCTTTGTGTGTGTGTGTGATTATATCTTTTTATAATAATTTTAAATCAAACACAAAAAAAAAACAAGGTGTCAGAACACTAAAGAATAACTTGACTAGCTCGTCTCTATTTGAGCGATATTTTTTAAAAAGAGGTATTGATTGAATATATATTCAAAAATATGTTTGATATTTACAAACGAATGAATAGCTATGCTCTGAGATTTTTAGATGGTAAATCGCGGTATTTCAGAATAAATTCAACTGAATGTTGATTTTAAGTTTATTCGCCACACCGTATTGGTTAATACATTTCCTTGATAAATAGAGAAAAGCCAAACACGTAGGGATTTCAATTCTTCCAAAATATCAAGAAATGGGTATTTAAGAGTGAATTTGCTTTTCTAAGATTCCCATCTGCAGAAAGCCAATTATTTTATAGGTGTTATGGCTCAGCTACATGTTTATTCACCAATGTGTGTCTCCTCATGTGTGTATGCCATGTGGGTGTGTATAGTAACAGATCCAAGTATTTTCATTTCAAATTAAATTTAATACCTTTTGCAGATATATTTTAAATTATATAGCAACAATTATATTTTAGGAAACTGATAATTTATAATATGTTAATTGTAGATATTGCCAGAAATATCTATATTTTGTAAACAGTTCTCTGTTCTCGTTAAGATTTAAGAGCTTAATTTTTCCTCAGAATGTTTAAATTCTTACATAATTATTTTCTCTTCTCTTTTAATAATGATGATAAATGAAAAATGTTGATGTAAATATTTGATGACAATGTTTTTTTTTTTCCCCTCTCTTTCTCCTTGTTAATATTTTATGATTATTCTTTACGGACTAAATTATTGTATATGTATAGACAAGTGTAGAGACATACATGTATGACAGTACAAGTGTCCCTGGGGGGACATAGCGCTTTATTATTATTATTTTTTTTTTACTAATCCTTTTATTAGTCTAAATTAGAGATCTTGGAGGTCGTGTTCATAAAGAAGTTCAAGAATTCTTCTTGGTTCTCTGTACAGGGATCCTTTGTCCTTTCCAATACAATTTAGTATATGTTGGGGAGTGGCTTCTTCGGGTTTGCACCTAGTACACATGGGGAAGCTTTTAGCTCCCTCTTTATAGACTAGAGGGCGCAGGTGACCAGATTTCCATCTGGTGCTTCCATCGGTGTGCTTTAAATTTAAATAAATAAATAAATGTGGGTATCATATTGATAGATCTTTAGACAATTCTGTTTCTACTGTTAATATTTGAAGAGAGGATTTCCAGTAACGCCAGAAACTGATGTCTCTCTTATCTAGAATATCATTTCTTTAAAATCCCCCACGCTAATCTACGCGATGATTGGAAATTCTCTCGATGTACATAAGAAATATAACTGTAAAAATCACGAATATTTCTTTTTCCATACATATGTCCCATACATAAAACACCATCTATATATATAATAGAGGATTTAAGCACGAATGTTTCTTTTATATACAAAACAAACTTATGCTATCCTTATAATATGGTTCTGAAAATGAGCAATCCATGATTAAATCATTAGATGATAATTTTCAGAACGATTTTAACCAGTTTTGGTACCGACGCGCTTTGCCTAACAAGAACAATGGAGGGCTTAGACTTTTTATCAACAATTGTATATATTACACTTACAAACGAAATAAGAAAGAAGAAGACACTTACAATCAATCCAATATATGCATTTTTATAATCTAATATGATGCATTAACGCGCCATCTGTTATCAAAATTAGAAACTATTATAGACGCGTATGATTCTTTTTAAAAATAAACAATTTATACTGCCCATACTGCATTTTTATGCATTAGACATGAGCCTCTAAAAGTGAGTCAAACTCGGTTTTGATGTTGTAGTCATAGTTAAAATCGATGTTTATCCAGAATTTATACATTACATATTTGGCGATGGTAAAAATGTGCCTCTTATCCGTTGTTACATGATCAAAAACTAATTTCCCTCGATCAAAGACAAAAATTAATAGGAGGGCCTGGCTAATCAGTGGTGAACCCTCCCAGGGGTAGTAGAAATTGTTTATTTTTAAAAAGAATCATACGCGTCTATAATAGTTTCGAATTTTGATGATCTAATATATAATATCGTGTTGTCTACAAACATATATCCATATTTATACTAATTACACCATTTAATAATCTACTTCCTACAAATCTAAAACTTGAGACTATATAGAACAAAATGGGTAGATCGACCCTAAGGTAGATATTTGTAATTAAATGGTGGATTCTCCCCAAAATATTGCTATATTTACTCGGAGCAAAAAGAAAGTATTTAGAAGCATTAATTTATTTCCCAGACCCATTTCCCTCTTTCGACAAGGCCCATTCCTGCAGAAAGATTGTTCCCATTAATTATGGTTCCTAATGGACAAAGGCTCTTCTTGGGGCGTACGTGAGGCTTTTTTAGCTGAAGTTTGGTCTTTGCTTCAGAACTCATCACGATTTGTTTGATTCATTACAGAAATTAATTTATTAATTCCGACATGGTCGAAACAATAGTTAATAAGAGATGATTGCTTGCAGGACAGTATTCCCCTCCTACCCAATATAGACTTTTATTACCACTTGTATACCCTATATATATTTATTTTGTAAATAAAACAATCCATAAATAAATCTTTAATTAAAAAGGCATATATTGGATCAAAATATAATTTATTTTACCAATATATCAGTTGGCTGAATGCCAACCTTTATCAAGGTGTTATGTTAAATGTTAATAACACCTTGATAAAGGTTGGCGTTTAGCCAACTGAAATATTGGTAAAACAAATGATATTTTGATCCAATATATGCCTTTTTAATTAAATATATATTTATATACATACATATATAATGTGAAATATAGTACGAATGTGAAATTGTTATGGGATAAGGTGGATAAATTAAGAAGAAGGCATCTCCTTATCGTGCAACTGAAAGTTGTTGGTGGCTTGCGCCATCTATCGGAATAAATATCAACTATTCGTGATTAATCAAGAATGGGTATTTGGCCAATTCTGGAATAATTAAAAAATCAACGAATAGTTTATATTTATTTCGACAAATGGCGCAAGCCATCAACAAATGTCAGTTGCACGATAAGGAGATGCCTTTTTCTTATTATATAGATTAAATTGTATATAGTTCATATTTTGTGTGGAATGCTAATTTACTCATATGTATGTATGTATATATGTATGAATGCAAACTAAACTTATATTTTATAAAAACATTATCCACTGAAATGGTGCGCGCCGAGAGAACTCAAATTTTACCTTCTTCTATGAGGTGCTTTATTAAAAAATATGTATTTAAACATATTTTATTTATAATCATATATATATATATATATATAATATTATGAATAAAAACCCAAAATGAATTATATAAGGCATAAGCAAGCCATCATAAATTTAAACTATTTCAGTGCGATCGTTTTCTTTTTTAAACAATTTCCTAATGCCCTTACTGCAATGAGAAGATATATTGGAAGGGCCTGGCTCATCAAGGAATGACCCTCCCTGCAGTTTCACCAGTTTAATCCATCATACCGCTCTAATATTGTATTGGACTTCTCTGCCGATATATCCGGTACCTGTAGAGGAATTCCTGGTAAAGGAAACTAGGGCCTTTGAAGGCTATTAAAATATATATTGCATCCAACATTGTTTTTTAGCTCAGTCCAAGGACCTCTTTAGCATCAAAAGGTTTTGTTAATATTTTTGAATGTTAATGAAAATAATATTTTAAAAAGTATAATGACTGTAAAAAAAGTATTTCACTAACAAAAATAATGGCTTGTCTAACATACGAGATTAACCAGTTTCTATAACAGTACGTTGCTCTATTGGAACACAATCTACTGTCGCCTCTTGTATAAGTCCTGTAGCTTATATTTCACCCAAGGGGTGACATAACAGCTCGTCTACTGTCGCCTCTTGTATAAGCCCTGCAGAAGAGCTGTCATGTCGTAAAAAGCAATACGTACCTCTATAAAGAATTGGTAATCTTGTAATAAAAAGTAACCCCTCACTTACAAGGGGTTGTTGCTGAGCAAGTTATTGGTGTCCTCCAGCCAACTCCAAACACACACTCGGCTAGATTTATGGCTCTTTGTGTGTGCCTGGGTTAAAGACACCTCGAGGAAAACTCGCTGTTTTTTTACTTTCCCTTGGGACACACTCAGGTACTTTAGAGAAACGCTCTCAGAGTTCAGTGAAACCTCCATCTGGTGAGCGACTATTTTTTAAAACTTTTTAAAAGGACATAATCTAACCTTCGACCGAGGAGATACCAGAGCGGCAGGCAGTCTCTATTCTCCTTGTTTGTTCGCCAGAATCCCCCGGTGGGCCAATAATCAGTAAAGGTGATTTTCTTATTTTATTATGCTCTATATAAACTTTATAAATGTAAACTATTAAACATGAATATTTCTTTTTGAAAATGAATCAAATTGCACTTATAATGCGATTAGAAAAATATTGGCTAAACACTAGTGAACCATCCTCATCATAAATGTTTATCATTGCAGCAAAGGCGCAGTATGATATTGTTTTATTTGACAAAGAAACATTTGCGCTATATAGTTCACATTATTATTACAGATGGCGCGTCAATGAATTGTATATATATTTGGCTTTTGTTGTAACTGCTTGCTGAGAATGATTCTCTGTAAATCTCAATTTGGAATGTGTTCTGACTGGAGTGACCGATTTCTTCATTCTTACAAATCTCTGAAGGGACCGGCCGTGTTGGTGCATCCATCCCTGTTGAAGTTTTATGCATAAGCAAGTACCACCACCAGCAGCAGCCAAGTCCCTTGGGATAGGTTTACCAGAGTTCAATATCGCGTGTTGAGCCAAATCTGTCTCTCTCAGACCAAATTACTTCTCCAACATTTGCCTATAAAGTTCACCCCGAAATTTTAAACCCAGAGTCTCCCAGCTATAAATTTTATTGTTCGGCCAGGTGGTACGCCCGCCCAGCCTCTCTTAAATTTAACTAATTTACCTCCGTCCTGAGCAGGCTGGAGGGTTCACATGTGTTCCTCTGACGCTGATTTTTTATTATTAAAGTCCCTCATATGTATTTTATAAACACATATGTTCAATTCTGAAGATAGAGGTTGCCTGGCCGGCGTGAGATCGTCCTTGCAACCTCAGAACAATTTTTAACGCCTTGCCAAATGCTTTATTTTTATTTATTTCTCCTGACAAAGACAAGATTTTCGTTGAAACGTTGAGAAAATAAAAAAAAACTCTAACTGGCCGAAGTGTCTATTTTTCACAGAAAAAAAAAACATATTTTCAATGATAAATTTAATTGAAACATCACAACGTCTATTAATAGGTCCAGTAGATTTGGTTGTACCTGGCATTCAAATTTGTAGGTATAGTTGTTAGTCATTCCAACGGCAGCCACATGTAACTAACTATCTGCTTATATTGACACCACATGGCTGTAGAAATAGTTTACCAGCTGTAGTGACTTCTAAGTACTGGTTAGATATGATCGAAAAGTGGAGTTATTGGAAGACAACCAAGCTGGCAACCAGTTTAGACAGCTCGTCAACCCCTTCTCGCTCTGATATAATTCCACTCGATATATTGAAGGGAGATGAGAAGTAGGTGAAAAGAGTAAAAACAAAACAACGTGAGGTATAATGAGACACGAAGAGATCTAAGTAATGATCAATTCTATGTATAGTGAGCGTTTTGAATTTCTACTGAAGATCACTTAGCAATCATTCCTCCTAGTTTAATAAATTTGCAGAATATGTAAATATGTTTAATTAAAAAGGCATATACACCTATTCCCCGATTTACACGGTACTTGTTTTACACGTTTTCGCTTTTACACGGTTTTCCAAATGAGTTTTTTTTTTAATCGCACTATACTAAATGCTATTGTGATTGAACACATGCGCTGTGTACACATCTCATGAGGAATCCCGAGCTTATGTGCTGACTACATATTTTAACCTGTCAATGCATTTTATTTTTATTTCTATGTACACCTATCCCCCGATTTACACGTTTTTCTCAGGAACGTATCTACCGTGTAAATCGGGGGATAGGTATATTGGATCAAAATATCGTTTATTTTACCAATATTTCAGTTGGCTGATCGCCAACCTTCATCAAGGTATTATAACATAGTAATGTGTGTCAACAACAAACTCAGCGCCACAAAACGTCAATATTGAGGTTGACCTCAATAATTGGGGAACTTCAACCTTGAAAAAGGTTGGCGTTCAGCCAACTGAATTATTAGTAAAATAAATGATATTTTGATCCAATATATGCCTTTTTAATTAAAGATTTATTTATGGATTGCTCTATTTTCAAAATGTAAATATAAATAATAGATTTATTGAAAAAGAAATTCCTTTTCTTTAAATATAAATATTCTGAGTATATATAAATAGTTGAAACTTCACGCCTATTAAAGGACACATCCATTGTTAATATATTTCTGTCTTATGGGACTTCCTAGGAATGCCTGACAAGAGCCCTTCTCATTAGATGCATCTATCCCGGCATGCCTCGGGCCCAAAACAAATAACGTCAACATAGAAGAAAGTTGCATAATAAGCCTCTTAAAAACTTCGGGCCGGGATATTTGCATCTTATAATTATTTGGTGGGGGATTTGTTGACTCGTGAAGTCTGGAGATAGAGATTTCCCCCAAGGCTACAGTATTATACTGTGTGGATAGATATTATGGGACATCGCTTGTGTCCCCGACCTCTGTGATCTTTCTTTAACGGCCTTACCATGGTCGCTGTAGAATCATTCTGTTTATATAATCTCCTAGTGTAGAATGAGTGTGTGTTTAAGAACATATTTAAAGATTAACAAGACCTAACATGATTGTGATATTTCTCCTTTCATCGCCATTATTATTATTATTTCGCATTCTATGAATGGAAATATAGTGTATGTGTGTTTAAGAACATATTTGAAGATGAACAAGACCTAACATGATTGTGATATTTCTCCTTTCATCGCCATTATTATTATTATTTCGCATTCTCAATGAATGGTAATACTGTAAATAAAAGTTCCACTATCTCTTCAGCTGAGGGATTTTTGCATAAGACGGAAAATCTCAGTAAAGGCTTATGGATTATATTGTAGCAAAGTATTTTTTTTATATTTTATATATAGATTATTAATTTTAATAATTATATTATTTATATTTTGTTACTCTGGAAACTTCCCTCATGGCTTAACTTGTATCTTATAAATGTTGATTTGTTCTTTCCTTAAATAAATTGCTGTGTTATCCTGAAGTTCGCCTTTCCAGATTTTCTACGTTACAATATGTAAATACCGATGTTTTATTCTTTTATTTATTTTTCTTTTCCTCGGATTTAGCCAGACTAATCTGTTTATGAGATTAATTATCTTAATTAAGTTTTCCTGTATATAAATTGCATTATTAAATGTGATTGGCTTTTATATATTCTTTAAATTATTTTCATTTGCAGTATACCCGTGGTAAATTCACGTATAAGTCTATATGTCTTTGAAAAAAGGCTTTAGCGTGTATGTATATATTTAAAGATGAAGTCAATGCATTCTCAACTAGATTATCAATTATGTTAAAATCTAGTTGAAATAGACTTTGCTCGAGTGTGAAATCTAGTTACCATTTTGGTAGTCCAAATAGATCTCAATGAGTCTGCGCTTTTCTTCGTACCATCTAAGACAATGTATAAAAAAGAGGAATAACATGGCCCAAAGAGCTCAAGGAGTGAAGTGGTAGTCCGAATACAAATACTAGGTAGTCCAAATACTTGTAGATCTCACTGAGTGTGCGCTTTTCTTCCTACCATCTAAGACAATGTATAAAAAAAATAGGAAGAACGTGGCACCAAAGAGCTCAAGGAGTGAAGTGGAGCAAGCTACAGAGGTGGGTTCAGGATGTAACTGCCGCCACCTTAGTAACAACGATGATGAAAGAGGAAAGCAAAGAGTGATCTCCTGTCAAAACATGGTCTATCCACATTTACGACCTCTTGTTTAATTCAACTAGCTGCAACCAGAATACATAGAAATATTGATGAACGTAAATTATTCTGAATAATTCAATGCTATAAATATATTTATTACCGATGACAATATGATCAGGGCAAAAACAAGAAGACTTCCTGTATCATTTTAAAGTCTAAGATGGGTATGATATATTGTGGCGAGTTTTAATATTCATGGCCCCTGATCACACACCCAGGTTTTCACTTCCTCCTCACCCACACCAACACTCTGATCACCTTAGCTTGTGGACCTCAAGGTCTGGGTGGCCATATGATCCTAGGATGTCATCAGTTCTGCCATGGTCCTCGCTGTATCCACTTGTATTTTTAAAATATTGTTTTTCTGATGGCTAAATACGCTGGTGAGCTTCCATGAAGGTCTAAAGGTAACTTTTAAAATTTGTTGATTAATGAGGCATCGATGGAATCGCAGCAGCTGTAGATGTGTTATGGAAAAAGATCTAATACATGACATAGATATTCTGGTAGCCATCAGATACCAGTCAAGATAGATGACGGGGGAAGGAGGAGGATCCACTGAACTCAGCGAGGCTAGGAAAGATCGAGTCGACTCTGTATTTATTCCTGCGAGATTTCTCTAAAACCTCAGTCTGGATACGGATCACTTTACACTGGGAGTCAATGATTGTGCATAGGGGGTTTGTGGACCAAGAGATTCGTTCGAGTGGCCATAAAATCTCAGGATATCAAGTTAGATTTTACAATAAGCTAACTGGAACCATATTGTTTTCGGATTCTAATCTCGATTTTGCTTTATATTTTTTGTGTTATATAATGAATATATCGACGTTAATAAGCCATTCCTTTTTATCTCTTTTTTTTTTTTGATGGAGAAACAAAGTTACTGAAACGTGAAAAATGTATATAAAAACGAAGAAATAATTAATTCTCTCTCTCATTATGAAAACTTTCCAACTAGAAAAAAAGTGTTTATTCCTCGGTGATATTACCTGGCATAGGCCATCATGACGGCTGAAGGGTTGGGACAATTTATACTCTAAGTACATCGCAGGTTTCAGCACTTCAACTTTACAAAGATTCCTATCCCAGTTTGTTTACTTGCACTAATCGTGGTCCATTGAGGTGGTTGTTTAGGTGCTCCCCGTGCGGATTTGGAATTCTAGTTGTTTAGAGTTTATTCCCTCCTTTTAACTCCATTTGTACTTGTGAGCACTCACATCGCAGGATATGATATAATCAGGATAGATAGAATATGTGTACTGTAAGTGCACCGATTGAATGTAGAGATTAGATAGGCTTTGTACCTACAAGAAGTCTGAGGCTACCTGCTCCGCTGTATCAGTCTAAAATATATTAGGATACGGTAATCTGATAAGGTTTAGAATATTGTAATTACGTGAGTTCGTTATTTCATGTTCTTGTTTACACAAGTTTATGGATTTTTAATTTGATTTATTTTTTTAATTTTGAGAAAAATTACGAATACAAACATTAAAAGAAATTCTTATATTAAAAATTTATAAAGCTATTTTATGCTTTATTTTATATATTTAAAAGTATTTTTGAATAAATGAGATTCAAAAATCCCAATGTGGACAGTGGGGACAGTATATACTGTAGAGGTCCACCGCGATAACTGGCCAACTTGATGTTCAACAGTTCGCGCTAAGAGAGGTCTTCCACATCTATAAACCAACTCTCTTCAAAACTGCAATTGCTTTCTTCAAGACGATAATCTATAGACGAGATGTAAATTTGAAAAATTGATTGAGGATATGGATATTTTTCTTCAGCCTTTGGATTTTCTAAAAGATTCCCTTAACGATCTAATTTGTGGTTTCTTTGTGCGACCTCAAATAAATCACGGAGCGGCATCGAAAAACTGTCCCCTCCTCCTTCTCGGGAGATAAGGGCCATTTTATTGGGCTAATAGAATTGATTTATCTTGGTGGCGGTATAGGCGGGCCTAATGGCAACATCAATTCTGCCACAACATATTTCCCCGATAGTGCGGTGCCATATTCCTAGGAAGATGCCTTGATTCTATAGTACTCCACATAGAATCCTGAATATGGACACATTCAATTTATGTGAGTGGTCAACGGAACGCTGAAAGTAGATCGGCCTTGTCTGACCATTTCGCTCACCATCTCTCTTTAGGTTCTGTGAACTTTTGATTACGTCTCACTGGATTTGACATTAGAATTCCTGAATAAAGGAATGTCTCCAATTGCACAGTTTGTCCTAATTTTAAATATTTAAATGATATTTACGTTTTTGTGATAAAATAACTAAACAGCTATAGCTAGGCATAGTTAAATGTGTTTATTGTCCAATATGAGGTGGTCAAATAACACGGATTCTAGAAAATGTAGCAA
This sequence comes from Cordylochernes scorpioides, assembly GCA_030710605.1. Taxonomy (NCBI): domain Eukaryota; kingdom Metazoa; phylum Arthropoda; class Arachnida; order Pseudoscorpiones; family Chernetidae; genus Cordylochernes; species Cordylochernes scorpioides. Next base: position 50,921,523 of record CP092875.1, on the reverse strand, counting down.
TCCATAATGAATACGATATCAATTCAAGCCATAGTTCGGGTTTAAAAATAAATTCCTATTAATACCGATAATTCGCCGCCCGAAATTTACAGAAAATCCTATAGAGTCAGTTTGATAATGTTTGTTAATAGAGTTCCTCTTATATTTCCAATAAGATTCAACCAACCTCTTTATTCCAAGGCTACCAAAGAATGCTAGTTATGATTTAAGTGGATAAACATATTGGGAATTAGAAATCACACAATAATTTTGAATGAATATTAGAAAAAAAAATATGAGTCGGCCATGGTATATTTATCAATACGAAATCTGTAGGTCTTCAGTAACTGCAAATCCCTTTGCACGGGTCACAGAGCTGGAAGGGTGAATATTCTTATGACTAAATATACATTTTAAAATTCAACGTAAACACTTGTGAGACAATACACACACACATATGAAACACCAACACTATAAAACAGTAAACACATGTTTTCCAAACCCCAATTTCAAAATCGGGAAGACTCTATATCACTGTAGTTAGTAGAAATACGTGGAGCGGCCAATACGTAAGTTTAGCATCCTGGTACTGGCGGATTTATACATGTACATAGGTACATAGGAATTATGTTCTGACATCATTTCAAGCTATTCATGCGAATATTTCGCCCAAAATGTCTTACGGTATCGTTAATCCGTCCAAAGAAGCACAGAGAGCTGCTTGTAAAAGTACAATAAATTGTCATTATATTAAACTAAGACTAACAACCAAATCATGACACAAATATCCAGCTTGTTTCAAAACATTGTAAAAGCAAGTTTACTTTTTGGTAAAAGATGGTTTCTTTCAATTAGATCGAGATAAAGTATTTTGAGCTAACAAAGCTGGGAACTTCCAACTGTTCGGCTTAGCCGTCCACAATCCGCTTTGTCGCAGCCCGTCATTAGTGCGGCGGGTTGTGATTCTTGGAGGCAGCAAGAGCAAAAAAAAAATGGAATTGCCCTGACAATTAAATGTGACTTGTCTAGTAGATAATTAATAGGTAATAGATAGCTTGGAATATTTCGGTTTTAAAGAATGTTTCATGTTAAAAAGGTAATCGTCTTGTGAGGTAATTAAAAGAGCAACAAAAAAGTTTAATTAGCCCAGTCTCTAAATGGGAATTAACGGGGACTAATCATTAACTTGGCGGATAGTTTATTCTCGGGCAGTTTTCCTTTGTAAAAACTTGCGTGAGGGGGAATGTTGATGCAGGCAGGGGATTACATAACGGTGGTGAGGGGAACTAACCCCCACAGTGGGTCAGAGCCTCGCTCCTTCGAACAACTTCCCAGTCTCAAACTCCTTTCACCGACAAGAACAAATTCATAAACTTACTTATCATTAACGAATGAAGACATTAAGAGGCGAATGTTTCCTTTCACAAATAAATCAAATTTCTACTGTCCTTACTGCGATTTAAAAAATATTGGAAGGGCTTCGCTCATCAGTGGTGAACCCTCCCAGCGGTTTCGCCAATTTAATCTACCAGACCGCTTCTTTAGAGCTCTAATACTGTATTGAATCATTCTGCTTTTATATGCTGCACTGAAGGATGGATATAAGAAATGATATTTTAGCAAACTATGGACATAAGCTTTTAGGACAGTAGAAGTTTGATTTATTTGTGAAAAGAAACATTCACGTCTTAATGTCTTCATTCGTTAAATATAGATGGCGCGTTATTGCTTTGTATTACTTATCATTCTAAGCGCTAGGAAGATGTCTGCTGTTATCTTTAAAAAGACAATAAACTCTAATTGAGATGGAATAAGAGAGAGTGACCTATCAATCAGTCGGCCATATGGGGTACTCGAGTGGGTACGAAGACTTCTAACATTTGCTGCTAGGAGAGCAAGTCCTGTCGGCCGGCCTTCTATCCAAGCCTAAATCATATTGACTCCAAAGTGGCTCGAAGATATCCTTTTAAGCCAGCAGCTTCCTTGCGTGATGACATTAACTTGGATTACTGCGCTCTCAAATTAGGTTTAAGGCAATTAACGGCATAAGTCTCTCAATAAATGGAGCTAATACCTCCCACCTTGATGGCAACTGGAATAACGGCCTCGGGGGAAAGGATATTCCCCCGATCCTATGCAATGTTCCAATCTAGCGTCAAACACACAGCCATTGCTAATCTTCCCTGTGGTGTTACATTCTCTAAATGTATCTCCTGCCGCATGAGAATAGCTGACCTCGTGTCTTTCTTATCACACAGATAGTTCAAGTTTGATAGATATTTATTTAACATTCGAATTTGATTCTCTTCGATGGATCTTACTTGATATCTTTAGAAATTCTATTAATAAGTAGAAATTGTTGATGCCATTTGATAAAGAAGCTGTAGCCCGCATACCCCACATTCTTTCTGTTCCGTCGATGGCGCAGTCTTTCCCGCCGAGGTGAAGAGTTTATAGATTGATATTTATCTTTAACCCTAGTGTAATCAATTATTTGTATTTATTATATATGGTGATGTTTTATATGAGAACTTTAGGTATAAATCAGATTCAATCTTTCACTCTTTCTATTTTTTTCCCTAGGAAATGGCTGACGGCATGTATGGGGGAAGTGCGTGTCACTACCTGTGCGTGTTCATACCTAGTTAGTAATCTATTATTGATACCTTCATCTCAATGATTAACTATTAATAGCCTGAAATGATACATTATGCATATATCGTGCCAAATTTGGTGATTTGAAATTTCGAAAATAAAAAGGCGCCAGGTTTAATACAAATAATTTGACACATCTCCTTTTATAGTTTCAAAATATTATTATTCGGAGAAAGTTTTGGCATATTAACAATTTCTGTTTTTCTCCTGTGGATTTTTGCTTCCAATGGAACATAATGAATGTCTAACTAACAACTTCTGTTATGTGTGTGCTCTTGTAGATTTTGTTCCCAATGGGACAGAATGAATGTCAACTTCGAGAGGCAAAGGATAGAATATTTTCTATCTTTTATTGTACGGTATTTGAGGATAGAGTCCAAGGGAGTTTATAAACAAATATAGATAGTAAAACAAATTAAATTTATAAAGGATGGAAATAAGACCAAACTTCAAATCTTATGATAGCGGCAATAGTCTGAAAATGGAAGCTGTGCTTGTACAGGCACCAAAAATGAACAGTGTTCTTTTATCCAATTTTTGAGAAATTAAGAACTAAATTTATTTGAAGCTCATAAAATTTTAAAGCACAGTAAGGTACTACATGGCTATTGCTACTACATAGTGTAACAAAGTATTTATTAATTTTATTATTTTTATTAACAGAGTGGTCATTTTTATGTTTATATCTTGCTACTTTGTAAATTTCCCTAGTGGCTTATCTTTTGTTTACCATTCATAGTTTGTCCTTGCCTGCAATAAATTTTGTTTCCTCCTGAAGTTTTTGTCTTCCCTAATTTTCCACGTGGCAATATTAACCTATCATTCTTCTATGAATTCCAAAATAATGTATGCAGCCATTACTCGGAATAGCGAGTAGCTATTTTATCTGGTGCATGTCTAGGCTCAGCGTTTTAACAATGCGACATTACCCTGTAAGGTCTCCTGATCCAAGGATATGTTATGAGCAGCATCTGTACTACATGTTAGGAGCGGCTGTATATGGCGTCTGTTCCTCATGTCCATGTCATATTATATTCAATATATTAACATATTTATATAATAAACTGTTCTTGTATATATAAAAGGGTGTACCTGGATCTGTAAAGAAAAAAAAAACAATTTCTTCTCAAAATATTTCGAGAGATTGCTTCCTTTTTATCAATTTATTGCACAGTAAACTCACTGTGCAATAAATTGATAAAAAGGGAGCAATCTCTCGAAATATTTTGAGAAGAAATTGTTTTTTTTTTCTTTACAGATTCAGGTACGCCCTTTTATATAAGTTTAATTGACGGATCGCCTTATGACTCAAACTTTTCTTGTACAATTATAAGAATAAACCCTGATAAGGGATATATCACGTATAAGATAAAACATATTTGAAGTTAGTTAGGATTATGATACTTACACATGAGGCTTATCATAATATCGCCAGCCCCTCCACCAATAAATATTGCTACGGCCAATCTTCCCAGTAATCCATCCATACCAATAAATAAAATACATATCGAGCTCTGTTATCAATTTATGGCCATCCTTATAAATGAATAATACGTGAAGCCATCAATTTAAGGTAGAAAATAGTAGTTTTAATATATATAGGTCCGAAGATATATTGTGAGCCCAATAAATAAGTAATTAATTGAAGATATTAATCTCCAGTTGTGGAGGGAGCTGAGGGGTCAAGGTATTGTCTCTAATATGGCGGCTAAATCTTACAGCCGACAATAGCCGACCGCTATTGTGCAGGAGGATGCCAGGCAGGCAAGGACGTCTCGCTATTTAGGATCAATCCTTCTGTTGAACCTTGATCCCTAGGCTTAATTGAAGGTCGTGGGATTCTTCAACCTTTGTCCACTCACTTGTCGCACATGGATTGTCTCATAGAAAAATGTTTTTTTAGGTCTAAGTGAAATATTTATAATGCGGCCTATGATTGTAGAACGACATTTGAAAATATCCCGCATGTGTTTCTTTTGAACGAAAAATCGAAATTTATTTTAAGGGGAAAAATAACGATTATTTCTAACCTTAGGGATGAAGTATGAAAGGATGAATTGTGAAGAGTGATGATAAACGGAAAAATTAAATCTATTCTATATCGATGCATCATCATAATTTTAGAAATAATCTCCTCTCAGTTATATAGGAAAAATAGTGAGATGGTCTTACATATCTCAGATGTACCAGAGATTCCATCCTTTTCTTCCATCTATTCCTAAATGTTTCTATAATTCTTGTTGCTTCTACATTGTTCTAAAACATTATTGAATATTTCTTTCCATAATTTGACGTTTGAAGATGGACATATTGTCTCTATTTCTTTTTAAAAATAGACACCTCGCCCAGTTAAAGTTTTATTTTAGCAACGTTTCAACAAAAATCTTTTGTCTTCGTTAGGAGAAATAAATAAAAATTAAAGCATTTGGAATTTTCACCTATTTCTCCTGACGAAGACAAAAGATTTTTGTTGAAACGTTATGAAAATAAAACTTTAACTGGGCGAAGTGTCTGTTTTTTGAAGAAATATAAATTCCTGCCAGACAGCTTCTATCTTCAGGATATTGTATCTAGTTGCTGAGATTCGAACAGCATCAACCAAATCATGAAAGCCACTTCAATTTTCCAATAGCCATGCTGATTTCAAACACATATTTGACTTTAAATAGGTACATATACTGGTAATATACTTGGTGAATGCAATTTCTACAAAAAAAAAATCCAGACTATAGATTTAAGAATATTCGATAAAATATTTTTGAAATATAAATCCAAATATCTTATGTGTGTATCGTGTTATAGATCAATAAAAAGAATTTTCTCTTTCATTTTTTAAATGCACAAAGAATGGCATTCTACCTGCATAGGGTGAAATCTGCCACAAATTTATGACCAACAAAATAATAGGGGTATCGTAAAAAATTATTAAAATGTTTCTCCCAAACCAAAATTCTCATGCTTGATTGATTAGAGGGGAATAAAAGTTGGGGGCAAAAATTGTGATTTAATATTCATGGTGGCGCTGGATCGTAAAATAGAAGTTTTGCCTTCATCAATATTTATAGATCCTTTTGAGGCTTATTAGAACCTGTCATTATCAGATCCTGTTTTACAATCCAACTGTGAGGCAAAATGCAACGATATGGTGAAACTCTCTTCAACCAAAAAAAATTGAAGGGACAAAGATAATCTCTGTTATATATAGAGCAGTTTCTTAATTTAGAACGAAGATTTTTCGATCACCTTAGCGGGTCATTGATGAATAAGTAACACTACGCTGATGAAGGACAACAGCACGAAACGCGTAAATGGTTCGGATTTTCTTAATGAAACACTCCATGGTTTTGCATGTCATCCTTGCGCAGGGGTCATGCTAATATTCACTCTCAGCATCCTTACAATTTAGGTACATATACTGCCGAAAAAGCGTCATGCATCAAAAAAATTATTTGACCAATATTCCAAAGAAAAAAATGAAATAAATGTTTAGCTAATATTTATTCCGATAGTGGAGAATAGGTTGAGGTCGTATCGGCTCCAAGGCCTCTAATGATTCGCTTTACCGGATGAGACCGATTTAATGAGCACCAGCTATCCTGAGGGGAACTACGGAGGGAACCAGCTACTAGATGGTATTATTCAGATAGATGGTGAATCGAAATCTAATGTTGATTTAACGGTATGTTGCAATCAAGGATTATTAGAACAAATCGGTATTTAGGTAAACAATACCTCTCAATCCTCAACTTTTTATTTAATCAAATAAAATATGATCCTATAGTTTGTTTATTTCCTGTATCATTGTTCTGTAAGTTTAAACAACCAGACAGCGTATCTCTCTGTGTAGTTTGGGAAACATCATTCTTTAAATACATATTTCTACCATTCACATATTGGTCTGATATAGGGATTTTTGTTCCGCGGAGAGTAGTATAGCGTCCATCTTTTGTTTTGTATTTTATAGTGATAAAAGAAATCGAGAATAAATCGTTTGAAAATGATTTTTTATCCTTCTTTTTAAATCAAAGCAAAATCCGCTTATAGTTAATATAAATTAGCTAATAGTATTTAAATGAATAATTTTTCTTTGTTTTTATAAAATAGAGATCGGAATTTTAAATATTTTTGTTTGATTCTGTCAAGAAGAATGGTCTTGAGCACGCGACCATTCGAGCTGACGAGCGCTAAGAAGAAACAGCGCTATTGACTTGTGGGAGCAAACAGCGACATGTGTAAATAGGACGTGTGCAAATCTCATCTTGGTGCTCTTCCTGTAGGAATTTCGGACAAGGTTTTATTCTCTCTTCTCTATTAACTGCACGCGCAAGAGCTATACAGCTTTTGAATTTATATCGTTTAATATTTATACTGTTTATACTGTTTAGTTTTCATTAAGAAGTGTTAATTGTAATTTAAAATTTTAAATGTGTGTTGTGAATGAAGAGACATATGTTAAAAAGGTTAAGCAGTTTAGGCATTATACTCTAAATGTACTTTTAAAAGTTGGGAAAGGTTTTGATCAACATACAACCAAGTTTGAACATAGGTATGTTAAGCTACGATCATGTTGCGAAACATGACAGGTTAAATAATGTCACAGAGAGTTATATTTTGGTTAGGCCACGATCTAAGGCGGAAATGACAAGGAGTAACCGACAAGAAAACTTGGCTTTGAGTGATGAAAGAATGTAATTTGATTATATGGACAATTGCCGACATGTGCCATCACACGGCTGTGATACATACATAACCCAAACGGAACAACACATACAGTAACGAGATGAATCAAAAATAATTTTAAAAAATCTAGAATACTCCCAACAGATAACTACATGAGGTTTTCAACGTACTGGATCTAACTATTAAAAAAAACGCTTGTTCGGCGGTACAACTACTACAATAGGAACGATACAGAGAAGATTAACATGGCCCCTGCGCAAAAATGACACGCAAAATCGTGAAGCGTTGTAACTAGATGGACCGTGGACGAACATACCTGGGAAGGAGAGCCGGCCTGCGTGCCCCCGGCATTGTGGCTGCCATTGGTTGTCACAGGTCAGCCTAATCTCTCTCCCTTCCCTTTTGGTGGCTCTCACAGAGCCGTTTTGAACAACCCCGAAATGTATTACTTGTGTGTCTTTTTATTTAAACCCTTCCTTTTTCTAGGTAAAGATACAACGATAAATACGATCAGGTGACAAACTATGGTTTTTCATTGAGAAATAAACCTTCACATATAGATTTTTTTATATTATCGCGATATTGAATTAGAGTTTTATTAATCAATTGATAAACTTTGTGAGTGATGTTTCCCTCACAACAAAACTAGAAACAAGAAAATGAAAAAGCAGTTATTATATTTACATACCTTACTTATATAACATTGAACATAAAAATTATTTACATATTTACTAATAGAAACATTTCATTCACATTTGATTTACATAAACCTATTACGTGACAATATTTAAAAACAAAAAAGCATATACTGACCGCTGGCTTTATTTCTTATATTTCTTGCTATTGAAATAAATAATTGTATGCAATGTATATGAATATTAATAAATAATAAGTAGAACATTTCCTCAATGCCTAATTCATCGTCCAATACAATATTAGAGCTCTAAGAGACGGTCTAAATTGGCGAAACCGCTGGGAGGGTTCACCACTGATGAGCTAAGCCTTCCCAATGTTTTTTCATCGCAGTGGGGAAAGTAGAAGTTTGATTTTTTGTAAAAAAAGAAATATTCGTGCTTTAAATATTTTCATTTCATATGTATAGTCGACGCTTTATATTAACTTATACCTAATCCAGTGTATAAAAGGACCAAAATACTTAGAATATACTGAGCATATAAAGGATATATTTAACTATAATCTATTAACAAACCATATCGTATGTAGTCCAAATAAAGTAAGGAAATCAGAATGATGCCACGAAGAGAAAAAAGAACACCACCACCATCGCTGCCAATTAGGGCCACAGGACCCTCTTATCTCCAGAGAATGTATTTATTTGGCTGTGCGGCAGCTTTATCATCAAACGGTGATAGCTGCAACGCCAGAAAAATAAATAAAAATATTCCCTAGGTTCGCCTCTAGGAGGCGTTTTATGAGCCTTGTAGTTTCCATAACGAGATGTGGACAGTTAACCGCTATATTGCTATACTATGTAGCATCAAACACCCATAGCACTATGACAAGTCCATGGTTTGTTCATAGTCGTCGATATAATTTCACAAAGCTGCATCAAGATTTTGGAGGGTTCACCACTGATAGCCAGGGGCCCTCCTATTATTTTATCATTGCAGTAAAGGCAGATGAAAATTGATTTATTCTAAAAAGAAAAACATACGCGTCAAAAATAGTTTAATTATATTTTATATTTATAAATTTTATGTATTTAAGTTTATTTATCTATATAATATCCTCATTTAATCTTATTTTTGTTTATATTTAATACTAGCGGATGTACCCGGCTTCGCCCAGGTTTTTCTCGAGGGATTGTTTGTAGTCTAGTAATAAGAAAATATACTACACCTAAAAACTATCAGAGAAAAGAGAAACCACGGAAGGTGAACAGAAAAATGCTTACAATGGATGTTATGTTTACGATATCAAGTTAAATAAAAACAAAGATAAAATTTGCATATGTTGGTCACTATATATTTGTTAGGCGAAATTAGAAACATGATAAAACAATTGGGTATTTAAAAACAAATGTAGAAATAAAAGTTGAAGTATAATAAACAATGTTAAAGATTAGTTTTAATTATTAATCAAGATTGTGTGTGAATATGTGAGAAAGATGTAATATCGTTGTTGTTTTCTTGGCCGACTGTTTTACATATGGTGTTATCTTAAAATTGCTTGTTTTCAATATTTTTTAGATTGAGATTATTAGCTAGTATGTAAAAAATTAACTCTGTTGAAATTTAATTTTGTATTTATATATAAATAAAATTAACTCTGTTGATTTTTTTTTTTTTGTATTTAATCGATAACAGCGAAGTTACGCATGTTAATGTTAGGAAATATATTTTGATGTTAAGCAAAACCTGCTCCATCTCGTTTTACATAAATGTTGAAAATTTGGTTGAAATCGATGCATTGTAACGAAAGTTTTTAGTGATGTCCACTTATGAAATTTCCATTTTATTAATATATAGATAAGATATTATATAATAAATAAGAGATTCTTCCTAGAAAGGTATACTATAATCTATAAATAAAAGAAGACAAGTTTCTTGAACGTTTTTAAATCGTTCAAGAAACTTGTCTTCTTTTATTTATAGATTATAGTATAAGATATTATATATAATAATAATCTTTGATGTCGTGCTTTACAAAGTGTGTCACTCAAAGCTATTTATTTAGAAGAGAGAAACACATTTAGAATATCACAGAGTAACAATTCCTAGTCTCTGTTGCACGGGGAATTACTATTTGATACTTGAGGAGCTCTAATCTGTTAACCCTACTGCAGTAAAGAGAAATGAAACCACAAGTAGAGAAGTGACTGCCGGACACAATATTGAGTGAAATTTCGCTATTCTGGGGTCAGAAACGAACACAAAGTTGCTATCGTTATAGCCCGGCAACCAAAAGACAATTTATAATTGTCACTTTGAAATAATAGCGTTATAAGCAGCATTACGTTTTGTCAAAGTTATAATTAAAAATAAAGAAGGCATCTCCTGACCACGAGCACATGTTCTTTTTACATTATAAATGACTGCGGCGTATGATTATAAAGCAATACTTAAAGTTTAACCGCATAAGTTTCTTTTATTTGTGAAAATCAATTTTAATTTCAAAGAGAAATATCTAATATTTCTAACTTTTTGGATGACGTATGAAAAGGTTGAATATATGAAGAGTGATGGTCTATATATGATTAGATGACGTATGGAAGGGTGAAAATATGAAGAGTAATGGCGAACGGAAAAATAAAAGTGCCCAGGGGCGGGAATCGAACCCACAACCTTCTGCTTACCGGGCAGGTGCCATGTCCACTAGGCTACCCTGGACGTATTTCTCCATCTAGTTATAATTGTGTGTAGAGGATATATCATTCAATGAATATCCTCTCCTATATATATATTATAAAGTTTTAAAATATACTCTAGACATGCGCACAGTTGAACATTAAATAATGTATTTGTAAGTATGAAATTATGAACTTTACCTATTACAAAATTTATACGCATTTAACAAAGGCCACGCTTTTTCGTTAAGAAAAAAAAAAACATTTACAAAAAATAAACTCTTAAAATATTCGCTTAGTTATATACCTAGAAAGGTGAAATCAATTCGCTGATTTTTTTTTTTTTAGTAAAATATTTTTGTGAGAGAACTTTTTATATTCAAAATGTAGAAAATATGTGAAAAAGAGGTTACAAGGTATGTAACAGGAAGCTGTGAAAAGTCCAATAAAACACTCACAGAATAAATAAGAACATTCAGCAAGTAATTCTCTATTCCAATCAAGGCGGAGTTAATTGACCACAATCAATACTGAAGCAACAAAAATAGATAAATTATTTGATTTGAATCCGATTTTTTAGGGAGACAAAAGAATTTGCATTTCTAACGAGCTTAATTTGTTTCATTTTTTTTCTCCCACAATTTTTAAAAATTTTCAAAATTCAAGTGATTGTTTAATTGAGGAAAAAAATCAATGTTATAATTTATGGGCGAATGATTATTGGATCATCAAAAGAATGGTATAGGATAAATGTATTTTTCCAAGTACTCCTCAACATGTGTATAATGCAATGTGCATGTGTACGGGGAGGCAATGTTTGAAAGTGTCCCCTCACTATCATCCCCAGCTGAGCTCTTTAAAAACACTAATTATAAATCCGCATGATATACAAATCTATTCAATCCCAAATTCTATGGATTCAAAAGACATACAACCATTACAATTCATAAGAAAAATATAAAGTTGGTGTAAATATTAATATTTAAAAGATGTTACTTAATGATTTTAAAACTAAGTATAGGGGGGATGGGGGAGTCCGACCACACCTCCTTGCAGTCCCCCCTGGACCTTTGGAATATCTGACCAAATTCTGGTTCGTTTCCAAGGTGACTAATGTGGCAACGTCACCCATTTTCCAATGAAGAGCAAAACGATAGAGGACATTGCTGCTGCTGTGATAGAGATGCATGGAGACATCTGAGGCTCTTCATTGGACACGACAACAACAACAATACAGTATCCACACCCAAGATAGTGGACATTGCGACTGATGTGATAGAGATGCATGGGGACATCTGAGGCTCTTCATTGGACACGACAACAACAACAATACAGTATCCACACCCAAGATAGTGGACATTGCGACTGATGTGATAGAGATGGATGGAGACATCTGAGGCTCTTCATTGGACACGACAACAACAACAATACAGTATCCACACCCAAGATAGTGGACATTGCGACTGATGTGATAGAGATGCATGGGGACATCTGAGGCTCTTCATTGGACACGACAACAACAACAATACAGTATTCACATCCAAGATAGTGGACATTGCTGCTGCTGTGATAGAGATGCATGGGGACATCTGAGGCTCTTCATTGGACACGACAACAACAACAATACAGTATTCACACCCCAAGATAGTGGAAATTGCGACTGCTGTAATAGAGATGCATGGGGACATCTGAGGCTCTTCATTGGACACGACAACAACAACAATACAGTATCCACACCCAAGATAGTGGACATTGCGACTGATGTGATAGAGATGCATGGGGACATCTGAGGCTCTTCATTGGACACGACAACAACAAAAATACAGTATTCACACCCAAGATAGTGGACATTGCTTCTGCTGTGATAGAGATGTATGGAGACATCTGAGGCTCTTCATTGGACACGACAACAATAACAACAAACAGCAAGACAAACGGCCATTATATTAAGAATTTAATCTGTCCTGTGGGTGCTCATTTTGTGTACAATAAGATGAAAGCTATCATATAACACATATTAAAAATGTATAAAAGGTTTTTATTTGGATTTTTTTAGGAGAAAATTGTGATACTATGTTGTAAGATTATAAACTCAAAAAGAGCTTCTTCTATAAAACAAGTTTATTTCGCTAGATTTCGAACGACATCGTTCTTCAACGGGCGTAAAGACAAGGTGTGATGTGATGCAATTATATAGACGTACATTGAGAGCCAAGATATATACACATTTATAACTCAGGTAGAATTAGAAATTGAGAAATAAATTAGTTATGTGATATTATCTTTGTTCGCCTATAGCGTATAGAAATAGATTTTATACAAGATTAGGTGTTTTTTTTTTTTTGCTTATCCCTAGTACACGTGGTACACGCCATGATAATCATGGTGGGTAGAAGTAGGCGACTGCTTTTACTGTAAGTGCACCACATGTCTATACATGTGAAAAGCAGTTCGACTTTGCACTTACAAATGTGCCAGAGCCCCGTTTGGTTACTTGCACTCGCTGGTGGGGTTGAAATTTTGCAAGAATCGGGGGCCATTGGAGCATTTTTTTTAAACATAAAAAACTGCCCAATGCGGGAATCGAACCCGGGTCGTAGCGGTCGAAAACCAACGGTTTAGACATTCCTTCCACCGACCCCCTTTTTTTCGCCCAGATTAGGTGTTTTAGACAGTAGCGTTGATAATATTCCACTACAAATTTGAAAATTTAAGTGATTCAATAAAAAGTGTGGGTAAAAAAAGGATTTGTGTTTATTTTCCAACACACCTCTCGACATGAGAGATGGAGCCACCTTGAGCAAACAAAGTCTACCTACATCCTGACCACTAGAGTGTGAATGGCCTGATCTCGGATTGGCTGGCTCTTCTATATTTATAGGTTTATCTATTGGGAAACTGCAGACACATGAGGCAATCCTCGCTATCTTTATTTCAAACCAGAAGGCCATCTTTTAGGAAATAACAAACGTATCGAGCACCACACCACACCTAGAGAGAGAGAGAGACTGGAGGAGAGAGAGAGAGAGAGAGAACGCTTCACGATTTTGCGTGTCATTCTTGCGCAGGGGCCATGCTAATCTTCTCTGTATCGTTCCAATTTTAGTATATGTACCGCCGAACAAGCGTGTAGAGAGAGAGAGAGAGAGAGAGTCCAGAGTCTTCAATTATAGTGAATAGTGAATCTTTATATTTTGATTATTCCTCAATTTTAATACAGATTTCTATCTTCCAATGCATAGTTTATTTAGTACACATACCTTTATTAAATTCTTTGTTTAAGGCTATTTTTTTCAATAGATATCTGAAAGGACAAAAATATATTTTCTTTTTATATATTTATATTTAAATATATAATCAAAATATCATTTATCCAATATATGTCTTTTTATTTAAAGATTTATTTATGAATTGCTCTATTTTCAAAATATGGTTATATAGAGATAGAAATTTTGCCGGGAGGAAATTTATCTATGAAACCATGTTCTCTAGGTAGACGCTTCTCAGTTTGCCAAAGCTGATGTTGTGACTTTGTCACCAACCCGAGACCGCTAGTTTGCGGCGACGGTCAATAGATGGCGGTCTAGTTTTGACGTTTATTTTGACGGGAGAGGCGCCCTATGCTTATATGCCTGTTTCCTGATATTTGGCCAACCCAATTTCTTGATAAATTGGGTTGGCCAAATATCAGGGAACAGGCTAAATCAATGTTTAGTAGATTTCTGTTCCACCGGATGGCGCTCTGCCTTCTTAAAACACATGTGTTCATGGTCAGGATATGCCATTTTTATTTTTAATATATACATATAAAGCATGATCATATTTAATTCATTAGCTTGTAACTTTAATTGATATACATCGTCTTTTAATTTATTGACCCGTTGGTTGGTTCTCCCCATTTCTCTTATGTTAAAGATGCATGTTTCGATGGAAATTTTACCGAGAAGATATTGAGAGATCTATATTATGATGCATTAGCGCGCCATCCGTTATGAAAATTCGACACTATTATAGACGCGTATGATTCTTTTAAAAATAAAACAATTTCTACTGCCCTTACTGCAATGGAAAAATTATATTGATATTGAACTATAAAAAAGGTTCCCTCTACCGTTAACATGGACGTTAAAACTAAGCGTCATTTATTGACCGACTGAAAACTGACAGACAATGGTCAGTTACGACAACAGTTTTGGAAAATGTCAGAACATCTACCTGGAGGCTATGTCCCGTAAGGTCAGGGAGAGCGTATGATATCTACAAGGGATTCGTGAAGTCTTTGAGAATTTTCCAAAGAGGTGTTTAGCTGGCAAAGTAGCTAGACCAATTCTATGGCCACAATTACGATGTAAATTTTGATTCCAAGATACACATGTATAAACAAGTTTAGCTTACCCATAGACGTCACATACCCGACGGTCTCTAGTATAAATATACTAGCCGAATGACCCGGGCAACGCCCGTGTTTTACCCGATTGAATGTTTTGATTCAAATACTATTTGTTACAATTATAATTTGGCGCCTTAATTAATTGCATATGTTAGTTAATAACTATAGCCTATGTGCTTTATTAGTCTATGTACTGTTGGCTTCCGTAGGCGTCTCTTACTGGGAAAAAGAAAGAGAGGATTCCATTTGGTTATTAACTAATATATGCATTTATTTAAGGAGCGACCCGCTCCAACACATTAGTTACAAAAATTGGGGGGGGGGGGGGGGCAAAGGTGGCGTGATCGTAGCCGACCAATAGGAGGGCGCCATTCCAAAAAAAAAAAGTAAACCGTGACAGAGGCGACGAAGAATGACGCTCGTAACTGTATATAGAATAGTTTTAAATTAAGGAATATAGATGCAATACACTGTCGACACGTGTAGACGTGTGGTACAGGGGGATTCTATGGCCAGAACTAGCTGTACTTGAGATAATTGGGTTTAAAAAGGATTCATTCAAGTTATTATACGAAGCTAGACGTTAGATTTGCTTTTGTCTATAAAAATAAATGTCAATTAGAATAGATAAGTGTGTTTTGTTAGAGACACAATACATTTCATGAATATTTATAATATAAGGTTTTATAGAAAAACTTAGCTGAGTTAACTGATTCATTAACCTTTATTTATATAGAGTGCCTAATTATATTCATCAAAAAATCTCTCGGGAAATATTTCACTAAATATTCAAGAAAACAACAATTAATAGGGCAGCTTGCGACCTGAAGAATATTCTGGAAAAATAATTAAATTTTTAATGAAAAATATAAAGGGGTTGAGGTGGGGCATTCTGTTTGAAGGTAGATTGTAATTGAATCCTGTGTTTGACACGTGAAGGTACATCAATATGCAGATGACTCAATTAAAAAAAGGTAATTTTTTTTTGTATTTTTCCATCGTCCAAAACCAATTTCCGACACTACGCGGTAAAAAGAGAAAAATTAAAAATAGAATATTGACGTTTTCCCCCTCTAATTTAGAGTTTTGCTAATGGTAATTTAATAAATGTGCAAATGGGACCACATAATGACTCCGTTAATTTGGCTGACAAGTACAACACAAAATGGTAGTCCAGAGAAAAGAGGAAAAACGCAGAGGGGAAAAAAATTAATTAATAACATCCACACAAATTAGAGATATTAGTCTAATTATCAAAAAGTATGTAAAGAAATAATTATATTTTTTATTACTCTTTCTCGGAGGAAGTTAAAAAAAAAAGTAATAATTTGATATGTCATGTAAAGAGAGGCGGAATTTCGCGGATGGCTTGGTCGCATTAAAATATTTGTTTGTATTTAATGCTTTCTCCCATGTTATAATTGAAGAGAGGAGGGGACACACTGAAGTTTAATAAATCTTCTTTTTCCAAATAAATAATTTCTAGCGACGTTGACTTTTTATTTATTAAATGTGGCAGTAAAAAGAACAGAATTCTTTGTAAGACTAGATGTAAGTAGATTCTGGAGATGTCGAATAGCTCGTGGAAGATGTTATGTAGACGTCTGCTTCTTTGTTCTACAAGGATTATTGCTACTTGATCATTGCAATTGTGTAGATGCCTAAATTTAGATAAAGAATGAAAGAATCGCTATCAAAAACGGCTATTAATGTAGTTAGGAGCTATTATTCCTGATCTACTCGAGTAAGACCTGTCTTAAGCGACTTGGCCCTACAATTTGACGGATTGAGCAAATTGACGGATATCAGAGGTTTAAGATAGATTCCTTTCTAGATGATAATGGTCGACTGAATTACCATCTCAACAAGAGGACCATCGTGAGAAATTATCAACACAGATATGAATAATAGCCACAATTAAATAAAATGAAAATAACAAAGAATCGAACAAGGATGCTATTGAAATCTTGATCAGTGTTAGCTATCAGCTGCCATGTATATATTGGAAATAAAGCATCTGTTGCCCTTCATTGTAAAATGCAAGACTCCGAACAAAACACTACAAAGGAATAACAATACATCCAGATGGCACAAGAGAACCTACAGGACATACGACAATTATCTTGATGTGGAACTAACGCCTACCCACATATTCTCATGTCCAGAAATGGCCACAGCCTTGCAGAAAATTGACATGGACCCAGAGAAGCATCTTTACACATCCAAGATAGTGGACATTGCTGCTGCTGTGATAGAGATGCATGGAGACATCTGAGGCTTTTCATTAGACACGACGACAAAGTATATGTTTCTAATTATGGCAGATATCGCAAGTTTTACTGAGTTTTAATAATGAAAATACACACACAGTATTATTCTGGTTACTTAATACTTCACGTGTGTGTGTTGTGTACGTAGCACGATGGGTAGAGTGTAGTGGAGGTAGGTACTTACCCGGTAGGGGCGGGTGCAGGACACTGAGAGGCCGTAGCTCCCTGGACACACATCACGTCATGTAGATACGTACTTTCATTAAGTCACATTCTATTTCAAACTTATGTCTGATATAGTTACCACATTGAAATACACATGCGTATGTTACAAGCTCAAATACTTCTCTATAAAACAAGAAGCATATAAAAGATCTGTTTTTTTTTTTTTTTTTTTTTGCGTACGTTCTTAGAGCAATTTACCCAGAAGTCTTAATAAAGTTTTTCTATATATAAATTTCATATTACCATAATATGTGATTAGCTTTTAAAAAATGATAATAATAACATTGCTAATTACTGGTACTATTACTATTATTCCTGTATGTACCACTATACATTTCTGATTTTGAGAATCTGTATAAGACTAAAAGGTCTTAATAAATCTTTTTTGTTGTTGCTGTTGTCGTTGTTGGTATGTAATATGTAAATACGGATTGACTCACACAACTAAGTTAAAACATGGTGGAAAGTGAGACTTATTCCCTCTGGGATCATGTTTGGGTCAGAGTTTAGACTTTTACTTCATTAAAAACGCTTACAGTAGTTTTACGTATTTTCAACAGATCCGGGTTGGAATAAAGGAATTAACTTGTGTTAAATTATGAACTTATTCCTAATATTACTCTGGTTCATTCTATTTCTACACAAAATCTTTTTATCAGGACGTTCAAATCACCCAACGGGTTCTTTTAATAAGTTTCAAGTTCAACTGCTCTCTGTAGGCGATCCACTTACAAATCAAGTAGTCCCAAAACCTGTTCTACCATACTTAATCAAGGTTAATGGTAAATACTGGGGTAAAGTGACAACTAAGTGTTGTTTTAATAAAATATGTTCTATAATTACGATTTTTTAAGTTATCCAATCATCCAGTGATGAGGTTGGACCGGGACTAGATTCGAAGAATCATTGAGAGAGAAAAGTAATAATGCAATTATAAACAAATAATTAATTCTTAAAAAACGAAAGTAAGGTCCTATCGATAGATGAGATCGAATGACGAAGATAAATTAGGGAGCAACGAACCCGCCTAACGAGGACTTATCCATCTCCGGTCCCTCGTCCTTCGACCAATTAAGAGCAAAAAACCAACAAGGAAGAAACTGGGTGTAAGAGAAGCGGCCAAATTACTCCGATAAGTCGCTTGCGGCCACCCACATGTCTCGGGAAGGGACACCGCGTCCCAATTAGCACAAGACCATGTCGAGAACGCCATTCAATTTTTAGCACTTTCAAAGAGAAGACCACTGACTGCGTGAGGTAAAGGTTTATTGGAATCCGATTCCCGAATATAAATCCAACTCCAATTCCAAATATTTACTTTTCGCTAGCGAGCGATAAAAACTCAAAGTTTGTTACCACGGTCAAATATCGATTGGCGCCGCGTTAAGTTGCTTCTTGTACGGAAGGTAGGTTGTTGGGTTGTTTCTTGTACGGAAGGTTGGTTGTTAGGTTGCTTCTTGTACGGAAGGTGGGTTGTTAGGTTGCTTCTTGTACGGAAGGTAGGTTGTTGGGTTGTTTCTTGTACGGAAGGTAGGTTGTTAGGTTGCTTCTTGTACGGAAGGTGGGTTGTTAGGTTGCTTCTTGTACAGAAGGTGGGTTGTTAGGTTGCTTCTTGTACGGAGGTGGGTTGTTAGGTTGCTTCTTGTACGGGAGGTGGGTTGTTAGGTTGCTTCTTGTACGGAAGGTAGGTTGTTAGGTTGCTTCTTGTACGGAAGGTGGGTTGTTAGGTTGCTTCTTGTACGGAAGGTGTGTTGTTAGGTTGCTTCTTGTACGGAAGGTAGGTTGTTAGGTTGCTTCTTGTACGGAAGGTGGGTTGTTAGGTTGCTTCTTGTACGGAAGGTGGGTTGTTAGGTTGCTTCTTGTACGGAATGTGGATTGTTAGGTTGCTTCTTGTACGGAAGGTAGGTTGTTAGGTTGCTTCTTGTACGGAATGTCGGTTGTTAGGTTGCTTCTTGTACGGAATGTCGGTTGTTAGGTTGCTTCTTGTACGGAAGGTGGATTGTTAGGTTGCTTCTTGTACGGAAGGTAGGCTGTTAGGTTGCTTCTTGTACGGAAGGTGGGTTGTTAGGTTGCTTCTTGTACAGAATGTAGGTTGTTAGGTTGTTTCTTGTACGGAATGTCGGTTGTTATGTTGCTTCTTGTACGGAATATGGGTTGTTAGGTTGCTTCTTGTACGGAATATGGGTTGTTAGGTTGCTTCTTGTACGGAATACGGGTTGTTAGGTTGCTTCTTGTACAGAATATGGGTTGTTAGGTTGCTTCTTGTACGGAATATGGGTTGTTAAGTTGCTTCTTGTACGGAATGTGGAGCGTTAAGTTATTTCTTGTACGGAATGTGCGAGGTTAGTTGCTTCGGGTACGGAATGTGTCGTCTTAATTTGTATATTGTACGGAATTTACGATGTCAATTTGCTGCTTGTAAAGATGCAGAGGTTTGTAAAATTATTCGTAGACTAGCGAAGGCTACGGATACGGATAAAACAGAATGATTTATTATACAGTGTTAAAATAATAGTGTAAATTTTGTAAAGGATATCATTTTTCAATGTTTTACCGGGAAACAAACAGATCTAATCGTGGCTGCTAGTATTTGAAGTAACGCTCGCAATATAAATCTATCTCACTTTGGCTTCACATTGATGTATACGAGAATGGACCAGAAAACATACAAAGTGACTACATATCACACAAAGCGTCTAAAAATCACACCGAGCGTCTACAAATTGCACCGAGCGTCTACAAATTGCACCGAGGGTCTACAAATTGCACCGAGGGTCTACAAATTGCACCGAGCGTCTACAAATTGCACCAAGGGTCTACAAATTGCACCGAGGGTCTACAAATTGCACCGAGGGTCTAAAAATCGCAACAAGGGTCTACAAATTGCACCAAGGGTCTACAAATCTGCCCTATGTAGAGAGAGATCTGGGGTCGGAACCCGGTGACCCAGTCGTGTTGTAGGCAACAATGTGGCCGATCCTATCGGACCGTCGCCGTCTCTGGGAACATTCAATTACTCCCAGCTCGGGGAAAACATGACCTCCACCGCTATGTTATCTACTGGTCCACTTCTATTCCGGAATGTTTTAACTTCTTGCTACTGGACAAAGGTACTCCTCGGGGATAGACCGTCGCCATGGGATTATAGAGCAAAATACTTCATTAAAGACTCGGCCTATATAAAGTGTCTGTATTGGAGTCTGGTGGCTAATGAAGCAGTAACAGGAAAGACTTAAGAACTTTAAAAATGGTCGTTTTTTTTTTTCGTGGTCGAAAAGAGACGTTTTATCCTATCGAGTCACTTAAACTAAGTATTTTATATTTTTATAAAAGTGTTTTAGAAATAGTAAAAAAAAATGCCGAAAGGCCCGTTTTTAACAATGAACTTCTTTTTAAATAAAAGATAAATAATGAATTATAAGATAGGTAATATGATATAATAAAAAAGATAAATATTTGTGGTTTAGGGAGAAAAAACTCTCATATCGTGGTTTGGAGGAAACCCTGATGTACATGTATTTGTGGAAACTGCTGTTGTGGTCTAAAGGGTGTCTTGATGCTGTGGTTTGGAGGAATGATGCTGTTGTTAAGAGAGATATCCCTTACCCTACAGTAACTTCTGAAGTCGAGTTTAAATACAAAATTTTAAAGCAATTCCAGAAAAAAAAACTTTTATATCAATTTTGGTATATTTTAGATATAATATCGTTTCTTCTTTATTTTTTAGAGTAAACCTATCTCCAAAAACTGTTATTTGAAATCGAAAGGTTGCCCTTTAAATGATACAAATTTTACACACCTTAAAATTGTGTCATCATATTCATTAAATCATAATTTGTTTATTTATTTCAATAAAACAAGTTTACTTGTTTATAAAAAATAAATAGTGGGAATCGTGATTTAAAATAGTTTAGAAAGTAAAATTGTAGAATTATAAACCAATTTCTGTGGTCGTATTTGAGGCGATATATGCTAGCGAAAAAAAAAAAGATATAAAGTAGAAAACTCATTACCTTTCAAAGGGTGGTCGCTAACCTGGCATGGTCGTTAAAGAGACGATGCTGTATTCAAGTTGTACGATTGGATGCGATGCAAAAGTTCTATATCATCGCTCAAATCAATTCAATTCAAAATTATATTTAAAAAAAAGATAAATCTACGTTTTGCATTTGTATCACAATCAATAACTGTCACAAATTTGAGATTAGATATGTTAAAATTACACGCACCTCTATCCATTTTTTTTTTCAAGAAAAGTTCTAATAAAAGAAAGTTTTCTTTAAATGAAAAAAAAAATTGGCACACTCCCCACTTTTAATATAATCGAGAGGGAAAAGAGAACAATTTCTAAAATAAAAGTAGTGATCGGGTCAAAAACTTTTTTTTTTCGAGTCACAGAGTCTTCTAAATGATAAGATTATTTTACCCAATAAGAAGGGAGCAGAAGACGTTTAAAAATGAGATTAAACGATGGCAGGACATACCGGAAAAAGAACAATTTGTAAAGAAAAAAAATATGAAAAATTAAAATCGATTTTATTTGCTGGGGCCTAAGGGCGTAACCCTCTTTTTAAAAATAGGATTAATATTTGGAAGAAAAATTGTATTTAACAACAACAAAAAATCCACAATATTTAGAAAAAAAGGGATATCAATGGTTTATTTTAAAGTTCCTCAAAATATTATTTGATTAAACTATAAAGTATCAAAAATGAGACAAATCTACCTCTGACTAATAAAACATAGTATTTGAAACTAAATTTATAATCAACGATCTTAAAAGTCTTATTTCAAGGTATATATATATACTTATACATATAGTATTCCTATAAATGGTAATAAATTCTTCAAAGAATCATTCGCGGGGGTATTTTTTATAGAGTTTGAGTGTATTTATATTATATATAATCTAAAAACTCAAATATTTTATATTTAAAATATATATATATATTTTTAATTTTTTTTATTCATTGATAATTCTACTTTTTTCTTTGATCATCATTTTTAGAATGAATTTCAGTTTTGTTGTAAATATGCGTAGATAACATATCTCTTTTTTTTTAAGTCACTAATATAGAATTAATATCATAAATTCTATATAATTGTGAATATAATTAATGTGTAATTTTTCTTCAAGTAATTGAAAATAAAAACTACTTGATAGTAAATAATTATTTTTCATTTAATACGACTGCACCCTCAATACTTTATCTTATAAATCCTATATTTAACAACAAACCTATTATTTATATAAGGTATATATATATTAGAAATTATACCATTTTTCGTTTTAGTGTAAACCATAATAGTTGTTACAAAATAATTTGTAAATTGAGTAATTAATTTCGTCTGATGATTACTATTATTGACCATTATATGTAGCTGTACTTACATTTTGACTATTTTCCATTTGGTATTTTTAGTAGACCATGAAAAAATTACTTCATTAATTTTATAAGGTTCTTATACTAAAATTATTACTAAGAAATTATTGCTAAAATTATATCTGCTGTCTTAATTTCATTGTATGCATAAAGTTCGTTTAAACATGTAATACTTTTTCGCCTATTTTGTTGTACAATTTTAATTTTATTAATTTTCATTTTATAAAAATAAAAAACAATAAAATATTTATTATGCTATTTAATTGTTTTGGTTTCTTTTTCTGGACTTTATATATACTTATATAAGTGTGTTATTGCAAATGTGACGTGTCACATCTTAAAACTAAATAAAATTGAAGTGAAAAATATTCTATTGTTCAAATATATATTCAATAAAAAGTTAAATTTTGACACTCACTTTATGGCAGGAAAACGGCTAAATTTAATGTTTAATATTAACTCCGTGGTATATTTCTTTCGTCAGAAAGTTGTAAAGTTTTCGTATTATATACAAGCGTTTATTTTTAGAAATATTTAAATTTTCACTCTTATTGTATGAGAGAATATTTTTAATAGGCCCCAGTGTATACATAAATATTTGAAATTAGAATAGATGAAAATTTGTAATCTATTATGATCACGTATATTGGATCTAAAACTAAGTTTTGAAGGTTAAATATACCGATGAACCTATAGGAAAGGAAGCTATTATTTATAAATTTTAGTTATCAATTCATGTAAATCTAATTCTTGAAAATAAAGATACTTTGGACAGTAAATCTTTTTATTACCTGACGAGAACAAAAGATTTTTGTCGAAACGTCGAGGTAATAAAAAGATTTACTGGCCGAAATATCTTTATTTTCAAGAAATATGAATGCCGGCCAGGCAAGCCACTATCTTTACGATGTAAATCTAAAACCGAAAACGTTTGCTAAAGAAATTAATCTTCATTACGAAATTTTTCAACTTTCCAATCAAATTCCATTAAATTCTTCAACAAATATTTGCGACATTCCATCTTTGAAGAGGGAATTATACAAAATGTTTTCCCCCTAATTATCAAAAATACAAATTAGTTTTGTTTCTAATATGTAAAAATTGCTCTTATGTATAGAATGATAGATTTTTGAAGTCAATTACGTTTTTGTTTGTTGATCTTTATTATAGACAAAATAATTGCAATAAATTATTAAATAAAAACAAACGATAGCAATGCGTCTCTTTATATAAAGAGACGCATTGCTATCGTTTGTTTTTATTTAATTGATCTTTATTATGTATGAGCTGTGTGTGAAATATATAAACGAAGTTATTTTATTTTTAAACTTAGAAAGTATCTACAGAGCTAAACATATATATGACACACAAGAATCAATTAAAATAATAAATTAATATATGATGTCGATTTAAAAATGCTATATAAAAATTGTATTGAAAATAGAGCAATCCATAAATAAATATTTAAATAAAAAGGCATATATTGAATCAAAATATAATTTATTTTACCAATATTTCAGTTGGCTGAACGCCAACCTTTATCAAGGTATTATAACATCTTAATGGTTTTTTTTTTTTCTAGAGCGATTTAGCAATCTTGAGGTTTCGGAAGCCCTTGACGTACTAACTCTCAAAACCACGATTAGGTTATAAATCCACTCTCATATTTTAGATTTGCATAAAGTTAAGTAAATGAGCAATTTAAGAATCCCGAGAATCACCCTCTGAAATTTAAGGATAAAGCCGTTAGAAATTTATAAATTTAAATGGCAAGATACACATCCTTTCCAAAATATATGCAGTCTAATGGTAGAAGCAAATAAAGCAAATCCCACATTAGTTGGCAGGAAAGCTTTAGCCGGGAGCGACAGTAATGGACGGCAAATTGTCCTGGAATTCTTATTTAAATATCATTTTATCAGCCAATTTGAATAATATTCGTTTATGGAGGAGGTTATTTCCTTATTGCGGGGTCGCTCAGGGATTAGAGCGTTCCATCATTGAATATCTCGCAGAGCCGATATAAAATTAACGGGATGTTCAACCTGCTCGGACTTTATTATCACCATTTTAAAGCCCATGCTACGTGACTATTTAGGCCGACATTTACAAAATGGAACTTGAGGAAGTTTGATGCTAATCTTGTCGAAAGATTGAGATGACCAAAGCCATCCTCAACTTCATATTCAAGTGTGTATGTTGTGAATGTAAAGTGTAGAAAGTCGAATCCATATATTCTGTAATGCACCATAAACCTATCCAAGACCAAACAGCTGGCTATATAGGAAAATAAATAACCCTATTTGGTTCACCTATATAAGTATGTAACTTATATAGGTGAACCAAATAGGTTTAATCTCTGTTTATAAAATGTTTACCCTTAATTTTACCTTCTGGATCGTATTGAGTTCTGTGGTTGGAAATATTATCCTATAGGAGCCCTTCCATTTCTTTCCTCTATATTCCAACTTTTCAATAAAATACACATTCTAAATAATAGGGTCTACAAGATAATAAAGAACACCTTCAGCGAATAATGAATCTGTGATAGTGCAGAATAATTTCAGAATTTGTTTACATTTTAGAGAGTGTGTTACCAGAGAGGCTGAGAAACGAATGAAAGGAAACGTTTAAAGCAGTCAAATTTCAACACACAAGCAGAGTTTTTAAAGTTTAAAATGTGAAATACATATGCAACATTCTTTTTTTTTTTCCTAAATGTTTCCAGAGAACAAGTGTTTGAGGTCATTATTTGCTGCCGTCAGTTGGCTAACTCTCTCGGCCTTCCAGCCAACCAGGGAAAGGAGGCCAGTTAGCTGCTACACTACATCTAATGTTCTTCCTATTAGAATGCACCTTCCATTAGGAAAAGTATCCATTTAGTCCAGACGGGCCTTAACAAATTGGCAGGGAGAGTGGGCTCCATGATTAGCTCCTTGTCAGTGGATGTTTCCTGATGGTGGAACAACCATTTGAACGATGGTACAGATTGGTTTGGCATCAGAATAACACCAGCTCATAATAAAACCAAGCACCAAAATAAACATACGATAAAAAAAGAGAAACTCAGCATCAGAAAAATAAATTCTTTTTTTTTTTTCAAATGTATATTTTTTTTTTCTTTTTCTCTTCTATAATATCCTTACAGCAACTTTCTTCGAAATAAATCAATTCTCATTACCTTAAAGTTGAATCCTTATTTCACTACCTATGTTGATTTTTCTACTAAAAGAGCAGTCTATTATTTTTACATTGGTCTACCATAGCAGCCTCTGGGATTGTCTAAACTGTAATATCATCTATTCAAGAGAGGTCAAAAGTTTTTAGGAGAAGACAAATGTAGTGGTGCATATATAAAATGAATAAATAATGATCACAAAACTCTATAATTAATAAAATAAAATTCATTAGAGAATTTTTAACGTTTTCAATATATTAGCAGTCGATTATAAGCCTGCATGATTGAGAGTATTTATACGTGTAATCAAGATAACAGCCCCTCGAGTTATTCATTGTTTAATTTTATACTATGGGATTAATGCTAGAAAGGTCTAAGCGAAGTAAATTTTCAATTACAAATCTAGATGAAGTGGTAAGCGCCAACAATAAGTTCAAGTTGAAAAAATAAAATAAATCGCGCCTTTTATTTAAAATCACGTTTTTGTTCATTTTTTCTTAATATATTTATTTTTATTTAGAATTTTTATTTAAAATTTTATATATAAAAAAATAAAAATGTAATGTTAAGACTATATTATTAAAAACATTTACTGTTTTTATTTAAATTAATGTGAAATATTATATATCGTTAAATATTCCTTTTGGATTTAATTCGTTTTCATTTATGGCAAATCTCATTTGTTTGTCATTAATTATCTAAAATATGAAACACGTTTTTAATCATAAGAATATTTTTATTATAATGATGAATAGCATTTGAATTTTTTTTAAACAAAAGGTTTTATGAAATATTGTCATTTTATATTAAACGTTAAATATGATATAAATTGTAAGATATGTTGGATCTGAAGAGTTAAAGCATGAATAAAAAATATCCGTATGAAGATTCATTTATTAATATATACCCCACACAAAAAAAAGAAATGTATAAATAAAAAAGAAATATTTTTTTTTCCGATTGAAAAAGAAGTGTACACCCAAACACGTTATATCTAAATATACACTAACTATAAAAATGTCACTATATACTTAAGTTATGTGTAGCAATCGAGAGAAATAGAATTACCCTGAATTCTTTGCGCGCATATCGCCAACTCTAACTGGCTTCAGAAATTGCACAGGTATAATCGAAAGCATATTCAAATTTTCAAATATTCCACCTAATATATTGGTGAATTTTTATTTAAATAAAATAACAAAGTTTATATATTTTTATTTTGTCACAAAAAATAAGAATTTCCTGTTTTTATACGCTATAAAAGAGAGCAAATATTTAGTTTCATTATTGTTTAAAAGATTAATATTTTCACATAATAATTAATTTGCGCATGTCTTATTAAAATATTTATTAAAAAAAATTAATTTAAATTTTGAAAAAGTTATATAAATAAAAAAAGATTGCTTTCTTCACATATCTTTTTTTATTTTATTTATATACTCACTTAAAGAGTAAATGTCTTATAGATTATTTGAAAAATCCCTTTTTAGTTTAATCTTTTGATATTTAATTATAGACACGTCAAAATCTGTTGATGACATTTTAGCCTGGTTTTTTTATCTATCAGTTTTTCCACAATAAATATGCCTAATTAACTTCTTAATTAACCTTTATATTTTCTGATCAATTAAAATAGGAAAAGAAAAATGAGACGCTTAATTTTTATAAACAGAAAAAAATACTTTGAATGAAATGATATTAGGAAATGCTTTTAGTTAGGATTTTTTTTTTTTTTTTTATTTTCTGAACATTTATAAAAATTTATATATATTCATTGTTCTATAAATATATATTTTTTGTAAAAAACTGCTCTATTTTGAAAAGCAATTATTTCCTATATAATATAGTTTCAGACGCGCGAAAATATAAATATAATATTTTTATACGTTTATAGAGAGATAATTATTCTCGTTATTATAATTTACTAATTTTAAAAAAAGGCACATTTTATTGAGAATCATTTAAAATAAATTACAAATATTCTTTTCATTTATGGATATTTTAGCAGACTATTTTCTAAAGGCTCTCAAGAGTATTTATATAAACATCTCTTTTATTTTAACATTTATATATATAAATTCGAAAATAAACGAAATTATATTAAAAACACTTCAATCATTTTTAGATATACGCATAATTTTGATAATTAAAAGATGATCACAGATTTTAGACGCGTTAAAAGAAATGCATCACGCCTGAAGTATGTCACCATATTTTGATTTCCATTTATCCCTTTAGATTTTGTTGATATTTACAACGAACGTATAACTGTTTCTTTTTTTTTTTTTTTTTTTTTGAAGCTACATGAAAATTTGCAGTGGATTTTTCTTATTTATCTTAGTTTTGCACATTTTAAGTTATTTTAGCCATTTTAAATTTCATATTTGGTCATAATTTTCATTCTATTAATCTATAGTTTGCAGAGAGATATACGAATATAAAAATAATAATTCGTGTTTTTAAAACTCAATACCTAATTTTTTTTATTAAATATATTTTTCAGTAAATAGATTTTGATGAAAAGAATATATATTTTACGGTAAATTTCAATTTGTCACATATATTTAGATAACCCTCATAAATGCACCAAAAAATAAATAAAATTGAAACATCTTGAAAACTTTAAACATCTTAATAAAGTTGTAAGAGGATGAAAGAGATGAAGGAGGCATTGGTAAAAATGGAAGAAAAGGATTAGAAAGATGGAGCTCGTCTGCACTATATTGAGTTCCGTGAAGGCGGAAAGTGCAAGCGAATAAAATATTGGCAACGTTTAAGCTCGCATAAGAACGTGTAAATAAATCGCTTGCTACAAAAAAAAAAGGAGCTTCGAGAAGAAAGTTTAGCACGCAAAATATTTATCTGGCATGTAACCCATTTCTGGAAGTTTTAATTATTTCATTTTTTAAAGAGGTTTTAAGTTTATTTAACAAAGAATTCTTATTAATAGCCAACATTTATTAGAGAGAGAGGAATCATAAAATATATTTAAATACATACATTTGCATTAAATACTTTTGTGTAATAAAAAATACAAACACGGTGTATTTATTATTGATGTTAAAATCAAAACATAATATGTAATCAACAAAAATATCGATAACAGCATTTTTTGGTCAAATTTGATCGATTTGATAACTCCTCTCGTACAATATTAGAAAATCGAAGCCTCCCCTTTATTGACGAGGTCCAGAACCCGAAACTATGAAATACAGGTTGTCTTTTTGTCTAAATTTGCCAAAACTGGTATTGTAGCTCATTCTTTGTCACCAACTTTTAAGTTCTTTACTGGAGTGATAAAGAAAAGGAATTGTTTCAAGTACATGCTTAAAAGGAGAGGTGGCTCTTTTGGTTCATGAATATCATCTTTCCGCAACTTTATATTGAATTCAAACATACATAGATATTGTAAAAGATACTGCTTTTCACATGTGTAGACATGTAGTGCACTTACAGTAAAAAAAAAGTCGCCTAATTCCATCCACCATAATTATCATGGCCTGAACCACATGTACTAGGGCTAAGCAAAAATATATATTTAAAAGTGTTTTGAAAATAGAGCAATCCATATTTAATTCATTAGATAATAAAAAGTAATATATTGGATTTAATAAAAGATTTATTTTGCCAATATTTCGGCTGGCCGAACGCCAACCTTTATCGAGGTATTACATCTGTGGCGCTTACATATGTGGCGCTGAGTTTGTGTATACAAAGATGTAATGCCTCGATAAAGGTTGGCGTTCGGCCAGCCGAAATATCGGCAAAATAAATCTTTTATTTAATCCCATATATGCCTTTTTATTATCTAATTTAAAAGTGTGTGATGATGGTATTTAACAACAACCATAATGACAAAAAGTCCTTATTAGGACACTCGTCCCATCCAGTTGTCTCCCAGATGAATAAACAGAAGTCTACAGAAATCTACATAAAGTGGGGATGGTAAAAGTGGAAGATGGTATTCTGGGGAATAAAGGATATTTCTACCTTTTAACAACTACATTAAAACAACGCATCTCTATATCTTATCCCAGCAAAACTTCCATGTTCAGATCCTTAAGTAACACCAGTTCTTCGGCAAACTCGAACAAAATCCAACAATCTATATGACATGATATTGGGCTATGGACTTTCATCATCAGTACATGGGTGTTGTTATATATATAAGTATTTCAACAGGTCGAGTGCAATCGAACTCTATATTGGTAATATAGTGGAGTTTGTGTGAAATATCCTTATAACTTCCAAAATAAAATGTCTCAAGTTTGTCTTACACAAGTCCTACTGAGCCAATCACCAACAATACCCACATGTAATGTCGCCGCTGAAGATGTAGTGTGAAACTCTTATAGAGGTGATACAAATGTTTCAACAATAGAAGAGAATGATTTATTGATAAAAATAAAGAAATGGTCGTAGTTGAGCCATTTTATAGCTGGCTATCTATTGCTACTAACTCGAATGTCATCAGGTTTAAAACACTAAAATATAGTTAATTATGTTTTAATTAGTTTCATAGATAAAATAGCTCTTAATTATCTTTTTTGGTGTGTGTGCTTATCCCTAGTACACGTGGTACAGGCCATGATAATCATGGTGGGTAGAAGTTGGCGACTGCTTTTACTGTAAGTGCATCACATGTCTACACATGTGTCTGCACTTACAAATGTGTCAGAGCCCCGTTTGGTTACTTGCACTCGCTTTATTATCCTACCCATTAATTATATTAACTATCTGAGTATATAATAGATGTTTTTATCTTAGTTGCTGAGATATGAAATGTGATACAATAAGCTTAAAATTCCACGTGAACATTTTCGATTTCAAAAATTTGTCTTTTTTAACTTCTCGTATATTTGGAGTATATTTTAAAATTTATATTAACTACTGAATCATGATATCTGATGATGAAAACATTTAAAGATGAAATGGTGTCCATAGTTAGGTTTTCAAGGAAGCAGAAGCCATGTGCAGCAATATTTGGTTAGCAAGGAAAACAAAGCGATGACTTAATCCTATACAGTAGCAAGTGAGTGAAAGGAGGTCAGTCCAAACAAACATTGTGTCGACTCATTAATTACTGGTGGGAGCTTCCAATTTGATTACCACAGAGTGGAAGAAGGAAAGAAACCCAATTAATTATCGATATGAGGAGAGGATTAGAGAATCCCTGCAGATTACCTGGTAAGAACTAATGGTGAGATTATAGGCGTGAGGCAACTAATAAGGCCTTCAGCATTGATGTGATGGACCAAGATGAAGGAGACAAAGCGTGAAAGAGAACACCCAAGAAATATCAGCCAATAACGACCCCAGAATAATGAATGTCCCACTTAATTTTCTCCCAGAAGACAAACCCTGTGCAGAAATTCCCTATTTATTCTTAGCTTTCTGATGTTTCGTTACCCCCTAGACTCTTAAGCTTAGCAACACTGCAGTCTCTGTGATACTTAATTAATCAATTTGTATATCAATTTTCTTAAATATTTTAAAAGTATTTGTTTATTTTTTTTAGAAAAATTAATTTATTGCTGAATATTTTACATTAACGTTGTATTTGTATTTTAGCACACTATTTTAAAAATAAAATTGACTTTTATTATTTTTAAATGTGTTTTAAAAATCCTTTTATAAACAGGAAATTTAATTATCTTTGAGCGCAGAAAAAAAATAAAAATATTTAAGTTGAAAGGAATAAAAAGTATTGCGTTATTGAATAAGTTTTTTGCATAATATTTAATTTTACCAAACATACATTTTTATATTATATTTATTTTATATTTAAAAGTAGATTTTGTATACACTATTCCTCTTTTATGTTCATAATTGATTTCAGAAATTTATTTTTTTGCCTACTTGGAATAATTTGAGATTTTTAAATATATATATATTTTGGAGAAAAAAGGTGAAAATAGTATAAAAGTGAAATCGTTCTGGTTGATTAGAAAGATTTTTTTTTAATGTAATATCCTGATCTCTCTCGTTTTGGTAGGTGAAAACCATCCACCCGAAACTTTGTTGATTTCTGGCCTGAAAATCGGCCTTGTCACTTCAACAGTTTAAGCACCTTTTTGGAAACTTCTGTCTATTGACCGAAACCATGGCATAGAGGTTGGCTTTGTCTGAAACTATCAAACCTGGTATTATGGCACATTACACTGGGTAATAAAAATATATATTATTCTTTATTCTCTTTCTATCTCGTGCAACTGAAAATTGCTGACGTCTTATAGAAAAGACCATTAGAGAATAAATGTGCTTTCTTGTAAAACAAATCACACAATATACTGATTGGTTGAACAGAACACAAATGAAATAATCTCCACTAAAGTCATAGGCTCATAAACTATTTCTAAATCTTCAAAGATCCATCAGAGAAGAAATGGAATAGATTTGAGGATGAAATGAAAGTAAAACTAACATTACGATCAATACCTGATTGAGCAACCAGGTATAGGAATACTGGGTTTCATAGAATGCAAACACAAGCATATCTCTTCGTTTATATTTGATTCTCCCTTTCTTGAAGCTAGTTCTCAGTAAGGCCTCCGTGGTCTTAATGGATTGAAACTCAAAGTTTGAAAAGCAATACTCACAGATTTGACAATTGTGTAGCTACAAAATTATAAGACTCTCAATAAAGGAAAGCTTCGGCGTGGGGTTGAAACAATAAAGGGAATCACACACACAGCTTTATCATGACCACCGGTCTTACACAGATAAACCAAAGGAAGGAAGCATAGATGGAGCTCCTATAATTAGATTCAACATACGTATTGATTGCGTACAATTAAGAAGCAATACATTTAAATACCGTACCCAATGAATGAATCACGAATAAAACATCGCATAACTAGAAATTTCTGATAGTTAATGCCCCCTTTATCGAGGTAGATGTCTTTGAATGGCAAATTTAAGCTGAGAAGTTTTTATCTTAAAATTACCAGCTAAACTCCCGTACTATCTCCCAGTTTTATGTTTCATGTGTGTGAATGCTATTACGGTATATACTCACACACACATACAAAGCCTTTAGTAGGGACTTGCCCCATACAGATTCTCTCAATTGGGTAAGTTAATAAACATCTTGTGTTATATATTTACATAAAAATTGTAAATTTTATTTTTGATCAATACGTTTCGGCCACTGTGTCTCCTTTTTATCAAGGAATGTAATTTAAACAGAGTTTAGCTGTGCAGATTATAATATTATCATCATTTATATTTTACGCATTGCTGTTATTGCTTATTTATCAAGTCGTTTAAACGATCTCCATTAGGTTTCATTGTCTCAGCTTTTCTATTATAGTCCTGGAGTTTTGCTAGAGGTCTTTTTTGGAGGATTTGATACAATTCAATAGATGTTCAGTTATTAGGTTATATGCTCTTCTACTGTGCTGGACAATCTTAAATCCAGAAGGTATTTTCATGATGAAAACAACTCGCATGTATGTATTTGATGTGAGCACGGCGCCACAAAGTGTTTGTACATACGGGGTGCATGTAAAAAAACAATGACGGCAGAGAGTGCCTGGGTAAGAAGGTCAGTCCGGGGGAGGGAGCCAGCCGATAAAGTGAAGCGCCGACAAGAGAAGTCCATTTGGACCTGGCGCCCCCCGGGACCAACAAAAATATGATTTAGCCGGACCGCGAAAAGCTTTCAGGTGATTATCTTGTGAGCTCCGCGACATCAGCTCGACTTCCAAGATGGCGCCTAGATTGGTCTTAACTACCTCCGCATTACCTCAGAATGGGCGGCTGGGGACTCGAGGGACACTGCTGTCTACAATGTCTTGTGGAGTTTTAAAGACGTTGTTGGGGAATATTGCTGAGGATGTGACATTACCTTTTTAAATCAATGTTGAGAAACTGGTTAATTGCATAACTATTTGATCTATTATCTAGGGACATAAACCTGCGGTCAGGCCTAGAGAGTCGACCGACATCACACCTACCTGAAGAGGTCAGAATTTTATCAGAAAATCTAGTAATCAATTAAATCCCATGCTAGAAGAAGTGGTGTCTTAAAAATAAAAAAACTAGTATCAAATTTAAAATAAGGTAGGCGTATATAAGATGTATCCATTGTAGCGATCATTTTAAACAGTTAAAAATTATTCAAATAGTTTTAGGATGGCCTCTGTGTTGAAAGAAGGGTGTAGAGAGTCGATTTTTGTAGTGTTATTGAAGGGTATTGTAAATTTGATAGTCATTATAAAAGATGTCTGTTGAGAATGTGAAGTGAACATGTTTACTGCAAACATCACTATTACGTTTAAAATATCTTGTACAGACACGATATATTTAACAGAACTTTCTTCAAGGCGTATTTTGAGCCCGGTTAAAATATTTTAATTAAGGTAATTCCAAAGTGAAACATGGCATGATTCACACACCCATAGTGACTTTCCCAGATTCCTCATTTAAGGGATTTCCACGTTATTGATGAATTTGCAAACAACGGACAAACCTTGGGTCTCGCCACCACGCCCAGCTAGTGTGGAATTGAAGGTCCTTAGCACCTGCCAGTAGTCCATAGCAAACAAAGGATTTGCTGGACCTTGTCGTACTTAGTTCTACGCTGTCGATATGCAATAGCTTTCTTTGTCAACAACTGAAGGCTAAAATGATGAAACAATTATTGGGAGAAATGCAAATACTTCAGATGTTGCTGGATAACACACACACACACATTTCATTGCAGATGGATAATTCCTCATTTGACAAGATGACACATTTGAAGTGAAGCAAGCGTCCGGAATCTCATATTTATCAACACTTTACAAGTATTGACTGGTGGTTATTGTATCAATAATGATTTTGAAATATTATAATACCAATTCACATGCTTGTTTTTGTAGTGTCAAAATCAAAGCAGCAAATTTTGAAGATCGTTTCTGGTATTATTCAGGCGTGCATGGATAATTTCACAATACTACAATAGTTCAAAAATGCTTTCCTTTATAGTATATTAAGTCGAAATTAGTTCATTTTCATCAACCTGAACAAATTTTAATTTAGCCAGTGTCTATAATATAGCGACTCCTGTATGACCCAAAGTTTTAGCTACGCATATAATTGAATGTGAATAAAAAGAATGCAGCTTTATTTACTTCCTTTCGACCAAATTGTTCTAACACTCCGTTGACTTGTGGCACATCAGGACGTAGAGTTAATTGTTGAGTCAGCGTGCCGCCAAGTTTCCACCTCCATGTCTCCACAATTTGCATGTTACCGGTGCTGTCAGAAAAACATGGCCGTCAGTAGCAGTGGGCTAATTAATGGAGTCCTCTAATTGGTCGGTGGGATTGGCCAATCAGGGTAGTTAGCTCATTAGAGTGTGAACGCTACCAGCTGATTACACCCAGAACTGTTTCCAAGATTCTTGCCGCCTCGGAGGATTAACTGCTACGATACCATCGAGGGTATTGTAGTTCTACTTAATGATAATTCCCTAATATAAACAGAATGCTTATCCTCACATCGACCAATTATTTTCAGCCCCAACAGCTACTTTGTCGTCCTCGTGTCTAATTTCGGTCAAGAAGTCACATTTCAACAGTTGTAGAGTTATAGTTCCATTATCCTGATGCACAGCATCCACGAGATGTGATGGGCAATTTAGAAGTACCTTTTCGCGGCAACAAGGGCTCCAGAGATTTGTAAAATCACATACGTTAGTTTGATATCTACGTTATATACACGTGTATGCGTAAAATGCCCCAAATGAGATTCCCAACCTGCCAGTCCTGAACATTTATTGAATTGTATCAAATCCTTCAAAAACTCTAGAAAACCTCCAGGAATATAATAGAAAAGCTGAGACAATGGAATCTAATGGAGATTGTTTAAACGACTTGAGGAATAAACAACAACAACAACAATGCGTAAAATATAAATGATGATGAAACTGTTAGCTGCATAGCTAAACTCTGTATATATTACATTCCTTGATAAAAAGATACAAAGTGGCCGAAACGTATCAATAATAAAAGAGAATGTTTTATGTTGCTGATAATGAGATCTTCATCCTGCCAACTTTTCCACCAAAGAGAAGAAGCCAATATTAGTTTCTACTCTAACATATATATTCACCTATCTATATTCACCATCTTCACTATAATTTATTATCTTCAGAGTGTTGTTGTTTTTATCTAACTGCTTCATAGAATAATCCATGAAAAGATTTTAAAAGTCAAATAATGCAATATCAAAATTGTTTTTCGTTTGATATCAAATCTTGTTTTTTACTTTTAAAAAAAATGTTATGATGAAAGTTTAAAACCTTGGAATTATGAATTTAATTCAAATCTAATCTCTTCTATTGTGGAGTAAAAACAACTTTGATTGTTTACAAAAAGAGTGTGAATATTGTTTTCAGCTGTGAGATGATATCCATGTGGAGATAATTAAATATCGACCTACAGGCAGACTGGATTGACTCACGCCCGAATGTTTTCTTAGAACCAACTTCTGCACTTCGCAAGTATACACTCCTTCTGCACTTCGCAAGTATACACTTCTTCTGCACTTCGCAAGTATACATCCTTCTGCACTTCGCAAGTATACACTCCTTCTGCACTTCGCAAGTATACATTCCTTCTGTCACTTCGCAAGTATACACTCCTTCTGGCACTTCGCAAGTATACACTCCTTCTGGCACTTCGCAAGTATACACTCCTTCTGGCACTTCGCAAGTATACACTCCTTCTGTCACTTCGCAAGTATACATTCCTTCTGTCACTTCGCAAGTATACACTCCTTCTGCACTTCGCAAGTATACACTCCTTCTGGCACTTCGCAAGTATACACTCCTTCTGCACTTCGCAAGTATACACTCCTTCTGGCACTTCGCAAGTATACACTCCTTCTGGCACTTCGCAAGTATACACTCCTTCTGTCACTTCGCAAGTATACATTCCTTCTGGCACTTCGCAAGTATACACTCCTTCTGGCACTTCGCAAGTATACATTCCTTCTGGCACTTCGCAAGTATACATTCCTTCTGGCACTTCGCAAGTATACACTCCTTCTGCACTTCGCAAGTATACACTCCTTCTGCACTTCGCAAGTATACATTCCTTCTGCACTTCGCAAGTATACACTCCTTCTGGCACTTCGCAAGTATACATTCCTTCTGGCACTTCGCAAGTATACACTCCTTCTGCACTTCGCAAGTATACACTCTCTTCCCGCACTTTTACAACGTATTCTGGAACAGGGTTACCACACCAACTAAGACACTTTCAAGTAGAGTCGGCTAATTCCTTAACTCTTCCCGTAGGACGTTAAGGTGTATGTAAGCTCATAGTAATGAAATACAGGTTGTCCTTGGTTAAGATTTTGCCCAAACTGGTCTTAGTTTTTTTTTTTCGTTGATCCTCGCGTTCTGCTCAGAAGCTAAAAACAATGCTTTTTTTATGTAAATTGTTTTTAATGTATTAAAAATAAGGAAGATATGCTTTTCGGCGCATTTGTAAGTAAATATCTAATTGTTTTAAAATATATTACCCCAAGTATACATAGTAGAGGCCATTATAATCATGGTTGGAATAGTTTTTGCGTGGTGTTTTAATTCAAGTTCCCCACATGCTTGCATATTTAGAAAACAATTTGACCTTCGCTTGGAAAAAGTCTTCCCGGGATAGATTTCTTGTATGAATTTGACTTTACACCATATACACAAGGTATTATCACAGCCACGTTTGATTGTATTTACTGGTGGGATTGGAGTTGAAAGAACCGAGAGCAATGAAAAGGAATTCTCGTTTCTTTTTTATCTACTCAAAACGCTTAATATAAAATGAAAAAGCTTATAAGTTAAATTTGTATATATGCGATATTTATAAAAGCTGAATGCCCACATTCATTTCAGGGGGGGATTTTAGTTTTTATCTTTGAAGTATCAAAACAAATCAGAAGATAATGATAGTTTTGACCTTGCGAAATATCTTACGATATAAACACACAAATTTAAAACTCAATTTAAACTTTAAAAGTTAAATATTATTCTTATTAGGAACCCTCCCTAAATAGAAAAACAAAATGTATTTCATAATCTATCTATATTTATTGGGCTAGTCCAGGGGTCGGCAAACTTTTGAGTCTGAAGAGTCAAAAATTACAATTTACAAACATTAAAAGTTTTTAAAGAGCCACAAAATGTTTCCTTGCCCACAATAAATAGTACTCGCATAAATAATATTTGGGTATAGAACTATATAAAGAGCCGCAGCTTCACATCGAAAGAGCCGCATGTGGCTCGCGAGATTGCCAACCTCTGGGATAAACGATAGATATATAGCTAACAATGTACATAGCTGTGCTAGGCAGTACCATTCTTGGCCACCATAAGCAACTACTGTACAACTGGATCATATACACAGGGTGGTGTTGTCCTCCATACATGAATACATAACATGACTAAACTCTCAACAATACATCATTCTAAGAGAAACAAAGTACCATATTACGCCATAAAATTTTAAACACAAATCCTTAGACGAATTCATACTTAGATGAAGGCAAACTGAAAGCTATTTTCTGATAAAGCCAACGTTTATAGAGTTACATCTACAATCCTCCGCTCTGGCAACTAAGCTATCGAGGGATACCAACGTTGTTGTTGTTATCGTGTCCAAAGAAGAGCCTCAGATGTATCCATGCATCTCCATCACAGCAGCAGCAATATCCACTATCTTGGGTGTGTAAAGCTGCTGCTCTGGGTCTAAGTCAATTTTCTGCAAGGCTGCGGCCATTGCTGGGCATGAGAATATGTGAGTAGGTGTTAGTTCCACACCAGGACAGTTGTTGCATGTCCTATAGGTTTTTGTGCCATCTGGATGTATTATCATTCCTTTATAGTGTTTTGTTCTAAGTCTTGTTATAGTTTTTGTCAGTTTTCTCTCAGAGTTTATTTCACATATTTAATATTTTATTATTTTTTGTTTGATTATCTTGTATTTTTTGCCAAAGCGTCAGCGTCAACGTATATCAACGGATACCAACGTATATAGATTATATCCATACTACCGCGCACTACAACACACACATACCTTAGACAACTGAATATTATTTATTGTGTGTGTGTCAATTACATAGGTGCATATTGTGTATGCACAACACCTTAGAGACAAATAAAAGTGATTTATTGATATATTGTCAATTACATAGGTATGCATAACACCTTAGACTAAAGCACTTATTCTCTGTAGAAAATTAACCAAAAAAAGCATATAAAATTTCTTATTATAACTAAATAATGGACTAATAATTAGAAACTGACCATTCCCAAAGATATGTAAGGTATGTTGTACAAAATAAAGAGAGTAGGTTCCGTGCACGGGGCAGAAGGTCCGTCCGTCACACGGATGTAGGCCAAGCGGGCGACCCAGGCTGGAACAATGCCCGACTAAATTTAGGCGGCGACCACGTGTTTCACTCAGCCCGGAAGTTGATGACCGGATCTTTTTATAGGGGCTTCAGGTAGCTTCGCTACAAGAACCTGAGCTACTCATGCCGTTTCTATGATGTTCGGATGATGAAATTAACGACCATTCTTGGAATTGGCAACTAAGACCTGACATACCAAGAAAATCTTCCAATTTTCTCGGTGTTGACTTGAGGGAGTTCCATCAATGTCGTAAAAAAACACTAAAGTCTCGGGTGATATATGCACTTGCTCTAATCTCAACTAATCCGATGAGTAAAAATGGCTGTGTTTTATTAGATAAGGAAAGAGCTAAATAACACTAAATAGTTGATATATGGATGTGCAGAATTCGATATCCGATTCAGAGAGTAGGAATAGAATGTTCCCAAAATATATCGTTGTGTATGTAACACCTTGATGCAGGGAACTCCCCCGACAATTGTGAGCGGAAACCTGGACCGAAAAATTCCCCTTATAGGTAGTATGGAGGTTTGAGAGTTATCTTCAGAAAATATTATACGTCTTTTGAATTTTCTTGAAAGAGCTGATGTCAAACTGAAAATGAATCGTGCATGTAAAAAGTATGCAATTTACCAGCATGTATGTTGCATGGATAGTTCTGTTTATTTTTTAAGGAAAAATATATTTTTGGAGAACTTTTTAATTGGGAACGAGTCAGATGATATTGTTTGGTGGAATCCTCACTTGGAATGTGTTCAGTATCTAATTTGGACTCTGTTAAGTAATCAGAGATTGTTTGCTTCAGCATTGATGGAAAACGATGAGCAGAATGTAGATTTATACATTTAGATGAATGGGCTTGTATGACCTTTTAATAGTAAAAACATTATAAGAGCAAATATTTATATAATTTGAAATAATACATGAAAAAATATGTATATAATGTTTCGTGATTCACTATTATCTTCTGAACAAGACGAAAACCAAGTAAGACGTGCCGACCTTGAAAAAAAGTAAATTCACAAAGTAAAAGAAGGTTGGCAAAAAGCAGCGGTCAGCTTTGCAATGCTGCATATGTAAATGTTTGAAATTAAATTCGACGAGCAAAGATGCTGTTAACCTCAGTTCAAATAATTCCCTTTCTGGTGAATGATTGAAGAGCATGTTAAGTGTTCTCCTTAAAGAAGCGGTTCTAAGTAGGTTTCGTCGCTGAAAAGCACTTAAGGTGGAAGAAGGTCGTCATTCAACGATGCCAGATGCCGCCATGAACCAACCCATTAAAGTAGGGTGGGACGATGGAATTTTTTATAAGAGCACCATTATTCCCTGCTCGCTCTTCCTCCCTTTGTTTGCCTCTTCTAATTGCCCTCAGTGGGCCCGAAACTGTGCAGGGGCGGAGACAATGCCCATTGTGGCCCGCCGCTGCCCGGAAGGAGGGCTTTCGATTAAAGAACGGATCATGTGGTGAGCATCAAGTGGCTTGTCATCAGGTCGTGTCAGCTCTAACATGGAGCACGATCCCCTCATGCTTCCTGAATGGAGAATTATTTCCTTAGTCGGTCAGAGAGCATTGGGACTCCTCAAAACTTCGATGAATCATGCTGTGAGCGAACATTTGTCTGCTCTAACCTAAAGCACTAACCCCATATGCTTCCTGAATAAAAATATATTTCTCTAGTCAGTGAAGAGCTGAGGATCCTCGATATAGAGCTTTGAAAGGGGAACTGATCATGTGGTGAGCATCAAGTGGACTGTTCAAGCCTGATACACAATCCTCGCGTGATTCTTGAATGGGGATATACTTCTTTGATAAATTGAGCTTGAGAGTGTTTGTTGAGAAGACGGATCAAGATGTGAGAACCAAAAGAGTTGACATCAAATCGTGTCTTCTGTCAACTTATGCACAATCCCCTAATGATTCCTGAATAAATAACTAGATCTTTAGAGCATGACATTCCTGATTAGACGGCTTCAATAGGAGAACGGATCGTGTGTTGTTCAGAAAGAGAATTGTCGTCAGGCCTTGTCTGTTCTAGCTGCCTGGACAAAGAAGTCTACCAAACAATAAGCGAGTTCCATGTTCTAACAACGCAGGGAATACT
Organism: Cordylochernes scorpioides; assembly: GCA_030710605.1. NCBI lineage: Eukaryota > Metazoa > Arthropoda > Arachnida > Pseudoscorpiones > Chernetidae > Cordylochernes > Cordylochernes scorpioides. The sequence goes on along the minus strand of CP092875.1, from coordinate 50,879,957 downwards.
TCCATTATATAACGAGAACCGCCGTGTGTCGACCAGCTATGGCAGGAGCGCCGGGCTTCAAGGTAATCTCTCAACCTGAACATGTGTGGAATGTATCGCTCGCGTGACACTGCAGGGCATCGGCCAGGTTGTAGGTGTCGAGATAAGTTACAGACCAAAGGTGTCAATCTCCAATTTGAAAAAAAAATAATAATAATAATACAGCAAAACTTGTCTTAGTGACCACATAAGGTATGGAATTGGCTGGATAACACTGGTCCACGCTTGTTCAAATACAGTACATACGTATGTACAAGATGTGTATGACATGTACAGGAGATAAGGAGGTGGCTACGGGGTTTATGGTTAATATATATATAGACATCGAAGTCTACCTGTGTTTGTACACCCCGTATGTCCATTCATTATTAATTATAAAAATTCTGATAATAATTTTTAATACGCCATTTTAAAAATTGATATATGTGTTAATTTAGTTCGTAGAAACACATTATATATGAGAATAATTGTACATTATTCATAAATCACAATAATATAGGATATATATATATATAGAAAACTGAATGATTCTACACACACACACAATGATATATACCAAAGAAAACATTGCCCATCCCTCCAGGTGATCCTGCAGATTCCGTGTTAAAAGATGCTCCATCCTATTCCATTACTATTGACTTAGCAATTAGGAACAGATATTCCTAAGTACGCGACCAAAAAATGGCCAATTTAAAAGGACATTATTCCGGCAGTAGCGAGGGCAATTAACATGGGCGGTAATTGACTCGATTTATTGTGAAACACTTTAATGAATCCATACTCCTAATTACACTGGGAGTAATTAAAAGATGTCCGCCTCCGACATTTGAGCTTAATTTGATTAAAGCGCGCGGCTTATCATAACCTCGCAGTCCCGCCGACACACGGTAGCTTGGCCTCTCTCTCTCTCTCTCTCTCTTGTGAATATTTAATGTGTTTGAATGCTGTTATTGTTGGGGGTGGGACAACTCTTATGTCTTTACAGCGCAATAACGATTATTGTGGTAGATGACAGCTCTCCAACGGACCGAAACAAAAAGAGCAAAATAGGAAGTCTCCTCGTGTCAAATCCGTTAACTAACATCTAGCTCACCTGCCATATGTTAACCACTCACGGTATTCCGTTTTAATTTGTAGTTTTATAAAAATATCAAAAAAAAAAAAATCACAGCACTCTACACAGCATTGCAAGAATAAATCTTTACTTTTTGTGATCTGGTTAGAAAATTTCGATTTTAGTATATGTTCCCTCAAAAATATATCACATATTATATACTTATACAAAATCTTGTTTGTCACACCTATATATTTGATAAGAATAATTTTTAACGCTTTGCCAAATGTTTCAATTCTTGTTCGCTTCTGACGAGGACAAAAGATATTTGTTGAAACGTCGAGATAATAAAAAAGATTTACTGGCCGAAGTGTCTTTAATTTGAAGAACACCTATATGTATATAATATCTGTAAGGTGCATGGCACGTGTAACCAATCCCAAATACACATTACTAAATCTATCAGTGTTTGCCGTGTTGTTAGAATCGTAACTCGTGACAACAATCGACATTGTTGTCATCACACGATGTAGCTTCAAGGCTGTCTCCATAAATCCCAGAATATTTCTCGCAACAATCTCGTAATTATTCTATATTACCAAGAAATCAATAGAAAACATGCCTTTGTGATCTTTGTTTTTTGGCGTGTAAGCATGGACTTTGTTCATTTGTGCAAATATTTACTGAAATACAATGCAATTTGGAGTTATAAGTCTTACGAAAAAGCATCTCTCGATTTAAAATAAAGTGAAAAATCCTACTGAATAAAGCATTTCAAACAGAGATGTGTACATTTACTAGAAATACAGAGTATCAGACCGTAGTCCAATATTACCAGAATATTTTAGTGAAAATGACGATATTAGCCGACAAGACATTCTGGAAATGTCATCTGGAGCATTGAAGACGGGTCCTTATTATGGTGTATATTGACAAAAACTTTATTTAATATCAATATTATTCAATTAAATGAATGATTCTAGTAATTTGTGACTACAGACACGGATGCCTAGTGCACCTGTTAGGTTATAAATGAAAATATAAAGATATAAATGAATGTATAGATAGAGTGTAGTTAGAAAGAAGTAATCAGGTGGTACTCGTGAGTGACACAATCAAGGGCTCCATCTAACCAGGAAACGGCAAGTTACGTGGGCAGGCGCAGGAATTAGTTTGTAGCGGGCTATTGTTTTAGTAATGAGAGGGATGTGCTGTTCCTCCTGCTGCTCCAAGACTTGTGGAGCAACTACTACCATCGGAATAAAGTATGTAGTACCATCTACAACACACTGAACCAACCAAATGTAAGACAACTTTCTGTAATTCACTTGGAAGTTGATAAGATATAATCGACCTCTCGGTTAAGACCTACAGTTTTGTGATCATAATTGTATCTTCTAGATGGGCTGCTGATCAAATCTATGAAGAGCTATATTTTCATTTCGTTTGAAGTCGAGCGTTTTCACTCTGCAAAATTAGGCAATGTGATTTTATAAAGGGCGATGCTACTAAATAGGAGTGTGAAGAGATGAGGAGCAGTGTGATCCCATCCTGGACTTGTATAGCGCTACTCAGCTCTAGAAGGATTTCTAATAAGACGGAAGCACAGTCCATTATAGACTGGGTGCATAGTGTCCTTGTGCATGACGAAACACTTCCAAAACTCACGGCTAGGGAGAAGATCGTTATGTTCTCCAATAGACGTGCACCATATGGTCTCAGGACCCCGTAGTGTTAGGACAGTACAACTAGAGAAGGATTCCTGCACGTTTTATCTACCCAACCCTCTACTAGATTGTCTTGATGCTCTCACTTACTTAGATCAAGTATACTACAGGCAATCATGGAAAGAAGCTAGTGACTGCTTGCACAACACCACATAGCTACACAAAGCGGTTTACACTGACAAGGTGTTATATCTCAGTTTGGGTATTTCCTCTCACTGGTGAGCTTGTTCAATATTCGGGGATCACTGTAGCAATTTAATATAAGGTCAGGCCACAATAAAAAGAAAAACTTCTCAATGTGGGATTCGAACCTGAGTCCATGTGACTAGACATCAACAATTTCTACCTTCACGTCATCTCTGTGTAGGTTTTAATGGAAGGTGACAAGAGAGCGAGGTGACAGACAGCGAAGAGTTAGCTAGACGGAGTAACAGCCCCAAATAACTAACTATCCAGGAAGTTCTTAAATCAATACTGCCCGTCCTCCTCAACCTTCCAGTTACCTCTTTATCTCTTCATTTAAACTTTTTATATCAATTTTCTTAAAGAATTATTGAATTTACAAAATATTTATGGATCAATGCTAAGCACGTTGTATAGAGAAAAAATTAAGGAAAAACTATTCAATCTATGCAGTTTCTCGACATGATCTGCACAGAACATGCAGAAACAGATTGACACCAGTTTCGGTGGATTCAGTCAAAGCCAATCTACATTATCGTTGTACACAATTTAGAATTTCCTTTATTGTCGAATATATCATTTAAGAATAAGGGGCACTTGATATAAAACAATATTGAAGCCTATTAAAATGATTTAAAGTGAAAGGTTGAGGTATACGTTAATGTAGAAGGTGAAGGCCAAAGGAGTTAAATAGGTGTCAACCCGGCCAACATAAGGCTTACGTCTTCTATTGATTTTATTTAATGGCAGAACCTTGTCTGCGGCGGAGCCACATTTGCCTAAATACAACTGTACGGATTAGCATTTTGTAATTGGGACATTTTCTCCCTATGTCCCATAGTATTTCAAGTTCCTATTGATCAGAAGAGATGTAGAAATACGCTATTGAATTGGAATTTATCATCCTAGGTAATCATGGCAACTATGGAGGGTGGCATAGCTCAGTTTAGTTTCTTTTGAGGTTGAGCGACTCTGATTAGAATTGAAAAACCATTGAAGCAATTATTTTTAAAACTTTTTCAATGTTCTGAATATGTGGCAGCATCAGTTCAAGCCAGCTGGATGTTAAACAGAAATACCACGACGATATGCGACGTTTCGACCCACCATCGAACCCAATGTGGCTGCAACGCCGCTGAAGAAATGCAACTTGAAGCTTACTTAGATGGTTCTGTCATTTTTGATAAGCCTAAAATACTGTTCCTTTCCGATGCCTTAATCCCGCTAAATCGGGTTCAGGCTCCTGATAATCCACGATAATAAGATTTCAAGCTGAAGTTTGACCTTTCTCTTATCATTCTATCTAGAAGCGATCTCCTAAGAATTTGATTCTTCCAAATCCAATTAATGTCTTTATATCCAAACTGAAAATACAGAATTACATATGGAAATGGCAAATGATGGGATGGTAGAAATAGTTATGTTAATTATGTTTTTTCCATTAATTGGAGTTACTAGTTATTGAAATAGAATAATTTATATATATTCTTAAAAATGAATAATTATATTAAAATTGTAAACACAAAATTTAAATTTAAAAAAACTCATTTATTAATAGTTTTGAATATTTATTTCGTTCGAAAAAGACAAAGCAAGCATTCATGCATTTAATTTTCCTGCTATTTAAACTGAAAAAAACTCGGGTGGTGGAAGTTTGGAGAATTGGAATTATAAAATTCCAGACATAATAGGTACTAACTAGTAAGCCATAATTTAACAGGATAGATAGTAATCTAAAAATGGCTTCCACCATCGCCACCACAAAATTTAACAGCTTATCAAGAAGATCCTGGGGCCAACACCAATCATAATGGCGTTATTTACTAGGATTGGCCCATCTTATGATGACAACTTCCAGAAGTCACGACCGCCATTTTTCACGGCCAAGTAGACATGCCAATTGTAGTCAGTCGCTAAATTCTTCACGCCAAGTCTCATGTCCTCCTTACTTGGTTAGATCTGGATATTTGACTTTGAATCTAATTTTAAATTTGATCTTAAAAGGCATATACTGACCGCTCAAAAGAACATTAATAATGACAAAGTGTCATTTGCTGAAATATATTTAAAATTAACGTTGATTTATAATTCTATTCCATACTTTTTAGCCAAAAATATTCAATTTACCTTCCTCAAGAAAAGCCAACCACCTTTACATCAAGCTGTTAACCCTCGCCAGCGAAGAACAACCACGGGATGTAGATGTGCTTCTTCTTTTTTGACCCAATATAAGAAGGATATTTAAGGCTAAAATGGTCGTAAGTTGCTTTAACACTTGGAAATGGGGAGAAAACGAGGAATTATAACACCTGTTCTCGTTCGATCAACCCCAGTTGAGCAATGATCCATCAATACTTAGCCTCCTGAAAGATTCATCCAGGAAGTGCTTTAGATACTTTTATAGCCTGGAAAGTATCAAGAAATTCTATTCATTCTTGTATGATGGATCGATGTCGGCCACAGACCACTAAAGAAGAAGAATAAGGGTGTTATAGTTATTGATGTATACGTATTTTTATCACACACGTTTTTATATAGCGTCTTATCAGAATTATTACTTCCATACGAACATGGCACCTCAGTTGGCCGGTATTGTGATTAGGGTGCACGGACCGATCTGATCTGCTTCATGGACAAGACACCACCATCAGCATAACTATTTTTTTTATTTACAACCAAAAGTAGAAGTCAGTTTGCCAGTAATCAAGTATAATTTGTATTGTAAGCCTATATTTTTACACTCTTTTTTATCAAGGATTATTTTATCCATAAGACGAATAGAAAGGTAAGTCAGTAAACATATCGTGCATGTTAAAATTACAAATATATTCTCCCAATAAGTATATTTTTTATTTAAAAAACGCTAGCTTTCAAGCGTTAATCGCTCTTCAACGGGCTTACAGTATTAAGTCGATATTATTGTAAGCCCGTTGAAGAGAGATTAACGCTTGAAAGCTAGCGTTTTTAAAATAAAAAAGATACTTATTGTGAGAATATAATTGTAATTTTGATACTTTTTCACAATTTTATCATGAATATCGTGCATGTGCGCAGTACCTGTTCTGGAGGTGGAAATGTGTCAAGTTTAACAGCACGCGGTCAGGATCCGCTATGAATATTAATTCACATCTCTTTAGCACTAGCCTTTGTTTACATTTAAAAAACGTACATTTTTCCATAGTTCAAACAGAGATTTTTTATAAGGCAACGTGCCAGCTATATATAAGGAGGGGGGGAAAGCATTAAAGCACGAATGTTTCTTTTACACTTAAAAAACAAACTTCTACCATTCTTACTGCGATTGAGATATTGGGAGGGCTTGGTTCATGACCGCTTTTAAGATGCTGTATTGAACGATTCTGATTATATATGTTACACTGAATGGTGGAATCTTAGAAATGGTATTCAAGAAAACTATGGACATAAGTTTTTAATTACATATAAATATTTATTTTTAAATAAAAAGGCATATATTGTATCAAAATATCATTTATTTTACCAATATTTCAATTGGCTGAACGCCAACCTTTATCAAGGTATTAAAACATTTTAAAGTATGTCAACAACAAACTCAGCGCCACATATAACGTCAATAGAATTAAGTTTAAAAATAGTTTTGCTTATATTCAATGCGGGGGAAAATTGAAATATAAATTTATATTATGGACAAAATATATTTTGTAAAATATGGGTGTGAATATTTTAATAATATTAACAATAACGCCTATTTTATATTTAGAATTATTTGTACGAATTAATTGTTCAAAACATATAAATATCTGTATCTCGAGCAATGCTCTTCCGGGAACAATAAGGACAAACCAGTTAATCATTTTTTTCAATGCAAACTAGAATAGATTGTCTTGATTGAAGATAGAGGTTGTCTGGAAGGCATTTATATTTCTGTACAAATAGACACTTCGACCAGTTAGAGTTTCATTTTCTCAATGTTTCAACAAAAATATTTTGTCTTCGTTAGGAATAGATAGGATTAATATCATTCCCTAATTGATTCTCATGTTGAGAAGAAAGCTTTCAGTTTGAATCCTTTGAGAGAAAAACTCAGTTTAAAAACGTAATAGAAACCTAATTAAACAACTTATTGAATGGAACAGTTCAGTTTCCTGACTAGGTAGTTAGCCGGGAGAATAGAGAGAGGGTGAACAATTCTTAACAAATATTACATTTCTTTTCCGCAAGGCGTCGTCATTACTTGCGTTCAATAAAGACAAATGGGGGAGAAAAACACCGACCATGACTGGGCCAAGTTAATTGTCCAGAAATGGTAGTGAGTAAATCATCAGTGACAACAACAAATTTTTCACCTTTCAGAAGAACTAACCAGTCGGCCAGATGTCTTTCTCAACAACTCCATAAACAATGTCGTTTTTTTTGTCGGCGCCTTGACACTAAGCTTGACACCACAGCCAATGGCAAAAATTGGCTACGGAGAGGGGGGAAAAAAACAACGAAAATCGATTTTAAAACAAATAAAAAGTTTTTTGTCATTTTGGGGAGTGGAAGTAAAAAAAAATTGTGTGGGTTGGTAAATAGAGAAGGCTTAAAGGTCTGGAAAATGTGATTGGCTTAAGTTAATTTGAAGTTAGTTCCTTCACCGGCGAGTGCTCAACATTATTACAACAGACGGCTGTCATTTATTCACAGAGAATTTGTATCTTAAAAACCTTTTGAACTCTGCGGCTTTATTTTTATGGGAATAGATAGAAAAAATACAACTCTCCGTTAGCGTTTTCTATCTGGAAGTTACTTCTCAAATGTATTTATTTTTTTTACAAATGTTTATTCAAATCACGCAAGGATCCACCCCGGGATGTGGGGACACTCGACCTCCTAGATCAAATTACCATATATCACAGTTATGTAACTTTATTGTGTGTAGTTACATAGTTTCTAAACAATTGTTTTAAATCGCTAGAGACTTGCTGTAGAAGTTTAGAAATTTCCTTTTAGTTATAGAACTTAAATATTTGATCGATTATAGGAAAAATAATAAATATACTATACTACTGGGTTTCTATTTTATGGGACCCATACTTAATAGAATGATTTTAATAAAAGCAATATTTTTTTTAAAGCGTTTCATATCGTAATAGAAAACAACAACAAAAAGAGACGGTTCTAGATAATTTTACAATTCAATAATCGCATTTTTCAAATATTTATAAATACCAATTTTGGAAATAGATTCAAAGAGAGAAAGAGTTGTGTATATAAATTCTCCCTTAGATATATGTAATGTATGGATTTCCAATATTATTTGAAACTTTCAATATTATGATAAAAATAGAGATTGCCGAACACTCAATAAATAAAAGAAAGATTTTAGCATCGTCTCAAAATTGTATTTTTAATTTTCGCGATCATAATTTATATCTTTATCAAAAGAGGAACCTTTCCCTTTACAAATGCTTTAAAACAATGCGCTTCTCTGCCCAAACTGCGAAGATAGAAGAGTATATCACCACAGCTCCGGAAAATTCGACAAAAGTCGACCATGGCTCTGGGCTATGGCTTTCACAACACCTGAGAATTGTATAAAATGCCTATTTGTTTATTACAGCTTTATTTGGTTTTTCTATTTATGGAATTCTAGGGAGAGAAGGAGGAGTCTAGCTGAGAGAATACTTGCCCAAGATTCCAAGAGTTCTCCGTACAAAGGGAGCGCTAATCATGGTCCTGACATACCGTGCCCCACCATGCCGAGAAGTTGTACCATTTAGAAGGCTCGGATGAGACATCAGCCTGTCCCAATGCTAACCCTTTTCTTCTGGCCATACAAGACTGCTCCTCTTCCATGGACCATAGACATTAGGGCCATAGAGCTTCCCACAATGCACCATCTGCAAGACCAAAGAAGCCTCCACCAGACCACCTCTTGGAATGTATGGGAGCCTCAAGACAGGACCTATATTTAAACCCTACCAAGTTTGTGAATTTGGTCTATGAATATAATCTCCATGACCTTGTATAATTAATTATACAATGGGATAATTAAAAATCACTTTTCTTAAGCTTTAGGTCCCTTTATAATGACACTCCCAAATGCCTGACGTTTTCCTAGGAAGATATTTCTGAGAGCTTGAAGAAAATAAGGCTAAATAACGTGGGTTTGTTTGTCAGAAGAAGAAGGCAGCAAAAACGCTATGACACGGGGTCATGGCCGCAATATATACGGGAAGTCAAAAACGAAAATATCGGCCGACCAGACAAAGAACACTCACTATAAAGACGATAGCCAGACTTAGTGATACCGTATCATCGAACTCCGCACAAATCTACTATTGGTGATGTGAGAGCGAGTGCCTTGGTAAGAAAGAGATATTGTAGCTACAGTAGTTAGCGATTAAATGGGGGCACATTACCGAATGTGAAATATCAAATGGCTTTTTAACGAAATATTTAATAAATAGAAATTCGGGATTTTTATTGGTTTTGTCTATTTATCTATAATTTTATCGCATATCCCAAATTAACTCAGTACATGGCAATGATGGATTTGTTGTGTGCTTTCATCTAGTTAAGTTAAAACAAATGTTCAATATACGTTACCACAATATTTGACCTGTCCATAGAAAACATTATATAAGTCTGTCAACAACAACCAGGAATGAACCAATCAGTCTGATAACAGGATAGTTAGCTTACTCGGGGCCGGAAAATGGCTACAACACTATTATGAATCCTATCTTTTCTCTGTTCTTACCAAACTGATAATAATACTATACCCTCGATAGAACAATATTAGTTGGGCAGGCATTCACTCCTGGGCGAAGGCATTTGTGAAGTTGGAAATAAAGAACGAGGAAATAGAAAGAGTGTTTTCCTTAAAACCAATATTCACGCCACAAGTAGCTGTTGAATGAATGTCCCTTGGATGCCTGAGGCGGCCCTGACACCTTGAGTTGCCACATCGGTGACTTAATGCCATTGACACACCGCTGGGATGTGAAAACTCACGCCACCGTCTGTGACATTCCCTTCTCATTACCATTCCTAGAGTACTCCTTCACCAAGTACTTGTTCTATTGCCTCAGCTGTTGTTTCATTTCTTTAAATTTGAATATGGCTTACTCTTAAGTTCTGTTTGGTATTGATCTCATATAGTTCCTGGAAGTTGGTAGAAATAAAGCAGCCATCTATTCTATAAAGTTCAGAGAAATGCTAATATGAACACTGCGCAAAAAAATTCTTATTTGATTCTAAATAAGGAAAAAATGTTCTATGTTAAGTTAAAATTCACATAACAGGGATCTGCCAAGACTGAAGTAATATATTGCCACGTGGAAAATTAGGGAAGACAAAAACTTCAGGAGGGGACAGCAATTTATTTCAGGGAAAGACAAACTATGAATGGTAAACAAAAGATAAGCCACGAGGGAAATTTACAGAGTATCAAAATATAAACATAAAAATGACCACTCTGTTAATAAAAATAATAAAATTAATAAACACTTTGTTACAATATTTTAACTAGTCTGTCTCATTGATAACCGAATTAACAGTTGTCTCTGTTGTTTCATCAAGTCTGTGAAACGACGGCAACAAGAACTAGTGGATGTTTGGTTGCAACAAGAAACCCTCTACGAGAATTTGTTCATACTCTTCCAGAAATGTATGTAGTTTCAAATAACCTCCCTTTTCTCTGTTATGTAGGGGCTTTGTTATTAAAAATGGAGATGTTTATTTCGATAAAACCTATATATTCAGTGAGAGAACCATCTTCAATTCTCGAAATTTTAAAAACAAATCTTATTTATCCTGTAATGAGAAACATTTGGAAGAACGTAGAAAACCCTTGTTGAACCCACATATCTTAGTGGTTTAGCAACTTTTGATCTACTTTAGATCATTCTTGTCTATTTCTAAGCTAAAACCTGGGTTATAAAAAAGCTTTGATTAAAATAAATAGATCCCTTTCATAAAATATCCACATAAACTGAGCCACTCTGCCAACAACACATCCTTTATCACACTAACGTATCCTAGATTTATTCGCAGACAATCTCGCTGATAAAAATGGATCCAAAATTCTCAACAAAATTTAATATCCATTAGAAACATAAGCGATTTATTCAATTTTAAAGAATATTTTATACTTATAAATCTATACACTATTATATATTTAAAATAAAAAACATAGTCTATTCAAATGCCAACGTTTTTTTTATTATCTATATTAAATTCTTCAAAGTTTTTATATTTGTATCTCCATAATCAATTTAAATTGCTCACTCGGAGAGGAAAGCCACTCGTACATCATATTAGAGATTAGATTGACGTTTAAAAAGTAAGGCTTTATTTTTAAAACCGGGTGTAATTATCGGTTTTTAATGGCGAAAAACAGCCTCTCGGAATGGTTCCAAATATTGGAGGAGGGGCGGAGTATTTGCTGATTTAAAATCTATATAACCCACGGCTTATCAGGCTGAGATGTAATTGTGGGTTGGGAGGATGACTAGGTAATTAGGAGAGAAAAACATTTATATATATAGCATAAACATGCCCAAAATGGCACTTCTCCCTTTAAAAATGTATTAAAACAGTGAATTGTGTTTATCACACACACAAAAGCATTTATTAAGACACACAGGTCTTACAGAGGATTCTCCTTGGGGTTACAAGACGGAGAAACCTATGAAAGTGGGAAATATGCAAAGGGGTAAAAATGGAGAAAGATTATATACACATGGTAAATATAGAATTGTGTTTATCATAACAGAACAAAATGTAAATGTGGTGATAAGGAATGTGCCACAATACCAGTTTTGGCAAACTCAGACAAAAGGCCAACCTGTATACCACGGTTTCGGTCTATGGGCCTCATCAGTACAGGAACAGCTTCGATTTCATAACATCCTATGAGAGGATTTATGAAATCATTCGAATTTGCCTAAAAAAAGGTGTTCAAGCAGATGAAGTAGCAGGGACGATTTTCAGACTAGAATACAACATAATGGTAAACAGGGGGTCGGTGGAAGGCTGGTTAAACCGTTTGGTTTACGACCACTACGACCCGGGTTCGATCCCCGCATTGGACACTTTTTTCTGTTTAAAAAAAAAATGCTCCAATGGCCCCCCGATTCTTGCAAAAGTCCAACCCCACCACCGAGTGCAAGTAACCAAACGGGGCTCTGGCACATTTGTAAGTGCAAAGTCGAACTGCTTTCACATGTGTAGACATGTGGTGCGCCTACAGTAAAAAGCAGTCGCTAACTACCCACCATGATTATCATGGCTTGTACCACGTGTACTACGGATAAGCAAAAAAATAATAATAATAAAGGTAAACAGGTTAACCTTTGTCTGAATTTGTCAAAGCTGTTGTTGTGATTCTTTATCACTACATTTACGCTTTGTACTTGGGTTAAGAACAAAATACATTGTTTTAATGCATTTTTAAAGGGAACGGATATAATCGAGGTGATAATCGAGGTTTACTGATTGAAGAGGATGACATGCTTTCCAATCTGTTGTTGTTACCGCAATACTCAGAAATTTGAATTTGGGACTTGTAAAATAGGGATTACATCAAGAGACAGAGTAAATATGAACATTTTGATTTCCTATTATAAATAATATTAAAAAAGGCATGTTCTGACCACGTTCACATGAACTTTTTAGATGCCAGAGCGTCATCCAGTGGAACAGAAATCAATGTCAATCTTCCATCTAAAAAGTTCATGTGAACGTAGTCAGGATATTCCTTTTAGGATTTTAATACCAAGATCTGACCTTTTATATATAAATATATCTTATATTCCGAGTGGAGAAGGAGAGAATAAAGAAAAGTAATGTTGGTTATTAAGTGAATGTTTAGTTTGTCGAATGCAAATTTTACTTACTAAAAAAAAGGAAGAATGATTTTGAATTATTAGCAAATATGCTTATATATACTTTATTTAAACAAATTTAACTATATAATATTTTTGGCAAATGAGTTTATTAGAAAAAACACATTTAACCCATCCAAAAGAAAAAACAAATCTAAATATACAACAGCACAAAAAAATAATTAAAAAAAAAAAGCGTTTTTTTTTTTGGTCAAATTAAAAAAAATATTTATATATCATAAAAAAATTAAATTGAATATAACATATATATATCCTTACTCATTTTTATTTCTATAATATTTATCAGTCTCTTCATTTATTTAATCAAATGGTTATTTAATTATATACTCTTTTAATTATTATTAAATATAACAATTATAAATATATTTTATATACAGTGAAATTTTAATCAGATAGTTTCTTACTTTGATCTGGTATAGCATGAGTGGATCACACGTGATTTAGTTTAAATCAAAGCCTTGATAAAGAGAGGCGTGTTGCCCCTAGAAATATTGATTGATTATTAAATTTAGATCCAATATATGCTTTATATTTATTTATATAGGTTTAACTTTTTGTTTGCTCGTTTCTAGATTTTGAGATGAATCCAGGTATAATAAAGGCTTCGTGTAGGAATCAATTTCTCGGTATCAACTTCCAGGTTGTTCAGAGGACGAAGGTCTCAATTTCAACCCGGTAATTAGAAGGAAGGGAGTAAACAACAAATTACCACCTCCAATATTCCGAATGGTTTCACCGCAAACACCCACGCCGCCGGTAATTCATTCCCCAGCTGAGAGATTGTTCCTGAATCCCCACATCGAATAAATGTTGGGTTGTGACACTCTTCTATGTCGGGTTGTTCGATCACAGAAATTGTCAAATGTGTTCGTTCTTTTTTTACATTCATTTTACAACATTGTTAATCTTGTTTCTCACAAATATATTAATTAATTAATAAATAATAGTTTTAATCATTGCTTGAAAACTAGCATTTTAAAATAAAAAGAAACTCATTGTGAGAAATATATTTTTGTAGATAAGTTGATTATACCAAAATCACACGTGCAGTTCAAAGCCACGCACTAAATATGCAAAAAACGATTTAAATTTCCATACTATATTAAATAATTAAATATATACACAGTATAGTAATAAGGTTAAAAATAATCGTTATTTCTCCTTAAAAATAGTTTTCGATTTTTCGTTTAAAAGAAACACATGCGGGATAATTTTCAAATGTCGTTTTACAGTATAGTAGTAAGTACAATTTATGCAAACACACACGCGCACAAAGAGTACATTACTATCACTTTCCTATTTGAAAGGCCAAATCAGTACATACCAGTGGATAGAAAGTTTCCGGAGATCCGTGGCTCATAGTAGAAGATAGGCGGTCGGGGCCGAATATCAGAGGATTTCAATAAACATGTTTGATCCACAAGATAAGTTGTGGTCATCAGATTTGAACAAGTGGTCCGTATATTAAATATTGTTTAAAAATTTGGCAGACAGACATGGAAGCAAGTTAAAATAAAAGCTTTTAGTCAAATTAGACAAACACCCACTATATTATAATCAAGGAAATATCTTTGTAGTTCTAAGAAAAGGCCATTCAGAAATATTTTCGAATTCAAAGTAAGCAATCTAATAGGCACATGAGATATTTTGGGTATTTCTTGAGAGAATGGGTGTATATATAATCCATAAGTATATTTCATACTTTAATAACGGACTACTCGATGAGGGAAGAGTATATTTTAAAAGATACTCTTCCCTCATCGAGTAGTCCGTTATTAAAGTTTAGTGAAGGGATTATTGATTCAATATTTCATACTGTTCACTTCATTCAGAGATCGCCTATTGACAATTCTTTATGGATACACTTTGAGATGAATGAAAGGAGATGGTTTGATATCTAATGGACTGATCTGAATTAGAGAATATGACAAATAGACGAATAGAATTTCCAAGAACAAAATGACGTTTTATGACTATCGAACCCCATATACAACAACAACAAAAAGGCTTTTATTAGGGCCCATTGCCCTATATGGATTCGCCATACAACAACAAACTAATACAGTAATTTTTTCTCCCTTTCCCCATGTGCACGTGAGCCTTTGTTTGAAAAGGGATTTATTTACACATCTGTTCTAAAACTTTCCTCACTACCTCTTTTGTGTATGGATCTATTTACAATTGATCTGTAGAAATTATAGAGTTCTATTGCTATATTTTTCTTTTCTGAAATAGTTCTCAGCGTCTTCAGTGGGTTGCTAAATCTCCAGAAGGTATTTTTAAGAGTTTTTCTCTTTCTTCAGCTAAATGGAACCCCATATAGTAGATGTTACTAGATCATAATGACTTTTGTTTAATTTTTTGTAACAATTTACTAAGAGTATCAATAAAATATTTTGAATTGTCAATTGTCATGATGACTTCTTGGATAAACGAGGTCGTATTTCCCCTAATAAACCCCTCTCTCCCTAAGGTTAAGCTTCCTATCCGCTACCACAAAGCCGTCCATCTAAACCTCGGTCTCTAGACCATGCAAAGCTGAAGAAGGGCATGCAAATGGCTGTTTGCCTTGATCCAGTTGAGTGACTCCAGGGCCGCTGGTGTGAGTGAACCACACTTTCTCTATATATGCAATTAATTAAATAGGACACAGCGTGTTTATATGAAGAAGACAAATAATATTATTGGAGCGCATATAATATATATGTGAAAAAATAGTACAAATGTGATATTGTACTGGGATAAGGTGCATAATTATGAAAAAAGGGCATCTCCTTATCGTGCAACTGAAAGTTGCTGATGGCTTGCGCCATCTATCGGAATAAATTTTCTTGATTAATCAAGAATGGGTATTTGGCCAATTCTGGAATAATTAAAAATCAACGAGAATAGTTGATATTTATTCCGATAGATGGCGCAAGCCATCAGCAACTTTCAGTTGCACTATAAGGAGATGCGCTTTTTTCATAATATATATATGTGTGTATGTGTATTGTTGCAGATTAGGCGATAACAATGTCACAAAGAAATGATAAAAACCTTATCGGATAAAACTATCCCTACCTACTAAAGAAATCTACTGGCCATACCTTTAGGCCATACACACAAATAGTACTTAAATCAATCTTCAAAACTTTTTTTTTTCATCACGCGCGCGGTTTCTATTGAGGAGAAACCGCCTGGAGTGTATATAATTGTACACATTTCCTGTTTATTACTTATGCTTTCTTTATTTTGTTTATGTTTTTTTAACACGTCGGGCTGGTATTGGGACATTGATTAGTTTTTGTTGTATCTTATCACTATGGCGGATGTGAATAAAATTGTATTAAATCTGTAGTCCATACTGACAATGTATGTCGCCAGCATAACACTGCGGTCTCAGGTCGCTAGTGAAAACATACCTTCTCTCTAAGAGGCAAGGTATGTGTGGCTGGCCAGCCACAAACTGGAATAAATGTGGCGTCTCCTGTAATGCGACATGCCTAATCTAGTCGGCTAATGCCTCATTTATCCTTTGGACCTAATAATAATTAATGGCGTTAGGGAAAGATGAAGTCACAGCCGGCGAGGGCAAATATTTGGCCGCCATGCAAATTGGTTGGATGTTTATGGCCGGCGGTTTAAATGTCATACTGGGTGAGTGGTGTATTTATAGGTTTACATATTGGATTGTATATGTAATAGCGAATTTTTATTTACATATCTTCAAATAAATCTGCTTTGATTTACATACTTAAGAATTGTTTGTTCCTATATAGAATGCTTGCCGTTTGATGCAAGTATCAACGAATAGGACATGCAGGATCTTGTCGTTACCATTATTGTGTATAAATCAATCAAGTTCAGAATTCAACCCAAATGAATACTTATATTCGCTATATAATCTTATATTCATCCTTCTACACTGAATTTAATTATTAAAATACATTATTTGGTTTATAACTATTCAAGAAAGTGATATTCTCAGTAAAATGTTCTTCCTTACAAAATAGTAGCGATATATAAATTATAAAATCTTTAATAGCTCTCGGGCATTACATTTAAAGTGTTTGAAGTTTGTAAGTTTTTCAAAATACTTTTTATGTTTTGTCAAAATATTGACATTTTTAGCTTGTTATAAACGGAAATTCTTGACATCTAGGCAAGTATTTTTTCTATAATTTCGTTTTTATCGAATTTATAAAATAAAAACTCCACGAATCGCTCTTAGTTGTTCACTAATTATCTCTGAACACACAGATTCTCCAAAATCACTCACTCACTCACTAGAACCATTCCAATGTCTAAACCTTCGAAAACCTATATACATGCTGGACAGCAATAATCCAACAAAGGGTATTTTAGAGAGAGTAATGTGGAGAATAAGGAGAGAGAGAAATCTATAACGAGATGAAAAGTTAAGAAGACATTTGGGAAATTTTCTCAATACACAAACGCACACACACACAAAAGCCTTTATTAGGGACTTGCCCCATACAGATTCTCCCAATTGGGTAAGATAATAATCATCTTGTGTTATTTACATAGAAATTGAACTGGCTTTACTCTTCGTCTCAAAGTCATTCACTAGTTGACTGGTCCTTACATAATGATGATCTAAAAAATGTATAGTAAGCTATTACCTTAGATTTGTTTGTTGATATTTTTGAAAGCAATACGTAGGGTGAAGTGTTGGTACATTTAATTTGTTGATATAGGGCCTTCCTCTCTGCAAAATTATCTCAATAGTTCATCTCTATAACGAATTAAGGCAAAAGGTTCTATCACTGGATATCCAGAGTATTGTATGTCGCGTCTCAGGTATCAAGGGATCATATTATAAAATGTTTTGTCTTTCTTTTTGAATCCTTCGATCAACAAAGACTTCAAGACATATTTAAATGCTCTTCTATTATAAATGACCAATATAGAAGCTTGTAGAAGAGATGAAAGGAAATATATAGGAGAAAGAGAGTGGATAAAGAAGGTTTTCCCGACATATTTAGAAAGGATCCAGAGGAGTAATTCTATTTAGCCTCAAATATCTTAAAACCAGCTCTCCCGTGTCAGCAGATTGGGTGCGGTGTAGTAATGGATGTCCCGGGGCAATGACAAAGGTGATATAATTTCTGTTGACATTTCCCGACCCGACGGCTTTGATAGGATTTGGTCTGATCTTGTTATAAATTGTTAAGATGGCAAAATTTCCCCCTACGGCTGGAAACTCGCTGTTTATTTGGGCAAGACCTTTATTATAACCTCTTTCTCCCTTTTAAATGGAATGGGGAAATTTACCAGTATAGAAAACTTGTCAATATTTTGTACGATTTCTAAGAGTGAAATTTAAATGGGCTTTGTGCGTTTGTTTTGTGAACATAATGTGAACTAATATATGTATTATTTATATAACAAAGCCTATTTGTATAAATATTTATTTATTATGTATACATATGGGGGGATGAGGATTGTCAATATATAAAATAAGTAATTGATGGTACCCACTTGAAAATAAAATGAATATTAATAATTCAATTTCTAAGGTATTGGATATTGTGTTTGAAAAAACTCTTTCTTGGACCATTCTATCAATAAAGGTGAAAATTAACGTGTAAGTTGTAAAGTTGTTGTTGTTGTCGTGTCAAATGAAGTCTGATGTCTCCATGCATCAGAAATCGCAATGTTCTTCTCTTGGGTGTGTAAAGCTGCTGTTCTGGGTCCATGTCAATTTCCTGCGGCCATTGATGGACATTAGAATATATGGGTATGTGTTAGTTCCATACCAGGACAGTTGTTGCATGTCCTGTAGGTTCTCTTGTGCCATCTGGATGTATTGTCATTCCTTTGTAATGTTTCACTCTGAGTGTAAAGTTATTATATTATATATATTATGCTGTATATATATGTATATATAACACAAAACTATAATTAGACATACTTCTATATATGAATTCACTTCGATGTCCAAAAAATCAATTAAAACGAAAATAATTAAAATATAAAGTATATATACCAAAATAAGCATCTCTCTCCCTTTAAATACACATTAGAACACAATGCATTACTTTTATCACCTGTCTATAGTGCCCCCTCTAAATAGCGCCTTCCTCTCTATAACGCCCGTTTTAAATACGTAGTACGATGCGATTTACATAAAAAGTGACCTGTCTATAGCACCCCCTCTCTAAAGCACCCTATTTTGGCGAGTCCCAAGAGGGGGGGGGGGGGGGGGCGCTATAGACAGGTTTTCCCTATCTTTTGCTAGTAAAAAACTTTACTAGTGTTGATATAAGGAATGAGCCATAACATTATGTTATATAAAGTATATATAAAACAAGTCGTATATATTGGGTATTATAATTTTTTATTCATATCTTTTTTCTTTCAATTAAATTCTTATTTTGGTTCAGAAGCATGTTGTATATGTTATAGGAGAGAGAGAGAGAGTATTATAATAGTCTATTAGAGTGTAACACAATGATTTGTAAAAATAAGGATTGAACTGAAAGAGACAAAGAAGTGAATTATATAAATCCTTAATTACAATTATATACATATAATCTGGATTATTATTATTATAAGTAAATACAGTTAAACCTTTCTATAGCGCCCGATTTTAAATAAATAGTACGATACGATTTACATAAAAAGTGACCTGTCTATAGCACCGCCTCTCTATAGCACCCTATTTTGGTAAGTCCTAAAAGGGGTCGCTATAGACAGGTTTAACTGTATTTATTTTACTTATATTTTTCCCCGTTTTTTGCTAATTGGTTTCGAAGTATGATTCTTCCGCTGAAGTGCACTCGCCAACAGCCAGAAACAGAAAGACATCACATTGTCTATGTGCCTATGCAAATTATACCAGCATATATCAAAATGAAGAAGTGAGTATACTCTCATAAAAAGTCCGTATTTGTATAAAGATATTTAACACAAAGCAATAACGCGCCATCTATATATATAAAATGAAAGATTTAAAAGCACGAATATTTATTTTATACATAATACAAACTTCTACTGTCCTTACTGCGATGAAAAAATATATTGGGAGGGCTTGGCTCATCAGTGATGAACCCTCCCAGCGGTTTCGCCAATTTAATCCACCAGACCGCTTCTCAGAGCTCTAATACTGTATTGGACGATTCTGCTTATATACGCAGCACTGAAGGGTGGAATCTCAGAAATGGTTTTCATGAAAACTATGGACATAAGCTTATAGGACAGTAGAATTACATTCATTCTGGTGGATTAAATTGGTGAAACCGCTGGAAGGGTTCATCACTGATGAGCCAAGCCCTTCCAATATATTTTTTCATCGCAGTAAGGACAGTAGAAGTTTGTATTGTGTATAAAAGAAACATTCGTGCTTTTAAATCCTTTCATATAAAGATATATGTCCATATATCCCTCATTGTCCTCTTTACCAAAAAAAAAAAGGTTCCCATATATAAATATAGAAAAGGGAGATAAATCACTTCTATTCTTAGTTCACAATGGATTAAAACAACAACAAACATGTCAAAATGATTCATCAGTTATAAATCTCTGTTAATTATCATGTAAATTGTGGGAAAATGTTGGAGAATTCAATAAAGACACGTGTCAGGGAATCTGTTGAGTAACAAGGTCAACACCTGACAGCAACCTTCAGACCGATGGTCAGTGGTCATTTCTAAATATAGAGACTTGGTGAGTCAGAGATAATCAGTGATCGAAGGCCTTAGTTAAGATACAGTTTCCCATGGATAAATCAGTGTACTATGGATATCATATATAACATCGTTCCTTAATTCTGACCTTTAAATATATAATATCATATATTAAATATTTATGTGTGACACAACTCTTTCTCTACACACATACCGGCAATATATGTTTATTGAGATTGTGTGTAATTTTATTTATTTATTTCTGTTTTTAATAATTAAAATATTTACCTTAACGCGTGCAATATTCAACATTTTTTTTTTTGTAAATTTCAAAAATTCCGCGTGAATTTATAAAGAAAGCATATGTGTATATATATATGTAAAACGGTAAAGTTACATATATAGTTAAACCTATATATAAAACTTTACTTCAATTATAAACTGAATTTTTTATATTTGAACGGATTAAAATTAGCACGGTATAATAGATTTTCCTTATTTGAGAATAATTTGATTAGATATTGCTTTATCTCTCTATGAAGTATAAAAATTCCATTTATAATATATTCATTAAATTCAAAGTCATTACAATGCCTAATAAAGACGTTAGTGTACAATTTTTGACAGTACACTCGGTTTTCTTCTCTGTAGATACCTGCTTTATGAAAATCAAAAATGTTACAGCTCTTGTCTTAAGACAAAATAAACTTTGCATATGTTGGTGAATTCGTGTTCACTTCTTCAAATTTAAAAATGTTTTCCAATTAAACATATAATGGCTATCTTCTGTTATTTAATACGTCCACATAGTACACACTAGAGTAAAATACAGCCCATAATATGGCATTAAGATCTTTTAAAGTTATTATTAATATTGATCCATTAAATTTTTTATAAAATTACGGTTTTTTTTTTCGAAAATAAGATATTCAACGTTTATTTAAAACATTGCCATAGAATAAAACAATATTGATCGTGCAGCATAGAGCTTCCAGAAATGCTTGTTGAATTCTAAATCTGCGTACATTTCTCAAATGGGCCTTCGAATGCCAAATCGAATCATCAGCACATGCAGAGAGTTTATAACTGGCTCCAAACTCTCGACAAGGAATGGTTGTGCCAAGAATATAAAATATAGCAATATTTGCCAGCACATCTTGTAAATAATTCATATATTGTGGCACACAACACTCGCCCCCATTTCTATAAATTACATTCAAGATCCTTTATATTATTTCATGCCTATGATATATTGTTTGAAGAAGAATTCAATCTATGAAAGGATGGTTATATATGTTCTAGCATGATTCTACGTGGAAAGGAAATACTGAATAATACCATTTTGCATATATATATCTCGCTAAGATATGTCTAAAATATTCAGAAGTAGAAATTGATAATATTTCATATTTTTGTTATTCTTTGCTTCTAGGTGTTTCTCGTATATTGTATAGGTAGCTATACCATGTTTTCCGGAGTTGGTAGGAAATAATATTTGAGAAGATGGAACCTAGTTGAGAAACGGTGCTGAGAATATAATCCTGTAAGATGACCCAAAAGGGTCAAGCATGCCTGCAAAGTGAATGGAGGAAGAACAAAAGGATGAAATCTAATATGATCATTGAATGAGCATCATCTTTCTTGATGTTCCAGTATATACATCAGATGTTCTCTGAAATTTTCAACGGAACATAAAAACCATAATTTTAAATGTCCTGAAAGAGATTTGGTCACGCAAGAGTCCTAGTGTGACATGGGCATCGTCCTGTAAAAGATTATGACCAGACCAACAATGGTCGCTACGAAGACTTGAAAAGTCTTGGGTGCAACGTACTTGGATCCAGGAAGTACAAGGTGAAATATAAAGCTCATAATCCTTTAGAGGGATGTCTGGAAGCCATCAGATGGATGGTTGGATTGATGGTTCAAGAGTTGAGTGAACAAAGGGGGGCCGAAGGACTCACAAATCAGGGGTGGATGCTTAGGAAATACCAGCGGCGGACAAAGCAAATGACCACCCACATCTCAAATTGCTAAATACGGCATTCAATGTCAGCCTCTAGAGAAATGAGACCCTTGGGAACAATGTCCGATGTAAAGATGTAAAATATTACCTGGAATTGTCATGATACTTTTAAAAGATTGCATTTTTTTGGTTCAAAGGATACTTCACGCCTTTGTAGATTGGTAATTCCTTTATGTTGCGTGCATTCATCGTTACAAAAGCTCTAAAGCTTGTACGAGAGATCTTCTGACATTATGACAAATTAAACCTCTTACTCGCGAGCGATCTTCTTTTATATTAATGGATTCATAAAACCCTCCTATTTCTTATTATCATAAAATATGCCCGCAAAAAGAATCTCGTTCTTGCCAGTAATTTTATAAACAGGCAATAGTATTAAGCTAGCTAAATTTGTTTTTCAAAATGACATTTAACTCTTTATTTCTTTGAAAGTATGTGTACTAATTATTAATTCTAAGACAATAAAACTATATATAAAAAGGTTAAAATGAGTTTCTTTAATAAATAGAAGATAGGATTCAGACATGTGTTGTCCTTCCACAGACCCAGCTACAATACGTACTTTAATGTATACAGATTGGCTTTTTGTCTAAATTTGCCAAAACTGGTGTGTGGCTTATTTCTAATTACCACTGGTAAAGTTTTTTACTATGGTAATAAACATAATGCACCGTTCTGAGGTATTATTAAAGAGATAATTCCTCTCTCTTTAGGTATATATATAATTATTATTTTATTATTATATAACGAGAACACATAAAAAACTGAACTCTTAGAGAAATGTTTAAGCTAAGGCTAAGAAGGATGGCATTATATAAGGAAATTCCTTCGAAAGCTCAGCTTGTTTTGTGTTCGTTTTTAATAAAAGAATTGGTTCTCCCATAATTTTATGTCTTTGATTATATTAAGCGTCATATAAATATTTTATTATTCCCTGCATGTGCAAGAGAAAGAAGTAAAATGTTGCGTATTATACATTTTCTTTTGAGGAAGAGCGCGTATAGAAATCCAAAATATATTTTAATTCTTCTAATACGTTACACATTTCAAATATATAGTTGAAGACACTATTTCTTTAAACGAAAATATATAATTACATATATGTGATGTCTATAAAATTAATTTATTCGAATATTGAATCAATTTGAAAATTAACTAATAGGTTCTATTGTGTTATTTGAACGTTAGAGAAATGTAATAATAAATAGGAAAAAATTTTTGGCTAAAAGTTTTTCTTGTTTTTGCCGCCTTAAATATTATTAAACTTTGTAGTATAAAATAAATATTTTCGGGTTTGAAGAATTTTTAAAAATTATATCGTTCTTTAATTAAAATGAAAGAAGCAAATATATATAAAGAGAGAAGATATATATAAATTTAATTAACATGTTTTCAATAAAGTAATAATTTAGTTTAATAAAAAAAATAGTTTAAGGGAATTAATTTAATATAATGTCAGGATATCTTATTAAAAACGGGTAAAAAGGTTTGTGTCGATTTAGATTGATTATGAATAATTTTTAAATCTTCTGGTGTTTTAATCTCATCACATTTTCAATCAAAATTCTCTATTTTTAAATAGATTAATTTAGTATTTTATTAAACGGTAAATGATTTTTGATCGCTCAGGAAATTGAGGCGTATAAAAGAATTATCTATTTAAAATGAATGTCTAAAGATGAAAAAAATCATGTTTAAATTGTATCGAAACTTTGTATTCTTAACGAGAAAAAAATCAATGCAGAAATTGATTATAAAATTTAATTTTAAAAATATGAAAAATTCATGGTTGTGAATAATGCATTTAATTAATTTAAAGTTAAATTATCGAGAGAAGGATATATAACATAGTTTAATTAAATGTTTCTTATTTTCATCATTTAAAATGTGAATTGATCTTTATGAAAATATATCGATTTTTATTTATTTTTATATTTATAAAATCAGTTTGAATCTCGGCACACACATTCGTTGAATTCTTCAAACAAATTATTTCTAAATTTATCCTTTGATATCTAGTCTTTTTCTCTTTATTTAGAGTTATATTTTTAGGGTATCTTACACTAAAAAGGGATAAAAGGGCTAAAATATTGGACTTTTTTTTTAAAGAGTAGCTTTATCGTCTGGAAAGTTTATTTTGTGGCTTCTAAAAAGTGCAATTTAAATAAATGAAATTTGGTTACGCCTAATTTCAAATAACAATAAATATAATTTTAATTGACAATTGATTGGGAAATGCATTTGAATGGAAGATTTTTTGCTATTAATTTCACAGCGTGTGGGAGAGAAGAGAGCTTATAGAGACCATCATTTATTTTTATTTTAAGGGCAATTTAGAAAAATATGGTTAGTCAATTAGAGGAGATTAGTTTTTTTTTAACACAAACTTATTAAAAATTTTAATAGAATTTTGCGCATAGATTTTTATAAAATTTTGTATTTTGAAATGAAGAAATTATTAAAATATGAATATATTTGCTTACACACACAAATATATATCAATTTTTTTCTCCCCATTGAATATAAGCAAAAGTATTTTTTAAACTTAATTCTATTGACGTTATTGGCGCTGAGTTTATTGTTGACATACATTAAAATGTTATAATACCTTTATAAAGATAGGCGTTCAGCCAACTGAAATATTGGTAAAATAAATTATATTTTGATCCAATATATGCCTTTTTAATTAAACACACAAATATATAAACTATAGCCTATAATTTTTTTGATAGCTATTCAGGGATGGGGAGGAGGAGGGAGGTGTGGGGAGGTGTAATCTATGAGATCATTAATCAATCAAATAAATCTTGAATTGAAAAATTAATTTGAAATATATATTTAAAATTTCGTTATATATTTTAAAATTAGTAAAATTATCATGTTGTTATCATTATTATGTATAATATATTTCTGCAATTTTAAAATGTGACTTTTTGTTTGTGGAAATAACGACTTCCCTTTTTCAGCTTGAAAAAAAAAAATACAAATATTTTATTTCCCTATTCTCTGCTTATCGTGGGTCTTATAAATAATGTTGGTTTTTAAAATATCTAATGTTGGACACATATTAAAATATATTTAAAATTTTAGCTATAATTTTACTAATGTATTGTTTTTAAAACTTTTCAATATGTTTATACTCTCTAATAAATATTTAAAAGAAAAAAGATTTTCTTTAAATGGATTAACGATACGGCGTGTCCTTTTGAACGAATGAATTTCGCTTAAATTGCGCGTTTGAAACTAAATAAAAATAGAAAATAACCTTTTATTCTAATTCCGTTTCGGGTGATTGCATAGGCATCGTGAAAATTCAAGGGGCGGAGTACTCAACTTACTTATTGACTGACCCAAGTGTATTTTTGGTTTGTTTCTCCATTTAGCAAAGTATGGTTCTAATGTGAAAGAAGTCATTTGTAGTATCTTGCTACTCTCAACTATGTATTAATAATAGCATAGAGTACACAGTTGTCTATATACAAAATTAATATAAATTATGTACATCTATTTTAGGGGTGTGATGAGATTAAAGGTAAAATAAAGTAATAGAGGAGATGGTGATGTGGAAAATTGAATGGCAGTTAAATTTTCAAATGAAATTTTCTGAGAAGAGAATTGAATAAGTAATAGAAATAATATTAATGAAATAAGAAAGAAGAGAGGCAATTGACTAAGGCACATTATAAAGAGTTGTGTTGTTGTTGTTTCTTATCCCCTTGTATAAATATTACACGAATTCCATGAATTCATGCTCTTCGAGCTGTTTTATGATAAGCAGCGGCCTCTCCCAAAGGTCCTGTTAATAAAGAGTTGTTTGCTACGTGAAGTAACAGAAAGTATGGAGCATTGAGACGGAGGAGAATACCAAGGATTGACACGAATGGCTGGTCATGCTACCAAATACTGGTCAATAGACATAAAGAATGGCGAGGGTGTTGTACATAGGAACGCCATGGCATATAGGGATGGGCCTTTCAGACGCTGTCTGCTCTGGAAAATAAATGGCATGGATTGGAGAGGGCCGACACGGAAAGAAAAAATGATAAAGCTTTTTCATGCGCTTTTTTCATATATATGAGATGAACGTATTTTACTTCAATGCTTACACAGCACGACAAATGAGCGCGACACAGACAATCTATTCCAATTTTTACTGAAAAGGCCTGCTAAAAGGAGTAATTGAATGAGACTTGTTCTTTCAAAGAGCAGTAAAATGTTTACTGGATGTCATAGGATGACGTTGGAGAACTAAGGTTGTAGTTGTTGGCTCTGGTCTAGGGCAGGGCGAGAAGAAAGTCTTAATTCCGGATGTCCAGGTTTTGTTGCGGCCTCTAGCTGCCTACAATTCCTCCTTCCAACACGTGTAGAACCAAAAGATAGGAATATTTTCCAGTTTCCAACCAAATGGTCAGCAATACATTGTACTAAGATTGGAACGGTAAAGAAGATCAGCAGGGCCTTTATACACGGATGACATGCAAAACCATGTAGTGTTCCTACCAGATGTTCGATGTCGGGACACCTCTCTAATATGATCCAATCACCAATTCCAGGGGTCGGCAAACTGCGGCTCGCCAGCCACATGCGGCTCTTTGAATGTGAAGATGCGGCTCTTTATATAGTTCCATACGCAATTATTATTTATGCGAGTACTATTTATTGTTGAAAATAAAATATTTGTGGCTCTTTACAAACTATGAAATTTTGTAAATTGTTATTTTTGACTCTACCGACTCAAATTTTTCCGACCCCTGACCTATCCAGTTGTACGCTCTTCCTTGTTAGAGAAGGGTGTAGTTAATTTCAACAAGATACATACCATGGTACATACATATATATCAGCAAGGTGCATGTCCCAGGCCAGGAAACCATCGCACACATGAGGCCTAGGTAAATATTGACACGTGAATGAAGAGATTCCCGAATTAAAACAATAATTTATTCTATTCAAAAATAAAACATCAAACATTACATTGACAGAACAAAATACAAAAGCCTATTCTCAATAAGAGAAACCAAACAAAGATTAACAACTAAAAATACTTAATCCTCAAATACAGGTTGAGCGAAAACTAACTAAACAAATAACCACATGAAAACAACCACAAGTCAAAACAATCAACAAATGAATTAAACAATACAAACAGGTTTTAAACAAAACTTTCTGACAATCATTGTTCCGTTGCTATGATATTACTAGTATTTATCATATTTTATACGAAGCTGATGATGTATATATAGGTTTACCATTTCACCTCTTTATCTAAAGATGGATTCATAGACAATTCCTTGTTAGAAATGGATTCAAGAAGAAAAATAGTCCCCAGGGTTCTATAAGGCTCAGTGCTTCACAAACACTATTATCAACATAGTCTTTACTAAGATATATAGTCTTATTAGAGTTAAAATAAATATAAAATAGGTACATTTGGCAATCCGTATAAACATATAATCTTATAAACTTTGTATATTCTAATTTCTTTATGTTGGAATATTACACAGAGTTGTTGTTGTTGTTGTCGTGTCCAAAGAAGAGTATCAGATGTCTCCATGTATCTCCATCACAGCAGCAACAATATCCACTATCTTGGGTGTATAAAGCTGCTGCTCTGGGTCTAAGTCAATTTTCTGCAAGGCTGCGACCATTGCTGGGCATGAGAATATGTGAGTAGGTGTTATTTCCACACCAGGACAGTTGTTGCATGCTCTATAGGTTCTTGTGCCATCTGGATGTATTGTCATTCCTTTATAGTGTTTTGTTCTAAGTCTTGTTATAGTTTTTGTCAGTTTTCTCTCAGAGTTTATTCCACATATTTGATATTTTCTTATTTTTTGTTTGATTATCTTGTATTTTGCCAAAGCATCAGCGTCAAATACTGACATTTGTTCTTTCATTACACAGAGTAACAATGGCTATAGATGAGCTCGTGTTTAAAAAGGAACTTGTATGTATATAATAATTCATTGTTTTTGTTGTTTTCATGTAAAATATATACCAAGATTTGTTTTGTATAATTTCTATTAATAATAAATAATATGTAAAGTTAAAAAAGCTTACGGATTCATCCTTCTTAATTGCATTAATAACATAACACTTTATCCCTCTTTTCCCCCGCACATCTGCTGTATCTCTCAGGAGAATCTGTTTACAAAATTAAAGGTCTTTATGAAGCTATAGTATGAGATATAGTTTAATACTTGGATTTATGTGTTGAATATTTTAGCGACATATATAAATTATAAGACTAAAGGTCTTAGTAGGCTAGAGTCGTAAAGGTCTTAGTAAAGGATTGACTCTGGAATACAGAAATAAGTAGAAGAATATATCCACACATATTGATAATGAAGACTTATAAATGGAACTTAAGTTCGACGAATCGTCTTTGTCGTTAGTTCTAAGAAGACGTAATGTATATAGAATCCTTATAAATAAATAGAAATATTCCTTTGTTTGTTCCGATTAGGCTTCATCACTGTCCATCCAACCTATGGGGATGACATTTTATGAAAATACAGACTAAGATATGGAAGGAATAGATAGCTATCATAGTTTCTATCCTATAATATGGAAATTAGTCCAATAAAGTTGCATATTTCAGTCCAAGAAAATGATAATAATCAAATATTTACGAATTCATATCATTATTATCTTGGTTACACCCACACACAAGCCTTTATTAAGACATTCCGTCTTATACAGACGATTCTCCTGTTAGAAATGAATCTAAAAAGAAATGAGAAGCAGGGGAAGAAACTAAATCCTCGCTCAGAAAAGAGAAAAAGAAGAAAAGGAAAGAATATCTATGTACAAAAGACTATATACATCGTTTTTCGTGCATAGAACACAGTGAAGAAGTAGACTATTGAGTAAATGGTTACATCTTGTTTAAAAAAAAATATTTCCACACAGTTCAGTTACTTTATTAGGTCTTTTTTCCTCCTTGCAGTCTTTAAAAAATTAAAGAACTTTAAAATAGCTGACCCATTATCCATCAAGTCTGAAAGAATATAATCTTTACTATTTGTAATTATTAACAATTACTAAACCAATATATTCGTTTTACAAATATTCACTCGGGTAGAACCCGGTTCATTTGGCTATTTGATAATACAATAGAATTTTGATAATTCAAACGTATTTAATTTGAATATTATTTATCTTGGTCTCTAGAAAATTTCCTATAAATAGAATATCCGTTTTGAATTCAAATTTTGGGATAATTCGATTTTTTTGTTCCTTGGACTTTGAATTATCCAAATTCGACTCTATTTGAAAACACAAAGTTTTTTTACTGAGAAAGAAAATAGTATGGAATATTTGTAAATTCCTAAATTACTGCCTTGGTAAATGTGGTATTAAGTTTTAATAAATATATATTTGAAGAATAATTCTATATACAGTTACGAGCGTCATTCCTCATCGGCCTCTGTCACCGTTTGCTTTTTTTTTTGGAATGGCGCCCTCCTATTGGTTGGCTACGATCACGCCACCTTTGTCCCCCCCCCCCATCATGCCTCCCCCACTCGCTCTTTCGTTTTTGTAACTATTGGTTTGGAGCGGGTCGCTCTTTAAATAAATGCATATATTAGTTAATAACCAAATGGAATCCTCTCTTTCTTTTTCCCAGTAAGAGACGCCTACGGAAGCCAACAGTACATAGACAGATAAAGCACATAGGCTATAGTTATTAACTAATATATGCATTTATTTAAGGCGCCAATTTATAATTGTAACAAATAGTATTTGAATCAAAACATTCAATCGGGTAAAACACGGGCGTTGCCCGGGTCATTCGGCTAGTATATCAATAAGAGGGAGAGAAGGTTCAAAAGAGAATATATTGTCACGTGGAAAATTAGGGAAGACCAACTTCGGGATGAGACAACAATTTATTTCAGGAAAGAACAAACTAATGTGGTAATAAGTTTTAATACATATATATTCAATGTTTAAATTATTTTTCTCCACTAGATGGCGCTCTGCCATCTAAAAAAGCACATGTGCTCGTGGTCAGGAAATGCCTTCTTTATTTTTACATATATATTTGTAGATGGGTAAATCAATAAGATAGAGAAGGTTCAAAAGAGAATATATTGAAATAAACAAAACGATCAATAAGTACTGTAGAAAGAAAAGATTAAACGGAAGACTCCGTCATCGCCCCATTAGATACTGATATCCCAAACATATCATTTTCTGGAAGAAAGCGATTTAAGTTATGTTAAATCGAGGCAATTTGTACAGAGGATGTCTCTCTCTCTCTCTCTAATGGCTCAACACAGAGAAGAAGATAAGGTTTGGGGAATTAATGGACCGCAAAGATGATGAATGGGAGAGGCAGATAATTGGGATATCGCCTTTAAAACTAAATAAAGCTCAGGAAAGAAACTGCCGTTCGATATGATGTGAGCTGACCAGAAAGAGGTACTGTACAATTATTTCACCAGATACTGACAATAAACGTTTAGTTTATTTTTGCTCCACTAAATGGCGCTCTGCCATCTAAAAAAACACATGTGCTCATGGTCAGGAAATGCCTTATTTATTTTTGACAATATATTGTATATCCCACTCTGTTAAATAATTATTCAAAAAGATTGAACATCGAAATTCTTACATTAGACAGATACTTGAGCATTAAATATAAATATATAAGGCTAATACCACTATGTAACAATGTTTTCTGTCCTTGGAATGTGGCTAAACGCGGTGTATACAGGCTTTCTAGTTTAAAATACAGTTTTGTTCAGTCCAGTGTTTTTTTTTTTTTTTACCTTATCCGATAACTTGCGAAGATGGGTATATTGAAAGGAGAGAGTAGGGGAACACCTATAACCTATGTACCTATTATTTTAAAATCATTATAGCTCTCTATATAGGACCTTTATAAATTCGAATTTCTTTCTCCTTCTTTTTGAGCTAACGCTTGAAAGCTTGCCGTTTTATTTAATAAATAAACTTTTTGCAATTAATTTCATTAGTATATACCGTTTAAATTCCATTGCAATTATTCCACAATCTAACTTAAGTTTAATTTTGTGGCCAGAAAAATTGAATGTGAAACGTATGTAACTTTTCATTCGATGTATGCGACTATGTTATACATTTGCGTGCGGTGATGCATTTATACTTTGCGTGAAAAGAAGGTTGTACCAAAAATCTACAAACACCCAACGCTATATATGTCAGTGGAGAATTTAGCGAGACAAAAACAAAAAAACAAAAAAGTATTCTTATAAAAGTATTGTAATTATACACATCCAAAGCCTTTATTAAGTCACCAGTCTTATACTATATATCTCATTGCAATGATATCCATGTGATGATCAATCACTATCATGCTTATAATTGATCGTATCAACTTTTCCTTCATCACAAAGCAAACTATGGAAGGCATAACGGTCTTTTTCTAGACTTTAAACCTAAGAAATCAGGAAATAACACTCACATGCCAAATACAAGACATGTGTTTAATAATGCAATATAATATAAAATGAAATCACGATTATTTTAATCGTTTATGTTTAATTGAGCTGTCTGTGTTGACATATTTGATCGTTTTACTTTTTCTTTATAATATTCTTCGATTTTGGTACATATTTACACATTCGTCGTCTCCCGAGAGGCCGGCCCTCTTTAGACCAGCTAGTACCTATATAAAACTATTGAGATAATAACGATAGGCAACAAACATACATAATTAATAAATCCAATATATTCTATATGAAGATTATATAGTCCCCGTAGTTGGTTCATTTCTTTACTCTTGAAGAATTTCCTTCAGTTCTATCCCTCCCCACTTCCAGACAATAAACCAGCAGACCTTTAAATTTGCCTGATGTAAGTTTAATGAGGGAGAGTTGGAATAAATCAGGAGGGCAGCGGCTCAATAGATTTTGGCAGCCCTGCAAATTGCTTCCCCTGCCGTGTGGTGTTTGTTTTATTTGGAAATTTCTCGAAGATCCCGCCCTCCGTGTGCAATATAGATCGACCCTTGCCGTGTCTTAGCGGAGAAACTCTTACAGTTAGTGGGGTCCTTCGAACTCATTCTCCCTCCCTATGGAGGTAATATTCTCTCATCCGTAGTATACCTATTAAAATAAGAGCATTATAAACTATATACACTGTGTGTCAATGTTAAGGAACAAGAAAATTATTATTGTTTAAAAAAAAGTATAGAAAAATTATTAAAATAAATTTGCATATATATTTCATATTCAGCTATTGAATATAAACACAAATGAATGAAAATACGACGCTTAATTTACATATTTAAAAAACGATGGTCAAATTTCTCATATACACCAGGAAGAGCTGTGGAATCCTGCCCACAAAAGAACCGGACAAAGCAGTACGTGGTCCTTGTTAACTCCGGTTGACCGGCCGACTTGTGATGCCGAGAAACTTGGGTTGATTAGGCGCTGGCGTCTTTGTTGGCTCTCCCAGTGAATAGGGAAGCGTTCCGGGAAAAAGAACACTTCTTGTGTAAAGAGATTTTTGAGTTGAGAGAGAGAGACGGCGTAGAAACTCTACATCTTGTTGAGTGAATTATTAAGTCGATGAGATATAGAAGCATGACAGATGTTCTAAAATAGGATATCTTCTTGGTCAGCTATGCGCGATGTATGCCCATAGCATCCAAGAGGTATATCGCGATAGATATGTTTTAAAACACAATGATGTTAGTCATAAAACTTCCATTGGACAGCAGCGATTGTGCTAAAGAATTGGCTTCCATCCCCTCGACTGGCGCCTGGTAGAAATAAACCCAAGATTTCTATCAGCCCACAGTGTGGCGCCAACAATGGACTAACTGCTTACTACGGCTAGAAATGTACGCGAGACAATAGAGAAATCTAACTATTACACAAACCTATACACTTTTAGAATTATATCCTAACCATTTTAAAAAGAGTTACTGGGAAATATTCATAGCTCTATAATTAATACTCGTACACTATTTTCTCCGTAAACTGTGTCATTTTATAATTAACCTTGCGACACAAAAGATAGAACCGAAGGAGATTCTTCAAGAGCAAAGAAATGAACCAAACTACGGGGACTATAATCTTCATATAGAATATATTGGATTTTTTTATTAATTATGTATTATAAAATAAATAAAGCTTCCAGGGTTAAGTTTCTTGTTCAAATTTTTATTTTCAAGCTTTCGGACTTGTTAGTCCTTCAACAGGAGTATCACGATAATAAATTGATGATATTATATACTATATATATATATATATAATTTATATAAAAAAAATTGAACAAGAAACTTAACCCTGGAAGCTTTATTTACTTTATAATATTATAAATCAGGGAAAAACGTTAATTAATTATGTATGTTTGTTGTTGTGTGTGTTGCCTATCGTTTTTGTCTCAATAGTTTTAGGAGCTAGCTGGTCTAGAGAGGGCCGGCCTCTCTCGGGAGACGACCAATGTGTAAATATGTGTGTGCCCCCCTGCCTCCTATGAGTAATATCAACCACAGAATGAAATTCAGCGCGATGTATCAATTATCCAACATATGGATTCTATTTGAATCAGGCTCAATCTATGGCTCTATAGTTATGCCTCTTTGTGTGCAAATAAAACATTTCTATAGTTCCTCTACAGAGCTCGAGCACTTGGAGAATGACAATTTAAACAATTTTATTGATTCTTCTAATCAATTTTTACAAAGGTGGAAAATATACATTGTAGTGATGAAATAATTAGCAAGTCGTATGAAAATTGAGAACAATTTAATAAGCGAGAGAAATATATATGAAGTTTATACAGGTTGTTTATATAAGAGCAAAGAAAAAAGGCACTAGCGCGAGGGTTCGCGTGGAACAACCCGGGGCGCTGGCTCGAGCTTCCTGTTCCATGAAGTCGGCTTACGCTACAATATAATAAAATAGTAAATAAAAGGTAGATAAAGTGTAGGGGAATATATACATATAGTTGTGTATGTGTACAAATTTCTTCAGCAAAGAAGGCTTCCCCACCTTGAGAGAGTCTTCCTCCAGACAAGGTCTTCTTGAACACTCTTCTAGCACTTGGAGATAATATATTTGTGTTTATGCATAAATGGCATTTCCTGAACAAGACTTCCTACCTACAACGCAGAATAAAAAAAAATCAAATATTTGTGCCCATGTTCAATGTAATGTTTTGAAGAAAAAAAAGATTTCATTCTTCATAAGAGAGAGGAAAAACTGTTGAACAATGTTAGAAAAAAATATATTTAAACCGTTTCTTTCTCTTTCTATTGATCTAAATTTGCATCCCCCCATGTGAAGTGTATAATTAAAGAACGTGTAAGTTTTCCATGCAAATACGCTTCAAAGAAAATTTGCCAATAATCCATTGGAAGGGAAACAATGAGGGTCAATTATTGGCAGGGCAACAATTAAAGTTTGACTACAAGCCACGCTATTAATAATGGTAACAGAATAAAAAGAAACCCGACACCCATTTAGCATTGTTTAAAAAAATTGGAGTCGGAAGAAAATCCCGGCAAAAAAAAGAAGTTATAATTGTAGCTGCTTGATTGAAGTTTGTCTTACGCTGAAAGATAGTGGTTTGTTGTGTGTGACGCTTTTGATAACAAATATCAACTGTACAGTCCACTCCCTATTTACCGGGGTACAACCACGGTATATCGAATTCCTTTACTGTCCGGCTTTGAAGGATGAGAGAATAATTCTTCGCTAAAAGATTGCTTATGAAGACAGTTCGTCATATGTTTTATTGGAAAAGTAATGAAAAGAATGACCAATGCTTTGGCTTTTCACAAATTCTTGAGAACAGCACAGTCAAAAGGCGTAACAAAGAAGAGCGATCCAACTTGTAAAAAGAATGATGTTCTCCACTTTCTGTAGCTAAATGTTGCTTCTGTTTATCCATCTAGGAAAATACTGTAAGGGACGAGTGTTCTTAATAAAGGATTTTTGTTGTTGTTGTTGTTGTTTTTTGCTTATCCCTAGTACACGTGGTAAAGGCCATGATAATCATGGTGGGTAGAAGTAGGCAACTGCTTTTACTGTAAGTGCACCACATGTCTACAAATGTGAAAAGCAATTCAACCTTTCACTTACAAAATGTTGTTGTTGCTGTTATATATCGAATTACACGGTAAATTCATAAATTACTCAACGATGTGCGATACATTCTTTCAGTTCGACGACCCCGGTTTATCCGTAACTCGGTAAAACAGCAGTTGTTTGTCTAGCATTCAATAAAACTTTATTAAGGACTCCAAGGTACTAGGCAACTAAATCTGCAATGTCTCACTTAAACATTAAACATATTCTGAATGACAACTGGAACACTATTTATTGATCGTAATTGAAACTTCTAATGAACAAAACTAACACTGAATAATAGTTATCGAAAGAAATATTTCCTTTGAAGTAAGACAGACAACACTCTTTAAATGGCGGAGTTCACAGTGGACCCATAAACCTCCCATGAGAGACCACAGTTTGAAGGTAGGTTTGGGGTCGTCAGAACATGGCGGGATGTTTGATTGAGAGTTTAATATTGAAGCGACGCAGTTGTTTCCGTTATAAATAATTTATTATTGAAAGTTTTTCATTAGAGAGAGGGGACTTTAATTAGAGAGAGCAAAAATTTGTTTGGTTTTAGAGCTTCTTTGAAGAGAGTTTTTCCGTTTTAAAGAGTTTCATTTTTTAGTTTTCCGTCTTAAAGAGAGTTTCGTTATAGCTTTCAGTTTTAAAGGGTTGCGTTAGAATTTTCCGTTTAAAATATTTTTATTATATTTTTCAGTTTTTTTTAACGAGTTTCGTTATAGTTTTCCGTCTTAAAGAGCATTATTGTAGCTCTCCGCTTCAAACAATCACTATAGAGTTTTCAGTTATGGAGTTTTCACTGCTATGTGCTGCACAATCTTCGGAATTTATCCTGTGAAAGTACAAAATATATTTAAATTAAAACACATTAGGAGATGCGTAAAAACAGAACCAAAAGAATAGAAAAAACTATAAATATAAGATGCCTCTAAAATGGTGAAAAAATCGGCATTTTTCAGAATATTACTAAAAAATATGGAAGAGTGTCGCCAGAGAACATCTAGTAAGATTACAGCATCGATCGCCAATATGTAAATATAGGAAGTGTATCATCATCATCCTGGACTCCAGCTAAAGATGGTTTATGAAGAGTTTAAGGTAATTCAGGTAGAGTCCGGCCATATATCAGGATTTGCGATCCTGTCTCAGGATTAGGGAGGTAATGGTTGGATGGACTTAACTGATGGACCAGGCTGGCAGTCCGCCTCGCTCTCCTCTAGAAGCACATTCTCCTAATTTTATAAACGACTTGTCAAATCGGTCTTCCCAACGACCACCAAAAATACCTAATAAAATATCCCCTGGCTATAGAATGGACAAACCCTCACTCTTACAAAGGCAACAAATTATTTCCAAATTCCTCACTACATCCTTCTCCAACCAAACCTTTGTTTTTAAATACTTCCAATGCTGTAAAATGGCGGCTGGTGTAAAATGAAGAATTAAATTACGAGAAGAAAGATGTGATGTTACTTTTATCAGGAGGCCACCGTATCCCTCAACCTCAAAGTCCTTCTTACACTGACTCCCGCGCCATGTAGGATCACTGGCGGTGGGTCTGCCTTGAGTTTTTAACTGTTGGGTCTTCGCTCTGTGTGCGCGCGATTGGGAGCGTCCTTGCCGAACGCGCCATGAAATACCAGGGTGTACACACGGCAATAGCACCTCCCGCCTCCGCGCGGTTCCCCGTGTCAACCTCGTGCCTCAGAGGTCCCTGATTCGTAGGCAGATTCAGGGAGTACTGGGAACTAAGGGTACGAGGGCCAAAGGGGGGGGAGTCCTATTGGAGCGTAGAACGGGTTTTTCCAAGTCCGAACGGGAGGACCCGGACAGTAACCTGGCTAAGAAACTCTCGAAGATACCTGTGGGTGCCTGGTCGACTCCACTGAGCTAGACCATAAAGGCGGGCGCGAGGGGCCATACAAATGGCCGATCCGTGCATGGAGAATGCATCATTTATTTGGCTGGGCGACTGGAGGAGGTAACCGGGATGCAAGGACCACAGGAGTCCTTCTTACACTGGTGTAGATTGAGGAGAACAACCTGACAGAACGACGATACCTGCTGCGACTATATCTTGCAGCGATTACATAATATACAACAGTGTATTCAAGATTCAACACCCGTCGTTAGCTGCCAAAGCTCGTGTCTCTCGCAATGAAACTTCTCGTGTCTTGGCACTTAGTTCTCCAAACAAAATGAAGAATTGACGACAGAACACCTGCGAACTAGAGATACCTTATATATGTACATCCTCTATAGTAATGTTGAAGTTTAAAATGTTTTATATTTCTCTTTTCCTTAGACGTGAGTTTATAAAGTCTTGTGATCCAATACAGTATTAGAGCTCTAAAGAAGCGGTAGATTAAATTGGCGAAACCGCTGGGATGATTCCCCACTGATGAGCCAAGCCCTCCCGATATTTTTTCATCGCAGTAAGGAAAGTAGAAGTTTGATACATGTGTGAAAGAAACATTCGCGTCTAAATGTTTTCATTTGCTGTATTTAGATGACGCGTTATTGCTTTGTATAAATGTTCCCATTTGCTAGAAGTGAATTATCCAGACTAATTTATACTATAAATATGCATCAAACATTATATTTAGTAATGCTATATTATTTTTAAAATACAAGTTGTACAAATGGTACTATTTTCTAACCTAACCGATGTGATCACACAAATTGACTAGATTATGAGTGAGATCTCTGTGTACGTGACCCAAGTGGGATGTTTATATGGAAGGAAGGGGATAGTTTTTAAAAAGAACATATGAGCAGGTGGTATCAAATTGGCGTAAAGTTGGATATATCATCTTCCAAATGGAATTCATCAAGGAAATAAATAATGTTGGGTCTCCCCACCAATCTTTAAAAGATGATTTCCTTCTGTTTGATGGATGTGTTGGGAGCTTAATTACCCCTCCAGACCAACCCCTGGTGCTGCAGTCTTGGCGTGAAGGAGAGAACCAAGTAGGGGGACCGCTTGGGTTAATTGAAGGAATACTTATTAACACAAGTGTTTATAGCAATTATTATCGCTGTTTACCTTTTTTTTACTTGATAAATTTCTGAAATATCGTTATTTTCTATTCTAAAGAAATGTTAACACAACGCTAGTGTTTTCTCCAACAAGAAGTAATTTAAATCAAACTATGGATAAATATTATGACGCATAGCGCGCCATCTGTTATGAATATTCGAAACTATTATAGACGCGTATAATTCTTTTGATAATTAAACAATTTCTACTGCCTTTACTGCAATTGAAAAATTAATGGGAGGGTTCACCACTGATGAGCCAGGCCCTCCCTTTAATTTTTCAATTGCAG
This sequence comes from Cordylochernes scorpioides, assembly GCA_030710605.1. Lineage (NCBI taxonomy): Eukaryota > Metazoa > Arthropoda > Arachnida > Pseudoscorpiones > Chernetidae > Cordylochernes > Cordylochernes scorpioides. The sequence goes on along the minus strand of CP092875.1, from coordinate 50,841,019 downwards.
TAAGGAAGGTAGAAATTGTTTTATTTTCAAAAGAATCTTACGTGTCTATAATAGTTTCAAATATTCACATGGTTAAATATGTTCTGGTAGCTAAAGCTGCCGTCAGTTGGGTTTAAATCAGCATATAATTAGTTTTTCTTCTAATTCCGCTATATTCATTTAGATTAAAATTTTACACAAATAAATTTACTGGCAATGCGTTTCTTTTTAAATATAATCAAATATTATCTCTACAGACCTTACTGCAATGATATGAGTTATTGAATGAGAGGGCTTGGCTCATCAGTAGTGAACCCTCTCAGCGGTTTCGCCAAATTAATCTCTAGACCGCTCTACTATTGTATTGGATTAGTTTTCTTATATACCCTGTATTTTCTGTGGAAGGCAGCTTAGGGGTGTTTAGTGAACTATGGACATAACCTTATAGGTCTGTAGGGGTACATACATATAATTTCAAGGTATTGCATCGAGCAAAGCTCTTCCGCAAAATATGTTTTCATAATCAATATATATTAGTAAATTAAGATGTAAATTAGATGGCAATTAAATTTAATTTACTAATTCTTTTAGATATCCAGCTTTGCTAGAAGTTTGTCGCGGTGCGTTAGACGTTGAATTGTGGTGTGGGCGAAACTATTCACTACAAAGTTAAAAAAGGCAAAATATATAAAATGATAAAAATACAAATACTTTCTCTAATGTCTATTATAAAAATCGTAGATTACCTCCTCTTTCAGTTCAATCTACATTTCAACAGCCTTATGACTCGATTTAGAAACAACGATTTTACTTGGATGATGGGGAATTTGCGGTTGGTAAATGTGAGCCTTTGGTGTTTTTTTAAACCCGAAGAATGAAAAAATAATTAAATTGACAACTAATTATATATATATATTGGAGCTATTAGTTAGAAATAAAGTAATATCCTCTCTTTAATCAATTATGCCAGCGCTGAATACCCGGGTGTATTATCAAAGTCCATTTTATGGCGTCTCCATCGGCGTGTTGTATGCCCTAATGACTTCCATTTTATTGCCGCCCTAACGGCCTGACGCCGCTATAAAACGGCTTGTTATTGGAGGAGAACCTATAAAGTCATTTCTACACCGCATACAGTAGAACCTCCTATGAGAGACCACTTCCCAAAAACATAGTTACCCCTAGAAAGGGGTCGCTCATTGGAGGTTGACTAGATAAGAACATTTTCAAATTGCACTTAGTAAGATCCACTCTCAGCTGTGCCTATAGACATATCACGTAATTAAGGATAAGCGCTAAAGCATTGGCCTGGTGAACCAATAGAACGATCTGCAAAAGAGCTTTGTAATTGTTCAAAACGTTTTATGTAAATGAATAAACTTTTATGCAAATCCTCCTTTTAATTTTACCACGCATATTTTAAATTATATATTATAATATATTTTTTAATTAAAAAAAATATAATTAAAGGTTTCAAAAGATATGAAAAAAAAATTCCGTGATCTTCTTCACCAATATGGAGCATAAGAGGTTGAAACAATGTTCTAGGATGGGGTATTGTAGCTGGCAGGCACTACATGCTGTCAATGTTAAACTGTTCAAATTTCTGGCGGTGCAACTGTTCAATATAAAATGAAAGGATTTAAAAGCATTAATGTTTTTTTATACATAATACAAACTTCTACTGCCCTTACTGCGATGAAAATATATATTGGGAGGGTTTGGCTCATCAGTGGTGAACCCTCCCAGCGGTTTCGCCAATTTAATCCACCGCTTCTCAGAGCTCTAATACTGTATTGGACGATTCTGCTTATATACGCAGCACTGAAGGATGGAATCTCAGAAATGTGGTTTTCAAGAAAACTATGGACATAAGCTTATAGGACAGTAGAATTACATTCAAATCTATTCGATGCAAAGCTACTTATCTCCATTTGTCTTTAGAGCATAAGATATCAATATTTGTGATCCCAGTTGAAATAAATGGTCAAAAAAATTCGCAGTTTCTGATAAATCATGAAAATTCGCTGTATTCTTCACGATAATTCAGAAAAATATACTAAATCAACAATACACTTAGGCTTTGCTTGGTAAATCGTTGAAATGCCATTATTTAGATAACGCTTCAATAAAAAGAAACATTCAAGGACAATATTTTGCATTCATATAATTAGAAAGAATTATTATTATTATTATTATTAATTAAAATAAAACATAAGCCTCCAGGGAAAAGTTTCTTTTAAAAATATTTTTTATTTAAAAAATCTCGAGCTTTCGGGCAAGTACGCCCTTCTACGGGAGAAAATGCTTTAAAAGAAACTTTTCCCTGGAGGCTTATGTTTTATTTTAATTATAATTCAAGGGATTATTTGATCGAAGAAAGAATTATATTTTTGCGCTATTGTTATCTTTTTATTAGATTTTATCCGAAATAAATACGCGAAAGTTACTATCAATATCAAATATCAAAAATCAAACCGCGTAAAAGTTTAATAAGCATATTTGGCCCCCAACCAAACAAGTAGTGAGTGTATTGTGTAATGGTGAGGTGCAACAATGGATGTCCCGGCATTGTGGAACCGCTTCTAGAACACGGCGAACAAAAACCGCCCGAAAACTTCCAACAAAAATAGGATCGTTTCCTCTATTGGAGAGTGGAGAAGCGGTGTGTAAAATGGGCCAATGAAAGCTCACGGGAGAAAATAGAATTAACAAAAAGAGTCGCAACTTCCGTTCATCCTCTTGACAATTAAATTTCGTATTTTTTGTGTACAGCCCATGCAAATCGCTCGAGAGGAAAGTGGTGTAATTCTGTGAGAGTAAATTGCAATTAACGCTCCCAATTTTACATGGAGACTCTAATGAAGTTTTAATTAACTCTAACGGAAAACCCTAAAAACACTCAATTAAAATTTCTACGAAGGAATGCTAGATATTTTACTTTCTACTGGATTATATTCAAATTTATGGTAAACTGATAGCAGCCTTCTATTGTTGGTCGAATTAGGCTGTATAATTGAAATATCCGCGCCTATACAGGGCGAGGCTGTTCATAGCAAGTGCCATAGCTATATGCCATGGTTAATTTTTTTTTATTTGACAAATTTATTGCTTGATATAACCACAGCATAAATTGAGAGATTGACAAATATCATTCTTGATGGTTGAAAGGTTAGTATAAAGAAAGGCGCTTACTGGAAAGTTCGCTTTTTACTATGACCAAATCAAAGAAGCTTATCAACGGTTTTGATTCCACCCGATTGTACCGATGTCCCCTTGTACAGAAAGACTCACTCCTATAGTACTCACGGTTTGACAGCTTTCTTCCATGTTGATTAAAGCTATGACAATCACACGTTTTTTTTTTTTTTTTGACAATTAAACAACTTTATTGACATCTCGTCAATCTTTACACTCAAAGGGAGTTATAAGGTAATAATAATGGTAGGAATGAAGAGAGATATATACAATCGACGTAGCCCTCTCCGAGGGCACGTCCGGATCAGGAGCTTAAAGCCGCCTTGAATCTAGACAGATCCCTGCCATTTGGGGAGTTCATGTTCGGAACATGTTTGATGATAATCACACGTTATATGGCAGGATACTGCATTATTCGACGATCAGGATCAAATCCCGCTTTGACAACCTTTTTATTTAAAACGATACTAAGATGACTCTCTGATGTAACGATCTCAAGGAAATATTGGACATATTATATGGTTGTAAACAATATATAGGTGTATGCGTGTATATGTGTGTATATATGTATATTTTTTAAATTTAATGATGTAACTGTAAATAAAATTCAAAGAATATCTCTATATGTAAATAACATTTTTGAATATTTCTAAGTCGCTTTCTGTGTATCTTTCCATGTTGAATATTTTCTTTGTTATATTTGTATGTACATTTAGCGCAAGTGTCCCTAGGGGGACATAGCGTTTTGAATTGAAATAAATAAATAAAGATGACTCCCTCGCTTTCACAGATCAACCTAGTGGTGATGCAAGTAACAAACAGGGAATCTGTGTAGGCAGAGTCTACGTATGTAGATGGTGTATTGGCAGTCGTCTGCCCTGACTATCTTGGCCTAGTACTCTAGTGTAATTGTAATAAACAAAAGTACTTATTCTGTGACACTGAAGCTGTGTTTCATTAATATACTAGAAAGATATAATATAGAGCTGTGCGCTACTATAGAATCCAGAAGATGCGTGATGTATAAGGCAATTATCACCACAGTGTTAATTAGGGTTTTAATTATGTCCTTAACAATAATTATCAATTAGCTTCCTAACTTTTACAAATTACCCGGATGGTGGTTATTATAGTTAAGTATACCTTAGGGCACAATGTGCAAAAATGGAATTAGTAACTGGGGAATTTTGGGAGTTTTAATGCACGCCTATAAAAGTGACTTTCTAATTTAAAACTAAATCTAGGGAAGTGAAGCGATGTCCATATCACGTTTTAAATTTTGATTGTAATGAATTATAGGTATTCTACATATAATTTTAATATTATATTATGGAATATGAGCAGTAAAATTTGTCATAAGCCGATGGAGTAGTTGAATATCTGGGTGTTACTTAGGCTCAAGAACTTCGAGGTTTTACTGTACAGGTTTCACTGTAGGGGAAGAGACCATTTGTGTGGTTGTTTTGTTTCAAGCTACAGAGAAGGATTAGTACACACCGGCGACATAACGACCTGGGATCGGATCCCGCATTGGACACTTTTTCTGACTCAATGATCACCGATTCTTACACAAGACCAACCCTACCAATGAGTGCGGGTAACTAAAGAAGCTCTGGCATCTTGTAACCGCAAAATTCGAACTGCTTCCAACATGCGTAGACACGAGGTGGACTTTCAGTAAAAATCAGTCGCTAACTACTCATGATAAACATAGCCTGTACCACACATGTACTTGTGATACATTTTAAAATAAATCCTACACAGAAGTCCATGGATTAAACTCTTAACCCAATCCGTGACATTGGGAGAATGCTTTAACACAAAACCTGCGCTGGCAGCTGGGATCCTCTAGCTCCACACACAAGGCAACAATTGGTCACCTCAGCAATTGACAACAATCAATTTGTTTATTTCTATATGGTGGTGATTCGCGATGTTTCAACAAACAGCACTCTGGTCTTTATCAAGATGGGGCTCGTCGAAATATCATAAAATATTATATATAATTTTATATTTAATATTATATATACGCTTATTTTATTTAAAAAATACGATTTAAATATATTTTTAAAGGTAAACTCTCTCTCTCTCTCTCTCTCTCTCTCTCTCTGTAAAGGCAAAATCTTGTCAAACTATTGTAATCTAAATAAAAAGCTTAGATAAGTGCTAGGTACATTTGTAATTATCTACTAACTATGTCAATAGCAGGAATATTTAGTGTCTCGACAAATCTGTGCCATTCAATTGCAAGAAAGGAAAGTACGGGAGGCGTTCAACAAGAGGCGACAGTAATCACTGTTGCTAGCCATTAGGGGCTACAGTAGTGGACAATGGCCGGCCAGGGGACCACCCGCATTCTATCGAGACAGACACGCATGTGCTGCGGGCATCATTGTGTGATCGCACCATTATTTACATATCGAGATAATCAGTCCTTAGTGGAACCAAGATATTGGTTATATTCTGGCAAATGGAAAATATTCTTTGATATTGTTTTAAATCTTCAATGATTTGAGAAGTCTAATTCCCTATCTTACAATCGTACCTTTTTTGCTATCACTTTCTGAAGAGTTTAGTGTGATTTTACAGTAGCGCTCTGCCACAAGGCCCCAAATCTTGTGAAATTTAGATTTGATTATATAATGGACATATTTTTGTATGGAACATTCCTGTTCCTTTTACACCTTGTTCACATGTATCTATTTAAAGTGAAAAGGGTAACAATTTTGGGTGTATGTTTTCGGAGATATTAAATCCTTGAACTAAAGATGCTTTCACCAATCGACACAATGGAGTTGCACAATGGGGAGGAAGACCTTAATACTTGAGGAATGTCATTCATTACATCACGTAACTCAAAAGGAATACAATATTTCGTTGTGATTTTATATAAAATATTTACTTTTAACTTCTATTTCGCTGGAATTTTGACTAATCACTCCTATCACCACCGAAATAAATACAGTAGAACCTGCCAGAAGAGACGCACCAAAATATTTTTGATCTTAAATGGAGGTGGTCGTTCAAAGGAGATAAGTTTAGAGCAGGACAAGGTATTCAATATTTCACCAGTGGTCGTTCAAGGAGGGGGTCACTCATTAGATGAGTAGTTTATGAGAGGCTTTACTGTATAGATGTGTGTGTTTTGTTTTAAAATAACAAACCTTGTAATGACTTGCTAATCTCCAGGGCCATTGCACACGGATTTTCATAATAAAACGAGATAGAGTTCACTAAACCAGCTAACCAGGAAACAGACAGATTAAGGGCAGGGATCGTCGATGCTCCAGCAAGATAGGGAGGAACCAACCAACATAATGGACTGCGACATCGATGGTATCACGTCAGGATCGTAGTATAGGTGTTCTAGATTGTATCAACACGGCTGATGAGTTTCAACGGAGGCAGGGAAATTTGCAAGTTCCTGAGCTGATAAATGGACCGACCCTTCAAGTCAACGAGGCACAACAATGGATGTTGCTTTGTTGCGAAAAAAAATGGATCAATTAAAATTGTAGAGTGCTAGATGGCAGGGAGCGTTTCCTAATTTGGCATTTCATGATTGATAGATGACATTTGTCACATGTGAGTATTTCCCCCACTTTGTATTATTTATTTATGTATTTCCCGTTCTTGGGGTTTCAACATTTTGTCCGTTGGAAAGTTAGAAACGATTGAGTAACAATAGAAGCTTGAATATATTATCGTGAAGTCATCAACTCGTCTAAGAATAACTTGACGAAAGTAATACAGAGTTTAGCCAGCATGTAATCGCTCAAATCCATATGTAAATATGTACAAAAGAAATCATAAAGTCGATAGGTTTTATTGATTGAAGAAAGGCATACCGCCTTTATATTCTGTTGTGATCTGAGTTGAGTTTCTTTCCAGTTTATTGGCCATTTAGAGCATGGTCTTCTAACTCCCATGGCAGAACGCGACTTCCAGTGGCAAGGGATCCGAGGATCTGGCGGCAAAGATGTCTCATAGGGATGGAGTAAACGTAGAGATGGCAGGGGAACAGCGCCTGGGAGCAGTGAGAGGCAGGAAACTTCTGTTGTGATCTTTTAAATCATATTTATACAGCGTTCAGTAACTTGGACCTAAAATATAGCGCAGAATATTACAGTAATCCTAACTTGTTTAACTCAAATACATAGGACATGTGATAGTCATAGTGGGGTTAGATATTTGCAACTGCCTTCACTCCAAGTCTACGTGTACACGTCTACACAAGTAGAAAGCAGTTCAACATTGAACTTACAGGGTGTGTTGGACCCTGTTAGTTATCTTGCACTCATTGGACTTGTGTCAGACAGACCACTAAAGCAATTATTTAGTTTGAATAAAAAGTGGCTTGATTCGATAGCATCATATTTAAAATAATTTTGGCAAAACGTTTGGCTCAAAGCTCAAATAAATTTTTCATTAATTTTATATACTTTATCCAAGTGAAACTCAATAAAAGTATTAAAAATCCCTATTGAATATTGAATAATATCTTAGGTAAGAACCATCACAGAGAGAGATAGAGAAACTTGTTGTAATCAGCAGAAGTAAGTATAGCTGTGATGAATGCGAGCTGCTGATATGCGGACAAACAAACAATCCTCAGGAATTACTCGCCATCTAATAAGTTCTGGGCAACAAACAGCCCTCCCTCTCTACGGAGTATCTTCCGATTGGTTCTCTCTTCATGATATTAATAATAGAACTACGGATTTTTTTACAGAAATATTCAAGAGCTTTGCATTAAGTTTCCGCGCTGAAATTGGTGACAATTAATAGAAGGTGTTTCTATGAAGGCATAGTGTTAGAGAAGTATTTCCAAGAAGTTTAATTTTAGCATGACTGCGTGCTTCACAAATTTATCCAAACTGTTTTCGAAAAAAATTGACAGAAACCATAATTATATCATATATATTGATATTTAATTAAAAAGGCATATATTGGATCAAAATATCATTTATTTTACCAATATTTCAGTTGGCTGAACGCCAACCTTTATCAAGGTGTTATAACATTTTAAACACATTTTAACACACTTTTTAAAATGTTATAACACCTTGATAAAGGTTGGCGTTCAGCCAACTGAAATATTGGTAAAATAAATGATATTTTGATCTAATATATGCCTTTTGACGTGACAACGTCTTAAATTAGGTTGCGGCTGGGAGTCACTTATGAAAAAGTGTAACGCCCGGTAACGTTACGATGAGTCACCGAACGAGAGTGCTGCGCGCGCAGCGCTAGAGAATTAGGCGCATTGAATCGGCGCATGCTTGTCTCTGTCTTTGTCTTTCTCGAACGTTCTTGGCGTTGGAAAAACAAGAAAGCGTCATAATACAAGTTCACACGTGTGGTTAAAGTATCGTCAGCTGTGTCTGTAGTGAAAATGTGGAGTGCTTAGATTCGTCATTTACAACAACTACAACAATAAAGGTAAATAATTGTACACTGATATTTCATTATCGTAAACTATGATTGATTGATTAATTGTTAGATTGACACAAAAGTTGAGAAACTGAGTTTATAGGTTATGTCATACTATTGATAAATGTTGATAGTGTTAAGTAAATTATTAGTTTAAAATTAATTAATTAATTAATTATTATTTTACAAATTTTAAATAGTTTCAAATTTATTTAGCAAAAATTTGAACCTTCGATCTGAATAAATGTTTTGATTTTCGAATTGATTCTTTAAAATTACAAATATTAAGAAAAAGTGGCAGATATAAGAAAACTTTATTTAAACTGTGTTGAGCAAGAATTTTAACATCTATAATTTAAGTAAATGTTTTAATTTTCAACTTCATCATTTACAATTACAAATTTTATTTAATTTCAAATTTATTTAGCAAAAATTTGAACCTTCGATCTGAATAAGTGTTTTGATTTTCAAATACCAACGCGGCTGGTGGAGTGGCGATCTATCGTAAATTATCATCGACATCTACGGCGGAAGTGTTCCAAGTTGCGATTACAGACGTAACTCGTGTCATTAAAACCAAGGGTGACATGTGCATGACTGAAGTTACTTGCTTCGCCGCTAATACTAGCTTCAAGTTTATACTCGGTGCTGTATATATTCATCCAGGAGCTAGTATGCAGGATATTAGAATGTTACTATGGCAAGGACTCGGTCCGTACATTCACAACAGCCAGTACGTGCCACCGTTCGTGCAAGTTGATTCTAGTATACCGATTCTTCTGTGTGGTGATTTTAACAAAAACGTAAAGCCTGACAACTCGTTTCTTAATTTCATGAAAAATACGTATAATCTTGATTGCGTATCAAACGTTTCTAAGTCAACTACGTTAAAAGGAACAACTATCGACTTGACTTTCGCAAGACACATTACAGCAGAAACACTTCCTTTCATTTCATATTTCTCCTATCATCGTCCTATCCTCAACAAAATCACTCAAATAGGAATTAGTTAAGTTTAAGTTTACATGTACAATGTTTTAGTAAACAAAATATATTTCTATAGTTAAAATTTGTGCAATTCTTATTTTCATTCAATTCCTTGTTCCTATTGTGCAATTTAATTATATTCATATCAATAAATATTCTACCGTTGTCACGTAAAATCTTCGCCCGTAAAACCGACTTTACAGGCAACCATTGTTTTTTAATTAAAGATTTATCTATGGATTGCTCTATATTTTCAAAATATATTGATATATTTTTTTTTTTCTAAATCTGCTATATATAATAAAAAGAAAGTTCTGAACTAAACAAGTTGTATGAATATTTTTCTTCTTTTTTTTTAAACCACATTATTTTTCGTTTATCCTTGCTTTGTCCACGAGAAGCGGATACAAGGGTCGAATAAAAAGCTCTATGTGTCCAACTATTGTGAAACATGAAGTGTGTTTAAGTCATAAAGGCATTTTCCTCTTTGTCCACACGCGATCTTCCATATCCAGCTAGAATCCTAATAATTCAGTCAATACGTCCTAAAAGTGATCTAATACGTCGTACAAGACCAATATAAGACCCAGACTGACCGAGAGACCTAACTATATAATACGTCGTACAATATAAAACACAGACTGACCGAGAGGCCTGACTACATACGCCGTACAGTATATAATAACCAGACTGTACAGAAGTCAACACCACGGATGTTAATGTAACCTGGCAAAAATTGATATCCCCCCCACCACCAAGTAAGCCCCGCTAATGAATCCTCCCAAGGAATAAGTTTGGCACGAGAGCAAAGCTCAAGAATTAAATATGCTGGAAGTTCCCTTGATGAGTTGGAGCGGAGTAATTGACTTATTTTGGGAAGGTCAAGTGAAAGTCTTTCTTCTAATGGAGGTCGAGTAATTTACTTCCTCCCTACCGGCAGGCAGTATTACTTCAATTATCAGACACTTTTCCTGCTCTTGATTCGAACACAACTATCCACTCACTAGGTTCGGACAGGACAGCAACAAAACATCGAAAATTGAGACGTTTACAACACAGGTAAAGTTGGCCTCTACTCCAAGAGTTGTTGTTGTCGTGTCCAATGAAGAGCCTTAGATGTCCACATGAATCTCTATCACAGCAGTCGCAATGTCCTCTATCTTGGGTGTGTAAAGCTGCTGCTCTGGATCCATGTCAATTTTCTGCAAGGCTGCGGCCAACTCCAATAGTATAGTGGATCTATAGGAACACTAATACAACTTCGTGATATAGAAGACAACCTCCCATTAACGAAGAGGAAATTACAGCCAAGGTTCAACACGAATCATTTTTTTTTCAGTTTAAAAACAAAATCTGTGGCCGTTCTTTGACACGATCATCATGGAGACAGGAAAAGAAATGTGTTCAACCGATAGCAAGTGTTTGACAGCAGGACAGATAAGGCGGGTGCCCCTTTCCAGGAAATTTTCAGTGTAAATAGAAGGAACGTCCCCTCTGAGAAAATAGGCGGGAGGGTGGCCGGCACGTTCCGCAGCAATTTGGCCCTGAATATCTGTCGTCATATCTTCCCTGTCCCATGACCAGTGAAACACACAAACATGAAGGTCATAAGTATAAATATTCGTAAAATTAAATCATCAAAAATAAAATGAGAGAGGGAGAGAGAGAGCACAATCAGTGTTCAGCCATAGGAGGCAGTACGTAGAGTTATCAACTTTTTCAACTTTGAATTATATCTTCGACTTAAAAATCGTTTTTGTTAAATCCATTTTTAGGTAGTCACAGGAGCAACTTTGAAAAGATTGGCGGATTACTCTCTTAAATATTCAAATTAATAAAAATCATTGGAATTTAGGATATATTTCTCATAAATTGCGATGTTTTCAAGAAGAGACATCAAGTCAAAAGGAAGAGTTTATGTGAATAGGCCAAGAATTCAGGAACTTGACATCGTAAAACCCTCAAGCCATGGTCCCAGACAGATGTACTCCTCAGATAGGGCGGGGGGGAAGGAGGCTGCCATGTGCAGTCTCACACAATAATGGAATTCGTCTTAAACTCCACCTAATTAGGAATACCACAGCACATATGTGCAACAGCCAATCGGATTACTACACGCACTGGTGTAATCTAATCATTTCCTTCCGCTTCTCCAGTTAACAATTATTGCTAGACAACCTCCCTTATTTAATATCTAATCCAGTTTAGACCCAACACCTGGGGGCCTAACTTCTTCTGAGAGAATGCACTTTAAATTGAATGAATACTTCCATCTTTCATGGATTAATATTGTTTCTCACGTTTTCTCCGTCCTTATTGTAAAATAAATGCCATTTCCTCTCTGTATTGGAAAATACTTTCTTTAGGTAAGCTACAGATACATTGAGCCCAATGGAGAAACCTGACGAAGAAATACCCAATATGATCCCATTGCTTTTAAAACCAAGTTCGAAACACCATTAAACGCAGATATTTTAGTCCACAAAGGAATATGGCCGTCAAAATGGTTATTTCAACTGAGTGGCAAAAGGTTTGAAGAATGCTCTGTGTTTTGGGGTGCATTCGGAATTAAGTTTGATGCCGTATCTCTCTCAAGTTTTATTTATGCTCGTTCTCATATTTTAAAATTAACTTTCAGCTCCTAAACCCTCTCAATCAACACGTTGTTTTGCCAATTCTTTAGCAGCTCCACCCTAGCTACATCCCGAAGTCCATTCTTTCTAGAAGTTAAATACTTCCCTAAATACTCAACAATATCTGTCAGAGTGATCATTAGAGCTGAAAGGTTTTTCTATTGATATGACATGTGGACAATGCTGTCTTTTGGACAAATGACATCATCTAATTGGACCTTAGTATATGACAAGCCACGTGGAAATAAGCCTCGTATTGAATACATGCATATTGTCCCTCGTGACGTCCACTAGCTTGGACAGGACGCTGAGGTCCTCTGGCTTGAGTGGTCTTGCGGTGAACCACGAGGCAAAGACGAGACGTGTTCTTGACAATGCAGTAGTGATGTCCATCTTGGGGCAGATGGCTGGGGATGTGCATCACCAGCTCAATGGGATACACATGCATATTAAATATGTCCATTATACTCACTGTATACGTACTTTATGCATATGCACTTACTGTATAAGTACTTTATTCTCACAGTATATGACTTCCCCAAAGTACAGGAGAAATTTTCTCTCTAAAAGGTCCCAAGAAGGGGAATCTGATGTCTCCAAGTAACGAAGAGTAGCCCTAGAACAGCTAAGCCAGTAGATATCTTCATCCTGATATTGTCCTTGAAGTTGGAAACGGCTTCTGAAGGAAGATGAAGCTAGGTCAACGCTATATGGCAGCGGAAGAAAAGAAGAAAAACCACCACATTATTTTTTCCATGAAAAATCCTAAATGAATGGATCAACTAAACCAAAGACAGCGTGTTCCCACCGTCTTGGAGGTTCCTGCCTGGTTTAGGAGGCAAGTCGGTTTAATGACTGATTCACCGGAAATAAGGTATGTCGAAATAATTATTAATTATCACAATTAAAGCACATTATTGATAAAAGGATTTCGTTTTAACAATTAATTAATTGTTGGTATATTTTCATCCCAAATTATTTCCAATTAAGTGTCTGCGTGTAGGTTACCCATCAGATCAATAACTAGGAAAATCAAGTAACTTAGCTAGCGGGGATGAATTGATATTCTAACCAAAATATCTAAACAAAATATTTAAATTGCGCCTTCACATTTTATTTACGGCTATAAAAATCAATTGTTTCCAACGCCGTTAAATTCATTTAGGTTTACATTTGAAATCTTGCAAGATTTATTTTGGCACTTCTGATTTACATTTGTTGGGCCGAGATTTTATTTTCGTTTGGGCGCAATTTTACTTATTTATTTTTTTTACAGACGATCATTTGAGGTTAAGGTGTTTAAAACCAATTTGTCAGAAAAAGATTGGAAATATGAATGGAATTCTCTTGGCGGCCATAATGGTGTTTAGTAGAAGATAATGGAACAATCAAATAAACAAACTGTGCCTTTGTGATAAATCAATAAATGGTGTTATTTAGGCATTTTCACCAGTCGAAAACCAGAAAACGATTTGAAGAACACTAGACATCTTTAAAATAAACTAGATTCTTGCAAAAATTCAACCCCACCAGCGAGTGCAAATAATCAAACGGGGCTCTGGTATATTTGTAAATGCAAACTGCTTTTCACATGGTGTAGACATGTGGTGTACTTACAGTAAAAGCAGTCGCCAATTCTACCCACCATGATTATCATGGCCTGTACCACGTGTACTTGGGATAGGCAAATAAATAAATAAACTAGTGGAAATTGAAAGTGTTACATTCTCTCAAAAAGAACTAGCGGATTATATAATGAAACTTGACATGAATTCAAATTGAAAACTGTCCGCTTTGACTAGTTTCAGACGTGTTTGCCTCCAAAATACAAGCATTAAAATATTTGCGATCATTCATTTTACACATTTTACAGAGTATTCCTTTTAAATAAATATTTCAAGTTCTCTCCAGACGTTTTCACGATTTTGTATTGTATGAAAAGATCCCGTGTGTCCATTTTTGAAATGGCCAAAAACAAATGTGGTATCTTGATATAAAAATTGATAAAGAGGGAGCAATCTCTCGAAATATTTTGAATTTTTTTTTTCAGATCCAAGTACGCCCTTTTATATAAAATGTGGTATCGTCAATGTTGGTATTGCATATTTGCATTAATCAGTAATTATGTTTATAGAAATGTACGTATACATGTATGGAGTGTGTAGAGCATCACTTGCTAACATTCAGTACGATGCTATAAAGGTCTTTCATACACCTCAATCCATCTCAAGAAGTCTCCTTGCCAGCTAGAGCTAGAAAGTTGTACCATAAATTCTCAGATGTCTGCCTCGAGATCATTTCTTGGCCATTCTTCACGCCACAGCTCTCTTCAGGACAAAGGCAGTACTTTCTCTACGGTGGCCGTTAACCCGGACTTTTCAGTGCCAGATGGGCTTGGAGAACACCTTGTCTTATCTGTGAGTTACAGTAGTCCGTGGAAAGAAGCGTATCCACTTACCAAAGTCTTAATCCTTCAAAGTTCCAAAAATCATTAACGTCCTCTACTTTCACGGAAAGACCATTTATCTAGCGTCGTCTAAAGGCAACCAAACCAACGATGGTACCGACATCAAAGGCTTCTCATTTGAGAAACTAATTATAATTGCAATTAAATTGGGGAGAGCTTTAATTGGAAACCGCTGCGATCACAGAGTCGCGTGACTGCAGGTAAGTTAAACATGTCATTTTGCCCATTAGATGCGGTCATCTCGCGTCTTTCTATCTTCTCAATCTCCCAACATCCAGGGACCTAAATGATCCATACATGCCGCAGTACTCGACGCAATTGGAAGCAGTTTGACACACACACCGGAATATGATGATATTAACATATTGTCAAAAAATAGTACAAATGTGATAAATAACTGGGATAAAGTGCAACATTATGAAAAAAGGGCATCTCCTTATCGTGCAACTGAAAGTTGCTGATGGCTTGCGCCATCTATCGGAATAAATATAAACTATTCTCGTTGATTTTTAATTATTTTAGAATGTACAGCTTGCACCACGCTGATGAGGGCCAACAGCCCGAAACGCGTCCGTGGTTAGCTTTTCTTGATTAATCACACACAAAAGCCTTTATTAAGACACACAGGTCTTACAGAGGATTCTCCTTGGGGTTACAAAACGGAGAAACCTATGAAAGTGGGAAATAAAAAATGGAGAAAGATTATATACATTTGGTAAATATATTTTCTTGATTAATCAAGAATGGATATTTGGCCAATTCTGGAATAATTAAAAATCGACGAGAATCGAGGTAGATCGAAATGTGAAATATTAATTTGAAAGATAAATTGCTATTATTATTTTTTACTACATAGGATCCGCTTCACATGGGATTGAGAAAGATCACACTGCAAGGAGAAGACACATCATTTCCCTGTTATAAGGAGAAGGAAGCACTTTCTTCCCATTACGATACAGTTGTTCTATAAACTCGCCACAACAGAAGATAGAAAGAGAATCACGTCAAAGAAATATTCACCAATGTGAGCAAATGTTAAGCAACATAAAGTGATTTAATTACACTTTAATAAATTGTTAGAATATTTGAAACTATTATAGACGCGTAAGATTCTTTTAAAAATTAAACAATTTCTACTGCCCTTACTCCAATAGAAAAATGATAAAAAATAAAAGGAAGTTCCAAAAAATGCAATATAACAGCGGTATGGTAGATTAAACTGGCGAAACCGCTGGGAGGGTTCACCACTGATGAACCAGGCCCTCCCTTTAATTTTTCCATTGCAGTAAGAGCAGTAGAAATTGTTTAATTTTCAAAAGAATCATACGTGTCTATAATAGTTTCGAATATTCATAACAGATGGCGCGCTGATGCATCATAAAAATTGTTAGATAACAAAATTTATTTAAATATATTTCATACCAATCTTCATAAATTAATTTGAATAAAACCATCGTATACGTTTAAAAAAAATGTAAAGAATTTAAAATTGTTTTTCAAGTTTACATATTTGTAGCTTAATATGTACATGCAAATTTACTTGCTATCAGTTTGAAAACATCATCAATTTACTGTTTGTCCCTTAACTTTTGCCCACCACTGTGTATATCCAGTTCTACAAGGCTGTTGTAGATATTTAACAAGACGACCCAGCGTCCCAAGAAGCGTGTGGCCATACTGGTACATCGGCTGCTACCGTAAAAAAATCGTAGCGGTGCTGAGCGGGTGATTAAATTCGACCTCGTGATCTTTATTGGCGACACTTCGATTGAAGACTTCGATAAAAATAAATTAAAAGTCCTAAGAAATTTCTCCGAGAAGAAATTGATTTTAAAAGTAGGAAAGAAAATAAAGAATTCTCACAAATAAAATCAATTTCCTTCCTTTTTTTTAAATCTTTGAAACGCTCTGTATAAAACTGTATATAAAATTAATAATATATGTCATATAAATAGGAAAAAAACTAGAATATGATTTTATAAATACGTTTAATGGTTTAATTATATGTCGTCTTAGAAAAGAGATAGACATAAAATCGATAAATTTTTACCAGGGAAGAGCTACCAACGAACAAAAACTGATTGACGAAGAGCCAAAGCTACTGGATCAACTCGGCTGATCATTTCAACTACCTTACATAGGGCTTTTTAGAGGTGTGTGGTGGCTAATGATGTACAGAATCTTCAAAGCATCTCTGTCAGATAGTACCAGCTCTACTGAAGAGATTGTAAAGATTTAAAAAACTACATAGAGAGTTTCTCAAGAGAGTGTAGCTATTATCTAGAGATTAGAGTATTTTCGAGAACTAAGATACAATTTCAGTACTTTTCACTACACCCATTGATTCCGGGTAATACAGCAAGGGTTTTCTGTACCCCGCAGGTACAATTCGACACAATCTTAATCGTTAATTGCAAAGTTTCATTGTGACTAAAGTCAATTGTGAGTATTGCATGCAGTCTTATCTTTCCTACATTCTCTTAATCCTGTAGAAGACTGAATAAAGGCTTTGTGTTCTGATAGACTAGCTATAATTCAATTGGAAAATTTCCACCAGTTTCTAGACATTTTGGTCGTATTCACGCTGCGAACTAATGCTCCTTAGTCCTGAGGTCTTCTAGCCGAGTTCACATGGCTGTGTGATACGATACCTAAATTATGGGAAATACGTTTCTTTTAATGGTGAGCTCTCGACTCCTCCTCGGGTGTCCTGTGAGATACAATTAAATCAATAAATAAAACTTGATTGCTATAGAAAAGCTATAGACTACGAATTAAAAAGTGCGAAATTTTACTATTCTTATATGGCTATAGATGATACAGAGATGTATAACAGATACCTTGTTGGATAGAATTAAAAGACATTATAATCTGTATATATTTACCATGTGTATATAATCTTTCTCCATTTTTACCCTTTGTATATTTCCCACTTTCATAGGTTTCTCCGTCTTGTAACCCCAAGGAGAATCCTCTGTAAGACCTGTGTGTCTTAATAAAGGTTTTTGTGTGTGTCTGAATTAAAATACATTATTGGCAAATTCCAACTTTTCATTATCCCGTTCTTCGGTTGAAGAATGTTTGCATAAAAGGTCTTAATAAAGACTTATGGGTCATATATGTATATACCTGTTTGTTTTTCTTCTATTGTTTATTATATGTATATATATATGTTTAGAAAAGATGCATATATTTGATTAAGAAATATTTTTTTTTTACTCTTCCAATATTTCGAAGAGTAACTTGTCTCTCTTTATCGAGGATGTTTGTGTTTTGCACTAAAACATGCGAGCATGCGTACACCACTCTCGTTCTACAGGACCCCACAACGAAAGAATAAGAAAAATATTTCTAAATTCAATATATGCATCTTTTCTAAATATAATTATATAATCATCATACAAAAATACACGCATTAAACTATTTGTCTTAATTAGGCTTTTGTTTATATAACATCTGCATTAAATGTAAATAGCTTCCAGCTCTTTTTACTGTTTTTCCTTTGTGTCTTTGAAGTGAAACCATGACTGTATGACTTAATAAAGGTAACTATACAACTATACAGGTAATATAAGGCTGTCCCAAAAGTTCGTGTTTTTCTTATTACTTTTGGCGAATAATATAATTACGGCGTATACATAATATAATACATAATACAATTACTTTATTATAATAATGAATAGATTCAAAAAGGATGAGTTTCTTTATTTGAAAAATTAATTCGAGCTTTCGGGCGCAAGCTGCCCTTCTACGGGAATAATAGTTACAATTTCAATTAATCATGTATTTACAGTTATATACATTTTATTTAAATGGTTTCTCGCTTTGGTCTTGTATAGCGTGAGTGGATCACATGCCCGCGTGATTTAGTTTGAATCAAAGAAAAGCCCTGATAAAGAGAGGCGTGTTGCCCCTAGAAATACTAGCCAATTAACAATTTAATTCTTTGAATTAAACTAAATCACGCGGGCATGTGATCCACTCACGCTATACAAGACCAAAGCGAGAAACCATTTAAATAAAATATATATAACTGTAAATACATGATTAATTGAAATTGTAACTATTATTCCTGTAGAAGGGCAGCTTGCGCCCGAAAGCTCGAATTAATTTTTCAAATAAAGAAACTCATCCTTTTTGAATCTATTCATTATTATAATTATTGAAAGGATTATTCGTCTTAAAACAATTACTTTATACATAATACAAAGACATTATACATAACGGCGAATAATATTGGTATTTCATTTTTTTTTTGCTAGTGTTTTCGAACTTTTGGGATAACCTTGTATAATATTGGTTTTTTGACTTGACCATTTCAAAGATTTAGTCAACATAACGAAGTTAACAACACTACGATCTCCAGCAGGGTATACAAACTCTGCGAGAAAAAAAAAAAAACATTTGAGCCCCTAGTTTGTTTCGCCATGAATTCTAAAGCGACATTCTCTAAGCCCACAATGTTTGAAGTTAAAGAATCCACTCAACAACCAGTCGATACATGGAAGATCAATACCACCGTCTTGTCGTGGTTTCATTAAAAAACAACCGGGGCGTGTTGAATTCCAAACCAGCGGGGACTGAGTTCCAGTTATGGCTCCGGACTTTTATTGAGCCGGACTTCCGACCATAATGGACCTCGCCGCCCTAACGCAATTACCGGGAACAAGATTACAGGGATGCAAAAGTGGATTTGAGGACGTCGGTGCCACCCAGCATCCTGGCATCCGAAATATGTCTTCGAGCTTGAATTAGAGTAAAATCATATATTTGTCTGAAGTTCTATATAGAATTTGTGTGGGCGTGCGTGCCGTGAAACTCTAATAAAAAAGAATATCAATAATATTTTGGCTCTCTCGTGTGTATTCTATAGATTTTTAAAAGTGATTTCAATTATATAAATATATATAGGAAATTGTGGGTTATTATAAAGCTTTATATTTCAACCTCTTTTGTGTATATTCTTCTCTAAAAGTACCGCTTCGATACAAAAAAAAAAATGACCCAACACTATTAAGTGGACAAAATCAGCAATCTGTGCTGCGCCAGACACTAGAGGTAAAGAAATATACACACACATCCTTCTTCTCGGTAAAGTTTTTTTTTTTTTTTAATGAAGCAATTAGACCAACACGCGTCTGAAATTAACCCCAGGACTAGATATGTAAAGAATTTATATTAAAAGTAAAATATTTCTTTACAAATTAATAAGAAAATTCTTCTTGCATATGTGTGTTTTTAAGAGAATAAGCGAAATTATATGTAATTTAAAGAGAAAATGTATTTCTCCTCTCTCCGGGCAAATAACTAGATAGGAATACTACAATATTGGGTTAACAAGTGGGGACACTCCAGAGGCTTGTTAGCAGGATGTTCCGTTGTCATATGTCGCACCGCTTGAGCCTCTAGAAAAATTTCAATATCATCTCGAAGGATCCATGGAACTACTATAAGTGCAACAATTCTGTTAGATTTTCTTGGTGTAAATTTACATTTTTATACACAAAGGAGTGTTTCAGGATGCATGAATAAGGATTCTATATACAATAGATAAATTGAACATTATAATCAATGGCAAAAAGTAGCAAAAATATGGAAGTAAGCACGATACAATAGGTCCCCTTAGTAGAGGTCTTGGTATCTACGTCTATGTGTGTGTGTGCCCACAGGAACAACCATCTATGAGCAATCGCGGAAGAATGGATTCATCAAAACCATTTGCTGAAAAAGATGTTGATTGCAATGCATGTTTTTACGTGTTGAAAGATATGATATGATTTTTATCATAAAATTGATATGTTTATTATAATAAACATTATTTAGCTAGAAGGTGTTAAATAAGCTACAGAATGTGCAAGAACAGCCAACTTTGTGCATTTGCAGAAGAATGGATTCATCAAAAGTATTGGCCGATAAAGATGTTGTTTGCAATGCATGTTTTTACATGGTGAAAGCTATGATATACTTTCTACCATAAAATTGATATTTTTATTATAATAAACATTATTTAGCTAGAAGGTGTAAAATGAGCTACAGCATGTGCACGTCCCTTCACCAGACGTCACTATCCGACGTTCGCCCCAGAGAACATATTGAGGCAGATTCCACAAAGGGAAGACGCCAAGAATTAAAATCTCATTAAAATTCCAAACTTAGCTGTTGTTCTTCTTTGTCTCTGGAATTTGATCTCAACGGAACATTAGGCAAATGAGCGGATTCCCATCTAGAGCTTGTTTTAATAGCAATTTAGCTTCTTTGGAAATGAGGCGGGGAAATCTCTCATCAAATCTATCACATCCCAACGCGGAAATAAGGTCTGGCTATACAGTAAATATCTCATGAGTATTTCAACTATACCAAACAAGATCTGACCCGAGCTAATCCAATATATAATGAGAGAACACTCCAGGAGAGACCTGGTGGTCGCTTAGAGGAGGTACTAAAAAAAATATATTTCTCAATATATCACACACACACAAAAACCTTTATTAAGACACACTGGTCTTACAGAGGATTCTCCTTGGGGTTACAAGACGGAGAAACCTATGAAAGTCGAAAATATATTTCTCAATATATCTGCAGGTTGAATAATTTCAATAAATATAACCTAGAAAAATATAAAATGTAGAAGTGAATAGCATATTGGAATCCTTAACAAACATGCCCTATTAAAAAGATGAATTAAACACAAAGTTACTCAAAACATGGGCCTAAACAGAGGGTTGCTCTAATTTATGAGAAATCATCAAGAACGATTATCTCTAGTAGAAAGCTTTCGCCACTTCCATTGGTATGTTATACTTTTTAAAAGTCTACCTAGTTCCCAGATCTGTAGAACCTCCAGTACCCTAGTTGATTTCATAGTGTCGTTTCTGCAACATGTTCTGTGTGTTACATTATAGCATCGTGTTTTACTGGGTCATTACACTTGGATCCTCAAGATGACGTTTTTTTTTAATCGATCGAAATATGTAAAACACATATCTACCTATTAACAAGGCATATATTGGATTTACTAATATTTCAGTTGGTTGAACGCCAACCTTTTTCAAGGTATTATAACATATTTAATGTATGTCAACAACAAACTCAGCGCCACATAACGTCTCGTTAATGATATTTTGATTCAATATATGCCTTTTTAATTAGAGATTTATTTATGTATTGCTCTATTTTCAATACCTATATATATTATTTAAATTTCTTTAATTAAACTTCGAAGGCCTTCTGAACAACGTGATGAAGAGAGAAAAGCATCAAATGTGTTTGAATAAAGAAATACTACCTCTATCTATTAGATTAAAATGATCAGCAATCACACATTCAGTACGTTATTGTAATGTCCCTCACATGTAAGGAAGGACAACCTATAAGCCTGGGATTACAGCTGGAGGCAGCAGCATAGAAATTAGGAAATAAGAACAGATATAAGAAAGGAAATAAGAGGGAAAACCCTATGTTGTCTCTTTGGTGTGTAAAAGTAGGAAAATTAGTATTGATATTTGTAGTTTTACCTTTCTATTTGTTTATTTACAATAATATACTTTTTTAATTCTTTGTTTATTTTCTCAAGGCTCTTTTTACATATGATTAGATAATAAAAAGGCATATATTGAATTGAATAAATGATTTATTTTCCAAAATTTTATTCAATCCAATATATACATTTTTATTATCTAATATTTAAATATGGATTGCTCTATTTTCAGAACAAATATTTACATATAACTTTGGAAATTCGAATAATCCCTTCCATCTTTTGTCCCTCACTCATTTCCTGTATATCTAAGGGTAATAGGTATATAAGACCTAAAGTCTTCATAAAGGTATTGATTGATCAACTCCCGAGGCAGACGCAAATGTTGCAGAATTTCTGTGCGTGAGCGAAGCGAGGAAGTTAGTTCTTCGGGTGTATTTATGCAAATTTAACAGCTCTCATATAAAAGGAGAAGAATCAATTATATTGACGTAAGGAACATTTAATAAAAAGCTAGTTTGATCAGTGTTTGGTTTTGTGGTTCTACTATGCATATTATAATTTTTATATATAATATGTACCATAAGAAGCATCTCTCTCTTTAATTAAACATCAGAACGATATATATATACATATATATATTAAAAATAAAAATGGCATATCCTGACCAGGAGCACATGTGCTTTTCAGAAGGCAGAGCGCCATCTGGTAGAACAGAAATCAACTATTCATTGATTTAACCTGTTCCCTGATATTTGGCCAACCCAATTTCTTGATAAATCAAGAAAAGCCTACATCCTACTCCACGCTGACGAGCGCCAACAGCGCGAAACGCGTTCGTGGATGGCTTTTCTTGATTTATAAAGAAATTGGGTTGGCCAAATATCAGGGAACAGGCTAAATCAATGTTTAGTTGATTTCTGTTCCACCAGATGGCGCTCTGCCTTCTGTAAAGCACATGTGCTCCTGGTCAGGATATGCCATTTTTTAATATTGATTTCAACACCTGATCTTTTTATCTTTTATTTTTTTATTTCGTTTTTTAATATATATATATATATACAAGTATATACATACTTACTAATACATGCATACTTGTATATTGAAAATCTTTATTGAGATAATATAAAAGAACAAAAAGGAGCTTCTTGTGTAGTACATTCCGCTAGCTTTCAACGACATCGTTCTTCAACGGGCGTGAAGACAAAGCATGACAATATATAGAAGTAGAATGAGAGACAAGTGATATGCAAATATGTAACTAACATGTTGGCAGATAGAATTACGAAGTGAGAAATTAAACCAGTTATGTAAATCTATATATTTGTGGTAACAATCTTAGAATGATATTGAGAAATAAGCAAATAGGGCACGACTTATCTTTCTATTCTTTAATCTTTCTATTAAAATAAATAAAAAACTGATGCTAATGTACATAATATATAGTAGAGAGATTAAAGACTATATTTTAAAAATTTATATTTAGAAATAAACCCAACTATACATATACACTAGGCCGTGTGTATCCAAGGGATGAGCATCGTCCTGTACGGAGGAGGAGCGGCAAATTGAAGAAACTCCAATTGTTGTATTCTGAAATGGAGAAGTCGAGGACCGTAAATATCTGAGCCAACAACGCTTTAATTTCCGGCTCGGGATGATGTTGTTTTGGACTGGCTGGACCGGCGTATTTACTACTCGTGTTTTAAACTGGAGAAAATTCGTGGAATAAAAATTAAACAAGAATCAGAAAATATTCGACAAAGTTCGTATTTATAGTGGATAGAACACTAGCTGATGTCGCAGCGGACCGAGGTCGTTGTGGCCATCTTATCTCCATTGTGGAAGGTTTTTCTCTCATTTTCTTTCCCTAATCATCCTGGAATTCCATCTTCTGGCCCATTAATGGTCGAGCTTCTGCCTTAATCCATAAATGCGCATCGTATTTGTTATGTCTTTAAACGAAGTGATAAAACTAGCATTCTCTCTCAATATACCGTGTCTTCATGGATTCTGAGTAGGCCAGGTCTCTTAATTAGCTAGCATGAGTGTCTAGATACGGCCGGTTCTTCCCATCATAACTCACGGGCGCTCCTGGAGGTGATCTTTCTGGAAATTGGATTAATTCGGTTTATATTATATTTATTTCTCACAAAAGTGGTCGCTCAGGGAAGGGGTCGCACATAGGAGATAGAATTGTATTATTACATATGATTTATGCATGTATTCTTATATGTGGTGTTAGACAAGTGGAATACCAAAATGAGGTATTACAGGAGGGTAAACGATACATTCTTCTCCCCATCGCACTATTCTAATGGAAAGTTGATACCTCCTCTATTTTTTAAATTCTAGAAAAGGAGAAAATGTAAATTTAAACAAACCTTTTAATATTTAACATCTTGCCCCTTTTATAAAATATTTTTTCAAAAATCGATATTTTGTTTCTTTTAATATCTCTCGCTCCCCTAGCTTGATTTTCTTACAGGTTGGCTACTCCCTGGGGTCCTCTCTAGCGAGGATAGAATTAATTATTTGAAAAACTCGATGTGCTTAACAGCGAGCAGTTCTATATCCTCACCACGTTGATAATGGATCTTCTTTACGACGGGCGTCTCACAACGACTTCCCTCCATGAATTTGACCCGAGTTTGTCCAAACATTTTGCTCACTCCTTACAAATATCCAGTAACTGTGTGATCACGTAGTTTTATCATAACGAAGGTCTGGGCTGTGTGCCACAGAGCGGAGTGCAAGTTTACGGTGGTATAAGACGTATAAAACGATGGTTCACTCCAACATCAGAGATGATACCACACGGCATCTATCTGAAGTCAGACTTCCAAGAGGTGGCCAATCAGCGCCAAACTACGTCTGTCTCCAAGTTCGGCCAGAGCAAGGAGGTCCCGCGCGTGTCCCCCCGAAGATAAAATCTTATTATTTATTGGAAGAGAGAAGCTGTCCCAATAAATCCTTCGCCCGCGTCTGAATATTTATGGCCCGGAATGTGGCAATTTCATCTCTTCTTTCGCGTTTTAACTATTTTATACTTATCCTATTGAGTTTTCCAAACTTGCACTATTTTATATTAAGCTTTCCCAACTTGCACTATTTCCTATTGAATTTTCCCTACTTGCACTATTACTGTTGAGTTTTCCCAAATTTCAATATCTCTGCAATTCTAGACGTCTCTCATAGATGGAAATCACTGGGTATTATTCATACCATAATTCGCAACTAATTGAACAAAGAGTAAATTGCCTTAATGATCTAGTGTAATAATACTTTGGGATTTTTAAAACACTTTTTACTTCCTTCAGACTTAAAGCAGGCTACACCAAACATGTACAAAGAGAACCGGACCTTCCCAATCTGTAGGGAAGGCCAGCAAGCTGCCATTCGACGGTGTACATGGGAGAATGGACCTTCAATCCTAGCATGAAACCCGGTGGAATTGAGGTAAAACCTTCAATTCTATACTACAAGTATATTGTATATTGCTACAACACTAGGTATGTGGTTCAACTGTTAGATCCCTACTTCGCCCACAAATTTAGAACGTAGAAGAAAGGACGAGCGATGTGTGTTTAAGGTATTGAGATACAGTTCTGCAAGGAGAAATGGAAAATAAATAAGAAAGAAGTTATATTCAAATAAATGTTAATACAAATAGACAAGGAAAATGAACAACATTCCACAATCAATAAATAGTTTAACTTTTGTTTCAATATAAATATATTTTTGAGTTATATTTTGTTACTAAATAGAAAGAGGCCCACAAGCCGTGATGTGGGATTTGAAACAACCTCTAACAGCCTTTACACAGATTACCAGACTCTTTGACAAGGATGGATTAGCTAAATTGAGCGAATGTGATTTACAGCGTTCGATAAAATCAATGTTTGACAGCTAATTGTGGAAAGTTATTCGAAATGTTTGTCTTTGATTGGATGAATAACGTGTGTTCAATGACTTGTCTCGAACTTATAAATAAGTCGTTTTTTTTTTTTTTTGTTTATCCCTATTACACGTAGTACAGGCCATGGTAATCATGGTGGGTAGAAGTAGGCGACTGCTTTTACTGTAAATGCACTACATGTCTACACATGTGAAAAGCAGTTCGACTTTGCACTTACAAATGTGCCAGAGTCCCGTTTGATTACTTGCACTCACTGGTGGGGTTGGATTTTTGCAAGAATCGGGGGCCATCGGAGCATCATAAAAAAAGTGCCCAATGCGGGAATCGAACCCGGGTCGTAGCGGTCGAAAACCAACGGTTTTAGACCATCCTTTCACTGATCCCCTCATAAATAGGTCGTGAAGGTTAAAAACCGATATTTTGATCCACATTAGGAAAATGATACGCAACATATATATAGGGAGTAAATTGAAATTCCTTTTTTTAACCAAGTTCATAATATCAACCTGGCTTTGTATTCAAAGAGAATGAATTTCAAAAAAAGGCTTCTCTACAATATTTGAATGCGTATATTGTAAAGATATACATTTTTACTTTAAAAAAAAAAGGTTCTCTGAAAGATAAAGTGCGTTGCAATGGCTTCATAATATTAAGTATTGGAAAGGACAAAGGATCCCTGTACAGAGAACCAAGAAGAGTTCTTGAACTTCTTTATAAGCACGACCTCCAAGATCTTGTCTAATTTAGACTAATAAAAGGATAAGTAAAAAAAAGTATAATCCTTAAACAGGAGACATGCTAATCCTCCTTGTATAGCTCCCCTCTCGGTATATGAAGGCTAAAGGAGCGTATGCAAAACTATCGCGAGCAGGGAGGGTAAAGGGAATCTTTCTCGAGACAGCGTGCGGAGAGATCCTGCCAACAAATCGAATGTATGCTCTGACACAGGACCGAATGGAATCAAACCCTGTCGAGTACAAATGGAAATCCATCGCGGAAAACTAAATGGATTTTGTCATTTATTTTGTGAGATCTGTGAACTGATGTCACGGTTGAATAAAAAGATGAGAGTTTTTGTTACCAGCCTTGTCAAAACTAAACCTCCAAAATAAACCTCTAGAGCCTGGAAATGTCAAGTTGGAAATAGGAAAATGATCCTAGAAAAGATGGCTCAGAGAAAAAAATAAAATTGTATTATTCCTTGATATCTATTCAAATTCAGACAGAGTGACTCTAACAACCGCCATATTTTCCTTATCTATTCCGAATCTTCTTTTGCTATGAATATTAAAATGTATTTTTGTTATCCATAAAGTCTGCATATGTTTGTCCCCGAATTCTTTAGAAGTAAACACTCGACATTTATAAAGACATCAATTTAAATATAGATCTTTTTTTCTGGAGCGTAAATAAGCGGTATGATTAGATAACACCAAACTAAATTAAAATTGAAGTTTACATTACAGTTTAAAAATAAATTTTAAAATAAGTTACTTTATATTGGTCTCTCATTTAATACATATTAATGAGTTCTGGGCCGTGAATTAGGCCCTTCCAGCCTAAATATCTGTTTCATCGTTTTTCAAGATGCCCCAAAGACCAGCTTTTTTGGTCGTTGAGGTACAGCTTGCACCACGCTGACGAGGGCCAACAGCCCGAAACGCCTACGTGGTTAGCTTTTCTTGATTAATCAAGAAGCTGTATTTGGCCAATTCTGTAATTTGATATATATTCCGATAGATGGCGCAAGCCATCAGCAACTTTTAGTTGGACGATCAGGAAATGTCTTTTTTTCTTAATTAATGAGTTCTTACTAAGTTTGATAAGCAAATTTGTTTATTTCACAGTAATGAGGAAGGGAATAAAGAGGAACTAAATGGACCTGTGTAGTGTAGAGTTGGATGAAGTGATCACTTTACCATCCATGTCATTACCATGTACTCCCCTCAGAGACTATGTGTCTTGGATGCCATTTTACCTTCTTTCTATGGTCAAAACATAGCTGGAAATTTTACATAGAGGTTATCAATCATAAAACTATATCGCTTCCATCAAAATATATACACAAATAGTGCAATAATGTACTCGAATGGCAAAGGTTTTGTCTTAAAAAGGCCTTGTTAGCATGGTAATTATGGAGTTTTCGATCGTCCAAAGTGGCTGAATCATAAAACTACACCGCTCCCATCAAAATATATATACAAATAGTGCGATAATGTACTTGAATGGCAAAAGTTTTGTCTTAAAAAGGCCTTGTTAGCATGGTAATTATGGAGTTTTCGATCGTCCATAGTGGCCGAATGAAGTGCAGAGATCCACCACCTGGCATGTGGAAGTTCCTCTAATAAAATGGCTTCCTCAAATATTTCAGCCAATATATCCCTGGATATTTATCTAAATCTATATTGAATTCCTAACTCGGAGTTTAAATAAAATATTTGAATTTTTCACACTTTTTATTTTTATATATTCAAATCTGCTATTCTATATCTTCCTTGAGTAACCCAAGTTTTTTTTCTCAAATGATGAGTGAGCCTCTCGCGCGTTAATATTTATAAATAGTATATATATAGAATAATAAAACAGTATATATAAAAGAGTTAACATAAAAAAGGCAAATGTATATTTCTTGTATTCTAGGAAAACATTACTCATATATAGATACTCCAACAACACGGAACACTGCCATCTGTCCAGTTATTTGTCCAAATGTAGGTTTCCAAAGATGCAATAGCTAGGTATGATACACCGAGTGGAATATAAAAGATGCGATATATGCTCAAGGATGGCAACATATGTACATACCTGACTATGCAACTCTCCTCTAAGAAGAATGGAGACCTGCTGGTGATTCTCCACCAAACTCTGAAGCGCTGGCAAAGGCGCCATGTTCTTTGTATATAGTATGATGCATATATATATATATATAATTATCTTTTTTTAAATAGTGCAGAATGTGCATTTTGCATATATTGACAAGATGCCAATAAAATTATTCTAATTGTCTAGAAAGAAATATCATCTGAACGTTGACTTTTTTTTTTCAATCTCCGGAACCAATTGTTTGGTAATAAAAATAAACGTTAAGTTTCTAATGTAAGTTTTATAAATTGAATTGTCATATTGGGGAGTGAAAGCAACAACGTTCAGTTGGTGCTCAGTAACGTCTTCCATTTGACCATCTTCTTCTCTAGTTTTAAACTCTTTATAATACATTGTATTATATATATGGCTTTATTAAACGGAAAACACACGCAACCCATATTGAATCATATATGTATAGGAAAAATATATAGCTGCATCATCCAATTATTCCTTTAATTTTCGACTTTTCGGTGAATCGCTGTCTTTCTACCAAGGGGAATGATTGGGAGAGTCACTGAAAGTGACTAAAACGTTGGGCATTGAATAAATAATTGGACGGTGTAGCCTTATAGTTTTCCAAACAAACTTCCAAACAATAAATAATCTTTTTAAAAATACACATTTATATTTGATAATATATCCAATGAAGCTGAAAGTCAGTCTTTGTCAAGAATGGTTTTCTTTTTTAAAATAGTATTTCTTTTTAATCATATGTGTCTCTTTAATTTCGAAATGCGTGAGATGGTTAAAAGAAAAGCGATTTCAAAATAGGAATCATTTCTGGCGTTAAAACTAGTCAAAATATGGGTTATAGAATCATTGTATTGCCCTAAACAGGTCTGTTTGCTAGTACGCCAACTCTGGATGAGCATATTCCGGCTATGTCAGGCCGAGATGTCTCCAACCTAATAGGTAGGAATGCATTCACTTATCTTGAAGTTTGAAACAGCTTATGATGTACCTTCTCTTACGGCATATGACTATGGAAGGCAGGAAAAAAACACCGAATTAATTTCCTATAAAAATCCCCAAAGAATGGGCCAACTAGACCAAGGCAACGTCTTGCCACCAGACTATGGCCTTGGAGGAACCTGATTGAGGGGTAAAAACAAGAAATAGATGTACGAATTGTGACAAAAACTGCAACGTCCACACATCTAAAATATAAGAAATGTCACACAGGTGTCATACCACGCCACGTGAAAACAGCTAAGAAATTCGGATTGAAACGTTATCACAGAATGACACTGGATTCCTTGAACATGCATGGGGGCAGAGAATGGTTTTCCGATGAGCTTCTAGAATGCTAAAACCACCTCAAGTTTACGGCCAAATGAATTATTCGATAATTTTATTTCCTGTTTTATCAATATCTAGGAAGTAGAATTTATGGTAAGCCCACCAGCCTAATTGCCATTGGAGATTAAAGAATTTTAATTAATGGACTTTTTGTGGCCTTCTTTCTTTTTTTATTGACTTTGGGGGAGGAGGATTCTTTGAATTAACTTGTGGGAGAGGAGTTCAGATTTATCTAATCTCGCTGAGGTTTGGAAAAGAATTAAGGAAATTTTTTAGCTCTTTTCTCTTCTTAACTCACTTTTTTCATACTTAAATTCAATGTGGACATTTTATATACATGTAGCAGCTATCTATTCGCTACCAAAGATATTTATTAAATGAAAGAATTAACAAGAATTCAACACATTTCTAGAAAAACTAACAGAAGATATTTCCCACTGTAAAATTTAATCCTAACTTTTTGTGTACACATTTTAAAGGAATTTATTTTTTATAAAGATTTGTTATTTCTCGAGAACTTTTTTTTTTAAATCTTAAAAATGGAAAAGTCACCTTATCTCCAAAATGTACTCTGTTAAAGATAAAAAGTTTGCGTGCAGATAAAAGAAGACTTCGCCGAAGTGATATTTGTACTTCGGTATTGCAACTTGCAGCAAGTAAGTGATGCCCGTTATGAATCTGAAAATGAATTTAAATCTGTCAGTTTCCGCTGTTCTCTTGTTTTCCGCAGAGAGGCAGCATTAGATAACCGTTAAATATAAGTGTTTGTTTTTTTTTGCTTATCCCTATTACACGTGGTACAGGCCATGATAATCACGGTGGGTAGAAGTAGGCGACTGCTTTTACTGTAAGTACACCACATGTCTACACATGTGAAAAGTAGTTCGACTTTGCACTTACAAATGTGTCAGAGCCCCGTTTGGTTACTTGCACTCGCTGGTGGGGTTGGACTTTTACAAGAATCGGGGGCCATTGGAGCATTTTTTTTTTATCAGAAAAAAAGTGCCCAATGCGGGAATCGAACCCGGGTCGTAGCGGTCGAAAACCAACGGTTTAGACCATCCTTCCACCGACCCTCCAAGATAAGTGTGAATTCTCCGATGTTAATTGACTTCTCCATAATATAATATAAAGGTTGGTACGTCATTCTCTCTACGACTTAACAATACATTCCCAATGGACATTCAAAACTAGATTCAGTTTCTTCTCGACTTCAGACATATACTAGACCAAACCTCATGAAAGAATGAGTATCATATCGATATTAAAAAAAAAAACTAATAGAAAATTAGACCTACCACTATTTAATTTATTTAAGAACAATACTTTACCTAAATAATTGTATTTGAATCAATCGTAATTAAGACCAAAATGTTTGTTTTCGAATTAGGTATCGATTCATGTACACAGATAGGATTTCAAATGGAGTTTTTAACAACTCAGTAGAGTACACGCTCGTCTGGCAGAAATCTCCGACGGTTACAAGAGAACTTAATATCTGACGGACTTAAATCGGAACCTTCTGTATTCGCACGTATTTAGTGCTTAAATCGAGATTGGACTATACATCCTCCTTAGTAATTAATACATACGACCTGTCCGACTTGCTGAAGGAAGGTTTAAGTGCTTGCAGAATATCAAAGCCTCGGTGTACTGAGACCAACGTTGGAGAGCCGACAATAAAACCTCTCATGATATCGCCTGGTTGACCCTCTCCACCATAAAAGTGACAATGACACCCTCCACTATAACACAACCTCCAATAAATACCCACCTCCATGAGAAGTCAATAAAATCCCTCTTTTTAGATATATACGGTATAAAAGTAACTCGTGTCATTTTCGTATTGTATAAATCTATAATTTCTAGTGACAAAAGTTGAACCCTAATACATTTCCACGCGTTGTGAATTGCACCTCTGTTCGATACTAAAATAAAGAAGTTGAATTTTTAAAATAGTTTTCTCTGATTGTGGTCAAATTAAACCACCGCAGTAACCTCTAGAGGCTGACCTTCACAGCAACTGCCCTGCACTTTCCTACATATCAATCATTGTTAAACCACAAGTCGGAATTTTTATTAATAAGAGGGGGGAGTGTCTCGAAAGAATACTAGTAGCCATGATCTATTTAAATAAAAAGTAAATATTTTCGTTAATTTGCTTAGCCAATCTGGATGAAAATTCAACACGCTATAGTTCGGAAGGCATTTACTGCCAATGTACCTCGGTATATATGCAATATGATAATAATATACAGTATGATAATAAACAATTAACGAATTACGATCATTGTTTCTGATACGATCACTGCCTCACTTACTAAGCTCGGAAAGTTTACCGCATCCTGGATATGTCTGGTCTTATCTAAATAGTTATGGCAGAGCTTGACTGTATCTTCTTGCCAGACTTCTTCTGGTCTCCAACCGAATTGAAGCCTATATGCTTCTTTAAAAGTGTCCACAACACCAGAAACCCTGATGACACTAATAATTCACCAACACTCGATTTATAACTGACACACTTTTATTAAACTTACACATCCTTATATACAGAATTATATTTACAAATATGTAAATCTTCCGAATGAATAAGCAAAAAGAAAGAAATTTACATAACCGGCGTCTCCAATCATCATCACTACCACTAATTAATAAAAGTGTGCTTCTATCAAAGCAATATTGGGGTTGGTAAAACATTTATTCACACGGTGGAGAAGTTAGGTCATTTATCCATTAGAAGGGAAAAAGCGAAATACAAGAAGTTACAAAAAAGAAAGGAAAGAGGGTTGTATTTAGTGGGTGTCATTGGAACCTGCTGGAAGTAACGTGGTTGTCTTCTTGTGTGCATCTTTTTTTATATATACTTCCCTATATTTAAACGCTTAGTTTATATTTTACTTGTATATTCCAACTTTGACGCGTCGCACGTGCATC
Organism: Cordylochernes scorpioides; assembly: GCA_030710605.1. Lineage (NCBI taxonomy): Eukaryota > Metazoa > Arthropoda > Arachnida > Pseudoscorpiones > Chernetidae > Cordylochernes > Cordylochernes scorpioides. The sequence goes on along the minus strand of CP092875.1, from coordinate 50,807,828 downwards.
ATGTTTGGTTTATAACATTCCCTGTATATAAGAATTAGTTATAATATTTAAACGTTATTTAAAATTCGCAAACTTTTGGGGAATTCCCCCAAAACGAAATACATGATTAATGAAAGCAAACTGAAAGTCTTTTCGAAACTAGGTCAAAATATCCTTGTTGTAAATTGAAACCGGAGAGCTATAAAGTTGTCAAAATAAATCATGCTGTCAAAATCTTCCTTCGAGACAGCGGTTGTCTATAAACGTCAGGACAAATAGTTAAAGAGAGAGATTGCTGTGATTGGTTCCATTTAAACTATCAAATTGAGAAAGATAGCTAATGCACGTCTCCAAAATACAAAGCCATTACGATGTAGTAGAACCATACAAAATTATGTAAACTCTCAGAAATTTCATTTTCGTATTTTAAAGAAAATGAATGGTAACGGAGCAGAAAGAGAGAAGAAATGACAGTAATTCTGACTGCTAGCTCAAGACGAATTCTTACAAAAATCCACCAGTGAGTACAAATAACCAATATACAAACAACAAAAAGCTTTATTAAGACCTTTTAGTCTTTTACAGATCAGATTATCCGAGAAGAAATGTAAGGGTCATGCAGGAAAAACAGTAATATTATCAGTAAAAAAAAAAACATTGTTATTATTATAATTTTTAAAGCTAATCACATATAATGGCAATATGAAATTTATATATAGGAAAACTTAATTAAAACAATCAAGCTAATAAGTAGATTAGTATAGGCAAATTGGAGGAAAATAAATTTCATATACCTGTATTTATCCCGGGAAAGTAGCCAATATGACACCTTGTGTAAGTGCAAAAGTACTTCTTTATGTATATTTAGTACAAATACAGTAAAAACAATTGCAAACTCTTATCCACTATAATTAACATGGCTTGTACCATGTGTTCATGGGATAAGTTTAAAAGACATATGCTAGTAATCCAATCAGTGGTTTCGATGTTACTCGGCAGAATTCTAGTTGGGATTGCTGAACGAACGAACTCTTGCGATAGCTGGAACCTCCTCGCAGCACTTCCACTCTCCCAATGACAGTCAAACTTTTAATGGCCGGGAGTTTCTTATGTTAAAATGTTTTGTCATGTTTTTAATAGCTTTAAAAATAAAGAAAGGACGTGTATAAATTAAAGCCTTTTCGGGAGAAATTTTCTTTGAATTCTTCCATTTCCTACATTTATACAGACTAGTCACCTTCGATCTCTTAATCCTATTCCATAACTTTATACATCGTTTAGCTAAAGTATTGAGTGCTTGCATTAAACATTTACAATAAGTTATGCAATGTCTTCCTTGCTGCAGCAATCTTTCTACGTGTAAAAAAAAAAGTTACATATTTTTAAAATTACCACAAGAGGTATTATGTACATACGAAAAGCTTCCTCTGATTGTGTGACTAAACGTTTCTGTGAGCGCCCTCTATCGGAATAAATACCAACTGAAGGTAGATTTTTTTTAAACTTTCGAATTGGCCAAATGCATTTTCTTGGCACATTGTAAAATCCAACAATTCATTTCGAGCTATTGGTCTTTGTCAGCGCGTGTAGTGCAGGCTTTACTTCAATCAAGGAAACTATATTTAAGATAGCTGTATGTGAACACATTGTTTGCAATATGTGCAAGTATCACGATTTTATTTTTGATAATGGTATTCATGTGCGATATGGGTCGCCATTTTTATTTTTAAAATGATTCAAAACGACTAATTTTCTCGAATTTCTCTGCGTACAGATTCAGATAGGCCAAAACTCTGGCAAATCCAGGCTATGATTTCTGACTATGGCTCTCATAACTACAGGGGCGACTTCCATTTCGTAACGACCTACGAGTTATGGAATCGGCTGAATCTGCTAAAATTGTGTTTAACCTGGTGATGAGGTAGGGTCAGCCAATCATAGAGGCCAGGGATACATAGCAGTTTTGAGGGAGGTTTGGGTAATCATGTGTGATATGGGGAGCACAACTCCCTTTATAATGCATCGTTTTATGGCATGGTTTGAATGAATTTAGCGCACATGTTTCAATTATTACTTTTTAATTTTTGGAAATGTCTCCATTGTGTGGATGCACACTTTGATATTACAAACATTGTAGTTTTGATCAAACTAGTAAATTTAAATACAGGAGTGTTGACGAGCGGGGATACTAAAGTAATCCTAGGACTTGGGAGAAAGTTGAATTAAAGAGGAGGGAACATTTGTAATCTAACAGAATGGAAGGGAAATAAACTCAGCGCGAGATAATTAAATTTGGCAAGTTTGAAAGTTTTCTGTGCGAAATGTTCTATTTAATACTAACAGCGTCTGTCCCCGCAGAGATTTCAACTTGCGTCGTAACATTCCGGATTGAAACCGTCTTAAGAAAAGAAGAAACAAATTTCTCCCATCGGAAGTCACTTCAGATCTTCTTAGAGAAATTGAAGAGGAGACCAGAGTTCAAGTGCTATGGAGTACAGAACATTATTAAAATGTTTTTTTGTTTGTTTCTTTTAAAACAGATTCTTAGAAATGGATTATTTTTATTATTTTCAAGTTTTTCATATGCATATCGACCAAGCGGATGATAGTAGATCCCAATAATGCGCCAACTGGGAAGAGAACAAAGCGTTAGAAGATGAAAGTAAGACAAATGTAAACTTTCTTTGAGTCAACAAGTCCTCGTAAATTTTAATAAGAAGCCGGTTGAAAGCGTATTATTTGGGGAATCGATGGAGGAGCTGTCATTCGGATCGATCACGACCTTAATTAGCCTTCCTAGCTCTTCTTCCTCTTTCGGAAAAACATCCGCGATTTTTGCTTCCCGCGGGTCCTACTCTATGGTCATTCTTTGGTTGTGGATTTGGATTCGCCGCTAGGTGGCCGGACAATAAACAACACGTGCAGCACCGCTCCGGTAAATATAGTTTATATTACTAATATTTCAGTGTATATTTGCCTTATACTATGAAAGGGATAATACTGTCACTCTTAGTACTCGTGTTATGCAACAATAAATATGCAAATTTACTCAAGGTAACGCACTATGCAAAAAACTCAGTACGAAGGGATAATGATAGACAATGTGGCCTAAATATAAACTTACCATCTGGGAATATATCTGGTAACCAAAAAAGACTGCTATGTATCATTCTGGCTCTATTATTTATCTCAGGCATTGAACAAAACCCAGGCCCCCCAACCAAAAAGCAAACTACTTTGACTGCGTCAGTACACTCAGGAGAGAGAGAAACAATAGATGGCGAGCTAAAAATGCTAATCTTGAACATGGCGACGGAAATAAAGAGTCTAGGAGAGAGAATTGACATCAGACTTACCAAAATAGAGACTCGAATGGACGATTGGGATAAGCGATTCTGCAATATAGAGGAGAAGCTAACCAAATGTATAGAGTCTCAACAGGCTACCGAAAAACTGGCTTCATGTAATTCGTTAAAGGTAAATGAACTGGAGGCTAGAGTCGAATTTTTTGAGACGAGACTGCGTGAGCCCAATCTAGTGTTCTATGGTATTGAGAGGGAGGGTGACGAAAATCAGGCAGATTGCAACTTAAAGATTCAAAACATAATTAGAGATAAAATGGAAATCGGAGATGATTTAAAAATAACAAAATGTCACCGACTTTCACGCGGATCCAATGCACCAGTTCTTGTTGTGGTGCCTGATTATGCTGATAGAGCAAAAATATTTAAAAATGCCTACAAACTCAGAGATACTAAAATTTCGATAAGTAAAGATTATAGTAAAAATGTTAGAGAGCAACGGCGCATCCTAATTGCAAAAAGGAAAGAATTGGGTGAAAGGGGAATAAAATCGAAGTTGAGAGATAACAAGCTTTTGGTAAATGATAAAGTCTGTAAAGTGATGAATGGCCAAGTTGTTGATAGCACAGGAGTTGCTATATAGCAAAAACCTTGTAGAAACAATTGTGTAAATAGAAGAAATACGACATCAAAATCACAAATTAATTCTCCGCCCCATAATCAAATAACGGAAAGTTACTACGACATAAATACATGTAAATATGATTCTCAAGACGATGACAATGCAAATTTTTCTGAAAATTCGCGAGACATCGCCGAAAAAATAATATGTTGGAATATAAATGGTTTCTATAGGATTCTTTCGATATTTCCACTCCTCGAGCACATAAAGAACTACGAAATTTTTGCTCTACTTGAAACATGGTGCCTGAACAGGACTAACATAACACTAAAAGATTATCAAATTATCGAATTACCTGCCACCAAAGAATCTGGAAGGGGAAGAGGGTCAGGGGGTATAATTGTCGGTTTTAGGGAAGGCGGGAAATATAGAGTAGAGAGTTCTGAAAAGGATGGCACTTGGTTATCTATTTTCTTATCAACAAACACAAGAGCCCCCCAACATGTTATCTGTTTAATATTTGTATACCTTCCTCCAAACCAAATACAGCTGCATAACTTAGATAAGCTGTTTACATACATTCAAAAGCAAATAGCAGATGGAAAAGAAATTATTTTACTTGGAGATTTAAACATCAGAACTGGGAAGTTGGGAGGACTACACAATCCACTTAATTTCCAGCTCCCCCTAACATCGGAAAGAAGGGCTAAAGATCATATAATATCATCTCTGTCTAATAAACTTCTTGATTTCCTGGAAGATAATTCTTTGACAATAGTTAATGGAAGATCTAGAGGTGATAAAGATGGAGATTTTACATACATATCCGAAAGAGGCTCTTCAACTATTGACTATTGCATACTCTCACAGGGTTCACTACAAATTTTACTGGACTTCAAAGTCGATGACCAACTGTACTCAGACCACCATCCTTTGGTTTTAACGATAAAATGCCAAAACTTCAATGAGAAAAAAACCAAACGGGAAGATTATAATATTACGAGATATAGATGGTCAGCCGATGGACTCGCAACGTTTAAAATGAAACTGGAAGAATTGCGGGAAAAAAACATACCAGCCTCCGATGACCTTGTATACACTTTCAATCAGCGAATTTTGGAAGCAATGTCATCTGCAAAAATAACCTACTCAATTAAGGGCGGCCCCAGGAAATCTAAGCCGTGGTTCGATAAGGACTGCTATGATATGAAAAAACTGGCAAAAGAAAGTCTGAAGAAATATCGTAAAACAAATAGATTGGAAGACAGAGAATGTTATGCTTCTTCCAGAAAGAAATATCTTGCTTTATTGGATCTAAAAAGGAAAGGCTTTGATAATGAAAAACAGGAAATACTCAGAAATGCTAAAGACTCAAAGACCTTCTGGAAAACTATTGCGCTCTACAAAAGCACATCTATAATCCAAGGAGAAATATCTATACAGGACTGGCTGAACTTTTACCGCGAACTAATGACTACAGAGAAAAATTTGAGAATTTGTAATTTACATAATGTGATTTCTCAGAACGATCCTATATTGGACTCAGAGATAACCAATGCAGACATATACAAGGAGATAGCTGGTTTGAGGAGTAACAAGGCATGCGGGCCCGATGGCATCCCCAATGAAGTATTAAAAACACTCCCTGATTCGTACATACTGCTGTTGAAACAACTCTACAATAGTGTTATGACGACTGGAAAATACCCAGCAATTTGGACTAATTCCACTATACACCCAATCTTTAAAAACGGTTATAAGAACAGCCCCTCCAACTACCGAGGTATTGCACTGATTAGCAATGTATCAAAGCTTTTCACATCAATCCTAAGATCACGACTGGAGGAATGGGTCGAAGGAAGAAGGGTTATACCCGAAAACCAAGCGGGATTTAGAAAAGAAAGATCATGTATTGACCACATATTTACACTAACTACTTTAATCCAACTATCATTAAGAAAAAAGAGGGGAAAACTATATGTCTTTTTTGTCGATCTAAGGAAGGCATTTGATACTGTACCCCACTCACTACTTTGGAAAAAACTTTACAACCTAGGCATAAGTTACCAATTCATAAGTACGATCAAAAGTTACTACGAACAAGCAACTATAGCTATCAGATGGAAGGGATCATTTACGGAAAGTATTAAGATAAACTCGGGAGTCCTCCAGGGAGAACCACTTTCCCCACTGCTATTTATATTATTTATCACGGACTTAATCGAAATTTATAATAACTCAGACCTGCCGAGTGTAAATTTGCCAGAATTTGGAGATATCCATTTATTGCTGTACGCCGACGACATAGCAATTATAGGTGAGTCCAGGATAAACCTCCAAAAGAAGATCAAAATACTGAAAGAATATCTCGATGAGAACTTAATGACACTAAATGAGTCCAAGTCAAAGATTATGGTGTTCCGTAATGGAGGTAAACCCTCAAATAAGGATAGATGGTTCTGGAATGATAAACCCATAGCAATAACTTCAAGATATACATACTTGGGATTCCCTCTGACACCAACAATAACAACTACTCACCCGGCAAATTACTTTAAAGGAAAAGCACTTACAGCAATTAACGCCACACACCCAATATTAATAAAATCAAAAGCAAAGTCAATAAATTTATCAATCAAACTCTTTGATACAATAGTGAGAGCTGTCCTGATGTATGCCGCTCCATTATGGGCAACAGAGCATAAAGACTTACTGGACAATATACAAGACATATTTATCCGTAGGTTCCTGAATCTGCCCAGATACACTCCAGGTTACCTAATCAGATTAGAAACCGGTCGTATCTCATTGAGTGTAACAGCCTTAAAATTAACCCTGAAGTATTGGCTGCGGGTGTTGAATATGAGCAGTGACAGATTGCCACGTATATGTTTTAATAGAACACGGGAACTCTCTAATGCTTCGGGCACACCCATCGGTTTCATTAAAAAGCTCACTAATCTGCTTAACGATAATGGATCCCCTGCACTTGTTTCCTGTGATGACCCTGAAACGCTGAGGAGCGCGATTACAGGGCTCTTAAAAACAGCGGCAGACCAATCTATACAAAACGACCTTACAAGAATGGATAAATCTAAGCTATACTCTCACTACAAAGACATTCACATATCTTTCATGACGGAGGGATACCTTTTAGGGGATTTTCCTTTCCCGGTTGTAAGACTACTCGCACAAGTTAGAATACTTTCAAGTTTTTTTAGAGAAAACCACACCAAGATGCTCTGCGGTGAGGACCCGACTTGTACCTTCTGTAATTCAAAACTACAAAATGAAATCACTCACTATATTTTTGATTGCTCTGCTCTGAAAGAAGAAAGAAGAACCCTTATGCTCAAAACTGGGCAACTCTGTGCTTCACTTCCATCAATAATTGACAATATGACCCAGAATAAGTATATTGCTACGGCGTTTTATGGTTTCCACAAGTCCATATCTCAGAAGAAGGCCAAGTGATACTCACTCCTCACTTTCTTACTGCTACTCTTTTTGTGTTGATTTCTTGCTTCCCTCTTTCTTATTATTATTTTTTTTTTTTTCCTTTTCTTGTTTTTTTTTTTTTTTTTTTCTTTCTCTTTTTACTCTGTATATATCGCTATTTCCGTTGTCTCACTGCTTTGTTCTTATGCATACCTCTGGTGAATCCTGTATAGGGTCAGTGACCCTAAATAAAGGCTTTTTTGTTGTTGTTGTTGTTGTTGGTTGTGGATTTGTATCACCTGTGTGCTCCAACGAATGTAAGCCATTGCCCCTAAATACGCCTATACTCAAACTAACGACCAAGAATGGTAGATACTAAAACTATTGCCAAAGAATTTCTATATATAATATGCAGGAAAACATGGCCAGTGCCAATTCCAATGAAAGAATGGCAGGTTACCTATTTTAATCTCCAAGAAAAATGACCTATTTCATTTCAATTTTTGAGAAGATAATGTGGCCTATGTCCAAGAAACAATAGCCTAGTTAGGTTCAAGTTTTGCCAATGTAGAAACATATAGGGAAGGCAATAATTACATTCCGATCACCAATAATTCCTCCAGCCAACTAGAGCGCGAGTCGGTATGGGAATAGCCACAGTAGCCATAGTAGAGGAATGGCCACACCAATGTACTTCTAAATATAACAATAACTAGGTAGCAGCATTCTTGTCATGGGGACATTCACCCTGATTGAACAAGAAATCAAAACTGACTAGGCTTACTTTTATCATGGTATATAGAATGGCTAGATCTCATTTCCCTTGAGAATATTGAGGGAAGATTGACCAAGATTTAGATGATTATAACACCATCAACAGCATGCTTACACCAATACAAAAGAAAAAAGCGAGTCATAGAGTTCACGAGATGACCAGAAGTCGGTTTGATGACACATAACACCAACAACCCTTAAGTCTAGCTTGATGCTCAATTTCTCTCCCGCCCAGGAATATCTAAGTTGTAGAACGACATTTGAAAAATAGGGATTGGTGATCGGAAGGTAATTATTGCCTTCTCTATATGTTGCTTTACTAGCAAAGCTTGAACCTGACTCGGCCATTCTTGAACATAGGCCACATTTTCTCGAAAATTGAAATGAAAATAAGTCATTTTTCTTGGAGATTAAAATAGGTAACCTGCCATTCTTTCTTGTACATTGGAATTGGCACTGGCCACGTTTTCCTGTACATTGTATATGGAAAATATTTGTTCTTTGAATATCTAAGTTTCTCATCAACATGAATGAGTCAGTGAGGGGCAGTTGTTTCCTAAAAGTTACAGGCAGGCAGGATTGGCAGCCAAGACAAGCCATACGTCTGGCTAGACTCCAAAGGCCAGGTTGTCGTTGTTCTGGCACCGCAGTTTTGTTAAATTAAGACATTTCAAGGATTGCTGCAACTTTTTGTGACTTTACCTAAGCTGATATTTCGTTTAAACTCTCTCTCTCTGACTTATTAAGATGAAACAGACTTAAAAAGTCCACTTATGGTTAAACCCAGACGAATACGTAAACAAAAATATATAAAACTGACTTTTTTGAATTTCTACTTTTATTCCCTTGATATACTACTAGTTATTTCCCTAGTACGCGAGTATTAGCGCGCAAAGTACGTTTGTAAAAGTTGATAGTGACACAGTTATATTTCAAGTTGCCTGACCACATCCTGGAAGGGTGCGATGCCCAATTATGTAAGACGTCCATGACGTGGCCAATTATCGTCATAATTATCATCACCTTCTCCCAGCTAATTGATGGCGCCCAACACACTGTTCACAACCAGTACTGGGAATCACCTGTCAAATTTTCTAAAACATGTCATTTACAGCCTCACGGTTCGCCGTCTGGAGATAAGGGATCATGCGGCCTCAGCGAGCAAAACCCAATGTCTTGTGCAGCTCCAAACTACAATGTTTGATTGGTTTCACAAAGAAATACTTCAAAGCTACACAGAAAACTATTTCAACAGAGTACGTGATTAGTTTCTAAACCAGTTGATTATGCTACCTAATTAATCTATGTATATATATATTGGATATTTTCACTTCAACCAAATATTGTACCTTCTTTTTCCCTCTGATGTGTGAAGAGGTGTTCATTAATACACATCCTCCAACCATTAAATTCATACTTTAAAATAACATAAAACTGTTGAAAATGACATTAGAGTCTTAAAATGACGCTAAAATGATATCCTTAAAAGAAGTAATATTTAAAGGTATACATAACTCTAACCGTTTTTTGTAAAAATTGAGATAATAATTTTAAAAAGACACCAATTTCTTGAACGGATCTTTTAAAACCCTATAATTATACTCTTTTTAAACAATTATTTATTCCAAGTGATGAGAGATTCTATATCCCCAAAGGGGAAGAAGAAAAAGAGAAAGAAGTGATATGGGTAATGTTTCACCAATCGACGGGCAATAAAGACCGGAGGAGTCCCGCTGGACTTGAAGACACAATCAATTAAGAGGACTGACTGTAGCCAGCAAAGAAGGTCTTGATTGGGATTGACCACGTGGGAGTAACCTTTCCTTCATCTACGTAAATATTCCCAGAAGATATGTGTCAACTAACTATATACTGGTAAAAGATCTACGCAATGTTCTATGTAAGTTATCTACACTTAAATAAATGTTGGGATTGGGCGCTGAATCCAAATGGGACAAGTTGGTCGCGATACCCACGCCGACGGTTGCGGTTTCTGTCCAAAACGTCATAATGATATACGGCTAAATGACATTTACTCTCAATTGGTTTCAATTAAATTGATATCAATTGGGAAATATGAAGTTTATAAGTCTATCTAAATATGCTCGTAAATAAATTTTGTTCCAAATAGCCCAATTTTGGAGAATATTTCAAATCTCTAACATGTTTCTTCTACACTTCACTCTAATGGAGAGAGAGATAGAGCAACTTTGTTATCTTCTTCGGTCCAATCAGAAATATACACAGCACTATATAAACGAGGGATGCTACAACAAGCATGCAGCAAGCGGTGTAAAGCCACTACCAGCAAACACAGTTTATTACTGTCTGTCTACGCAGGGTACCTGAATCCTGCGGTGAGGTCCCTTCAGGATCCAGTAGAGGCACAGGCCGGCCGTGAGAGCCAGGGCGTACAGGGACACAGCGGCTAGCATGCCGCCAGGACCGCCGCGGTCGATTGAAGCCGCTAGCGGGCGCCAGGTGCCTGCCGTTCACGTGGGTCCCGCCTGGCCTTGTTTACCCGCAACTTTGGCCCCCTCTCTCGCTTCTATTTATTTTATTAGTTCAATTTTTATATATCCATACATGATTCGAAAAATTCCAATTTCTTGAGTTCACAAGAAGCGGTAGTGCCCGACTACCTCGGTGGGTCATTAACATCCAGCCTGAACTATGCTGAAAGTTCCAACAGTCCAAATACATATGTGGCTGGCTTTGCTTGTTGATTCAATAAAAAGTACTTGCCAGAAATAAAAAACCTAAATTTTCAATTCATATTTATTCCGTTAGATGGCAATCAGTCTCCTTTAATTAGAGGTACAAGAGGTAATGTTCTTAAATTATATTCGGATAAAAGTCAAATTATTTTAAAGCAATAAAAATTGAAAAGAATGGATCAGTAGTGGTGAATATATTCTTTCTTCACATTGATCAGTCAGTCAACCATATATCTATCTGTAATAGCACATGCTGCCGTCACACGGAGTTACAACCATGTTGTAATGTGACAGGAAGTTCGTGTGGCTTCAAATTTACCGCTCTCTTCAATCCTGTAAGGATATACCGGAAGTAACAAATCCCAAATGTCGCAATTCGTTCTTCCCCCATCTCTGATCTAGCTGATACAGCAGAGAGTGTAGAACCATCCTATTTATTAAACCAACACCTGCCTGAATTTTCTCATGCCTAGCAATGGCTGCAGAAAATTGACATGGACCCAGATCAGTAGCTTTACATACCCAAGATAGAGGATATTGTGACTGCTGTGATAAAGATGCATGGGGACATCTGAGGCTCTTTTTTGGACACGACAAAAACAACAGAAAATTGACATAGACCCAGAGCAGCAGCTTTAAACCACCAAGATAGAGGACATTGCTGTGATAGAGATGCATGGAGACATCTGAGGCTCTTCATTGGACACGACAAAAACAACAGAAAATTGACATAGACCCAGAGCAGAAGCTTTACACACCCAAGATAGAGGACATTGCGGCTGCTGTAATAGAGATGCAGGGGGATATCTGAGGCTCTTCATTGAACACGACAAAAACAACAGAAAATTGACATAAACTCAGAGCAGCAGCTTTACACACCCAAGATAGAGGACATTGCTGTGATAGAGATGCATGGAGACACCTGAGGCTCTTCATTGGACACGACAAAAACAACAGAAAATTGACATAGACCCAGAGCTGCAGCTTTACACACCCAAGATAGAGGACATTGCTGTGATAGAGATGCATGTGACATCTGAGGCTCTTCATTGGACACGACAACAACCATCCGCTCAGCACCACCACGTCGGCGGTGTCTAGGAACAACTTTCCTTATCCCGAAATCACGCTAGACGACGTCAGAACAACAACTTGAATACATCGCTCAGCTATCGCGAGGTGTAATGTCGTTTTATGTATTGTCTCCTATTTCATCACATCACTATGTGCCGCATTGCATACAAAAAAACAACATTGATCATATGGCTTTCTTGGTTAAAATATGAATAAACGCCAAACCCGGAGATATAAATGTCTTTGTCCTATCATTTCCTTAGAAATTATCAGATTTGTTCATTTTGTTCTCATAAAATAATTTTCTTTAGGAAAAGCAAAATTTATTATAATAATTTCTTTCGAACATTCAAATCCTGAAGAAATATGCTGCGTACCATCATTAACTAAAAAAAAAAAAAAATTGGTGAAAAATATATAAATTTTAAAAATAACTTCATCATGTAGCTGGTAACCTGAAAATATAAATTCAAGCTACATAGCTTCCCCTTGATGTTTCATTTAATTATTTTGTAAGCAGATGTGTTTTGTACAGTGTTCGACAGTGTGTTGGCGGTTCAGAGTCATCTTCTTCAACCCTTTGTTGGACAAATTACTCCATGCATAATTTTCTATATTTATCCGGCGGCCAATATAGGGAGGGGGATATATAACCAAACAAGTATATGATTTAAATGTTCAAATTTAACGCAGATATCTTAACAATCGATAAAAACTCAGTACATCTATTCAATTCTCTTTTTCTTAATTATTTTCTTTTTGACAATTCTGTTACTTACTCTACTACAATATGAATTATTGTAAATAGTTTCACGCGCAATTATCCAGATCGGATATAGCGTGTCTTATTTTCAACTGGTAATAAAACGAACCGACTCAATACATTCAGATAAACAACATGTTCATTATTCCAGACACACAACTCCAGATTTTATCTCTTTCTCTCCACCAAGAGAGAATGCAATATAGAAAGTGGCAGTAAAACTGGAAGAAAATATTAATTTAAATGATTGCCACTCTCTTAATAAATGGCCGCCTGAATGGTGAGAATTTTATTATTTAGTTTACTGTTTCAGTCAAAACTACATACAATTGGAAAAACACGTACATGTTTAGCTTTTCTTGATTAATCAAGAATGGGTATTTGGACAATTCTGGAATAATTAAAAATCAAGGAGAAGAGTTGATATTTATTCCGATAGATGGCGCAAGTCATCAGCAACTTTAAGTTGCATGATAAGAAGATGTCTTTTTCTTAATACATATAATTTGTTTAAAACGGGAAGAGATTTGCAGAGTGCTTGTTATCAAGATAATTAAAAAACTTGGGAAATATGGAGATAAGTAACATTTGTAGTCTCCTCCTATCTGGTGGCCACTTGAAAACATGGACATTCAACCTTTTATAAAGAAATGTACTGTTTTTTATTATTATTATCCCATTGTATAATTCATTTATCAAATTCATAATCTTGGCAGGGTTGGAATATAGGTCCTGTCTTGAGGCCCCCATACATTCCAAGAGGTGGTTCGGTGATGCCTCTCTGGTCTTAAATATATCGAGAAATATAGTTTTAAAGTTTTTCGTTATAGTATAATTTCAAAGAGTTTTCATTGAAACAACGGAGAACATTTTCGTTATAAAGACTTTCATTTTGAAAATCTTTTATTAAAGGGCCGAGAAATTGTTTCGTAAAAGTTTTATGTTAAATAGAACTTTGTTCATTGCACAATCGACGTATAAACTCTAAAGTTGCATAGCGTCCAAGAGACTAGAAGGGAGGGAGGAAGGGACAAGGTCTGTGCATGAACCCCATCAAGGAAAGCTCAGCCGCCAGACGAGGAAGTGTCCTACAGGGTAAACAACTGCCCGAGTCAACAGAGGCTGTGATTGACAGCTTGACTTCCCCGCACTGACATCGGGAAGATGCCCACTGAGGCTCATGGAGAATGATCTCAAGAATTTGTAAAAAACAAAAGGGCGCCTCGCTAGAAGGACATTTCCATGCGACGTTAGAAAGGATAAAAACATGCCCTTGCATTAATGAATGCCAGTTTGCGTTGAGTTACCGAGCCTGTCATGCCATACGGGGGTCGTCGAACGTCATTCCACACTGTTCTGAGCCAATCTAGTCATCAGACCATTCTGTTAAGATTTAGTTGCGGATACACAAACCAGACGGTGATGATCAAAGTCCTGCAAGTTTCATTCGACATTGTTATGTTTCTTTTGTTGGGTACTGTTGTTATAAATATAAAATGTTTTGTATGTGGGCACACACACAATTTTTTAAAATTCACAAATTAGGTAGACTTTTTTTTTTTAAGAGACATAGAAAAATTTTAAAAGTAAAAATACAAACGTTCACACATTTACTAAGAGAGAGAGATTTAAAAATAGCTTTTTGTCCAATCAAACATTTTACGAGGTGAAAATTTAGCTGAAAGACGATGTGAACTAGGCAGTTATAACGCCCGTTATGTATCACTATTTTGGTCAATTAGTCGGAGTCAAAGTCAGTCAGTTATTTATCATCTGTGTTACTATTATTTTAGATGAGGGGAAATATATTTCACTTTTTGGATGTCGAAATGAAGCTATATATATGTCTTAATAAATATTTTGTTTAAGAAATGGAAGCAATGTTTCTTTTAAATATATAAAAAAATATATACTGTCCTTACTGCGATGAAAAAATATTGGGAGGGCTTGGCTTATCAGTGGCGAACCCTCCCAGCGCTTTCGCCAATTCAATCTACCAGACCGCTTCTTAGAGCTCTAATACTGTATTGGAAGATTCTGCTTATATATGCTGCAATGAAAAAAAAAAAAAGGTGGAATCTTAGAAATGGTTTTCAAACAAACTATGGACATAAGCTTTTAGTGAATTTTGTTTATGTGAATACACACACATAACTTAATGCTCTATATACAGGGTGATCCAAAAGTCCCGCACAACTTTAAAAATTAATAACTCCGCGAATATTTGCGCTAGAGCAATGCGGTAAACACCATTGTGTTCAGAATGCAATGGGATTTTTTATGGCAAATATTGAAAATTTCGAAATTGATTTTAGTTACAATTTCATTCCCTAGATGGCGCTGTACCAGAATCAGAATTTCAGCAGCCAAATTGTTTGATTAATTGAAAAATATAACTGATCGACACGTATTTTTCCTTTTTGTATACCAGGAAAGAATCCTAATAATATCAAATCGTTAATTAATAAAGCACCATTTCGCCAAAAGTTAGAAGAAATGGTTAACGATTTTTAAATACAATCTGAGATATGTAAAATAGGTATATGCAAATTAAAACATGTAGCAAAAAATATTTATATTTTTGATAGAGTTTTGTCAAATATATTGAATGTTTGAAAAACATAGCTGAGTTCAATATACGATTTTTTGAAATGTTAATATAGTACCAAAAATTATGATGGTACTACTAATAGGATATCTTGCTATAAGGAATGTGTAATTTCTTGAATAATTGGCGACACTCGACTATTAAACTGGAAATTTGTCATGATCCAACAAATGAAATATAGATGGGAGTGACAAAATACATTTGTTGTACTTTATTCCAAATATCCTATGGGCTTGTCAAATGTTATCATTGTTTATTATACTGTACACGATTTTTTAAAATGTATACCCTCAAATAAATATAATTTTAAAATCAACCTTTTGCGTTGAAAAACGTGGTAGTAAAATCATTTTGTATTATTTTTTTTGCCCAAAATTTCTAAAGGTGGGGGGTTACAGAGAATATTCCTTATGCTATTTCTTTTAATGAGCGAAAAGCGATAAATTAAACATAAGGGGTAAAATTGTGTGTACAGTGTTATTCGAGAAGTTATAACACTTTGGTCTGCACGACATAATATAAGATGTGAGCAAATGACAAACAAACAAAAATTACTGTTCACAAATAAAAAAGAGACAAGATATGAGGACAGAATTTATTTACCCATAACCCAACACAAAGAGCTTCAAAATATTGGTAGATAATATAATACATGGAAGCTTTTATAACACATGAGGTAACTGCCTTCTCTCTTGTATTAGGTCAGAATCCTTGTTCAATGTGGCGACCTTCATTCTCAAACACCGCCTGCAGACGATAGATGACAGATTGGACAGCATTAAATAACATATCTGTTGAAATTGATGAAACGTGCCGTCTGATAGAAGCCTTCAACATGGCCAATGTGGTAGGCCAGCATCGATAAACACGCGACTTAATGTACTCCCATAGACAAAAATCGCAAGGCGTCAAGTCTGGTGATCTTGAAGGCCACTGGTGTATAAAGTGGCGACTTATCACACGATCTTCACCGAACGTATCCTTCAGCAATTGTTTGGCACCGCGGGAGATATGAGGAGGTCCTCCATCTTGCATGAATGTTATTTCGCTCAGTGCTTGTCTGTCCTGCAATATGGGGATAACCTTTTATCTCAAAAGTTGAACATAACGTTCACCAGTTACAGAAACGGTTTTAAATGTTCTTCCATTTATTTCTTAAAAGAAAAATGGCCCAATAATAAAAGAAGAAGTGAACCCACACCAAACTGTAACTCTGGGCTGATGAAGTGGAATTTCTGTAAAAATCCTAGGGTTTTCTGTTGCCCAAATGCGGCTGTTTTGAGTGTTGACTTCTCCATTTAGAGAAAAGTGAGCTTCATCTGTCCACAGAACATTCGACAGCCAGTTTTCATCAATATCAATTTGCCGGAAAACCCATGCAGCAAATTCTTGACGCTTCTCAAAATCGCCGACTTTTAGCTCGTGAAATCTTTGAATTTTGTACGGGTATTTTTTAAGAAAAATTCTTAGAGCTCTCCAAACTGTTCCATACGAAATCCCCGTTTGTCGAGAAACTTGTCGAGCACTTACTTCTCCATACGTGGATAACGTTTCAATAGCTTCAACATTCTGCGAAAACGTAACAGCCACTGACTTGCGTGTCGATGGTCTTCCACTCCGAGGTTTTGCTTCCAGAGATCCAGTCTTCTCAAAATTTTTTATCATTCTCCTTAGAGAGTAGCAACTCATGGGTCCTTTACCTCTTCGAATACCTTCAAAGTTACGAAACGCTCGTAAAGCTTCAGTGGAAGATTCTGAATTGCAATAATAAAATTTCACCAAGAGTACTTTATCCTGTAGTGACGGCATCCCAGAGTAAAATAAATGATCAGGGATAGTTGAATTTTTCAAAAGAAATTAAAATAAACATAATCGATATATGGCTTCTGAAGCCAACTGTGCGGACGTGTTTGGCATCGCTTGTCTCGTACCGCGAATGGGATTTAACTCTGCATATCACAATATAGTATTAAAAGTAACTCCTAAAGTTTACCAAATTTTAAGAAAAATGGGTAATGAGATATACACCGATTTTGAGCGATGTTCTACACAAGACAGAATATTTGTAAGACAATGCCAAAATTGTTTTGAATTTAATCCGAACCATAAAACAAAAGACTGCCAAAACATTAAAATATGTAAAATATGCGGTGTACAGGGTAGCCACAACTGTACTGAAGCGCAAAATTGTCGCAATTTCTCTAAGCACCCTAAATTTAAAAACTTTTCTACAAACCATAAATCAAATTCAAGTGAATGCCCGATTTACAAATCACAAATAGACAAAATTATCCAAAGAACACAATATTCACAAATATACGAGGGAAATGATGTAGCAAATACAATTTAAAGCTTAATCTTAAATAAATTAATATCCTATATGATTGAAAATGTGAGATGTATTCAACAAAATGTAAGAAAAAGTTTTACTGCGATAAGTAAACTACAGGCCAACACTAGAGATGACCCACCTGACAAGGACGAGTGGGTAACACCCTCGTTTCCAGACAGTCATGAACCGGGATCGAATCCCGCGTTAACATTTTGTTTGATATGTGAATATCCTTCACCTGACATTCTTTTGATTTAAGAACCATATGTTTTACATGAAAATGTTATTTATGATATGGACTCTCAAATTATATGTTCGAATAAAACTGGGGAAAAATATACGGCAACTATAATTTTAAATAAAAATATAAAGTTCAGCAAAGAGGAAAAATTCACAAATTCTTTTTGTACAACAATATCTATTTCTACAGTTAAAGCAAAATTAATTATTTCTAATTTCTACATTCATCCGAATACATTTAACCCTGTTCATCAAACATTCATTAGAGATCTGCTCAAAACGTATATAAATCAACCTGTAATCCTTTGCGGTGATTTTAATTCAAGACATACTATATGGTTTGTTATAAACTCTAATGGATATAGATTACAACCTATTATAGACGAATGTAACCTCTTTATACATAACCTGAAAAAACACCCACCTGCCGCGGAGAGTAAGTATAATTGATCTCACAATCTCGAATAAACACTCACTAAGTTTAATAAACAACTGGCATACCTCTGATTTGACTAATATTTCCGACCATGTTGCTGTTGAATTTGATATCAGGTTAAAGAATGGTCATTTATTCAATAATCAAATTTCCACTTTGAAAAAAATGCGAATTGGGCAAATTTTTCTAATAACATATCATTACAAGATACAAAAAACTGGGAATTGATATAAGCAGAGTGAAAGATGAGGAAGACATTGATGGGATAGTGAACGCACTCATGAATTTATTGAGAGAAGCAGCATATAAATCTTCGAAGGTTGAATCCCCCATTAATAAACATGTTTCCAGAATTGACTGGTGGACTAATGAACAGGAAATAATAAAAAATCATTTTCATTATATTAGAAACTAGTATTATCGTCATAAAACAATCAGTTACAATACATTTAAGTTGGCAAGAAACAAATACACTAATGCAATAAGAAAAGCTAAAAGAACTAACTGGCGAAACGTTATTGAAGAAAATTACACAGATAATCCATTTGGTAATGCTTATAAGTTCTTCAATAAATTAAGATCCTCAAATGTAAAGAATGGAATTCCCATAATTGACAATTCACCAGAATATCTAAAAGAGCAAACAATGACCATATTAATGGACGATTTAATTCCTGAAGACGATCCTAATTTGGACAATTTTCTACAACAAATAATTAGAAATTTTAAGCCACGAATGAATAATCCAAGCATAATTATTATCGAAGTAGAAGAAATAATGAATATCATTTCTAATTCTGATGTTTAAAAAGCTCCAGGTTTAGACAACATAAGTAACAATATTGTAGCGTAGAAATCAAGCCTTGAAATATCCTAAGATATAAAATAATTTATTGATGACGTCACAACGACGAGTCGACAATTATTAACAAGTCAGCAAAACTATCTACAGCTAGAGAATCTTAAGCAAGCAAGCAAATAAATATTTTAAAGATGATTTCACAAATACAGAGTAATATATATTTTTATAATCTGTTGAGTATTTTCATTGAATAATATTAAATTAAATAATAAAATATTTCTTCGCCACAATATGATCAAATGTGCTTACCCAAAAATTAAGCATATGTTATGCAAACTATTTAATAAATGTATTCAAAAAGGGGCATTATCCGGAGAAATGGAAAATAGCAGCTCTAAAGATAATTCCTAAACCACATAAATCTAATTTGGAATCAACAAAAAGTTACGACCTATCTCATTGATTTCAAATCGAAAAATCGAATTTATGAATTTTATGAAAGTAATAATCTTTTGAGCTCCAGACAACATGGATTTGTCAAATAAAAATCAACGACAACGTGCTTGAATAAAATATTTATCGATCGAGGATCAACAGCGATACGACTTGGATATTCCAGATATAATTGAAAATTTGATTAAATATAAAATTACACTATTGAAGAAAAATACTAACCAAACATTTCAAAGTTTCTTTCCCGCTAATATTTCGAATTATTTTTGGGCAAATTTCCACAACTCTAAATTTATTACAATTCACGGAAATTTTAGAAGCTTTTTAAAATTCATCAAAGCAGTGCAGGATTCAAGATGCTTCTGTGGATGTGAGGAACAAATTTCTATTCATCTGCTGCTAAATTGCCCCGTCTTCCAAGAGTATAGAGAGAGAAATAAGGATAACCCAGGCCCCTGGAGCGCAAGAAACGCCAACTGCCCGGGCTGTCAAGCTAACTAGTAGAAACCAGTTACTCTAGATTATATTTATATAGAGCCAATTGCAGAGCCGAACCAGCTGGTCAGGAAGTTCCATGCCTGCAGAGAACCCGGGAGTCCAGCCAACGAGACTGGGTCGAAGGAGGTCTTCCCAAGCAGCAGAGCTGTCTTCATTCTGTGTTACATGAAAGCAGGGCATCTGAATAGAAGGTGGTCCACAGTCTGTTGTTCCTCCATACAATGTGGGCAAGATGGGTCTTCCCCAGGACGCCAGAGAACCAAGTCTGCCCGAACATGGCCATGTCCTGTGAGTAAGGTGGTGGTGACTTCTCCAGGACGGACCTTAGGGAGGAATTGGAGCAGCCGGTCTGGAGTATGGGCTATTCTCCTCAGGTGTCTGTTGTAGTGGTCCTGGCAATAAACCTCCGTCCATGCGTCTAGGGCTGCCGCGCGTGAGTAGTTACGGGCCAGGCTTCTAGGCAGAATGGAAAATGATGGCTCTAAGATCAAAACGGCCGCGTTCTTTGCAGCTCTGTCTGCTCTTTCCTTTCCGTCGATGCCGCAGTGTCCCGGCACCCAACACAGATTTACGTTTTGGTTGGTGTTCAGTGCGAGAATAATCTTAGCTAATAATGTCGATCGAACTGGACCTGACGTACATATGGCTGACAGAGCTGATCTGCAGTCCGACGCGATAGTGATCGCATTTCTTGAATAACCTTCCTTCACCAGACGGACCGCCCAGCGGATTGCCAGAAGTTCAGCCTGGAAGGCTGTGCAGTTGGGATGGAGCCGTAAGAGAACGGGCTGCTGATCTTCTGATGAGGGAACAATTGCAGCGCCCACCCCAGCCTCATTTTTTGATCCGTCTGTGAATATTATAGGTGCTGTTATCTCCTAGATGTTTTGACTGAAGGACAATTGACGTCTATCTGGAGGGTATGGCGAAGAAGCAGGGCCTGGTCTAGATTCAAAATTTCCTTCATTGATTTCCTTCAGGAACGCCGTACGAGACCTAACAATAATATCGAAAGGAGGGCTGCCGGTGATGGAGATGGCTGAGACTGTAGGTGTGTAAGGACCTCCTCTCAGTACACGTTTCGCAAAATTCCAGTGAAGGCTCCTTAGTTGCCTAATGCCTTCGCTGGAGAGAGCACGACCTCCCCATGCTGACGCTCCGTCCAGCTGAAAAGAAGATTCCAAATTTACCCTGTATGGTGTGGGTGAGTCGTGGGATTATTGATCTGCATCTACGTGTGATCTTGCGTAGGTGGGCGACAAATCCGCGGGTCTGGTAAAACTCCACTCCTAAGATTGTGACGGTCTTCTTGATGTTTAAAGGTTGACCAAGGACTCTAAGCCCTGTCTCGGAGTTGGGGTGGACATTACGCCATTGGAACAGGCAAGCTTGAGTCTTAATGGGGTTTATATTAAGACCATTTATCGTGCACCAAGATGTCAACCTCTCCAAGAAGGTGTTAGTGGCAGAGACCGGCAGGCGACTACGAACCTGAGTCATAAGGGTGAAGTCGTCCGCGTAAGCTACGAGGGTTGTCCGTTAAATAAGTTCCACGGGGCACCACTGTAATGAGGATCGCTTTTAGGCTCGAGACGACTGCACGGTCTCGTAACTTGTTCTCCCCACTCCAATTTCCCACCAAGGACACGTCGCTGGTAAGCTTAGTTTTGGCTGAGCAGCCGTTAGTGATGGAGCTTCCCCTCGTGTCTCCCGCCAGCTGCGAATTACGGTCAGTAATTCGATTTTTGGCCGCAAAGAAGAATTCGGCCAAGGACATTCATACTGAACTCTGTTAAGTGTATGAAGAAGGGTGTATGAGTTCCGGGATGGTGCGCAGATGGGTCAGCGAATTTAAAAACAGCCGAACAGACGTCCACGATGAACCGCGTGCTGGACGGCCATCGGTTTCGGACGAAACCATTGCCAAAGTCGAAGCGGCAATGCTTGAAGATCGACGGATTACTGTACGGAAGCTCTGCGATTTGGTTCCTGATGTCAGTAAAACCACCATCGACAAGATTTTGCGTGAACATTTAGGGTATTCAAAGGTCTGCGCAATATGGGTTCCGAAAATGCTGACTGAAGACCATAAACGGCAGCGGGTTGATGCGGCCCAGAAATTTCTCGATTGCCACAAAACTGACGGAGAGGAATTCTTGGATTCGATCGTTACTGGTGATGTGACCTGGGTACACCACACCACACCGGAGACAAAGGAGCAATCCAAGCAGTGGAAGCACATTTCTTCGCCGAAACCTCTAAAGTTTAAACAAACACTTTCTGCCGGGAAAATTATGGCTACCGTCTTTTGGAACCGAAAGAGCCTATTGTTTTGCGACTTTATGCGTCAGGGTACAACAATCAATTTCGACCGGTACTGTGAGACCTTAAAACAACTTCGACGCGCGATTCAGAACAAGAGGAGAGGGATGTTAACCAAAGGGGTGCGTGTCCACCACGACAACGCTCAGCCGCACACCGCCCATCAAACCACTGCCCTCATCGAAGAATTTGAATGGGAATTGGTGTCACATCCACCTTACAGCCCGGACGTAGCTCCTACTGACTTCCATTTCTTCCCCGATTTGAAGAAAAACTTGGTAGGAACCCAATTCCAGGACGATGACGAGTTGAAAGAAGCGGTTTTAGGCTTTCTACGAGGCCAGGCGGCAGAGTTCTTTGACTCTGGGTTCCATAAGTGGGTATACCGAATGCAAATATGCGTCGAACGAAACGGGGAATATGTAGAAAAATGAAAAAAGTCTGATATTTTCGAAAATGTATAGTTCAGGGCAAATAAACCTGTTTTTCTGTATGAAAAACCTCTGTGGAACTTATTTTACGGACAACCCTCGTATAAATCGGCTATCTATGATGGAGGGAAGGGTGAAGATGGTCCGAGCAACTATGTTCCACAGGAAAGGACTTAGCGCTGAACCCTGGGGAGTGCCGAGTTGGGAGGACGTACATTCTGTTGCTGTCCAAGCTGAGTAAGAAACCGTCCGGTCTTCCAAAAAGCTTTTTACTAAACAGGTAATAGATTCTGAGCAATTTAGACGTTCAAGATTTTGTATGATTGCCTGCCTCCAAACAGTGTCGAAGGCCTTACTGATGTCCGAGCTGATGACAAGAGTTTTCCTCCAGTGAGCTTGTCTTTCTTCAATTAATTGAGTGATACTCGCCAGTGCATCTTCCGCTGAACGACCATTTACGGTACCCAATACGGTTTTGTATTGATCTTCAAAGAACCATCCATGACGATCCGCGAGCCTCTGAAGTCGGGCCAGGATACATCTCTCAAATACTTTGGCCATAGTGTTCAATAAAGTAATAGGTCTGTATTTCTCCAGCTGACTGGTGGCTGAATTGGAGAGTTTAGGCAGAAGTATGAGGCGGCCTTCTTTCCATTGACGGGGGAAGTGGCCCATACGAAGGCATTTGGTGAACAATTCGGCCAGCAGGAATTGCAAGGACGGGCCGCCCAGGTCTAGGCATTTTCAACCAAGACCGTCAGGGCCCGGGGCTTTCCTTTTTCCACAGCGATGAATGGCTCGCAAAACTTCCCAGGGTTTGAATTCAGGTTCGTCTGAGTGAGCAGAAATTGCATTCCTTTGCGGGTGAGGTCTGGTGTCATGTAGGAAAAAGTGATTTTAACAGGGTCTGGCAAGTCTCATGAGGATTGTAAAGAGAGCCGTTATCATGTTTGAGAAGTGGCGGACCTCGGGGGGAGCCGCGGCCCCGGGCGATAAATCGATGTATGTCACTCCAGTATGCGGATGACACCTCCTTGCAGAGATCAAACCAGGATTTACTTTTAGCTTTCCGTATAGCCGCCTTCAGTCGATTATGGCACGCTCGGTATAAACCGCGGAAGAAATTCCTAATAGAACACCGGACTTTCTGACTATAACGGCGGAGGGAGATAACCAACCTTCTGATCCGACTCAGTTCGGTGGTCCACCACGGCTTTGACGGTCTTGTAGTATTGGAGCGTCTCCCCATGGAAGAGTCACAAGCTGATTGCAGGATGGAAGTCAGAAGGAGGACCACCCTGTCAATATCTTCTGGGCTAGAGACCTCGTTTAATAAGGTAGTTACACCATCAAATTATAGGGGCATTACCCTTATAAGCAACTTGTCAAAACATTTTACATCCATATTGAAAAATAGACTAAGTAATTGGATTGAAAATAGAAAACTCATAGCGGAAAACCAGGCAGGATTCAGAAAGGGCTACTCGTGCAAAGACCATATCTTCATGCTTACGTCACTAATTCAAATGACATTAAACCGCAAAAGGAGGAAACTTTACACATTCTTTGTTGATCTTAAAAAGCGTTTGATACAGTTCCACATCTACTATTATGGAGAAAGCTTGCGCTTGTTGGTTTAAGTGGGCGATTTATCAAACTTATACAGAACTACTATGCTCAAATGATGGCAGCAGTCAGATGGAGCGGCTCTTTTACAGAATATATCAAAATACAATCAGGTGTTCTTCAGGGTGAACCTCTTTCACCGTATTTATTTATTATTTTCAATAACGATCTGGTTGCTACGCTGGATGATTCTGACCTGCCAGGTATATACTTACCGGGCCATGGAACTATACACCTGCTCCTGTTCGCGGATGATATAGTCTTCCGTGGTGAATCCAAGATAAATATCCAAATAAAGATTAATTTAATTAAAAATATTTTTAGGAAAATAGTTTAACTCTGAACCAATTCCAGTCTAAAATCGTAGCGTTTCGAAATGGAGGCCGCTTGGCTAGATCTGACGTTTGGTTTTGGGGCCAACAACCTTTGACAGTTACCTCAAAATATACGTATCTTGGCTACCCCTTAACAATCAAGAATCTAACGGCTTACGTGGCGCAGCACTTTAAAAGCAAAGCATTGATTGCTACAAACGCAGTATGGAGAATACTATCTAAGTCAAGAACCATATCGTTCGGAGCAGTGATGAAATTACTTGACTCCATAGTTTTATCCACGTTATTATACTCGGCCCCACTGTGGGCGACGAATCAGATAGGAGTTGTAAACCAGATCCAGGATATTTTTCTTACCGCGATTTCTTGACCTTCGCAAATTTACACTCCGGGCTATATCTTACGAACAGAAACCGAAAGGATGTCCCTTGAATTAAACATTACGAAATTGATTATAAAGTTCTAGATCGGATTTTAAAAATGGACAGGACAAGATTACCATATGTTTGCTTGTTTCAGCTCTAGGAAGTTTCAATTTTGGGAAAAGCGGGAAACAACTTTATTTATAACCTGAATAACATCATTGACTCTTGGGGTTTTTCTTTTCTTAAGAACTGTGAAGATTATATGGTTTTGCGAGGAGAAATGCCTAGAATAGTTCAAACCACAGTGGACCAGCTACTCCAATTTGACCGAGCTAAGATACAAAACTCAACTCATTGTATTCACTATCAATCTCTAAGTAGCTCCTTTATGACGGAGGACTACTTACTATCAAACCTCTCTTTGAAAATAGCCCGTCAAAGGATGCTATGGCTATTTTCCCCCGAGGATATCACGGGATTTTGGAACAGCGACCCTTTAAATTTCTACTTCTGCAATGCTGGCATCCAAAAAATTTGGTTCATTATCTATTCCATTGCCCATTCCTACAGGAAAAGAGACTGGAAATTCGCGAAATTTCGGGGCTAACTCACTATAATGAACAACATGTATATACAATTTTTACTACTCTCCAGCTGGATAAAACATTTGTTTATAAATATTTAAAATTTTTCAAGGCGATTGACAAAATGAGGGAAGAAGTGCTCAACTCCCCAGACAACGGCTGATTGCTCCACCTCCCCTCTAAATTGCTTTTCCTCCTCACTCATGTACATATATAACCTCTTAGGGGAATCCCCTTGTAAGACAATAGTGTCTTAATAAAGGTTTTTGTTGTTGTTGTTATAATAGGGTAGTTACCTGGTGGAGAGAAGAGTTGAGGAAGGATTTAAAGGTCTGTTCTTTATATGAGGATTCAACCCAGGAGGATTTTGTCTCGTTATTGACCATGTCTAGGAATGTAGTCCAGATAGGTATATGGTCAGTGAAGGCCATCTCATCTGATAAACCTCTAGTGACATGGATAGCCAGTGAGCTGGATGCCAGAGTTACATCTATAGAAGAAGATAAAGGCCCATTTGACCAGGTCGAGTCCACAGGAGGTCCCAAGAAATGAAGATCATTGAAGCTGGCGAACTCTTCAAGATTAGCACCCCGGAAGTCCAACCTCGCACCGATGCCCCAGGTAGGAGAGTGGGCGTTAGTGTCCATACCCAGGATCACTGGAAGAGACGCCCGTCTTATCGTATCTTCCAGAAGAGGGATAAAATCATCGGCAGCTCTAAGGCCGTGCCAGTAGGCCGAGTGCACCACGATGATGCTCTGCTCTAGACATATGGCTATGGAGGTTATGACGGTGTCTGGGGAGGTTAGAGGGATGGGATGAAGGTTGCTACATGCCACAATTTCCGAGGGGATGTAGGCGCCTGGGACAAAAAAAAAAAGCCTGAAACCCACGTGTGGGCCAGAAGAAGTTAGTTGAGAGTTCTTGCAGGAGCACGATGTCGGCCTGTGTCGAATTTGCCAAATTTGCAATTTCAAGAATGACAGTTGGTGATTTTTTAGCGTTCACCTGCAGGACACGCAATGGCCTAGACATTGTTTCTTGTTCTGGCTATTCTCTCTTTCACAAAGGGACAGGTAGATAATGTGGAAAAGTGGTTGTGGGAGCTCCAGATTTTTTTTCTGCAGCGGCAGCAGCGGCTTTGGCTTGGCTCGACCGAGCATCGGATGCCCTCATGCTCTGCAGAGCCGCAGCGATAGCAGATTGTATGGGCAGCTGGACAGGCAGAAGCGCGGTGGCCGAAGCCACAGCAACGGAAGCATTGCTTTAAAGTATGACTGCGCTCATACCTGTGCACTAGACCCGCCACAGGAATACGTCCATGTTGACCGAGGATTTCGGCGACTTGGTTGTCCACTTCGATGAACACTGTACTAGTGCTGTGTGCCGCATTATTCGATCGATGGACTACCCTGATTTCACGCTTTTCCAGGAGTGACTGCACGGAGTGGTTGGAGCGGAAGCTCTCGCATATCTCATCGTCCCGCACCTCCCCGTCCACTCTGAAGAGGCAGTATCTTGGTAGGATAACCGGGCACTCGGGGCAGCTTAGGCCCGTTGGCAGGGAGGTCAG
Source organism: Cordylochernes scorpioides (assembly GCA_030710605.1). NCBI lineage: Eukaryota > Metazoa > Arthropoda > Arachnida > Pseudoscorpiones > Chernetidae > Cordylochernes > Cordylochernes scorpioides. The sequence continues at coordinate 50,780,554 of CP092875.1, read as the reverse complement.
CCCAGTGGCCAGCTACTTTGCCATTTGGGTTGTTTTGGGGTGGAAAACCACCTCGCCGCTGGTGTTGATGGACGCCACCACGTGTTTTGATGACGCTAGGGAAGGATGAATCTTTTGAATTTCCCTCAAAAATTCCCTTGGGTTGCTTTGGGGTTAGCCGACCTGACGACGACATGCGATTCGAAGGAAGGAGCCAGATTCACAAATGTGGATTTCGCTTTGGGTTTCGGAGGTGCAGGCTTTACCGGCTTGTCTCTCTCTGCCACTACCGAGGCGAAAGAGGTGGAGGGAATCGGGACGTTGGCTGTGGGATTGGGTCTTCCTAGACTGGCTCCCTTGAAGGCGTCCTTAAGAAGAAGTTCTGCCTCTTGGACGAGAGTCAGTATCAGTCCTTTGGTGGCCATCTGTATTTTTTCGGGGGAGTCCAGGCTGGTGTCGGCAATGATCGCTTCGAAGGTTTGGCACTCAAAGTTGAACAAGTTCGCCGTGCTGTTGAATTTAAATTGGTGATGGGAAGACGGGAGGAGGTCTTCGTCCTCAGAACGCGGCCGCTTGTTGGCCTGCTGACTTCCTCCACCACCGCCATCATACTGGTTCAGCTCCATAAATAAAAACTATCAAAAAGCAAATCTACTCCAAAGAGAGTAAAAAAAGGCAGACCAGACAAAGAACATTATTCCGTTAACGAGATGAGGTGTGTATGGTTATTGGTTCGGCCAACAACAAATATCCAATTTATATACACATATATTTTTACATAATGAGGTTTTGAAAAATGCAAATAATCTTCATCTATTTACATGCACAACAATTTATTTTACCATCACTACAGCATAAATCACTCTTGGTTAAATTTTTTTATTGCAATTCAGAATCTGCCACTGAAGCTTTACAAGCGTTTCGTACCTTTAAAGGTATTCGAAGCGGTAAAGGACCCATGAGTTGCTACTCTCTAAGGCGAATGATAAAAACTTTGGAGAAGACTGGATCTCTGGAAGCAAAATCTCGGAGTGGAAGACCATCGACATGCAAGTCAGGGGTTGCTACGGTTTCGCAGAATGTTGAAGCTATTGAAACGTTATCCACGTATGGAGAAGTAAGTGCTCGACAAACGGGGATTTGGTATGGAACAGTTTGGAGAGCACTAAGAATTTGTCTTAAAAAATACCCGTAAAAAAATTCAAAGACTTCACGAGCTAAAAGCGGCGATTTTGAGAAGCGTCAAGAATTCGCTTCATGGGTTTTCAGGCAAATTGATATTGATGAAAACTGGCTGTTGAATGTTCTGTGGACAGATGGAGCTCAATATTCTCTGAACGGAGAAGTTAACACTCAAAACAGCCGCATTTGGGCAACAGAAAACCCTAGGATTTTTACAGAAATGCCACTTCATCAGCCCAGAGTTATAGTTTGGTGTGGGTTCACTTCTTCTTTTATTATTGGGCCATTTTTCTTTTAAGAAATAAATGGAAGAACATTTAAAACCGTTTCTGTAACTGGTGAACGTTATGTTCAACTTTTGAGATAAAAGGTTATCCCCATATTGCAGGACAGACAAGCACTGAGCGAAATAACATTCATGCAAGATGGAGGACCTCCTCATATCTCCCGCGGTGCCAAACAATTGCTGAAGGATACGTTCGGTGAAGATCGTGTGATAAGTCGCCACTTTATACACCAGTGGCCTTCAAGATCACCAGACTTGACGCCTTGCGATTTTTGGATATGGGGGTACATTAAGTCGCGTGTTTATCGATGTCGGCCTACCACATTGGTCATGTTGAATGCTTCTATCAGACGGCACGTTTCATCAATTTCATCAGATATTTTATTTAATGCTGTCCATTCTGTCATCTATCGTCTGCAGGCGGTGTTTGAGAATGAAGGTCGCCACATTGAACAAGGATTCTGACCTAATACAAGAGAGAAGGCAGTTACCTCATGTGTTATAAAAGCTTCCATGTATTATATTATCTACCAATGTTTTGCAGCTCTTTGTGTTGGGTTATGGGTAAATAAATTCTGTCCTCATATCTTGTCTCTTTTTTATTCGTGAAAAGTAATTTTTGTTTGTTTGTCATTTGCTCGCATCTTATATTATGTCGTGCAGACCAAAGTGTTATAACTTCTCGAATAACACTGTACACACAATACCCTTATGTTTAATTTATCGCTTTTCGCTCATTAAAAGAAATAGCATAAGGAATATTCTCTGTAACCCCCCACCTTTAGAAATTTTGGGCAAAAAAAATAATACAAAATGATTTTACTACCACGTTTTTCAACGCAAAAGGTTGATTTAAAAATTATATTTATTTGAGGGGATACATTTTAAAAAATCGTGTACAGTATAATAAACAATGATAACATTTGACAAGCCCATAGGATATTTGGAATAAAGTACGACAAATGTATTTTGTCACTCCCATCTATATTTCATTTGTTGGATCATGACAAATTTCCAGTTAAATAGTCGAGTGTCGCCAATTATTCAAGAAATTACACATTCCTTATAGCAAGATATCCTATTAGTAGTACCATCATAATTTTTGGTACTATATTAACATTTCAAAAAATCGTGTATTGAATTCAGCTATGTTTTTCAAACATTCAATATATTTGACAAAACTCTATCAAAAATATAAATATTTTTTGTAACATGTTTTAATTTGCATATACCTATTTTACATATCTCAGATTGTATTTAAAAATCGTTAACCATTTCTTCTAACTTTTGGCGAAATGGTGCTTTATTAATTAACGATTTGATATTATTAGGATTCTTTCCTGGTATACAAAAAGGAAAAATACGTGTCGATCAGTTATATTTTTCAATTAATCAAACAATTTGGCTGCTGAATTTCTGATTCTGGTACAGCGCCATCTAGGGAATGAAATTGTAACTAAAATCAATTTCGAAATTTTCAATATTTGCCATAAAAAATCCCATTGCATTCTGAACACAATGGTGTTTACCGCATTGCTCTAGCGCAAATATTCGCGGAGTTATTAATTTTTAAAGTTGTGCGGGACTTTTGGATCACCCTGTATATCCAGGAATGGAACACTCTGACGAAATTGAAGGTTGTTCTCTGCTGCAGGTTTCCAGAACGGGTGCAACGTAGAATGGGGGCAGTAGATTGACGGACGCTCCACACCCACCTCCCGTGTCCACATTAACGCCCCATTTCTGAGGTCGTCGTTCTTAAACCGACATTTAGATCGCGAACCTCTTATTTCTGCCCTCAACTTTATAGGAGAACATGAGCACGAAGTGAAGATTTGTTCTTACCCATTGTATGCTGCCAAATAAAAATGATAGTTTCAACCTATTAACAGTTAAAACTGTCTTAAGAAGATTAATCCTGTAGTAATCGAAAATCTACTTTTGCTGTATGCTGCTCGGGGTTACTTATAAGGTACCTACTGTGTAGTTTAGAGTTCTGTAACTTACCATCATGACTTATCTAGCTCACCTTTTCACAAGAGATGTCATCAGCACTTAGATTTCGGTAAAATATGTCATTCTAATTGATCTTTCTCCAAATACTCTCTATCTCTTGTTGTTGTTGTTGTCGTGTTGTTATCGTGTCCAATGAAGAGCCTCAGATGTCTCCATGCATCTCTTTCGCAGCAGCTCTATCTCTTGTTAACCCCAGCATATCAACAGATATATAGCTCTCCTAATAATTGTCTTTACTCAAACTTATGGCGATTTCAGGGACAAACCCTTTCTTCGTGACACAGTAAAACAACATAAAATCAATCAAAATGCCTTATTTCCACACAAGCTCCGGGAATATCCGAAGAACACGATATCAATAAGTAAAATATGAATAAAAATTCAACCAATTGGTGTCAAGTTAAAAGAACGTGTTAGTAAGAATATGCCTTATGCAAAATCAACGCTCCAATGTTGACTAAAACAAATGTAAACCAAAATACTGCCTGATCTAGCTAGAAGCTGTTTGACGTATCACACAGAACCTAAAATAAACTCCATTTAATTCAACTTTTAATGGAGAGAAACACATATATGCATACGGCGATATAAAAATGTCCACTGTTGAAAATAGTTAACATATTTACAATAAGTTATGCGACACCTTGGTCACAAAGCAAGCACAAACATGACAAAGTGATGTTGGTCTATCTTGCGGCTTTATTACGAAATCCCAGGGATATTTTTAACTCGTCTTTTCATTTAGTTTATTTATTTTTCCTCTGACTTATCATACAAATCCAAGTAATGAAATTAGTCATCTTAATTAGGTTTTCGTGTATACATATAAGATCTGCAATATTACCAGTAAATGTAAATAGCTTTTATTCTTTTACTTTACAGATTCCGTATTGAATTGAAAAATACATGTAAATACCTGTTTTCATTCCTCTTTTCGCTCTCCACTTCTCCCATCCATATTTCAAAAAAAAAAAAAAAAAAAAAATCCAAATCCATATTCTTATTTTCCATAGGATCATTCAAATAATAATCTGTATATATTTACCATGTGTATATAACTTTTTCCATTTTACCCCTTTGTATATTTCCCACTTTCATAGGTTTCTCCGTCTTGTAACCCCAAGGAGAATCCTCTGTAAGACCTGTGTGTCTTAATAAAGGTTTTTGTGTGTGTGTGTGAATTGAAAAATAGGATTAAATGTATGTCTTTATAAAGGCTTGTGTTGGTGTGTACTTTTATCAAGGGGTACCGCTTTAAATTTTTTTGTTTGTTTGTTCTAATTTGGGTTTTATAAACCAGGTACGAAGGCCATTCTTTTTTAAATAATTATTTATTGCTATGGAATCTCGCCGATGAACAGACCGCGATCATATATTAAAACGTTCGATTCTACGAATGGCATATGTCGAGCATATATTTCGAGAACAAAAATACTGAATAAGTGTGATAAATGGATTTAATAATATGGAAAAATAGTACAAAAGTGAAATTATACTGGGATCAAGTGGATCAATTAAGAAAAAGACATCTCCAGATCATGCAATTGAAAGTTGCCGATGGTTTGAGCCATCTTTGGTTCAAGAAGATGCCTTCTTCTTAAGATATATTAATAATAATAATAAATTGGGGTTCTCATGATGCACAAATCCTTAGTACACTTTAAAATTGAGCCAAAGGAAAGAACAAATGTCAGTATTTGACGCTGATGCTTTGGCAAAATACAAGATAATTAAACAAAAAATAAGAAAAGATCAAATATACGAAATAAACTCTGAGAGAAAAATAACAAAAACTATAACAAGACTTAGAACAAAACACTATAAAGGAATGACAATACATCCACCAGATAGCACAAGAACCTATAGGACATGCAACAACTGTCCTGGTGCGGAACTAACACCTACTCACATATTATCATGCCCCGCAATGGCTGCAGCCTTGCAGAAAATTGACATAGACCCAGAGCAGCAGCTCTACACACCCAAGATGGTGGACATTGCTTCTGTTGTGATAAAGATTCATGGAGACATCTGAGGCTCTTCATTGGACACGACAACAACAATAACACTTTAAAATGCAGCCTAGTGAACATTTCTATAGAAGCGAATGCAGAATCATTAAGAGAGTTTTAAAAACAAATCTATCAGTTGATATAACGGTATGTTTCATTTATTTCACCCTGGGTTATCTAGGGAGGGCTAGATGATAAGAATGAGCCATCTAACGATAAGCCATTAGCTCGCCTTGACTAAATAAATAAGGCGTTCAAAATGAAAATAGCTACTTCAGTTTTTACTGTGAGTGATGGACCAACACATATAGGGACTGTTGATCACACATGTTGGTCCCAAGAGGTCGGTAAACAAGAAGTGCAGCTGACACCTGGGATGGGCGGGGGAACAGTAGGGTAACGACCGACCACAAGCCGCTAACGATGCTCCCGTAATTCTGATTAATAGATTACGATATGAAATCGGTAACCCCCCTCCGCTGAGGGGAATTTGCTTCATGGATTCATCCAGTCGATGGGGAACAAAATGACGATACTCCCCTCTTATATAATAATGTCTGCATCGACCTTGGCACTCAGGTATTTGTGCTTGAAATATATCAAGTGACTTGGTGTGGCGTTAAGTTAACCTTTGATATTGCGACTAAATGCAGACTTCAGAGTCAAATCGGAGGTACACTTTCTTTTGACACTATGTCGTAAAACCGAAAAAAGGTAAAACTAAAGTTTACGTGTATATCAAGTGACTTGGTCTGGAGTTAAGTTATCCTTTGATATTTCGACTAAATGCGGACTTCAGAGTCGAATCGGAGGTACACTTTCTTTTGACACTATGTCGTAAAACCGAAAAAAGGTAAAACTAAAGTATACGTGTATATCAAGTGACTTGGTGTGGCGTTAAGTTATCCTTTGATATTTCGACTAAATGCGGACTTCAGAGTCAAATCGAAGGTACCCTTTCTTTTAACGCTAAGTCGTAAAACATTTTTTTAAAAGTGAAAATAAAGTTTGTTTCTTAATCAAGAGTCTAGTAATTTATATTATCGGCACTAAACATAATAAATAAGCTAATATCGGTATATAAGAGCTAAAAACCGCCATTTACTATTTTAACAAATTTACCAACTTCTCTCATGTTGAACTGACCTTTTGTGAACTGTTTGTAGAGGAGAAGTTATCGCGATTTACAATTATTTTATGTACACACTGTCTTTATGTGTCCATGGTTTTCTTAAATATCTTAACTTAGCTTTATTTCATATCAGAAAAGAATAAGTAAATCCAAATCCTATCCTGATATATATAGACAAAGAAATAGAAGTATTGGAATATCGAGTTTTGATATGATCCGAAAGATACTTTATTATTATTTATTTTTTTATTTTTTCAAGACTGCAAGGAGTAAAAAAGACCTAATAAAGTAACTGAACTGTGTGTAAATATTTTCTTCTTCACAAGATGCAACCATTTACTCAATAGTCTACTTCTTCACTGTGTTCTATGCATGCAAAACGATGTATATAGTCTTAACTTTTGTACATAGATATTCTTTCCTTATTTTCTTTTTCTATTTAAAATCTCCTTCACCCTTTTTTTTTTCTTTCTCTCTCTTTTCTGAGCGAGGATTCAGTTTCTTCCCCTGCTTCTCATTTCTTTTTAGATTCATTTCTAACAGGAGAATCATCTGTATAAGACGGAATGTCTTAATAAAGGCTTGTGTGTTTGTGTATTATAAAGATTTGTGTTTTATATTTTCAGCCGAGGTTTACTCGTACGCCCACATTATTATAGCTAACAAGATCCATATATACATTCAGGAAGATAATTAAATCAATGAGAAAACAGCGCTTCGTTAAAGCTATATTTGGTGACATGTACTGTTCACGTCTTGATCCACGCGTGCAATTTCCGTCCTGACTCAACACAAACCAAATCATTCCCCGAAATGCTCCCTCCCGCACTAAGTTGATTTAAAACCAATTCCAAACGCAAGATGTCAAACAACGAAACTCCATTTGGGAAGTTAAACCAAATAGAAAATTTGGCAAATAAGGAAATTCGGAACATTCTCTGAAAATAGGTTTTATATTAAATTAAAATTATCCACGTCTCTTCTCAAAACTGCAATAATGACAAATTCACAAGGCTGACAATCTTTGGCCTAAAGGGTTAACGCAATATTTCAATTTTTTTAAATATCTTCTTGATTTAATTAATCTAAATATTTAGAGCGCACGTTTACTATTTAATTACGTAATAATTAACTTAACGGCGCTTTTAAGAGATAAAGGGGAAAGAGGTAACCTGTTAAAAATTATTGAAGGAAACTAACCTAACATTCTTAGGCCTAAAACTTCTAACTCCTAACAAGGTTATGTTTACAATAATCTCATAAAAAAAAGAAAAGAAAAGAAAAAAATGAAGCGAGGTTGAAAATTAAATTTGGGCGAAAATTGGTTCGTTGTTTTTATAGGGCATATTACATGATCATTTTCTGTAGGGGAATTAATTCCAATTGTCTTGTTGGAATAGTAATATATAATTGAAATCAGAAAACTTCCCAGTATAAATATAAAATAAATGAAACAAAGAAGATTTAATGGAGCCTTCTAAATAAAGTAATCAATAGGAAGTTCCAAGTCACGTAGATCATAAGGAGATCTGGAGGATACTGGACTTCAAGAAGAAAGGGAGAGGTAGACCAACGAAGGACTGGTTGGTTACCTAATATAGTTGTTGTTGTTGTTGTCGTGTCCAATGAAGAGCCTCAGATGTCCCCATGCATCTCTATCACAGCAGTCGCAATGTCCACTATCTTGGGTGTGAATACTGTATTGTTGTTGTTGTGTCCAATGAAGAGCCTCAGATGTCCCCATGCATCTCTATCACAGCAGTCGCAATGTCCACTATCTTGGGTGTGAATACTGTATTGTTGTTGTTGTATCCAATGAAGAGCCTCAGATGTCCCCAAGCATCTCTATCACAGCAGTCGCAATGTCCACTATCTTGGGTGTGAATACTGTATTGTTGTTGTTGTTGTATCCAATGAAGAACCTCAGATGTCCCCATGCATCTCTATCACAGCAGTCGCAATGTCCACTATCTTGGGTGTGAATACTGTATTGTTGTTGTTGTTGTATCCAATGAAGAACCTCAGATGACCCCGTGCATCTCTATCACAGCAGTCGCAATGTCCACTATCTTGGGTGTGAATACTGTATTGTTGTTGTTGTTGTATCCAATGAAGAACCTCAGATGTCCCCATGCATCTCTATCACAGCAGTCGCAATGTCCACTATCTTGGGTGTGAATACTGTATTGTTGTTGTTGTCGTGTCCAATGAAGAGCCTCAGATGTCCCCATGCATCTCTATCACAGCAGTCGCAATGTTCTCTATCTAGGACCTAATATAGAATGGCCGGGTATTTGAAGATTGGAAGAGAACTGAGTGATTCCATGATGGCCGACCTTTCCATCGGAGTTGATACTGGGTAATGATAATTATGATGATGAATTATCGAACTATTCCTCTTCATAGATTGGTGGGCACATAGTATACCTGTCTTCTGCTTCCTTTCTGAGTCTTTTGATAGTATCGTAGGTTCTTCTTGCGAAATTGGGTCCATGAATTCTCTGCCTTCCTCTGGCCACTGTTCCCTCCAGCAATACCTTTATCCACCCCAAGTGTCGAACAAAATGTCATACATGTTAGTTCTTTTCCTCTCAATCGCTCCAGTAGGCAGTATCTCTCCTCGACTATTTTAGAAACATCTTCATCATTGCTTGCTTCATTGCGAACCTGGAACACGATCATGCTCCAAAATGAACGATTTAACGGTGCCAAAACTTCTTAATAGAACATTATAGGAAGTAAATCACGAATTTGATTATTTTTAGCTCATAACTCCAAGACTGTTTGATATTGAAACTTGAAATCGTGAGATTTGGCCTCCCTTTATTGACTATATCTTCTTCCATATAACCTATATTATTCCACCATAGAAACAGTGCATAAATGTAAATTAAAACATTTCTGCAATCTAATTGCTAGGGTGGCGAAAAACATTTTTTTTTCTGAAAACATAATCAATTTCGAAATCAGATTCTCTGAATTCTCACGTCATTAAGCTTCAGCTCTCTAAATGGCCTAATTATTAAGTTAATTAAATCTGGCTAATGGAGTGGCGACAGCGTGTCCAGGGTGATGTTTATTCAACGACCTTGACCGTCTGGTAGATTGGTCCTAAATTAACGTCAATTGGAGGATGACTTCACCACAATCTCTGCGCCAAGTTTCTCTTTGTGTGAGGATGCGGTGAACTCTTCATAGACCATAGGTCTCCTTAACTACCTTTATCAAAAATCTATCAAAATTGTCGATGATCTAAATAATAGTGTCTGTCTAACTGAACGTATTAAACCACTGGTAGGGATTGCCACTAACGGCCCTCAAAGTATTTCCCATTACAGACAGGAAAAGTAGTAAATGGTTTTAATCGTGAAAAGAAAAATAGTTGTTGTGTCATCAGAATGGTATTCGGTTTCAATTCAAACCACTTGACTGAGATATGAAGCTTTTCCTTCTTTAAATATAATATGAGCTGAGATATAAAGCTTATACTATCTTGATAATCGTTGCTATCTCTGTATACGTGATGGTCAAATAGTGCAAAAACTGTTTTAAATGTTACTTAAACCTTTCAATAATTCCATGCTCCATAAGAATTGTGTTCCATAAATTTCTGAACACTCATAGCACGTTGCATGTATATTGAGACCTTGGGTTTCTGCAGGGAATAATGATAATTTCATACATTGCTTCTTCATCTAGACTAATAAAATCAGGTGGTTCAAATGTCTCAACGTTGTAGGAGGAAGACAAGTTTGGTGCATTAGCAAGTTTCAAGCAGCCAGTCAGGTTTGTACTCCACTGAGGGATGTTGCCAACAAACCTGAGTGTGTTCATTGTATTAAATTATATAAAAAGGTAAGGTATCAAACAGTTAGCCAATCAGGACTTCAAGTCTCTAGACTGCTCTATTATTGTTTGTACTAAGAGATGTACATCTACCTTTGAAAAATTTATAGAAAACAATTCATTTTGGTTTATCATCTCAGTACGAAACTTACTGTTGGTGATAAGGAATGAGCCCCAACACCAGTTTAACAACTTCAGACAAAAATAAACTATATACCATGGTGTCGGGCTTTGGTACTGGGGTGATAAACCACAAGTACAACACAACAACAAAAGCCTTTATTGAGGACCTCTCGTCCTATAAAGGATTCGCCAGTTTACAGAGTAATTGAAGAGAAGAGAACTAAGAATATAGAGAGAAACCTATAAGTAGTAGGTATAGTATAGTATTTTCTACACTGTGACTATATACAACAGCAGCAACAAGCCTTTTACTGGAATCAAAGTCCCATACAGGATTCGTCATTCTAATCCTGACAAAGATTATATAATTATTTACATCAATTAGATTATGTATATAGCTTCCTCTTCTCTTCAGCCGTCTTCCAAAATTTGAACAACGCGATAAACTAAAATACAAGTACAATACTTAACAACACTCGTACATTGTTTTAATACATTTTTAAAGGTATATGTGCCTCTTTTGGTTAATGAAAACCATCCTCCCGGTTCACCACTGATGATCCTGTCTCTCCCATATAATTTTCTCTATATGTTTACAGTGTAAGGTCTGTAGAATTGGAAATTTCTACGAAGAGAAACAATGGAGTCGACGATGCACAGATGAAACTCTGTAATGCTAGCATCAGGTCCGGTCCACCATGCAGAGACGTTGCCAACAAATAAAGCAGGATTGATGGCGGCGGCAGGACTGCAGGAATTTAATTAGACTTGGAGCAGGCGTTTAAAAACATTCCCCATAGGACGGACTTCATATTAATGCGGCTGACGTTTAATATCGGGACTTTTTAGGCCAGCTATGACAGCTTTTATTGCGGGGATGTCAAACAAACTCATATAAGGTTTGTATTGTCGCTTCATGAAACATTTATGTGGAATTAAATACCCGACCGACCAATCTTCCAGACTTGGAGATGGGCAGCAGAAATACTGCGCTGGTTTATAGCTTTCTCTTCTTCTCCTTTGTTGAAATATTTTTTTCCGGGGTTTTGGTTAGGAAATGTTCGGGGACTGGTTTAAATTGGTTTGTTTTTATCGTAGAAAATGTTTGGATGAGAAAATTAGAGTGGAATTACACCAATAAAACACCTTCAAGGCGTCCACTTTGGCTATCTAAAATGACTTGTTCTTTTCCAATCCAACTTTCATCTGAGCCCTGGAGTAATGGAAAAGAAGACTTTGGTAAAAAAAATTATGTTAGTTCACAATTATCATATTTAACATTAAATTCCTATATATAGGTGTTAAATCATATATAGCTATACATTTATCTTTATTTTTATATTTTTTATCCCTCCATATAAATAAAGACACGAAAACTTGTGCGAATTTTAAATTCAGCGTTTATACAACACGAAAAGCATTATTAAGCCCTTCTAGTCCTATAAAGATTCTCCAAGCACAGAAATGTAGGGTGGTTTATGTAAGAATAATAGTAATAATACCAGTAATCAGCAATGTTATTATTAAAGTTAATCACATTTAATGGTAATAAAAATTTATCAAATTCAGTACGTTAACTTCGAAGAGTAAACAGCTTTTAGGTTTTTGGAATGGAGTTCAGCACCTCAACTTTATTTCAGTGAACCAGAAGTTGTTGCCGTAACGCTGGAAGTAACAGGTTATGTGAGCTAGAGGTCTCTCCATTCAAAACACATTGAACAAGTGTAAATTCTCTATTTAAGACCTACTGTATTCAGGACCAAGATTTCCCGGTTATCATTCAGGTATGATAACCGACCCGAAATAAGACTTATCGTTTTGCGATCAAACTGTTTGTTTTTAAATGCGCATCCATTGAAATTTACTGTAAAAATTACTTGAAGTGCACGTGTCTGGAAAGCTTGATATCTAGCTACAGATAAAAGAGAAACATCTCCCTCGTGCAGGCATAATTTATATATATAAATAAGTTTTAATATTGTAGATAGAGAGAGACCCCAATATCACCACAGAGCCTGGAAGTTAACCGTGGCGAATACCTTTAATCGTCATCTGATGACAAGACAAAAATATCGTATATAATATTGGGGGGATACTTGTCTCTGATCTCTCTGTCTTAAATGGAGAATGGGCTGAGTGGGGGGCTAGACATAGCCGCAGTTGTACTCAGACTTGTTGGTCAATCCTGTGGGACTTCCCTCACTTCAGGTGCCATCCAACTTTAAATACAATTAGACGAATCCTTTATTCCTCTCGTTATTTCCACACACCCGACTAGTTCTTATAATAAACTGTGCCATTTATACCGTATTTATTTTTTAAATTTGTCAATTTAAAAGGCCAGTTAAGAAGACATAGAAATGAAAAGCGGAACAACATCGATGTTGCCGCAGTTGACAGGTTCCCGCTTAACAGAGGGCTGTGAAAGACAAACCTATCAACACACGTGCCCCCACACAACAGGTTACCGCTTAAAATAGCGTCCGTTTAAGACAGGTTTCTCTGTGTGTTCGCGCTTTGACTTTTCATCTTAATCCTTTCTTATCCCGCGTCCAACTCCTATAAACCATTCCGAAGCTCTCACGTGCGCTGCTCCAATGAAGTATCGACCTGGCCACATTCTAATTGGCCGGGCATAATTAGAGCAGGATCAAAGTTTGGCGGCCTTCCAAGTGCCGTCGTCTATCTCATTAAATGATAAACCCTCCGCTTTATGAGCAAATGCCACTTTTTTATCTGGCGCCGCCAAAAAATCCCTCATTAGCATTAGGCCAGGAGATTGGGGCTATTGATGTCCTGGAAAACAAATTAAACTGTGTCCCTGTCGAGAGAGCAAGCAAAGTCAATCGGCCAAATATAAGAACCACGGGGGAGCCAACTTTAATTGAATAATACAAGTACCTCATATATATGATATATATGGTATATTCATCTGAATGAAGCATATATAGACACACATATATATTGAAGGTTCAATTAACAAAAATGAAAACATTTAAAATAACCAAAGTCGTGTTCTTTCTCCACGAACAGAAAAGTCCATAATGTATCGTCAATATAAAGGGGGTATTCAGATTTGACTTCAATTCTTTCAATGAACAAACCTTTATTTTAAATGTAGTTTTATATCTAGAATTCTCGGATAAACCAATTCAACACAGGAAATAGCCTACAAGAGTAAATCATAGCAAATAGCGTTTACTATGTAGAAAGAATCCGTCGTGCGTCAGCAATACCGATGGCTGGATTAAATGACTTACAACAAATTATGGAGTAATTTAGGAGTAAATTCAGGCAAGGTGAACATGCATTAACTAATTTTACATGAAATGTATAAAAAGTTTTGACACTAATCTTCCTTTTTTTTTATGATCAAAAATTACTCCAATAGACCTAATTGCATTGGTAAAGAGTACAAACCTAATAAGTTCTATCACCCCAGTAATACTGGATGTAAAAGATTTTTATTATTTATATGAAAAGAGAAATAGCGCATCAAATAAATAAATAAAAAATGTATGCGATTGATGGCGCAGTTTAAAAAGACGTCTGTGATCTAAAGATTGCTCACTCGCCTTCCTTACAAAGATCGATTGTCCAGAGCGTTATCAAATTAGAGCTTCCATCAGGTGTTTGTAACTCAATTCCACCTCTGGTGATATGGTGAGGATAAGCTGGTATATGTGATAATCTACCTCAGTTTGTTGAATTCCATTTTCTCGAATAGTTGACATCTTTGATGATGATCTTCTACATATAGCAGCTTTCTGAATAATCACCAGTATTATACTTGAGAATGTAGTAATTTCCATCACATTACAGTATTCTAACCATGTTATAACAATGTGCTCTAGTGTTGCAGTCTCCTGAATGGTTGATATTTTTTTATGATGATCTTCTACATATAGCTTTCTGAATAATCATCACCAGTATTATACTTAAGGATGTAGTAATTTACATCACATCACCGTATTCTAACCATTTTCTAGCAATGTGCTCTAGTGTTGCAGTCTCCTGAATGGTTGACATCTTTGATGATGATCTTCTACATATAGCTTTCTGAATAATCATCACCAGTATTATACTTGAGAATGTAGTAATTTCCATCACATCACCGTATTCTAACCATTTTCTAGCAATGTGCTCTAGTGTTGCAGTCTCCTGAATGGTTGACATATTTGATGATGATCTTCTATAATTAGCTTTTTCCATCATCATCACCAGTAATGGTGATTTGAGAATGTGATTATTTCCATTACATCACCGTATTCTAACTATGTTCTAACAAAGTATTCTAGTGTCAGAAGCCATGCTGATGTCCTACACATCACAGAAATTATAGTTTCTGATGCCCACAATCAAAGAAATTTAAATACTTCTCAGTCTAGATCTGTTATATTCGAACAGTGGCACCTCACTTAAGTAACTTGAATAGACGTTCTTGGAAATGTGAAGGCTAATGAACTCGCTATTATGTCCAAGTAGCTTTAATTGTGAACACTGGTGGATGTTGGGACGCCCGTGATATCTCCATATAAATTATCCACGCCGCGCGCCTGCACATAATGAGGCCCTCTAAATTCATGGGCTCGCTCAAGCATTCTTTCAGCCGCGAGACAGAGAATCATTTTAAGGCCCAATTAAAGGGAAGCTAAAAACTCTTTTAAAGATGTCATTGGAACAATGGACAATTGTGAGGATGCTCCTGGTGGAAGTTAACCCTAAAACTTCAAATTGTTTTGGGGTGGAAGGAAAAAAAAAAAGACAATATATATATATTGACCGACTTTTTGTCGCGAATGTTCCTAAACGACCGTCCAGTGAGATAGTCTGTTCGTGTGAAAGTAATTGGATGTTACTGTGTCGAAGTTGATCACATATTTATCTCATCTGCATTATTTTTATCGATCCTTTACTTTTCTCTCTTTTTTCCTTTGCACACTATGAGATGACTCGATGTAAAAGACTCTATGTCTTAATTAAGGCTTTTGCATGTATATCGAATAGTCCTACGATGATATTCGGTGTATGCAAACTTCAATAGATATAGCAATGACCTTTAGTACACGTTAAATATGTACGTAAAAATTGATCGAACTATCGTAAGATGATTTTTAAATACTATATGTACACTCTCTCGGTTCTTAAATACGAATCCTTTTTGTGAAATATAGGTAATTTATTCCGTAAATACTGTAGGTGCGTGTGTGAACAGGTCGAAATGTAAAGTGAACTCCTCCTTCGCACATAAGAGACGCTTCTGCAGCCGAGGCTGATACTTTCTTCTTCTTTTTTTTTTTTTTTTTCTGAAAAAGCGCAGTTATTTTAACCGTTTCCTCAAAATTTCCGTTCCACTATAACAAATTGTTATATTCTTAATCATATTTCAAAATTGAATGCAGTAAAAATATAAGTGTTTTGGAAAAAAACGCTCTGTATAGAGAGATAGTTTGGATAAGCAAAAATATACTTCTATAAAAATCAACGTTTTCTGAAAGTCTATTTAGGAGTGTTCTAATCTCCAGCTAAAGTTCTCTGTCCTAAATCCTTTAACTCTCTTACATCAACCACTTTGAGTATTTACATTTTATGAACTCTGTCGATTAATACATGTAAATTTCTAAATATTTAATTCCAAATTTTAATCTGTTTGTTTGTTTTTTGTTTGTTTCCTCTGTGTAATAAGCGCAGATATTTCAATATCGCGCCTAGTTCAATAATAAATTTGAATGGTCAACATTTTTATTTGTCCAATTGAAAATAATCGTTATTTTTTGCATAATTGCATAATTATTAAGCGCTTTTTTTTATTTGGTACTAGCGGACCCGCCCGGCTTCGCCCGGGTTTTACCCGAGTAAAAGTTTGTATAACGAATCTCTCGATAAAGTGAACATTTTTTTCCCGGTCCCTTGAAAATACTCGATAAGTGGAATAAAATCAATATTAATTGGTTCCCTCGGTAATTGGAAGTTAAAGGAATAGTATCTTGCCTTGGAATTGTATCATTATTCTTGTATGGATGTACCCCGCTTCGCCCGGGTTTTACCCGAGTAAAGGTTTGTTTAACGAATATCTCGATAAAGTGAACATTTTTCCCTGTCCCTTGAAAAATACTCGATAAGTTGAATAAAATCAATATTAATTGGTTCCCTCGGTAATTGGAAGTTAAAGGAATAGTATCTTGCCTTGGAATTGTATCATTATTCTTGTATGGATGTACCCGGCTTCGCCCGGGTTTTACCCGAGTAAAGGTTTGTTTAACGAATCTCTCGATAAAGTGAACATTTTTTCCCGGTCCCTTGAAAAAATACTCGATAAGTTGAATAAAATCAATATTAATTGGTTCCCTCGGTAATTGGAAGTTAAAGGAATAGTATCTTGCCTTTGAATTGTATCATTATTCTTGTCTCAAATAAATTGCCGTGTCATCCTGAATTTTGTCTTTCCTAATTTTCTACATTACAAAATCATCGTATCATCATGATAATATTTAGAGCAGATTGTTGAATTATAACAGATAAATTTGAATATTTATCTTGATTATTTCTAGGCGAAAAGTTATTTCAAAAATTTTATTTGCTAGAAACCTTCCCAGTACTATACTAAATAACTTCCCAAAGTTTCATGGCGATCCAATGAGTGGTTTGGTCAGGCATAAAGGACAAACAGACATACATTCATTTTTATATATATAGATTTTTGTTTAAATTTTTAATGAAAAAATATTTCTTCCCTGATAATGATAATTCGAACCATAATCCTATCCATACTCGACCACTTTGAAACAGGTTGGAATGCAACAAAGACATTTTACAATGAACGAACTTATTGGGGAAGGAACAATCAGAAGAAAGAACCAAGTTGAAAGATGGTTCAAAAGTTCACAACGAGCGATACAAACCTCACAGGTGAAGGTCGACCATCAAATTTTGACAACCAGCACTTTTGGCAGCCGTGGAAGAGAACGAAAGCTTAACAACGAGAATGTTGGCCGGAGATTTCAATGTGGATCATTAGACATTGTTCGCCGTCTCAAAAAGATCGGAAAATATTGTTGAATTTGTAGCTTCTTAGTGTTTATTGGGAAAAAAATCCGCAAAAATTATGCACCGACCCAATATAAGCAAATCTTTCTTGTTGTTGTCGTGTTCAATGAAGAGCTCAGATGTTTCGATGCATTTCTATCACAGCAGTTACAATGTTCTCTATCTTCCCTCTTACTCCTGCATTATTCATTGATTTTACAACTGCGAGGTCACGACTAACTATATGTCTTAATTATTTAGTTCTTTTGTTGGTTCTCAGTTATCCGACAGTCAATGATTGGATATCGGCGCTAGAAGTCTTAGAAAGTCGATATAAAAAGTTTATATTCAGAATTAAAACTTCATATTTCTCCCATGTATTGATTATAAGAGATGAAGTACACTTTTTATATTCTGAATAAATTCATTAACACTTCAAAAAATATATATATTATTGTTTTTTTTTTTCATCTTATATATAGGATGAGAAAGGGAAAAAAATCCTAAGTAAAAACAATTGTCTAAAAAAAAAAGGTAGCGGTTTTGGAATACATTTTTCTTGAACAGAATGCTCAATGTACTCATCACCCGTTGAGCATTCTCAAATTGCCACAGATAGCTTGGCATTTTTAAAGGAATTGATCTCTCCAAGTGAGGGATCTCCAGGTGTAGCCCAAGGATATCCAGTCTGTGTGTGAGAACTTACCTTGCGATGACATCTAGTAAATCTATTTCGCATGTTGAGTGTTTCAAACAAATTACAGTGGAGTCCTAAGTTCAATTTATGGCAATAAGAAAAAAAAACATTATTCTCCTGAATAAATCTTGGAAATCTTTCCCTTTGTCCTATAGAAAATGTCTTTCTGTCGGTATCCTTTGTACAAATCTTGGTGATTCACATGGGGGAGAACTTACCTTGGTGGGCGAGGAGGTCTTGTCCAGCACGGGGATATCATCAGGTCCAAAGTTCTTGGGGGGCACTTGTGGGGGGGTGTCGTCGTCGAGGGGCACAGCCGGCCTGGACCTCTGAAAAGAAGGGGCACGGACGAGGGGCCCGGTGCAGGAAGAAAAAGATGTTCTACGGGGGATTGGATCTCTTTCCTGCTGAGCTCCTGGTTGTGGCGGCGTTTTCTTGTGCTTCTCGTAAAAAGTGAGAACTGCCTTCTTTTGCAAGAACTTGATATGTGGATTGGAGACTTGGAGTTTCTTTTCGGGATCAAGATATACGAATTTTTGTGAAGTTGCCTTTGGCGGCGAATTCTCCCCCGATTTTTTGTCGTTGTTCGCAAACTTAAATAGGTCAGTCGGTATGGAAGTTGATGTGGTGATGTGAGGGGTAGTTAGCTTTTTTTGAGAGTTTGAGTGCAATGACGACGTGGATAAACTACTAGGGTAAAATTTCAATTCTTTTTCTGCCGGGACATATTGTTTTTTGGGTAGTTCCATCAAAGATTTACGAAAAGAACTCGATTTTTGAAAAGGATCTTTAATTGGGGGTTCTTGTGCCTTGATGTCGTAGTACACGACGCTCTCCGAGTCGTGCCTTTGAGGAGGCTGGACTTTAGAACTACGAGCGACAGAGCCTCTCTGGAATCCGTGCCTGGATATCAGATGTGTGCGCGTGCAAGAATCTGCAGTGGACGTGCAGCCATCGTACAGGCTTTGTGGAGAAAGTCTTCCGCTGTCTGGCATTGTAGATAGGCCGCTATCGAATAGAGAAGACCTATTGGAAACCTGGACGCTGAAAGAGCTTATATCACTGGATGATCCTTTCCACTCATCAATTGCATCATCAGCTGAATAGAATTCGCCCGAGGCAGAGGAGTCGCTTTGCCATTTTGAAGAGTAAGGAATTTTGTCCAAACTGCCTTGGTCACAGAATGGCAAACTGGAAAACGACTTTGAAGCTTGATCAAGGTTATAAAAGTTGTGCTCACTTGAAAGAGACGACGTAAGAGATGGGTAATCTTTATTGAAGTCATCAAACTGTTCTAGCACATCTTCATCTGGATTCTTGTATATCACTTCTCTCTCTGTGCTCAACTTGAAGTTCTTAGGTAAGCTAGTTTGACTTGTATATATATTACTCTTAATTTCCTTTGTGCTGAGGTCGCTGATCTGTTGATTCTCCAGCAAAATATTTGTTCCGCAGGTTTTATTCTTAGACCTATTGCTTTCTGATGGCTTTTCCAAAACAGGTTGCAATTGATGTGTAGAAATTTTGTAGAGTTTCTTTGGCCGAGTCAGCGACGCTTTCTCTTTCGGGTAGTCCATTTGGCTGGTCCAAGATTGAGAGCGGTGAGTGACTACGTTCTCGCATAAATCTGTCGGGGAGGTTGTAACTGGCCATGAGGGGTATTTCTCGTGGTTGGTCATGTGTTTAGGTGGACTGTCCTCCCTGTTCCCCGGGGACTGCTCTTGTGAATTCTTCGATAATTTCCGACTCTGATCAAAGCTCTGAGAGCTGCTTCCCGATTTAGGGATCATGGTTTTCGAATTAAACGAGTCAATAATTCTTGGCAAATCACCGTTTGAATTTGAAAATTTGGTCAAAAGAGGAAGCGAACTGTCTTGAGTGGGGCATACTCGAGTGTGATGGAGGTATGGCGCAAAATCCAATCCACTCTTATTGGCGAGAATTTCATAAACGGACCCTTTCTTGAAGCGTCGCGTTACCATGCTGGGTCGGCGCCACGACAGGTCAGGTCAAGGGATGCGGTGGCGTCATCGCGGACACTGGACACCCACAGCAGGTGAGAAACCTACTTATTATTAAAATGTGTGGGATACAACTGTGTATGTGGTACTCAACAAATATTTTATTTATAACCAATACAAATGTGCTCCTAGGAACTAATTTGATGTTTCAGGACAGCTACGGCATTTCATTCTATTTGAAATGTGCGCAGGAACCTAGAGAAACCCCATTCTATAACAAATCTAGAAACGGTTTTCTTCTTCTTAAAGAGGCAAAGAAAATTAATATTCGAAAATAAAAACTCCATTATCCTCTATGACCAGGCTAATCCGAGTTTGTTAACCTCTACTTTATAAACAAACAAGCTATCTCAACCCCCTACATACAGTACAATCTCCCATAGAAGGCTCAAGAAGCATTGTACTGCAGTCTCTTCTGAAGATAGTCGTTCATCGGAGGTTCAATTCGACAATGACAAATCATTTTTGAGTTTACAAAAGTAGTTTCCCATGGTAGTTCATGGGAGGTTTCGCTGTACAGAAAGTATAGGGTACAATCCTAACAAGAGTCTATAGCTCACAGGCCTGTCTTAAAAACAACGTTAGAAGCAAAGGAAGAGTTTTGCCTGCTGGTTGTATAGAATTCTTCAAAGCATTCTGAGCGACCGGCCGGCAATGCCCTCCCACACAGCATATAGATAGATGTTCAAGGTTACTTCCGGGATGGTAAAGGAATTTAACCCCGTTTCCGGACAGCAGCAGCAGCCAATATTTGGCCAAGGCGACAATAGGCGAAATTATGTTGATGTCAGCCCCACCCTGTCAGGAGGCCCCACCTCGTCATCCTATTGCCCTACAATTCTGTGGTGGTAAACTCAACACCTGGTCGGCAGCCGTATGTCAAACGCCAACTTATATTTCGAGTAAAACAAAAATATCACAATGCTGTAGCGATATTGTGGATTAAATTGGTGAAATCGCTAGGAAACTTTACTACTGATGAGACAAGCCTTTCATCATCTTTTTTATCTTCATTTTATTTATCGTAGAAATTCGCCCTATATGGTTAAATGGTTATATGAATGGCTCCCTGAATAATGCTATCCATACAGCATTCGCTTTGTAATTGCCTTTTAATAGAACCGTGAGCAAAAATGAAGGGAAAAATTTCTTGGAAAATCTCAGTCGCTGTTATCTGACCCCATCTCATGTGAAACTGGTGAAAATTTTTAACAAAGAGAATACAACAAAACCTAGCATGAGTTTTAATATTTCTCTTTTCATTGCCTATCTTTACTTTTGTATTTCGCTCTCTATGAAAGAAAATACTATATACATGTCCCATTTCACAAATTTAAACCTTCCGTTCTTTGGTTGAAGACTTTTTGCGTAAAACGAAAGGTCTAAATAAAGGTTCAACTATGCATGTATCATATGTAAATTTTCGTATTTTTATTTATTTTATCTTTTTTCACGCCGGGCTTTATATACGAATCCGTGCATGAGACTAATTGTCTTAATTTTCTTACATATATAATCTGTATTACTATTATATGTAAACAGCTTTCACTTTTTATACTTATTTTCCTTTGCAGACTCTCTTCGTGATGAATCCATATGTATAGGACTATATTTCTTTAAAAATGAAAGCTTTTGTGTATTTACTAATAGAAGCTTCCTTGACCTACTCTTAGACATGGTCACAAATTGACCCAATTCTATCTACTTCTTTATTCACAGGATTCAGCATCACAAGGGCTACACGTTACAAACACAATCTTCCCAGTCGGGAGAATAAATAATTCCCGGCCAAAAAGAGGAAGGGTAATGAGGAGTATGCGACTCTGCAGAAGCATTCCATATGCATTCACGAAAAAAGCTATTTTACAGATCTTGTCGTAATATCCATAGTGAGTCTATTGAAGTTTAGGTGAGAACAAATATTTACGTGATAGTAAATAGGAGTACGATTCTATAGTCCAAATATGATTTGATAGATCTTTATTTCGAGAATTCTTAACGCTGTTATCAAATCTTCCCAGTAGATTTTAGAAATTCTATAGAAAAAATAATTTTCGATTTTACAAAGGTGGTCGCTTAAGAAAGAAGGGTTTTACGGTATTCCATCAGTCCAATTCTTCTTCCTACTGTTCTCTTTTCATCCATTTTACCTTCCAGAATTTTCTATATCAATCCATTTCCTCTCTTACAAATGTTTTATCCAATTATTTGGTCTTTTTCTGGTTACTTTCAACTGGTATTCAAGATGTATTTTGATTAATCTCAACATCGCCAAAGTGCAGAGTGGAATAAGACTAGCAGCTTGTATAGGTGCAGAATAGTGGAATGGGGTTCTATTAGCTTGTATAGCTGCTGAATATTAAACCTTTCTACATCTGTAGTTAAAATTGTATGAATGAGAAGTGTCGCCCTTTTTCAGGGTAAATGTAACCGTATAATAAATTACAGATGACACTTTGTACGTTCTGTTCGTGTTTTGTATACTATCTTCAAAAATCTATATAAGTTCATCTCTCATGTTAGCATTCAAGGAAAAAGGAAAGAAGATTCGCAGAATTTGAAATGTGGCTAAAAGAAAGATGGGTTGACAGAATGAAGACGTCTTGAGAAGCAATGTTGTAAGGCCAGTTTAAAGTAACCATAAAAGACCAAATAATTGGATAAAACATGTTGTAAGAGAAGAAATGGATTGATAGAGAAAATTCTGGAAGGTAAAATGGATGAAAAGAGAACAGTAGAAGGAA
This sequence comes from Cordylochernes scorpioides, assembly GCA_030710605.1. Classification (NCBI taxonomy): domain Eukaryota; kingdom Metazoa; phylum Arthropoda; class Arachnida; order Pseudoscorpiones; family Chernetidae; genus Cordylochernes; species Cordylochernes scorpioides. The sequence goes on along the minus strand of CP092875.1, from coordinate 50,757,490 downwards.
GAAGGATTGAACTGATGGATCGGATGGAGGGAGCAGCTATGAAGAAATAAAAATCTCAGGTGATAGAGCGTTAACCAAGACTTACTCATTAAGGTTATCATTCACATTGGGAAAAAGAGACAATTGTTCGCAGAAACGACTAAATAAAAATATGATTTGCTCATTTCTACTCAATAATTTATGTAGCCTGTTACTGCGCATGATACTCTAACCTAAATATAAGAAATATAATTTTAGAATCAAATTTTATGTTTGTGTAATTCTATAAATGTATTTATGTAACCCTATGGAACGAACAAAAAAAGACTAAGAGCTTATGGAGTTCAGTCGACAGTTGGAGCTAGCAAGTTTCCAGCATATAGCTATCGTAACACACACTAAACGATAATACAATATTTAAATTAAAGAATGGCATATCCATCAATATTAAACGAACTAATTTTTACGAAATAATCCAAAAAGAAACACATATTATTCAAGAGAACATATTTTCCAAAAAAAGGTTAATGAGATAATTCGAGTTTACTCTTATAATTAGTTCCGTGAAATATACATTCACATATGTAAAGTAATTAAACTTTAAATAGGTTTTTAGGTGCCATAATATTTGGAAAATCTATTCCATGTCATATTTTTATCGTTTTGTGTTTCGATATAATTGTACTAGAAAGCTACACATCTGTGATATTTCTACAAATATTTTCTTTTGACCATTTGCAATAATTGGAATTTATTCTTCTATTCTCTCCTAACTTTATATGTACCGACTGAGCTCTGAATGAACAACGGTTTCTAATATATTTGACATTATTCCATAAAAATTGAGTAGTTTAAGAAAGACTCACAAAGATAAGTTCACTTTTTAGATTAATTTATTCGATTTGATTGAAGAATATTTGGTTCGTTACCCTAGTTTTTTTTTTTTTTTTGGACAAGCTCATGACGTGTCAAAGCCGATTTATATGCTTGGTTCCGTTGTTAACTCTTGCTGTTAAACATTTTAGACATTTATTGATGCATTCTTAATATCCACCTCAATAATAATAATTATTCATTATATTTCTCTTTTATTCTTAATTATTTTTGAGTTATCTATATATATAAAAATGAATGAATGTGTGTGTGTGTGTCTGTCCTTTATGCCTGACCAAACCACTCATTGGAACGCCATGAAACTTTGGGAAGTTATTTAGTATAGTATTGGGAAGGTTTCTAGCAAATATACTTTTTAAAATAACTTTTCGCCTAAAAATAATCAAGATAAATATTCTAATTTATCTGTTATAATTCAACAATCTGCTCTAAATATTATCATGATGATACGATGATTTTGTAATGTAGAAAATTAGGAAAGACAAAATTCAGGATGACACGGCAATTTATTTGAGACAAGAATAATGATACAATTCCAAGGCAAGATACTATTCCTTTAACTTCCAATTACCGAGGGAACCAATTAATATTGATTTTATTCAACTTATCGAGTATTTTCAAGGGACCGGGAAAAAATGTTCACTTTATTGAGAGATTCAAATTTACGAGTTTCAAATTATCAAAATATATCTTTTTTATATATAAGTTTATAGAGAATTGTTTTAACAAATGTTCGTTAGACAAACCTTTACTCGGGTAAAACCCGGGCGAAGCCAGGTACATCCGCTAGTATATAATATATTTTTTGACGAAAAATGTAATTGAAAACTCATTTTCGTTAATCATGCGCGTTCTGTAATTGAAGCATACTATTGTATATTTCTCTCTACAAACAATCCTCAAAGTTTATGTCAGCATTTATCATTAATTCCTTTACAATATAGAAGTAGATCAGTCTAACACAATAATACAGCAGTTTGGTAGATTAAACTGGCGAAATTGCTGGGAGGGTTCACTGATGATAAGCCAGACTCTCTCAATATATTTCAACAATATGAGAACAGAAGAAAGTTGTTTTAAAATTGTAAATATATACACCAAAAGAGGCACCTCTCCCTTTAATTGTACATCAGAACGATGGCCCAGTAAAAACTTTACAAGTGATGATAAAAAATAAGCCACAACACCAGTTTTGGCAAATTCAGACAACAGCCAACAACCTGTATACCATGGTTTCGAGCTATGGCCCTCATCAGTACAGGGACGGCTTCGATTTCATAACATTCTACGAGAGGGATTTTGAATATATATTTATATATGGATATATATACAGTGTACTCCGCTTATAACAAAGTCGGTTATAGCGAAATTCCGCATATAGCGAATGAAATTGTCTGCACGAAAGAAAAGAAGGGCTTAAACCATTAAAAGAACTCTGGATATTGCGAAGTCGGATATAAAGAATTTTCGCTTATAACGAAGTGATTTGCATGTATAAATTTTTATTTTATCCGTTTATAACGAAGTTTTCTCATTTACCATTATAATTGACTAATATATTATGCATAATATATATCAAATTACAACGTGTGAATGACACAAATTTAATGATACACAACAAATAAGTTAATAATATACAATTTTAAAATATGCAAACATATTATAAGTATTTTTTTTACATTATTTAAACAAAATTAAATTGTTTAATAAACGCTTATATTTTATTAACGTTTACCATGGCATGAAAGAAGTTTTAAAAATACCGTTAGAGATGGATTTCGATTCTTATGCTGACGCTGACAATGACGTCGTTACAAATGCCATGTTATCCGATGTAGAAATTCTCGAGAGCATTCTTCAAGCAAAAGAAGAAGAAGAAACGGACCAAGTTGATGAAGAAGTAGACCCAATTGTCCACATTCCGCATCCAAAAGAGGTCTTGGAGAGCATTCAAACTCTGCGATTGTTTCTTCAATGTCAGGATGAGTCCAAGTCTCTTCATAGGCATCTGTCAGACTTGGACAACATCGAAAAGAGTGTTCAGCACTTGTTACTGACTTCTAAATGTCAAAAGAAAATCACAAACTACTTCTCCAAAAACACCTGATGAGGTTGTTATTGATCTTTGTGTTGCTCTTTTGAGTTGAATAGTAAATAAAATTATTGGTACAAAACATTTTTTTTTTCCAACTGCGGATATAACAAACTTCGGATATAACAAAGTGATTGTCATGGATAATGCGACTTCGTTATAAGCGGAGTACACTGTATATACTATTGCAATGTTTCCTGAATTTCCATAACAATTTCAATGCTTTTTTTGCAATTTTAAGGTTTTCTTTTAACTCTATCTATTACCTCTAATTCTCATAATAGATAAACGAATTTTTTTAAACTGTCAAAAGTAAAATAAGGTAGTGACATTGTTATGGAAATTGATGAAACTTCACAAAAGTAAATTTAGGAAAATCAACTTTTTTTGGTGTTTATGCGTGTAGAGTATATATGTCTGTACAATGGAGTTTGTACACCAGTCAAATATTTGCCCAACTCTCGGGTTAACTCTACCTCCACTATATCAAGGGGAGGGGGCGATACTTTCAACGGTACTATACGAAAAGTTTGCTACGCCATAAAATTTACTTACACAAATCAAAAATTGAACAGCACGTGACGCTGGAATAAATTAAACAGGGTTTACTTTCAAATTTTATCACGGTGTAGAGCATACTCTTGGTATGTGAGGAAAACTTGAAGCAACAAACTTAATGTCACCAAGACGTGACAGTATGCAATAGTGGAGTTCAAGAAGAGAAAGATTTTCACAACAGGTAAGCTTTCAAGCTAGAGCTTTTCTACAAGTTGATGACATCCACAATCCACAAATCCTGTAAATCTCCAACTTTAGGCTCTATAAGAACACTAGCTTGAAAACTTACCTGTTATAAATAAGGCTTTACAACCATTAGCCTTCTACTTTGAATTGTTTCCCAACTACAAACATTTAAACAACGATTCGTGATTGTTATCATTACTACAGCCAAACTTGGATAATTTGAAGACTAAGGGACCAAAAAAAAAATCAAATAATCCAAAAATTCGAATTCAAAACAGGAAATTATATTTATAGGAAATTCTAGAGACCAAGATAAATATTTGAATTAATGACGTTCTCGAATTAATGACGTTTTCGAATTATCCAAGTTCTACTGTAACAATGATTCGTGAATAGGTTTTTTTCACCATTTTCGGGCTCTGAAGGATATAAATTATTGGGCTAATTGACATATCCATGTCGCGGGGAGGTAGCTATGTCGAGGAAGTTGGCAAACTCATATCTAAGTAGCTCGAGTTGACTTCGAACGTTAAAAAATACCCAGAGATGACGACATTTTTGAAATACGGACGTCGCTCTGTTCACTCCCAAATGGAACATTGGTCGAGGATATTGAACCTGCGGATGTTCCCGGAAGGCCGAATGACCTGCAACACCGTACACTGGATTTTCAGTTTTATAGAATTTTCTATTCCAACTGATGTAGGACCATCCAGCTTGCTATATATGTAATGGTTGTAATGTAGAGGCACTGATATTTATAGAAAATAAATTTGGGCCGATATTCCGAAAATTATACAAAAAAAAAAAAAAAACAGCTTCATCTCAAAGATTGCCATAAGTAGCCGTTAAATAAGCTTGGTCTTTAATGAGCAACCCTCTCTCATTAATCCCGATACTCATCATCTCTTGACCATTTTTTAAAATCTATAAAGCAGAGAACTCTACTTGTTTTATTAATATAATAATGATAAAATCTGGTCAGTATTAATGACCATAGCTGATTAGATTAGAGGCGCTGGTCTCTATTTAATATGTTATTGTAAAAACGAGGACTTAAATGGGGTAGACATCGCGTAGTCGTTAAAGAAGCGCGGTCACACCTAGGTGTGAATGGCGATTCCCAACGTCAGGATACGACGTGGTGGCGAGCGGGTATAGCCGCCGGGCGGGCGTGCCGTCAACGACCGGTGACTCACGGACGGAGTCAGCGCCCGCTGGCCAGCCCAGCCGTCTACACCGCCGAGCCCATCTTCTCCCAGAATCTTAACTTACTCCATTTAATAACAACACTATAGTATAGGAACATACACGGTTTATTATATTTCACACTCTCTATTCATTTCATGCCTGATAACCCTTTTGGTATATTGCGTGTACAATCAAAGCTATTTGAAACGGACATTCTAAAATGAGAGAGAAAGCCAACAGATTCATTCAACACAGTAGGTTCAGCCGTGCAGGTAGACACGTGCTATCTTTATTCAGCTACACACGCCGGTTGAGACAGGTGTTGTATATAAGAGATATTAGTTTCTCTAAGGTGTCTTCGTTAAAGCCAGAGAACTTCGCTGTGAACACTTGAAATCTCTTATTCACGTCAGAACCCTTGAACCCAAGCACGTAGTGTTCATAAGCAGGAAGGGCACGACACTGAAGGATCACAGAAGCGGAGGCCTAGAGAATGCAAAGTCTGGATTGCTCCTGCATATTACTATAAAAACAATTAATATATACACTTATTTCCATATACACAATTTCTATCTAAAGAAGAACTGCCGTTTAAGTTCTATTATCCACAGTTATAACAGTTTTAGCATTTTCACAGTACGCCAGGACTAGCTTGGCAATCGTATTTAGCTATGGTCAAATGGACATTAACATGATCTGCGGCAATTCCTTGTATACCATGTATATATTTGGAAGGTATCAAACCAAGTGAAGAAACACACCAATAACATATCAACCAAATATTTACAAGGCTCACATTGACGTACAGTAAAATCTTTCTTGAGTATAAATTTATCATATTTGGCTCAAACTAAGTAAACGAATGAATGGCTTTTGAAACATGTTCTTATTTTGACCTCGAATAACGTCTCTCAATTCCTTGTTACTTATGCATCAAAAGTATATATGCGCACACAATCAAGCTTAATGATTCCTAGTTATCAAATGCTGCTAAAACGATGAATTGTTAAAACGGGGGCCACGTACAGAAAAAGTTTCACTATTTCGCATGACGCTAGTGAACTTTCAAGCTTCGTGGCTCTTCCTCATTACAAGATTATGTGAGGCACTTAAAACTGGATCACGTACAGAAAAGCTTTCTCTATTTCACAGCATATAGAACGCTACGTGAAATTTCGAGCTTCGTGGCTCTTCCTCAGTACAAGATGAAGTCTGAGACACGTTGCTTACATACTTCTGGTGTGTGAGTGATATCCGTTTTAACAAAGTATTTTGAAAGTGGCCCGTCGAAGACGCCCTTTACCTGGAAACTTTTTCAGCGATAAAGAACCTCGTTAAAAAGATTCCCAGGTAACTTAACACTTCTATTTGAGACAATAATTAAGATAACGATATATTTAAACATCGGGTGCAAACTTATTTTACGCAGTTATCTTTTCTTGGTTTTCTGGTTTCAGGTGAAAGAGGTCAAATCCAAAGTTTGTATTCAATCAAAGTATGGCCTTCTCAGTTTGACTAAGACAACGAACGAGCTCTGTAAGTTCTTCCTACCGATCTCATTATCAAGGTCAGCGATAGAGAAGTCCTCCAGCCATGTAGGATGGGCAAAGTGGGTGATGATGCTCCAGTCCTTTGCGCCGCCGGCCACGGGCGCATCATTAGTTAGACTGACAATTGAAAAGGGAAATTTTACGATGTGGGTGCCATTATTTAAACTGTCTGCGCAACTGATTTCTGCAATTCCGTGGTCCTGACCTTGTTCTCGGGGCGGGAACTGCCGACGACGGTCATGCTGAATGTACCAGTGAGAGATAGAAACTGGTGGAAGAGATATAAACTGATGGCACAAATTGGCTTAGATATAAACTGAAGGTAAAAATTGGCGGCGGTATTAAAAATGGCAAAAACTGGTAAAAGAGATATAAATAATAGCACAAACTGGTATATATATAAAGTGTCGCTCACCAACAACAAAGAACCGGGTTCGAAACACCGCACTGATCACTTTTTTTAATTGTCTCTGATTCTTACACAAGTACCACAAGATGTATCGATGATTTATGGAAACTTTGGCCGAGAAGATTTCAAGAATAATATTTATATATTTTAAATAAACATTTATATCTGAAGCTTATAAGATGAATATCAATCTATTTTAAAACATTATTTTTTCAAAATATCTATTTAAATTAATGTCTGCGCCTTTAGTACGACTTGAGATCTCGTGTGATCTATGCAAATTCAACACAAAATGTGGTTATATATGTCTGCTCCTCCATATCTATTTTACATTTCTATAAATTTTGAAGTTATTGATCGTGAATTAAAATCATTAGTTTGTTATTTAAGTAAATTCGGAACCAACTTAAATACATTACTATAATAAAGAACACTAAGTTATGATAGACACCATAAAATAAAATATACAAACTAACTCCAAATATATAATACAGTAGAACCTCCTATGAAAGACCGCCTAAACAATAGCCCTGGAGGTGATCTCTTATTGGAGGTTGTTGTTGTTGTCGTGTCCAAAGAAGAGCCTCAGATGTCTCCATGCATCTCTATCACAGCAGCAGCAATGTCCACTATCTTGGGTTCACCATTTTCCAATGAATAGCTTATTGGAGAGAGGTGTTAAAAAAAAAAAAAAAAACAAATTCATTTTTCATTTGACAAAATTTTGACGTTCAGGGCTGTATTAAACAAGTTCGCGAGGTCAAGAACAAGTGGGATAAGTATGGACATTGCTAGCAAGCACGGTGATTCCATCTGGCATCCCGCGGCATATCTCAACAACATACGTTGTTGTCATACGCTGGGCAACTACCACGTGCAGGTTCCACATTTCCGAGATAACTTGTCCAAACAATGAAAACTTCGCAACATACCTTTAAAAATAAGTTGTTAGCATTCTGTGTCGTAATTCTGGGGCAGACGTGTGATGATTCCCAGCGGAGTTTATTTTAGAGCGCGGTGCTGGATGGGGCAACGGGAAGAAAGGATGGCTACCCCACCTCGACGCCGTGTGATTAATCAAACCACGAGTATTTCATCATTTTGACCACTCCAGTTTCATCATCCAAATCTTCAGGTCTCCTCCAAGTACAATCATAAATCTAACTTAAGAACTAACTTCACTTCATAGGAAATCTCGATGTAGCTATGGTGTGCTGAGTACATGTGATGGAGTAGAAGACGTCATTTTCACATAGAAAGCTATTGTTATACCTAAACATTTGTGCATTACAGTGAAACCTCCCGTAAGTGACCACTTTCAGGAGTAGCCATGTTGATGGACTCTAACGGGAGATTATATTGTAACTATATAAGTTTCTCTTTAATCAAGACATCTCTAAGATACGGAAGCACAATTCTATATTTCGATTCTACCAATAATTTATTCTGAAACACAAAAGGTGTGTAACCCTCATCACTTAGAAACAAACATTTGTTAAATAACGCCCAGCGTTAGAAAACATCGAGAAGAGAAAGGAATCGCGCATAAAAATGATTTGAAATCCAAACAACACGAAAATCCAACACAAGAGCATTGTAGATATTTACTGATAAAATAAGAAGAAAGGGTAGTTATCCAATTATTGGAAGAGCAAACCAATTTGGGGCCAATATTTGCTCAGAATGGGTCGACCAACTGGTGCATTGTTCCAACTCCAGGATAAACGTTGTCTGGACGCTTTAAAAATGTTCAGAGGCTCTTCGTAAAAATGTAGTTCATTTAGACCATGCTAGGAAGCCAGAATTTCTCAGTGTTGTATTCAAGTTGGTCTTAAATCCTATACAGAATCCTTGAATTACTGAAATATACATTGTGAATTTAATCAGTAATTAATGTTAAATAAATGAGGAGAGTTCAGGATAGTAGTTGACGACTGTATGTGCGCCACATGTTTACACATGTAGACATCAGTTCGACTTTTTCCATTTGATAATGTGCCAAAGAGCCCCGCTTAGTTACTTGCACTCACTTATGGGGTTTTTCAAGAATCAGGGTCCTTTAAAGCAATTTTTTATACAGAAACAAGTGACCAATGCGATCCTGGGTTATGGCTTTCGACGATTTGTATCCTTCGTCCACTGACCCCGCTTCATATTAAATCTACAAGTGAATTCGGAATTTCTGGTTTTAGATACAATTTTATATTATTTACGATTAGTTTTGATACAAATATTGTATATTGGTCTTAGGAAATATGAAATCTGTGTTAAATGTGGTATGGTCTTGAACTGGCAGGCCTTACATGGACGAGTGTAAAGCCAAGAAAAGGGCGGGCCATATCAATTGTGCCCAGAGGTATACATGCTAGCCCGCCGAGAACGTGGATACGCCCTACAGATAGGTGGTCGCTCACGGGAGGTCACTGCATCAAGTCAATGTTTAAGACATATTTGGTGGATTGCTCCTAACGCAAGAAGATGAGTACTCCGTCTTTTAGATACCACTAACTTGCCTCTTGCCCAGATAAGTTCCCAAAAGGACTTCATTTCCAATATCTTAACTCTATTAATGGAGTTTTACTGATAGTTAGTGTTTAAAGCGATTAAAAAATCTTTATAATCTAATAACACTTTAAATATCCTTCTTTTCGCCGCTCTTGCATATTTTAAACATTAGTAACATTAATAATTCATTCTGTTTACTTTGGAAGTTTGCCGTAATAACTAATCCTATTTGGGCAGTGTTAAACGCTACGCGAATTATCTGCGACTAAAACAAGCTCTAATCCAGGCTATCATTTGACGGGACTCCCGAGGGAGCAACCTTCCTAATTAGATAGATGCTTCTAATCCCTTCAGCGGAGAAATAAAAATTTAAATGGGATTTACTTAGTGGAAGAACCAAAAAACTAATGTTTCGAAATCGTTTTTGAGGATTATAGAAAGCCATTAGAATTTGGAATGCTTTTTTAATAAACATGCGGTCCATCAACTCGGAAACCTTTTCTATTTAACCTTAAATGGCAATAAAATGTATTAGCGGGATGGAGGATTGTGTAGAGTCCCCTCCCTTCCTTCCCTTTTTTTTTTTTTTTGGCAACCAAGGATCCGCAATTGAATCCTCTTTTGAGAGCACTGAACAGCGATTTGTCAATATATATGGAGGTGTTGGTAAACCCACTACCCAAGCCGGACATCGTAGACTCCAGTAAGAGACTATTACTTCCAAACCCCTCGCAGCCAGATTGGCGCTGAACAATGACACACAGGCAAAATTTCAAAATAAACTTTACAATAAGAATACCAAGACAAGCAAGCCATGGTCAACTCACTGAAATAGATAAACAAGAAGCCTTTTATAGTAGTGTGTACCATCGTCCGTAATAGCATTCCCGAAAATTTAATGTAAAGTAGGATTGCACTACGTGTGTAGAGATGTAGCGCGCTTGGTGTAGAGAGCGGTGGGTCGGTCCACAGTTATCCAGGTCTATCATGGTCGTTTCTTGCCCAACGGAATTGAACTGATCACAACGAGAGGTTGGTTCCAATTAGGGGTTGGGTTTAATGGCGGCGTTACAACCGATGGAAACAATTCAAGAAGGGAAATGACTAGAGGTGTAATAATAGGGCAATGGGACCATTATCCCGATATGTACCCCAATGATCTGTCACTCAATAGGGTCATCGGGACCTACGCCAAGATATATTATGCAAATTTTTTCACACGCCACAAGAGATCGTCTCTTTGTCCTCCTTTATTGCTTTTAATCAAGTTTTACTATGGGATTTTTTTTTCTCTCAAATACAAATGATACAGGCCATGATAATCATTGGGTAGAGATTTTAGTTGTAATATGGATCTATTTTTATAGCCTTTAAAACGACCTATGTACGATGGATTCTGTGGCCACTGGACATGCGTCGGATCTAGAGGCTGTTGGGCTCTGCGCTGCCTGGAGTATAGAAGCTCCATCTATGCTTTATTCCTGTGGTGAATCTGTATAAGACCAATGGTCTTAATAAAGCGGTATGTGTGTATATATAATCCATTAATTGCTGCAGCTATCTTTTCCATTATTGCTAGTTAATAAATTTAGGAAATATATTCATTGGTAGAGGTCAAAGAGCCTGAGCTGGCGATAACCCACGTTAGAAGACAGTGTTGCCAAGTAAACGAGGAGATGGTAATCTGGAGCAAACACGGTGCGGTGAATAAATCCCAAGTAGTTCCTCGGCAGAAGACCATTCCAATAATTAGGCCTACAGCCTGAACATTAAGGATAATGAGAGTAGCGCAATTTTTACGTCAGCCAGACTAAATGGGACGAACCGCATGTTAATAACTTCTCGACAAATGGGGATTTCTCGAGTAATTGATGGCGGAATTAATTCCTGGGATTAGGAGTGGGATCCGCTGACACCCAACCTACTGTATTCACTTTTTTTACTGTATTGATTTCACACCAATCCCTGCTAAAAGTCAATCCTTCTAGGCACTAACTAATTCTTTTTTTCTATTCTTTCCCTCTTTTAATTTTTTTTTTAAGAAAGAGAGATAAAGAGCTTTCACCCTTCCCCATGTAAGTAGATTCCTTCCTGCGGGGAGGAAATACTGGATAAGTATTAATAGCTATTTTTGAAGAAATTTTAATAAAGAAAGAAGGAGATGCAACTTTGTTACCTTTTCAACCTTGATGATATAAGAATGGCTGGACAATTGATGATCTAACTCAATATCCTAAAATATATTCTTCAGTGATGGCAATCGATAGGCTATTTCTTCTGAACATATTCCAAAATACTGCTGATACAAATCCTAAAATGTTGACGCATTAAAAAAAAGGAGAGGCGCTTTTTTGCGTATATTTATGCTAGTGAATGCTCCCGGCTTCGCCTAGTTTTTACCCGAGTGAAAGTTTCCCTAACCACACAACATATGATAAAACAATATTTTCGCGGGACAAACATTCACTCCCTACTGAACCTATTCTTGTCAAGTTAAATTGATATTTTTTACCCTTTTCCACCAAAACTATTGAATTCGGCTAGTTTTGCATATTTCAATCAAACGAGCTATGGTTCTATTATTTAAAACATCACACATTGAAAAATATATATTCCATATAAATTTATTGTCATCGTGAGTGAGCAAGTTGAAAAAATTCTGAAATAGAAAAAATTATACAACTCGCTTTTATATGACTTGAATAAAAATGTCTGTGGGAGAATAAAGAAAAGAATTATGTGAAACATATCATCGTGATAATGTTTTTTTCATATTAATTCACATTTGATAAGGTTAAAAATTAATCAGTGAAAAATACACATACTTTGTTTTATCTGTATTAGGGTAAAACTTTAATAAACCTCTGAAGTGGCCTATACATATTCTTAGAACGGGCTAATGTTCCAGTATAATTGTAAGAATGGACTATTGCCTATCATTATGCAGCAATATTAGCATCGTATTTTATGTGTGTGTATGACAATAAAATGAACAATTTAGTCTGTAATTTAGATTTTTTCAAATTATAGTCGAAAATTCCTTCTAGATCTAACTATCATTTTTCTCTCTCTAAAAAAAAAGTGTAAATTAGTTATTGGTATAATTTGAATGATTTTAATAGCTTATATTTTTAAAAACTGCTTCTTAATTTATACATTTACTTGTTCAATTTATGATTTTTCTTAATAATTTTATTGGAAAAGAGTGAAAGAGGCCTTTCAACCGACACAAACATACTCGAGAGATAAGGCGCAAGATTTCCTCATTCTTTTTGAGAGATGGTAAATAGCAAGTCTTTCTGCGATGTCAGAATTTGGAATAAATTGAGGATTTGTGATTCAGCGTCATGGCAAGGAAATCCACCATCTCTATTCTCGTTCAAAGGACACACGGCATATATTCACCATTGTGCTTGGCGACTGCCTTTACTGTAAGTGCACCTCATTTTACATCTTGTAGGAAGAGCAGTTTGACTTTTACATTTATAAGGATCCACGAGGACCCCCGTAAGGTTACTCGCATTCACTTGTAGAGTTGTGGATGAACTAAAGCTAATGGGGTTAGACTTGGAGAAGTTAGGAGCTATTGAAGCCACACATTTATTCTTATAAAATAATAATAATAAAACTGAAAATAAATTATAAACGGCTCAATACTGGATTCGATCCCGGGATCCTGGTGGTCGGGAACCAACAGTGTGCGCCATCATGGTACCAGCCGACTCTTCTCTTCAGATTCACACCGACTTCCGTCAAGAAATGGAAAAGATACAAAAGAATCGGTTAATTATTTGGCATCGTTTCTCATCAATAAAGATTCTTTTTTTCCCTCTCTGGAGCCGTCATTGTAAAGGCTTTTGTTACAGATAACTAGGTCTTGGATGACTCCCAGACAGTGGCTTTAAAGAGGCCTGGAAACCCGACCCCATTAATTGCCAGAACGGTAGGGTCTCCCTGCCCCTATCTGCTAGCGGGATCAACGCTGATTGCCAGTTAATGATCTGGGGAGTAATTGTGGGGGGACGTTTCCATTTTAGAAGCTTTTACTGCTCTGATAGTGGTGGTTGCGATTTCCTCTGTCTGTTTGTGGCTACTTGGCCATGACCACTAGAACGGCAAGTTGTCCTCACATCGTCCTTACATTTCAAGTATATCTTTGCATTGCAAGAGCGTGTCTTCGCTCTAAGATTCTCAAAGTAACATTCCAAATCATGCTAGTTACATCTACAGTCCTCCGCTCTCCCAACTGAGCTATCGAGGGGATAAATAATGCTAGTTAAGGTTCGCAGATACATGTTATATTAGTTAAAATTGTACTTTTCGTATATCCTTGTTCAAATACATAGCTCAACTAAGTTACTCCCTGAAGAGATTTTACAGAAAACTAGATCTATTGGCTGCTAGTGATAGTTTTGATTCAAAGAGCGATTTGTTAGAGAAAAATCATCGTCTAGGGTCGAAGTGATCTACCCTGTCCCCACAGACTAACCCCAAAGAATCTGGATACCCTAAGTCAGGGATCGGCAAACTTTTGAGTTGAAAAGTCAAAAATTGCAATTTACAAAATTCCAAAGTTTTAAGAGAGCCATTAAATGTTTTCTTGCCAACAATAAATAGTACTCGCATAAATAATATTTACGTATGGAACTATATAAAGAGCTTCACATCCAAAGAGCAGCAGTTTGCCGCACCCTGCCCTAAGTCACTACCTACACCACTATACCCAGGATTCTCTCTAAATCCCCGCCAGGTAGCGCTGAGAACAGTCAGTCAAGCAAGCATCGAGCATTCCGTCCGGTTCTGATGATCATTTAAGTTTATCCCAAAAGTTCATAATATGATTTCTATTTTGCAAGTGTCTACAAGGGACAACCTTGGTACCAAGGGACAACCTTTAGGGACAACCTTGGTAATAATGGTAACCTTAGTGTATTTATAACAGAATTCTTATAGAAGAATGATTTAATCTCTAAGGTTTTAAATCAAGGATGGCCAATTAACAAGTGGCCCAGTTCGTAAAAACTTGCAAAATAAAATCATAATGTGTTCACGAACTATTGGGACAACCTTATATTGTCTGGGTCCCAATCGCATTGAATATCAAGTTGATAGACCTAACTGTAGATATAAGAAAAATCCCCGAGTTGGAATTGAACAACCTTGTTTAGTGAAAAAAAAAATAGGATGGGGGTTACTATATTATCAAATAATATCTCTACAGACCTTTTATTGCAATGATAAAATTGTTTAGATGAGAATGCTTGGCTCATTATTGGTTAATCCTCTCAGATTTTTCGCTAAACCAATCTCCAGATCGTTCTACTATTGTACTGGATTGTTTTTCTTAAATGAGAGAGTTCACCACTGATGGGTTAAGCCCTCTCATCTAATAATGTTTATCATATATTGCAGTAAGGTCTGTAGAGATATGATATTTAATAATAAACATAATAATAAATACACTTCCAAAATTTATTATTACAAAATTTGACGATAGATGGCAATTGATATTGTAGCAAAGTATTTATTATTTTATTAACAGAGTATCATTTTTTTATGTTTATATTTTGTTACTCTGTAAATTTCTCTCATTGCTTATCTTTTGTTTATCTTTCATTAGTTTGTTCTTGCGGTAAATAAATTGCTGTCTCATTCTCAAGTTTGTCTTTCCTAATTTTCCACGGGGCATAATTATAATTATCAAAATTCGAAACTATTATAGACGAGAATGATTCTTTTAAAAATAAAACAATTTCTACTGTCCTTACTGCAATGGAAAAATTAATGGGAGGGCCTGGTTCATCAGTGGTAAACCCTCCCAGCGTGTATTCGAATTGCAGTAAGGGCAGTAGGAATTGTTTTTAAAAGAATCATTCGCGTCTATAATAGTTTCTAATTTCCATAACAGATGGCGCGCTAATGCATCATAATATTATAATTATTAAATTTGGACAAGAGTGTTTTTATATATATTTTTGGATGTCAAATGAGGAAACCATGAACATAGATAAAATTCTCAAACTATCAAAAAGTATTCTTCACACTCCACACTACTTTCATATCCAATAAGACCCCTCTTTCTCTGTTTTTAAAACAAAATATTATCAATTCTATAAGGGGCGCTGTTACAATAATATGGATAAATAATTAAAAGGCAAAGAAGACTCCAATTAGATATTTGGTGTTCTTATTACAAGGGGTTGTCCCAAAAGGTCGTAAACACTTGCAAAAAATTGAAATACCAATATTATTCACCGCTATGTATAATGTCTTTGTATTATGTATTCGCAGTAATAATATTGTTACAAAGTATTTATTATTTTATTAGCAGAGTATTATTTTAATGTTTTGCTACTCTGTACACTTCCCTCTTTTGCTTATCTTTTGTTTATCACTCATAGTTGGTTCTTGCCTTGAATAAATTGCTGCCTCATCCTGAAGCTTTTGTCTTCCCTAATTTTCCACGTGGCAATATTATTTGCCAAGTAATAAGAAAAACGCGAACTTTTGGGACAATAATATATATATCATCGTGATTTTTTATATGTAAATAAATATATTTTCTTTCTCTTTCTTCTTTACTTTCTTGACTTATGTATACCAGGTAAATCCATAAGACTTAATGTACTAAAAATACTTTTTCTTATATAGTTAAACCTGTCTATAGAGCCCCTATAAATAGCGCCCTCCTCTCTATAGCGCCTGATTTTAAACATTAAAATGTAAACATTTTACATTAAAAGTGACCTGTCTATAGCACTCCCTCTTTATAGCACCCTATTTTGGTGAGTCCCAAGAGGGGGCGACAGGTTTAACTGTATATACCTTTGAGACGAAAAATGATATATATCTAATAATACTGAAGATTTTTTTTCAGGATTTTCAAAGACTGCATTCCACTTCTGTAATAGAAAGGAATGCTATTGAAGTAGATGATAATAAATATGTCTCTCTCTCTGTCCTTGAGACAAAATAAAAGGAAGGGATGCTGGGCCATTCTAAATCGCATCACCACATTGATATTCCCGTACATGACTGGGGTAGATAACATTCTGGTGACTAACTTTTTTTTTTTTTTGGAAAGTTTTTCTTTTTTAATATTTGATGGCAACGTCCTTTCGAAGGTCATTCCCCAGGGGTAGATAAGGAGGAATTCTTCAGCGCCAGGAGATGAATTGCTGAGTAAATATGGTTTGTTTTAGCGGCCGATAAATTCTTAGACGGCGAAAAATGCAGAAATGACATGGAGGGATGCAGAAATGTGATTTATGTGACAACCTTCAAATCTCCATTCAGGACTTGGTTTGATGAAGATGCCGATTTTTTTTTTAACTGGCGGGCATAAATTAAGTGCCGATATTTTACAAAGTATCTGTTTTTACCTTTAATTTATGATTCTTAATGTTAAACTTGAAAATTATCCTTTTTTTTTAATGATTATTTATGACTTCTATATACGAAGATAATATGGATGAAAAATTAGCCTCTTTGTAGATTGGATAAAAGTTTTAAACTGCAATTGTGAATTGATTATTATTGATTCCGACGACATATGAAGTGATGGGATCATGATTTCATTACATGACGTTGCTTCAAGAAAGGATCCTAGCTATTGAGCCAGAGCATCAGGAGAACAGTAGCGTCTTCTTTACTTTTTCTCTGTGTAAGTTCCTTAAGTTCTCCTCTTTTAATTGCTGCTATCGTAAAAAATGATAAACTTCCATTTCAATTTTGAACCTCTGTCTAGAGAACGGCTACAGGTGACAGGTATTCTTCACATCATCATGACATTTGAAATAATCCGTTTATATAAGCAACGTGTGACCCGGGCTTCGCCCCGGGATTGACCCGTGTGCATATCTACCCGAGTGATATATATTTAGATAAGATTTTTTTTATAATTGTTTGTTATTAGCATTATCTATTTGTTTGCATCAGCATAATTTAATCTAATCTTTGATAGAGGGCGCTGTTCGTGAGCTAAGTAGAATAATTTGAATAATTAGTTTTAATAATTGATTTATATATTTTTTTAAAATAGCCTATCGTCTTCCCCGTATTTTTTTACCTATGTATGGAAATTTTGGTTTGAATTAGTGAACTACTGCGAATTTGTATACCGGACATACAAACATACAAACATTGATTTTTATATAAGCAATATGTCTGTCTCTGGGCATAACGCTCGGAACCCGTTGGAGATTGGATTTTTTGAAAGCTATTGTTTATTATCTCGAGGAAGGCGGGAATTTCAGGTTCCTATCTCTCAAACCTCTTTCCTTGGGATAATAAAACCTTATGAACTATCAAAATTCGAACTTTCTAAACGCTTCTTTATCAACAGGGATGTTATTCAGAAGTAGACAACACAAGCAGCGTGACTCTGTTATTAACACTTATATTTCTTTATGTTTACAATTTTAGCAAACCCTCAAAACGGGCTATTTATTATTCTGGGTAATATGCTAACATTATTATTTGTGTCATTTTATGGCTTTATTATTATTATTTATTATTTATTTTGCTAATTTCCAATTTTAGCTTCAGAATTGATTAACAGTGTGTGGGTTAAACATAACAATTTATCGTCGTCAAAACGTTGGAATAACCAGCCATGGTCGGGAAACTGGGGAGATCGGCACAGTGCCACTGCTGTGATAAGCTCCTCCCCACTACACAATCTATACAGTACTTCGAATTATAATATGAAAATATGAAATATATAAAAATATAACAAATGGAGAGGGACATGCAGCTAATACCTTTCTTTACCGTAGACTAGTTGAAAGGTAAGTAGCTAAACATTGATGGAGAGTCAGGCCCTCCTAATATTTTCCATCGCTGTAGTAACACTTGGAAGTTGGTTTATTGGAAAAAAGAAAAATCGTGCGGTAAATATTTCCATTTCTTAAAACATGAATATCTTCAACAACATATCGGTAACCAGTCAGTTAAGGGCCACCACAATATACAAGAACATGACAAGAATGTTGACAAACGTCACGTTGTCTCTAGAACAAAATATCGATACTGATCGACTGTTTCGTCTGAACCACCGGCTTCATAGATTTCCTTTATGAAGCGTCGCTATTTGAGGAACTCGAAATCGTGAAATAATTCGAACTATGTTAGTCGTATAAACTTTAAAAATGTGATTAGATAGTTTCTAATAAAATGTCAATAACTCTAGTAGAAGAGGGATTCAAAGGCTGTTAATGGTGAAGCAAGATTCTGGCACAAGCTACGTGCCTGCCGTCCAGCATCAACTAACCACGACGACGAAGGAATTTATGGGATCCAACCCCGTGTCGCAAACCGGTTCCACCCAGCGACCTTTCTTCTCCTTCTTTTCCAAATTGGGGATTTTACCGGGGTATTCTTCAACAAGGCTTGAATTCAAACCTTTTACAATTCAGACTTTGGAATGCCAGATATACAATTCTGTACATTGAAATGAGGATGACGCACAGTATCATTCAATATGTATAAATGGTCAGTTCGAGCATATCCGGTGTTCAGATTCTTCAATAAGGAAGCTCAAGAGAAAATTTAAAGTTAGAATTTAGGACATAGAAAAATTAGATGCTCTTTACCATAAAAGATGGGGTCACGGCAAAGTGCTATGGTCACCTATTGAAAAGGGGTTGTGAACACTACATGAAAAGCACGGGCGACCCTTCTCTATAATAATAATAATTAAAAATCGATAATTCTGCACACAAGAGCGTTTTCTTAGTAAAAGAGACATTAAAGTGGTAACGCTTAAAACCATCCGAATGTTATCAATTTACATATTTACTTCTATCTTCAGATACAGAGGCATATCTACGACTTACCTAAATATTGAAGGCTCTTCCTAAAACACTTTCCTCCCCAAATTGTGAAAATCTAGTACCATTTACTATTTTATTAACTCCGCCTTGCCGATCCCAAGCCCGGATGAAAAAGGAGAGGGGGAGCAGTAACAAGCTCACTAAAAAACCTGGGTTTAGCTGGCCCGGCTGATAGTACCCTGTAAGGACTCCTAATCCAGGGATACAGGATGAGCAGCGTTTGTACTCTATGTTAGGAGCGGCTGCACATGACGTCTGTTCCTCATGTCAGAGGCGGCCATTTCTTTTGGAGCTAAGTCGGCCTGCCAATGAGTAGTGCTCCCAGTCTTAATGACAAAGGCAGACGCATTCTACTTCATCCAGATATGATTGAGTGGAGATAAGAAAGAAGAAGAATACTATTTTATTGACTATTGCTATGCATAATTTACTCTTTTACATAATTTATCAGAATAGTTCTCTTTTAGGCAGATAAATTGACAATATTCCTCTTTTTTACTGTCTCTTAATTAGAAATATAATTTCTAAAATATGTTGGTTAAGTATTGCTGTGAAGATAGTATGAGACCTAGTTTTCCACGCGAATGGAAAAGAGAGAGCGCCCAATTTGTATAAGAACAACAATCTATACCTCACTTTTATAAATCGGAGTTGTACAAACGTTTAAAGGAATATATTATAACGTCTTCTTTGTTTCTCTCTCACACCATTACTGGTTTAACGGCGTTTCTACGGCAGGTGGGTGTAAATATGAAGAACCATCATTTTTCTTTGGTCCTTCTCCCGGTGAGGAAATCGTCAAAGAAGTGCTATAAATAGACATCCGTATAAATAGGCTGTCAGGTGGCCTTGCAACACGTAGGCTAATCCTGCGCCTTGAGCATGCTCGACTGTTGCAACAACACCCCCCATTGTTGACACTCCAATAGTTTATCTGGAGGGGGGCGATAATTATTTGTGGCTTTGTCAACAAGGCGTCCTTAGTGTCGCTTTCTATTTAAAAATTGGTTCACTCTCTCACAACGATGTTTATGTTAATGATTTAACAAACGTAGAGCAACTCGGGGATCGGGACTAGTGTTTGACTGACACCAGTTATCTCTAACACCCGTTCAAATGTAAATATGTCAAAATGTACGTACTGGATAACAACGGAGCCATACAACCGCATACAAGTTTCTGATTAAGGCATATTTCACTGTACATCCATTTTGAATAGATCACCTCAATAAAGAAAACCGCTAAAATTCATATTAAAAAGAACGATGTCTAAATGTTTTAAGAACCAATACGGTTTTAGATTTTTTCCCGAAATTCGTTTTACACGTGTAAACACACTGGTAGGAATAATCGAATTTAATAGTGTTTATCATAACAATATTTTGTATATTTTCAGTAAACAAGACCTTACTCCTTTACAGCCAGCAATTCCACTTTGTCAAATATTAATATAGTTTTAGAGAGATTTTTTCCGAGAGATATTGGGTGATAGGAATAGGCAACAGTTTCATCAAATAGAATAAGCGCTAAATGTGTGTAAGATATAGTGATAGAGTGTTATATAAAATTGACGATCTCTTCTCATTCTATAGCTTCTCTATCCTCAGAATCTAAGCAACACGTTTTTCTTGTAATGTTGATGTCGGCATGTACAATAGTTCCGCACAAATATTGGCTTTTGTCAAATCGTGATTTCCACGGGGTAGACGCGTACTTACAGAACTCTGTAGAAATTATATAGAAAAATTACATCAAATGCAATAAGTATTTGACTGTATCTAGCCATTCCAGGCTGGTGGAATCTAAAGGCTTTCTCAGATGGTATCGTCCTCTTGACAAAAGCATTCCGAGATGACTACCTCCCTTATAATAAACCCAGAGACCTTGGGTAGAAGGAAAGAGAGAGAGAGTGAGAACTACTAATTATCCTAGAGGCTGAAATGTGATTCATGATGGCAGAAATACGGTGGGGGAACAACGGTGTCCAGCTGTAACATCCGGGTGGAACATCTGGCGAGTCTTGTGGAATCTCTCCAGAATGGATATCACTTTCAATCTATTTGGATGTCGCATTTTGGAAGGAAAAATCCATTTCTCTGGAACCTTTTAAAAATGATATAAAAAAGCATATGTAAGGAAGCAATGAAACTTTAGACAATAACCTAATTATGAAGAAAATTTAATTTTTATAACATTTGAAAACCTTTTCTACAATAATAGGTCTCATTGCTATCAGGTAGTTTTGTGAGTTTCCAAGGGTGGCCGCATCAGAAGGGTGGGTAGACATAGCAGTAAAAGGTCTGTCCACACGAGATGTAGATTGTCCAGCTGCCTGATGGATCACACCTGCCTTCCTTCCGGATTACCATTCCTTAATTAAATAGACGGAGGCTCGAGGTGGAAAATCTAAGACATCCAGAGACAGGAGTTTGTATTTAACTTGCCTCCATGTCTGTTCGTCTATCTGTGCTTAAATCTGGGTATTTATTATTTCAAATTAAAATGGCACATCCATTGGATTTTAACAAATATATTGGTCACTATTTCCACTAGCTCACGACGAAACGTGTCTCGACTAAAGTTCTACCCGCGATATAGAGGCGAAGATTTAGGTTTTTAACTTAACTAGCCGAACAGACTTGAGGGTTTATCCAACCACGGTTTGTTAGGAGAGCATAGTGAAATAATTTAGTTTCATAAAACTGTGTAAAAAATAGCAACCACCAATCAAATGTATTGCATATCCCTATACCAGTGCTTCTTCTAATATAGTAGAAAATAAAAATACAGAAATTTGATTTTCGTTTTATAAAATTATCACATGGACTTTTAAAATGTTTTTTTCTTCGAATATAGTCTATATGTTAAACTACATGTGACATTTCCTGATGCTTGATTCAGTTGTTTTTGTGGAGAAGAGAGCAGCAAACAGCGATTTAACATTCCATTTATAGGGGGATTACATAATAGCTATAATTAATCTTTAAAATACATTCTCTCTCATGATTGTGTTGCTATCTAGATAATGGTCATTCTTTACCTGGCTCCCCCGACTGAAACCCACCCAAACAATATAGTGTTATTCAAACATGAACGTGTAGGCTTGTTATTTTGTAATATTGGTGATAGTAATCGTGATATCATAGATTATCATAAATTTCTGATACCTGTGGGTATATGCAAATGATATTTGATGTCTAACGACGGTCGATGGTCTGTGTTTAACGTTAAGTCAACGGTCGATGGTCTGTGTTTAACGCTAAGTCGACGTTCGATGGTCTGTGTTTAACGCTAAGTCGACGGTCGATGGTCTGTGTTTAACGCTAAGTCGACGGTCGATGGTCTGTGTTTAACGCTAAGTCGACGGTCGATGGTCTGTGTTTAACGCTAAGTCAACGGTCGATGGTCTGTGTTTAACGCTAAGTCGACGGTCGATGGTCTGTGTTTAACGCTAAGTCGACGGTCGATGGTCTGTGTTTAACGTTAAGTCGACGGTCGATGGTTTGTGTTTAACGCTAAGTCGACGGTCGATGGTCTGTGTTCAACGCTAAGTCGACAGTCTGTGTTTAACGCTAAGTCGACGGTCAATGGTCTGTGTTTAACGCTAAGTCGACGGTCGATGGTCTGTGTTTAACGCTAAGTCGACGGTTGATGGTCTGTGTTTAACGCTAAGTCGACGGTCTGTGTTTAACGCTAAGTCGACGGTCTGTGTTTAACGCTAAGTCGACGGTCTGTGTTTAACGCTAAGTCGACGGTCAATGGTCTGTGTTTAACGCTAAGTCGACGGTCGATGGTCTGTGTTTAACGCTAAGTCGACGGTCGATGGTCTGTGTTTAACGCTAAGTCGACGGTCTGTGTTTAACGCTAAGTCGACGGTCAATGGTCTGTGTTTAACGCTAAATCGACGGTCGATGGTCTGTGTTTAACGCTAAGTCGACGGTCGATGGTCTGTGTTTAACGCTAAGTCGACGGTCGATGGTCTGTGTTTAACGCTAAGTCGACGGTCGATGGTCTGTGTTCAACGCTAAGTCGACGGTCTGTGTTTAACTCTAAGTCGAAGGTCGACGGTCTGTGTTTAACGCTAAGTCGACGGTCAATGGTCTGTGTTTAACGCTAAGTCGACGGTCGATGGTCTGTGTTTAACGCTAAGTCGACGGTCGATGGTCTGTGTTTAACGCTAAGTCGACGGTCTGTGTTTAACGCTAAGTCGACGGTCAATGGTCTGTGTTTAACGCTAAATCGACGGTCGATGGTCTGTGTTTAACGCTAAGTCGACGGTCTGTGTTTAACTCTAAGTCGAAGGTCGACGGTCTGTGTTTAACGCTAAGTCGACGGTCAATGGTCTGTGTTTAACGCTAAGTCGACGGTCGATGGTCTGTGTTTAACGCTAAGTCGACGGTCGATGGTCTGTGTTTAACGCTAAGTCGACGGTCTGTGTTTAACGCTAAGTCGACGGTCAATGGTCTGTGTTTAACGCTAAATCGACGGTCGATGGTCTGTGTTTAACGCTAAGTCGACGGTCGATGGTCTGTGTTTAACGCTAAGTCGACGGTCTGTGTTTAACGCTAAGTCGACGGTCTGTGTTTAACGCTAAGTCGACGGTCAATGGTCTGTGTTTAACGCTAAGTCGACGGTCGATGGTCTGTGTTTAACGCTAAGTCGACGGTCGATGGTCTGTGTTTAACGCTAAGTCGACGGTCTGTGTTTAACGCTAAGTCGACGGTCAATGGTCTGTGTTTAACGCTAAATCGACGGTCGATGGTCTGTGTTTAACGCTAAGTCGACGGTCTGTGTTTAACTCTAAGTCGAAGGTCAATGGTCTGTGTTTAACGCTAAATCGACGGTCGATGGTCTGTGTTTAACGCTAAGTCGACGGTCGATGGTCTGTGTTTAACGCTAAGTCGACGGTCGATGGTCTGTGTTTAACGCTAAGTCGACGGTCTGTGTTTAACGCTAAGTCGACGGTCTGTGTTTAACGCTAAGTCGACGGTCAATGGTCTGTGTTTAACGCTAAATCGACGGTCGATGGTCTGTGTTTAACGCTAAGTCGACGGTCTGTGTTTAACGCTAAGTCGACGGTCAATGGTCTGTGTTTAACGCTAAATCGACGGTCGATGGTCTGTGTTTAACGCTAAGTCGACGGTCGATGGTCTGTGTTTAACGCTAAGTCGACGGTCGATGGTCTGTGTTTAACGCTAAGTCGACGGTCTGTGTTTAACTCTAAGTCGAAGGTCAATGGTCTGTGTTTAACGCTAAGTCGACGGTCGATGGTCTGTGTTTAACGCTAAGTCGACGGTCGATGGTCTGTGTTTAACGCTAAGTCGACGGTCTGTGTTTAACTCTAAGTCGAAGGTCAATGGTCTGTGTTTAACGCTAAGTCGACGGTCGATGGTCTGTGTTTAACGCTAAGTCGACGGTCGATGGTCTGTGTTTAACGCTAAGTCGACGGTCTGTGTTTAACTCTAAGTCGACGGTCAATGGTCTGTGTTTAACGCTAAGTCGACGGTCGATGGTCTGTGTTTAACGCTAAGTCGACGGTCTGTGTTTAAAGCTAAGTCGAAGAAATTTAAGGCCCCAACTATTGAAATGAAATGAGGGTTGAAACGAAGGCAGTGACTCACCTAACTTTCTATCATGTCATATGGTACAAAGCAATGGAGAATCAGCTCCATAAATCTACATATATTTACATAGCTGTGACAAGCCGATGAAACATTCCGAGGGACGTTCTACGTGCATCACCATTTACCTCGGGGGAATTCTTGGTTTTTGATTAACAGCTTTAAGGTATGGATGGAGAGGCCACCCACGATTGTCCAATAACGTCGGGATTATCGCGCTCCAATCACAGGAACTCGTTCCGGTTGACCAATCAGATTTTAATTGGAGATTTCTTCTTCTCTTTCTATTGGAGAGAGAGATACCTTTATAATGGCCGAATTAGTCACTCCAGAATGTAAGCTTTTTTTGGACTCCCTGAATCACTGCTAATGTTTTCATTGATTCTTTTACGCTGCTAAAACTTGAAAGTGATATGTAATTTCATTACTTTTCTTATAAATTGAAGAACAACAAAAATATACATATTTTATATATTAGGGATTTATAAGGTCATATCTTTCTTTCGAATCATTTTATAGATTTTTCTATAGCTTCATATAACAGGTCTATATTTAGAGAGGCTGTAAGATTCAGTGGTAGAAAAATAAGTGCAAGTTCCATCCAGGTAAATAGGATTAATTTTCCTTCAAATTAAATATACCTCGGCCAGAGTAAATCTTTTTTATTGTCTCGACATTTCGACAAAAAATGTTTTATCCTCGTCAGGAGCGAATACAAATTAAAACATTGGGTAAAACGTTAAAAATGTTGGTCCCGAGGTATTCAAGATGACAAGGCAACTAGAGAAGACCGAGGTATCTTTAATTTGAAGAACTATGAATGCCAGCCAGGCAGCCTCTATCTTTCGAATTCATTTTATTAATATAGATGAGAAAACTACATTTGTATTGATGAAACCGATGAGAGGATTCACCACTCATGAACCACACAAGTCCTCCCATCTAATACTTTATATCGTTGCAGTAAGATCTGTAAATTTATAATATTTGATGGTATATATCATTGAAAAAATATTAACAAAAAAATATAATCATAAATTTTATCGAAATATAATAATTGAATTATATTTTTTATTTGTAGTTTTTATATTCACTTGCTAATTACTTGCTATGTATGGATTTTTTGCCATATATTTATTTTTATGGTGAATATATCTACTATTTTATACTCTCTGACACTGTACAGTTACATTGATAAAAAAGGTAGATTCAGGGGAATCGCGCTAATTCGACGGTCAATATTTGATGTTTAACGCCAAGTCGACGGTCTATATTTTATGTCTAACGACGGTCGATGGTCTGTGTTTAACGCTAAGTCGACGGTCGATGGTCTGTGTTTAACGCTAAGTCGACGATCGATGGTCTGTGTTTAACGCTAAGTCGACGGTCGATGGTCTGTGTTTAACGCTAAGTCGACGGTCGATGGTCTGTGCTTAACGCTAAGTCGACGGTCGATGGTCTGTGTTTAACGCTAAGTCGACGGCGGATGGTCTGTGTTTAACGCTAAGTCGACGGTCGATGGTCTGTGCTTAACGCTAAGTCGACGGCGGATGGTCTGTGTTTAACGCTAAGTCGACGGTCGATAGTCGGTGTTTAACGCTAAGTCGACGGCGGATGGTCTGTGTTTAACGCTAAGTCGACGGCGGATGGTCTGTGTTTAACGCTAAGTCAACGGTCGATGGTCTGTGTTTAACGCTAAGTCAACGGTCGATGGTCTGTGTTTAACGCTAAGTCGACGGCGGATGGTCTGTGTTTAACGCTAAGTCGACGGTCGATAGTCGGTGTTTAACGCTAAGTCAACGGTCGATGGTCTGTGTTTAACGCTAAGTCGACGGTCGATGGTCTGTTTCTAACGTTAAGTCGACGGTCGATGGTCTGTGTTTAACGCTAAGTCGACAGTCGATAGTCGGTGTTTAACGCTAAGTCGAAGAAATTTAAGACCCCAACTATTGAAACCAGCGTTTTTCATACACTCGATATAACGTTCTTAGCCTTATTTCGAACAACTTTTACTCTATCCCCAAATCACTAATTATAATTCGACATTTAAATATTTTTATTCACCCTGAAAATACACATTTCAAATATATTTTAAAAGCAATTATCTTTAAATACTTTCTTTTTATCCTTATTGTTTACAATTCACATTTATCACGTGTGTTATTTTTCTAACATCTTATTTTATTGATTAGAAAATTTATTTTAAAACGGATTCAAACAGCTCCCAAAATAAATTTACAAAGTATACTTAAATCGTTAAATATTTACAAATTTAGTAAATACCTTTTATTTGAAAGAGGAAAAATGAAATCAGGTAAAAAGTTTCTTTTAATTTTGAATTTGCAAGTTTTTGAGTAAATATACTGCTCTTCAACGGGCTGATAATCTATGTACCCTATACCTGATTTTTATTTTTCCTTTCAAATAATTTCTGGGTAACTATTGCTAACATAAATACCTTTTATCGCCACATTTACTCTTTTTCCAATCTCTTGGCACCCCATATCTTCACTTTGGTTGATGACATGTTTATAACAACCGTCTGTAATTCGACGGGGTCACTTTGGTTCCAAGGGGCGACGAACTAGAGAGCTCTACTACTGTATTTTTTCTTATTCGAAATCATTTAAAGAATAATTGATGATTAGAATGATAAAATAGACAGCTTATATACACGACTCTTACAGGCTAAGTATATAATGGTGAATCCTAGGCTGTCTTCAGAGACATTGACAAGAAAACTTCGGGTTCAAGGTGATGGCAACTGAGGTGGATTACCCACCACCTATCTCACTAAGGTCTCCTACAAGTTCGGGAATATATTTATTTACGGGGCTGCTCACCAAAGGAGGTCTCCTACAAGTTCGGGAATATATTTATTTACGGGGCTGATAACCAAAGGAGGTCTCCTACAAGTTCGGGAATATATTTATTTATGGGACTGCTAACCAAAGGAGGTCTACTACAAGTTCAGAAATATCTTTATTTACAGGGCTGATAACCAAAGGAGGTCTCCTACAAGTTCGGGAATATATTTATTTATGGGACTGCTAACCAAAGGAGGTCTCCTACAAGTTCAGAAATATCTTTATTTACGGGGCTGATAACCAAAGGAGGTCTCCTACAAGTTCGGGAATATATTTATTTATGGGACTGCTAACCAAAGGAGGTCTCCTACAAGTTCAGAAATATCTTTATTTACGGGGCTGCTAACCAAAGGAGGTCTCATACAAGTTCGCCGTGGTCTCCAGCCCAAGTTGCCGCCGCGTGCGCTACAATCGGCGCCAAAACAATCGCAACAATCAAACCAATTAGGTTTTATGATTAATGGTAGCGCAGAGTACTTGACCTTGGAAGGTCCTATTAGTTCAGTCAATTTAACAACACCATGTTTTCTTTGCAGAGAAATTCTTCATTTCTCTCTTTATAAATGTTGGTTCTTATCTCTTCGGAGCATCTCTGCAGCAGCGGCCCCTGGTCCTTCCCTAGGTTGCTTCTTTTATTCATCTCTTTGTTACCTCGCCAGCTGGGACATTTCAACATTTCTTTCGAATTATTAATAACTATCTTTTTATGTGAGTGTTTTGGGTTCTCTAGCCTCTATTAGTAATGTAAAATCAACAGATATAGAGAGATAAAATATTGATTTAAATACAAATACCATTTGTTTTAATATGTACAAGAGAATTATATCTGTGTATGACACATCTATCTTTAAGAAAAAGGCATCTCCTTATCGTGCAACTGAAAGTTGCTGATGGCTTGCGCCATTTATCGGAATAAATATCAACTATTCTCGTTGATTTTTTTAAGGAGATGCCTTTTTCTTAATTTATGCACCTTATCCCAGTACAATATCACATTTGTACTATTTTTTCACATCTATCTTTGTGGAAGTTCGTCAAGACAATGTTTTTCTGCGCAAAAGTGGCCGTCGAGCATTACAAAATCGAAGCTGTCCCTGTACTGATGTGACCATGGTATAGAGGATGTGTGAATTTGTCAAGCTGGGGCACATTCACAAATCTGAAACACGTGGTGTCAATGTAGTTTTGAAGAGAGGGGTTCCACAAATGA
Organism: Cordylochernes scorpioides; assembly: GCA_030710605.1. Taxonomy (NCBI): domain Eukaryota; kingdom Metazoa; phylum Arthropoda; class Arachnida; order Pseudoscorpiones; family Chernetidae; genus Cordylochernes; species Cordylochernes scorpioides. Next base: position 50,728,595 of record CP092875.1, on the reverse strand, counting down.
TACTATCATCCTCCTCAACATTACAATTAATGGTTAGGTTCACCTCTCTTTCTCCATCGTGGTAATAACAGCCAAGAGTTGGTTGATTTGTAAAATATTGGGTTAAATAGCTTCAATTCTAATGCAGATAATTGTCTTAATTTGATTTAAAAATCCCCGAGTGGGAATTATAAAAAATATATTATGTAAAGTTGAATCCCAAGATAAGGTGGTCCATATCTTTTTCCACTGTTCTCCGCTCCGTGAATTGAGAAAATAATCTTTCAGTCTTCTAAACATGCCAACCCAGTAACTTTGAGTCTTATAAAATCTTCACTACTTCCCTTTCTAACAGAATATTTGTCGTTAAATACTTCCAATTTTACAATGCCGCGCAATGCCGAGATGAAAAGAATCAAGAAGCTCCTACTGCCCATAATTTATAATCTGAAAAAAAACTCTTGGATTCACCCGACCTCGAAATTAACCCAATCCTACAGTCTCCCCCAAAACATAGACTAAAATCAAGGAATCCGATATGGTCCAGAGGAAACCAACTTCTCTCCCAAAATTTTAATATCTCAGAAGCATGGACAAATTCCTGGATCAGCTCCGATATCCCAAACAAGAACCTCATCACAAGCCCAAGTGTCAAGATCCCAGGTTTTTCCCTCCCTCGACGAGAATGGGTGCTTCTAAACCGCTTTAGGACAGGACAGGGAAGGTGTGCAGAGCTGATGAAGTTATGGGGCTACACCAAAGATCCAAATTGTGCCTGCAACGTCCCACAATCAATGTCCCATATACTAGATGACTGCCCGCTGTACAAATTCAATGGAGGAATCTCCAATCTCCACTCTGTCACCCCGGAAGCCCTGAACTGGCTGAAGGCCTTGCCTCTCAGACTTTAATGACCGAGAAGTCCTCACTTCTTTTTTCTAGATTTGATTCATTTTGTCTCCTCTCTTATTGTAAAGACGTTGCTGTATCACCTCATAAGCATAAATAAATAAATAAATAAATCTGAAATATAAAAAATTCTGTATATGTATATCATATGTGCATAAACGTATTTTTATTTTCTTGTTCCATGTATATTTCCTTTTCTCCACAGTTTCCCTGCCTTGTAATTTCCAAGGAGAATCTTCTATATCACCAGTGTGTCTTAAAAAAGGTTTGTGTGTGTGATTTTACTAAAGTGGTCGCTAATAAAGTGGGTCTCCTACTGGTATAAGAGGGCTTACAGTACTCTCTCTCTCGATTTGAAACACTTTTTTCACTTTGTACTCACGATAGCATACTAAAAATAAATTCAAATCTATACACCACTTACGAACAATTAAACTTTATAGCTCTTTTTGTTCTTCTTTATGAATAACTTTCTACTGCCCCCTCCCCTCCTTACTGCGATGAAAGAGTTTTTTTTTTCTTTGATAAACTAGACTCTTCCTAATATTTTCCATTTCCATAAGGACAGTATGAATGAGTTTAATTTGAAAAAAAATAAAATCTCGGACTTAATAGTTTTAATTCTAAAATATAGATGGCGCGTTAATTCTTTACATTTGAAATAAACTGCTTAGTTATTTATTCCAACGGTAAAGTTGTATAAGTTATCCTATATATATTACTTTACGTTGACTAGTGGTTATTTAGAGCATTGAACTCTAGTGAAGAGAGACTATACAGCAGGATCCAACATCCTCCATGAAAGTGTCGGCGCTCCTCTACCGTGAAAAGAGATCATAACTTCTGCTTGACCGCCCGCGCGCACCCCTGGAATTTGCATACCTTCTGGAGGTTTGATAGCGAGAGTCCTTTATTGGCGGCTGCGGTGGTGGCTCCTGGTAATTTCCGAGGCTTCGTGAACCTGGCCTACCGTGGTAGGTGTCTCCTCGCTAACCTATATTAACGTCTTTATGAACCTGTGACCTGTTTAGAGAATGAGCCGATATTTTTCAAAGCAGCTTGAACGTTAATGTCTGGAAAGTCATGAACTTCGAAGAGTTGTAGAAAGGCTGCTAGAAGGAATCAATCTTGATGTATATATAGACCCTTGACACAATGCCGGTCATTGAAGACATAAAGGGGGTTATTACATTATTATAATAATAATAAATACACACACACACACTCATCCTCTCCTGGGGGAGGACACTATCACGGTGGGAACCTGGCTGATTATATATAGTTCTCTTGGTCTTTTTATTGTAAATATTGACTAAGAAGTCAATAAAAGTGTTCTAATTGTCACACACTCATCCTCTTTAAACTCTCATAATTCTTCTGGAATCAACACAACCTTATAAACGGGATATTTTTTACATGTTGGTCTACCATCAGAGTGAGTCAACTATGTAGCATCTGTCGTCAGTAGGTTCTACAATCTACAAAGAATTCTACTGTGAGACAATGTATGGTGAGAGTAGGCATTGCGCTACCTCTGAGTAGACACGGCAGTTAGGTAGAATAGATATCGATATTGAGGTTTACTGAATAAAAAGGAAACGTTGTACACTACGGTATGATGCAGTAAATTCACCAGCTCAAGTCCAGGCCTCTAGCAAGATAGTCTGTTAGGAAATCTCTATGAATAGTGATACAATTATGGATTCTATAATTATGAAATGTTGTAATTCTTTGTTTGGTGTAATATATTCCTGCATTGAGGTATTTAGCCAGTTTCGAATTCAATGTTAAACATGGCTGTTTGGAAGAATCTCCAATGTGTATCCCATTACAATAACTTGTATCGGAAGGCCGTGGTGGTGGTGCCCTACGTTACGCCGGCCCTAAACACGGCTGCACCCCACCCACGGCACTTCCCGGGACGTGAGGATTCCAGCATCCGTCTTGTTCTGCTCACACCCGCCCCTTTGGCTAACAACGCCTTCTTTCTTACGTCATTCTACCACTCTGAAGAGAACAATATGAAAACGGTTTCAACAAGTTATTGCCATAACATCCATATATTTTAAAGGTATTATAGAAAATATGTTATTAGATATATTCCGCATGTGTTAATTCAAAGTGGTATTCCCTCCTCACAGCGCCAGTTATGTTTGCAATTCTTCTTTGAATTCAGGTTTGAGAAGGGTTAAAATTTCAGGAAAATATCGGCCACAATTAAAATAAAATGTTGAGATATTTTCAAGCTACACTGATAAAGTTAGCAAGTAGAAATAAATCCATGAAAATCGCTATCTGCATGTTTTCTTGAGTTCCTATTGGTATGTTTCCAAGAACTCTTCTCTCAGAAGACTCTGTTCCCTGAATCTTCCATATATCTTCTGATGTTTCAAGTATCAGCAGAAAATTTCCCGAGTAATATCTCTCTACGACTTCATACAATATCTTAAAGTTTAAAAGAATTATTTTTTCTATTTATAAATTCATTTTCAAATGTTGTTAAACTACATATTTTATTGTTTTGAAAATAGAGCAATTCATAAATAAATTTTTAATTAAAAAGACATATATTGGATCAAAAAATCATTTATTTTACCAATATTTCAGTTGGCTGAACGCCAACCTTTATCAAGGTGTTATAACATATTAATGTGTGTCAACAACATGATATGGCGTTGAGTTTGTTGTTGACACACATTAATATGTTATAATACCTTGATAAAGGTTGGCATTCAGCCAACTGAAATATTGGTAAAATAAATGATATTTTGATCCAATATATGCCTTTATAATTAAACATATTTTATTGTTATATTTCAGATATTCGTTATTAAAAACTTTTATCGTGTAATATTATATCGTTGAGTGTCTTTATGAACTTTTAAAATGTCTTATAGGTTTATAAAATAATTTTATATTAACCAAAAATACTGCTTTTATTAAAATCAAAATTTTCCTTCTTAACACCTGTTTATCTATGTTAGTAATATGATTGTTCTGTTGTTACAATAAATACTAGGTAAAGAAATCCCATATGAAGCAAAATCAAAATGATCTAAAATCCAAGTAAATTATACTCATATAATATAATTTTTAAAAAGTCGTACAATCCGAGTAAAGTAAAATATACATAGAAAAAGATATAACTGAAATAAAATCCAGTTGAGCAAAATTCTGGGACTAATTTAATTGATTTTTTTAACAGCTTTTTATTCTATATATATTCGACTAGAGAAATCCACTCAGGCAGAACCCGGGCGTTGCCCGGGTCATTCGTCTAGTATGTATATATGCAAATATTAAAAGACCAATAGAGATAGTAAGAATATGCTTCTAGAGTTTCCCTAACGTTTCAAATAAACCATTTCTCCCAAGATATTATAGCATATAGTAAAAGGCTCTTATGGACAAACACTTGGGTAAAATCGCACACACAAAGACTGACTTGACTAACCTTCAATGAAAGAGACCAGAATAGATCTCAGGAGTATTCCAATTTTATTATCTCGGGGGAAGATGAGGGCCGGGTGGTACAGGGTAGTGCTGTAGTTCAGGCGGGCGGTCACAGAGATAGAAATTAGCGGAAGCACTGTCACTAGATGGTATTTCCTCCTCCCAAAGCCGCGATTTAGAAATAAAGAAAAGAGTTGATCGACCTTCGCCGCAAATTAATCAAGAGTCTGTCATCCCCCAGCTCTCATCTCGACACAATAAAGTAAGGAAGATTTATGTAATCGCGCGACTAGAATCCATCATCGCGCCCTAGTGATGAACGAGGAACATTTGTTTGGTCGCTACAAGGGCGGCGTGGGGTCAAGTCTGCAGCGTGTGAACGAGAGAGTTGGTAAAAAGATAGAGAACACTGCCATATGAAGAGGTAATTGCCGGTTAAAAACTCTCCAAAATCTCCAATTACCACCGCGGCAACCAGCCCCCTCGGTATCCTAACACTGTAAATGGTGCGGTCACGATGTCCTGTGACATGTCAAATAGATGCCATGGCTTTACACACTTGATGTAAATGTTTAAATAGCTTCTTTTCTTCAATGATGGACACCGTCAAACAGACGCAAGGATGATGAAGTTATATTAGAAGACAATTGAACATCTCCCTTTGTGGGAGCGTCTAAAACAGGCGTGGTGGTGGTGATTGGATTATTTTCAAATAAATCGTTCAGGGAGGTGGTGTTCATCAGAGGGATGGTTTTGCTGCGCACTCTTCGGATCTGAAGACATTTGTCTAGATTCGATTTCTTACAGACGACCTCCTTTGTTCATTTTAGTGTATTTAAACTAGGGAGTTGGGCATTCTTGCTGGGATCGAATGAAGGCCCTCTAAATGGTTCATATATAATTCAGTGAAACCTAGAACCTCAGTTTTTATTTCATCATCTTAAAACTACTTCAGGGGTACTTGTTAGATGGGAATTCTTTCCGAGTACCCCACCAAGTCAAGGCCGGTGTTAGGTTTTGCCAAATTCAGCGCCAGTTGAGTTTAAATACATCAAGACCTCCGCAAGAGACCACCACCTTTGTACATAGATACTTCTTGTCTATCCTGGAGGTGGTCGCTAATTGGAGGTAGTTGGATAACCAAAGGTTCAGTCAACTTTCTATTAACTTCATTTACGTTCATAATGCCCAAAAGCCACGTTACAACTTTTACTAACACTAGGTGAGAACCATTTACATGCTCTCAAGAAATAACCTTCCATTCACAAAGCGAGCACATAATCACATATTCACAAAGCGAGCATACACTTGACAAAGAATGATACAGGTTGTAGATTTCATGATAGAACTCAGCGGTCGTTTATTCGATGGGTCACCCTAACGAAAGGTTTGTTGTTGCTGAAAAATAAGCGATACGCTTCCAAGCATTTATTGTTGATACCGATTCTTGTTGGTAATTGTAAATCTCCTCTATAAGGTCTCCTCCCCCCTCCTCCTCTAAAAAAAAAACACTAGCAATAATTTATGTTATCCATCGTAATCAGATATAATTGTGGACCAAACAACTGGAGCTCAGCAGGGTGACGTGTGCAGTCAAACCTGTCAAGTTATCGGCGGACACCATCGGAGACCACACGCCCACAAATCCCTGGATCTGGGTCGTGATAATAGAATTCATAATGGATCCGGTCTGAGAGAGCCATGGGAGAATGTCCATCGTTTATCTTTCTAATTGTTCGTGAGATGCTCGACATTCCCAGGAAACTCCAGTTTCAATTTGATGTGGTGCCCTCGTGGGACATGTTCACTACAGTGAGAACAAAGGGACCTACGGCCTGGCAGGGGGCGATGCCGAGAACGACCTCGCGCGCCAACACTATTTACATGAGCCTCATAAATTTGGCTCTCCATCCTTAGAATTGAGCCGTTTGCATGGGAAATGGGGCTGGCCCCATAATAAACCTGTTGTTCCCTTCAGTTGGAATGTCTCGAGGTTTAGCTCGGCTGTACCTTTGGGAGATTAATTAGAGGAGTGGGAGATGGCATGGAATGGTGCATTCCCTCAGTGGCGCCATCTCGGATAGAATATCGAGCGACTGTGTAGATGGTCAAACTAACAGGAGGGGAACTACTGGTTGTCCAGAACAGGCTTCATATCCTGGAATCTATTTCAAAATACATGAGAAAGGCTGTTAAAGGAGGGTAAATACGATTTTTTGAGGGGGTATTTGAGAGATATTTTAATAAATGTGTATCTGTGTGTATTTTTGAATAAAACATAAAAAATAAAAATAAAAAACATTCAACACGTAACAGGATACTTAAAAGTTAATTTCCAACTTCCCTATTTGTATGTAATTTAACCGTGAAATGAGACTAAAATCGAATATGCCATGAAGAAAGTTGGGTTTTGAACCTCGAAGCCGATATGTAGTGTACATAGATTCTTACTAAGTAGGCCGAGACTATAGCGACAGCAGCAAACTCGTTAGACACAATCCTGTGAAAATATCAACGGCACTCAAAAGAGTGAAATCTAAGAATAAAATAAATTCACTACTTTATTTTTCCTACCCCCTGTATATCTCACACTGTTGTAATGTAGTACAGCTGAAGCAGCAGGGTAGGCTAGAAGCAGCTATTGTCCAGGAAACATTAGAGTATTATTGATAGAAAGCTTCGGATGAAATTAGTGCGAGATGTCACCACACAGCAGAACCTCTCATGAGTGACCCATCTGATGAGCTATCACTTGTATAAGCGACCATTTGGTGAACATGTCTAATCCAATCTCCGATGGACGACCGCCTCCGGGAGAGACCAGGAATGCTAGACGGCACTGATGAAATGAGCTGAAGACTGAGTTAGTGCAGCTAGGCGCTGAAGTAACCCGAGCATCCGATAAACACCGCTAAAAATAACCTACAGCGTGGAATTCCTCGGCGTAGTACTAGCGGCCGGGGTTGTTCTAGCCTGTCTGTCTATGTGCTGGGCCATACATGGTATGTCCTATGTGTTGAACCACACATACTGTTTTCCATGTATTGAACCACACATACTGTGTTCCCATGTGCTGGGCCATACATGCTATCTCCCATGTGCTGGGCCATACATGCTATGTTCCCATGTGCTGGGCCATACATGCTGTGTTCCCATGTGCTGGGCCATACATGTTGTGTTCCCATGTGTTGAACCATACATGCTGTGTTCCCATGTGCTGGGCCATACATGATATGTTCCCATGTGTTGAACCATACATGCTGTGTTCCCATGTGTTGAACCATACATGCTGTGTTCCCATGTGCTGGGCCATACATGCTGTGTTCCCATGTGCTGGGCCATACATGATATGTTCCCATGTGTTGAACCATACATGCTGTGTTCCCATGTGTTGAACCATACATGCTGTGTTCCCATGTGCTGGGCCATACATGCTGTGTTCCCATGTGTTGAACCATACATGCTGTGTTCCCATGTGTTGAACCATACATGCTGTGTTCCCATGTGCTGGGCCATACATGCTGTGTTCCCATGTGCTGGGCCATACATGATATGTTCCCATGTGTTGAACCATACATGCTGTGTTCCCATGTGTTGAACCATACATGCTGTGTTCCCATGTGCTGGGCCATACATGCTGTGTTCCCATGTGCTGGGCCATACATGATATGTTCCCATGTGTTGAACCATACATGCTGTGTTCCCATGTGTTGAACCATACATGCTGTATTCCCATGTGCTGGGCCATACATGCTATGAGCATCTGAGACAGCAGACAGATATAAAGCAGCTTGAACCGCCATCCATACTAACTTACTTGGAAAATGGCACCCACTTGATGTAAATACAAATGTTCAAAATAATGAAAAAATACCCGCGCTGTCATTCCTGGTAGATAATAAATAATATCAAAATAGAGCGTTACAAACCCCTACCTGCTTTTAAGTATAATAATCAACAGATTCAAGACTGATGGACAGTTTGCAGGATTGATTACACTAGGATTTTCCCCTACTGCCTCAAGTGGAAACCCAATCTGAAATTGTATCCAAGAAATTGTGAACAATCCAGGTCAAGCTGTAGAGACAACACACTGTCAGATACAATGTGGGAATCAGCAACACCTCCTGGACCGCTCCCAGTAGAACGGTCGCTGTGGATGACCTGCTAGCTAAGTAAGCCTCGAAGAGAGTCTTGCGTCAAGACGACTGCAGCAATGTTTTCATTCAGAGAGTTACACAAAAGGGAGGAGCCCCAGGGAGGTGCCCTCGGGCCCCCACCTGCCCCTCTCTTAGTTGTCGGTTTCCTCCGTTCACACATCGCATGTGATACTCTCGCTAACTCCGATGTCTGACCACTGGCCGATACAAAGAGCCTAGCTATGTGACAAAACATGCGTCTCGATGGTCAGTACAGCTAACATTAGACCCACAGACAATATTTATACTTTTAGGTTTCTCCCGGAGGTTTACCTAGTTTAGGAAATGTCATTTTGGATTTTACAAGTGGTCGCTCATCAGGTGTAAGATTTCTACAGCCTCTGTTCTAGATGGAAATGTTTTGTCTCCAGGTTCCCCGTGGCACGGAAGGAAGTTGTCGGCTTGCTGCACGTGCGAGGAGCGCCACAAACGGGTTTATCCTCCCCTTGGTGTCATTGGACGCCTTCACTGACTACAGTGTTAGTTACATAACGTCTCATCTCCTCTTCATATTTGTAAGTTGACAAAAAAAAACTTGTTTCAATCTAAGTCAACGTCAAACAAAAGACACCACCTCCAGAAGGGAACCATACGTTATGTTTTCAGCCTTCGGTCTCTAATAAGAGGTTCTAATATATCATGATCTGAGAAAGGTTTGTCTAGCTCCCTACTTTCTTATATATCGAAAGATATATTTGAATTAACCTCCAATGAAAGGCCACTTCTAGGAAAGACAAGGAGCTTCCGTATCTTTGGGGGGATCTCTCATGGGAGGTGCTACTGTATATTCTAACCAAAGTATACTTTGATAAACTTCTCTCTCTATGTATACAAGTTTTGATTTTTAAAATATACAGCGTGTTTTCATTATTCATTTTCTTAATTTCTTAATATTTATCTTCAATTTCTCCACACAATAGCTGCTTAACACGAATGGCGTTTATATTTAATGCTAACTACTGCACTCGGCAGGATTCTTGCAGCAAAACTAACTGTAGGAACGTGAGTCGGTGATATTTGAGCTTATTTCGTAAGGAGCTTTCAAAAAGTTTGTTTTAAATTAATAGAGTTTTTTCCGGACTATATTCGATGGTATTCACAAAGCATTTGTGTCATCTTATTTTATAATAATTCTTTTCTAATATTTTGAAAGACATCTATTTTCTTCTGGACTGTTTTAGATTCCCGTAGTAGACCACGTGATAAAAGTGAGAGAGTCACAAACACTAGATAGACCTAGAGAAATACCACTGAATGAATCGTTAGTTCGAGCGAGCCGTTATCAACTTGTGCTACTATATTTGCACAATGGCCATCGCCACCACCACAAGAGGCCGGCCCGGGCGACCTTCGCTCTCCACCACCGCCGCAGAACTAGATTACGCCCGGCTGGCCCGACCTTCCCCCAGCGACCTTCTGGCTCGCTCACATAAGAGAATATGTTAGCTGAAGTATCTCTTGTGTGTTTAGCTCAGTTTCTTACATCCTTCATGGCATAGTGAAAATATGGCCAACCAAGTCCTGCTTAAAATTTAACCAGGCACTTATCTCTGAGACATAGCCTAGAATCTAAAGTTCATAGTACATGTTTTAAGAATACATAGAGACCAACATGGCCAACAAACCGCTCTGCTCCATCGAACTCTATCATAGAAGTCTCACATCATCTTGTGATAACATTCTCTATTGTGTAAGTATAACAATTTTCCTAAATCCTCGATCGATTTTCCTCTATAGAAAGACCCATCCCCACTGACGGAAGAACCCCCCTCCCCCTCATCTGATCCTAGGCCAAGGACGTCGCCACAACATGACAGGTTCTGCCGAGCGACGTGTTTAGAAAATAGACCCAACGTTATTTCAAAAATAGATTTTTAACGAGGCCTTTTTGAGAACGATTTCGCCCAAATTCTTTCAATTGGAAAAAAAGTAAAAGGGTTTTTAATAAAGATATTTTTGTTTTTGCCAAGTCAAGCATTGCATCATTGTGTCCAAGTAGGTATCGCCAAGTTGGCGCCGAGTACAATGGTCCTAGTGCCAAAGGAACTTTTATTTGATTAAATATTCCGGAATTTCTCTAGTTGTTTTTATTTACGTTGATAGCTTTCACAGCCTTTTCATCATCACAAGAGGAAGCTCTAACAACAACTTCCCCTCCCTCCAACCTTCCTGAGAAATGCCACAAGGCCGTAGGTTCTCTTATACAACAACCAATCTCTCTACCTAATTTTTCGGCTTGTTTTGTTAAATTATTTCATAAAACACATACCTCCATATCAAAACTATATATACAACAGAGTGCAAAGCTATCCTTATAATCAATTTCTATAAATATAAACCTTCAAAATTTTCTCTTAAAAAAATCATATTAAAATCTATCAACACTAAGATAAGAGCACAACTCTGAAACAATTTTAAAAGCTTTGCATACACAGCGATAAACCATTGAAATTAGTTAGAAGATATAAAAAACTTCCACCTTCCATAATTAATAAATGACCTGAGCTCCAATAAGATACCAGCATTAGAATAGAGTATTTGTCTATCGTGTATGTTTGTTCTAAAGCAGCAAGAGTGTGCAGCAGACGAGAGTCCTACCTCGCTCTACCAGCAGTCGTCTGGCCATAAAAGTGGGGCGAGTGACTCCACCGCCGGACCGGTTCGGTTGGCTGCGAGCTATGCAACTTATGCCCCCTCCCTACCTGCATACCCCCCTCCTTTGGGATATTTGTCTGCATCTTTGTTTACCTCCTTCAACTTTCCCCATCGACGTCAGAAGTTACAAAGAGGATCAACTGGAATTAGTACTTTAGTATTTGTAAGACACAAATAAAAACACTCAACAGCATTCTTTGTATTTATCATTACAAACCTAATTGTATTTCAGTTTGAATATAGTATTTGTGTGTTAACACACAATACATTCAACGTTAACGTGTCTGTAGTTAGAGTCAGTTATAGTATGTATTATATGTAAGATGAATGAAGTCACGTGTGTATTATATTTCTATTAATCATTATAAGCAAAACTATTTTGTATGAATAATACAATAAGTACATATATGCATACTGTGATGTGTCTATAGGAATTAAATATACTATTTGTGAATATTGTCGATGTCTATAAACACAAATGCAAAATAAATTCTAATCAAATTTTAAAATTTAGGTAATTTTGTTAGTTTTATTTTATCGTATTGATAATATATTAGTCTTTTTATATGAATCGCAACTACGAATAACGTGCAAATTTTACGCTAAAATGCAAATGATATTATTTATGGGTTATCTACTATTTACGGAATAAACATATTGTATATAGAATAAGCCTATATATATATATATATAACTTTTAAAAAGTCAAAATTTTCAAGAGTATATTGTGGAATTCATTCATGAATATAAACAAAGACTTATCCTATTAGAGAGCCGGTACAATAAAATATACAACAAAACAAGTAAATTATCTATAATAAACACATCAATATGGAAAAATTAACTTTGAAATACCAAATTATAGTTAAATATAAGTAAATTTAAGCCTATCGATGCAGAAATAAGGAAGCAGAAGAAAATCACCACCTACCGCCATGACGACTAAACTTTGAGCCAATAGGAATTGTCCGCTAGGGGGCCAGCCGACCCACATTTCAGGCCGCGCGCCTCGATAAATACCTTAAACCATTCTGTGCCTAACTTTCCCGTCATAAACGTCACACCAGTTGGGGGAGGGTAAGAAAACGTCTTTGAAGAGAAGAAATAGTAAAGTAAAATATCTTCAACTCTGCTCACTACTCACCAGTTGCTAGGTTGTTGTTAGTCAGCTTGTTTTCCGTCCATACTGTTGTTTACAGATTTTGACCTTGGTATCTCGCAGTGTAGGAGATAGTTATTAGAACTTGTGATAAAAAACGCCAAAATATATCATATACATACATGGTTATTACGCTGCGTGTTTATGTACACACATGGAACATTTTTACATATTGGGGTTTGGGGCAGGAATGGTACACTCCATCGAATTTCGACAACCCAGGATTGAGTCTCGTGTTGAGCACTATATTTTTTTCCGGCTACAATAGCTCCCGATTCTTTGTAAAAGTCCAAACCCTTTTAAAATTAATATCCCTAATACACGTGGTACAGGTCATGATAATCATGGTGGCAGTAGTTGGCGATTGCTTTTACTGTAAGTGTTCCACATGTCTATACATGTAAAAATCAGTTCGACTTTTGTACTTACAAATATGTCAGAGTCCTGTTTGGTTTTACTTGCACTCACTGGTGAGATTGGACTTTTGCAAGAATCGGGGGCCATTGGAGCAATTTTTTATTTAAAAAAAAAAAGGTGTCCAATACGGGATTCGACCCCGGGTTGTTAGAAATCGAGATTTTAAACCACTCATCCACCGGCCAAACTCTAGACAGTGCGAGTAACCAAACAGGGCTTTGGCACCTTGTAAAGTGAAGCAGTCGAACTACTTTCTACATATAACGCACTAATATTAAAGACTGTCTCTAACTAACCACCATGATTATCATGGCCTGTATCACGTATATTGGTATATAAAGACAAAGGTCGCCTCTCCCGTCAAAATAGACGTCAAAACTAGACGCCATATATTGACCGTCGCCGCAAACTAGCGGCCTCAGGTCGGTGACAAAGCCACAACACCAGATTTGGAAAACTGAAAAGCGTCCACCTAGAGACCATGGTTTTGGGCTAATGGCCCTCGTCAGCCTAGGGCGGACTTTATCCCATGAGATCCACACGGGATCTAATGGAATCTTGACAATCTGCCAAAGAGGTGTTCAGCTAGTAAAGTGACTAGGCTAAATCTATGGCCAAAATATAGATGGAAATTTGCCGAGAAGATATTCATCTACAAAGACAAAGGTCGCCTCTCCCGTCAAAATAGACGTCAAAGCTAGACGGTATAAGTGAAAGAAAAAAAAACGGTATTGTTAGAGTGAGATAGTTGAGCGCAACCTGAAATATTCCTGCATTCTCTACAGAAAAGGTTTAATCAATTTTCGACACCCAGGATGGACGTCGGATGGAAGAGTTTTGTAAATAAGTGAAATGCTTCAAAGCCCTCGGTTATCGCCAACTCCATCATTGAATGAAGAGAAAGAAGACAGTGAGATAGAAGCGCCTATCGACTTGGTTGGCTGTCGATCTCAAACGATCAAATAAAAATGCCAAAGATTAACTACAATAGAAAAATATTATTCCTGATTTTACCAATATATTGTTTTGGGGCAATATTTTTGGACATTAAGTCGACGTTTAGTTGGTGTTTGGCCCAACACATGAGCCTTTGTTTTAAATAACGCCCATCTATGCATTAACAGGGAATGTCTTTTTCATCAAAGTTCTATAAGTATGTATTTTTCGAATATATGTGATACAAGCTTGTCCCAAAACTTCGTAAACACTTGCAAAAAAAATTGAAATACCAATATTATTCGCCGTTATGTATAATGTCTTTGTATTAAGTATTGTATATTGTTTAAATAAATTATATTATGTTATCGCCGTAATATTATTATTCGCCAAGTAATAAGAAAAACAACGTTTTAAGAAAGAACCAACTTTTGGGACAACCTTATATTTTTTGGGGGGAAAACTTCTTAAGATGTGATAGTTTGCTTACGTATATGCCGTGAATAGGAATGATTTTGAGTGCTAAGCTAAGATCTTTGAAGAATTAGTATTTTTTGATTCTAGGAAAATTTGTGTAATCAAGATAAGGAAGGTACTGGAATATATCATATATTATAATATAAATATTTCGACCTAAATAGTGGACTTGCAGTGCTCACCTTATACCACCAAGTATTGCACAAAGGAAAGGATCGGTAAAGTGAATCCACTTCAATTTATCAATGTAAAACTTCGCCAATCTTTCATTGCTCCACACTCATGTATTTTTATTCCAATAAAATAACATATCCCAAGGTACAGAACCCAAAGTATCATCCAGTATTGACAAGTACATGTGGAACAGAAGTTACGGTTATGTTTATACAGGTATATATATATATGGAAAAATTGCCGGGAGAAAATTGATTCATAGATGCATAGCCACACCAGCTTTGGCAAATTGATAAGCGTCCACCTAGAGAACATGGTTTCGGGCTAATGGCCCTCGTCAGTCTAGGGCGGACTTTATTCCATGAGATCCACACGGGATCTAATGGAATCTTGACAATCTACTAAAGAGGCGTTTTGCTGGCAAGGTGTCTGGGCCATATCTATGGCTAGAATATAGATGGAAAAATTGCCGGGAGGAAATTGATCCATAGAAGCATAGGGCGCTTCTCCCGTCAAAATAAACGTCAAAAACTGACGCCATATATTTGACCGTCGTCGCAAACTAAATGCCTCGGGTCGGTGACAAAGCCACAATAATAAAAAGTCATATATTGGATTGAATAAAATATTTATTCGTCAATATTTCGGTTGGCTGAACGCCAACTTTTATCAAGGTTTATACACAATGTAATGCCTTGATAAAAGTTGGCGTTCAGCCAACCGAAATATTGGCAAGTAAATATTTTATTCAATCCAATATATGTATTTTTATTATCTAATGATTTAAGTATGGATTGCTCTATTTTCAGAAAGATATATATATGTCATATGTCTGCACATGCTGTTAAACTTCAGGACTATTTAAAAACTGCCAGAGAGAGAGAGAGAGTACTATCAATTTTTCCAAACGGAATTCCTACACAGTTGCATCCAAATTTTATAGTCACTCAATTTGTCACAACACACGGAAAATTCCAGAAATACTTACATAAAAGAGGTCTAACAGAAACATCAATTTTTTCCTGCGAAGAAAGTGAACAAACTGCTCTTCACCTTATCTACGACTATCCAAACTTTACAGAAGTGAAACATCGTTTGTTCCCTGATCTAAATGATTTAATTCTCTTACAACAGCCACTCTGTCTATATAAATTTTATGAACTCTGTCTATTAATACAAATTAATAATTTGTAAATATTTAATTCTAAATTTTAATTTGTTTCTTCTGTAATAGGCGCAAATATTCTAGTGTAATTCTTCAAGTCTCGAGTGGCTGAAGATCCAATATTTGTATTTACATATGCTGTACGCCTATTCATATTTCTGTATATTTCTTTAATGTGTCTGCGAAGTTTTTTTTTTTTTTCAGTAATGAAAATAAAAACTACGCATTTGAAGTATGTAGAAATATAAATACGTACAGAACAGCATGTAAAAATACGATGGTTTTCAGCAACTAGAGTCTTGAAAAATACAATCCAACTAGATAGTACATACTGATGGTTTTATGAATAATCCTTCAGTTTATCAACATATATAAACATAGGCGTACTTTATATTCTCCATCATCTGGTATTCTCAGTATAATTTCTCCAGTCTATGTGAATGATACTTGCTATCTATACCGCTGAGGGATGTGACCAAATAAAGGCAAGGTTTTAAGCAACAGCACATCTTTACAAGGATCACAGGACTTCACTAAAATGTTGGCAGTTTTGAATAAAATAAGCCGAAGTTGATTGATGTAGGAGCCTTTTTTATAGTAATTTATTCGTTTAGTGTTTTGAGAGAATGTATTCAAAGTCGCGCCCAGCGAATATCATATGGTAATTAAATGATAGACAGAGCATGTTGGACAAACACATCCTGAACTCACAGGCAGAGGGACACTTCCTGACGGATTTTGATCGGTTTTGGAACAATTTATAACGCTGGTTAGAGGCCACACTAATCTAAGCGATATTGAGAAATTTAAATAGAAACCAAGTTACACCATGCACACAGGCTCTCCCAACGACAAAGTGTACTCTTCCTTCAAACCATCAGGCAGTCTTTGTGAATTCCGGCCACCTCACAAGGCTCAGAAATTTGACAAAACAAACATTAGATAGATGCCTTAGTTGGTGCGAGGTTGGCGTGGATTAGATGGTGATAATTGACGGCGTTTAACAGAAATGGAAAACATGGGATCGTCGTGTTTATTACTTTTCTATTATCATGTCAAGAAACGCTATTATAAAATTTAGAAATATAGGAAAATATGGATGAATTCACATCGCAACAGGCCTTCTCTCGTAGCCCTTGTACTGGTAGCTGGCCGGAGGAGATGCTCTACAAGAAAGCTGGGGTAAAACCTCACACACAAAAGAAACAAAATCCTAGACCAGGGATCAGCAAACTGCACCTCGCGAGTCACATGTGGCTCTTTGGAAGTGAAGCTACGGCTTTTTATATAGTTCCATACGCAAATATGATTTATGCAAGTACTATTTATTGTTGGCAAGAAAAAAATATTGAGGTTCTTTAAAAACTTTGAAATTTTGTAAATTGTAATATTTGACTCTTCCGACTCAAAAGTTTGCCCACCCTGCTCTAGAACTTTATAAAGTGACCAAAGTGGGTCGTAGACCAGAGTTCTCCAAGTGAGGTTCTGCTATAGTTAGGAATTGAGAACTGGCGATTTAAGAGATCTACCTTAATAAACACCAAGAGTTTTTGAAGTGCTTAATTATTTTTTAATTGATTATTTAAATTCTCTGAAATTTTGACATTTATTTTCAAATTATATTCAAGACCAAAATGTTTGATTTCACAAATTGCGTTCCTAGTTAAATTTAACATGAATATAAATTTGAATTCGAATAATCCTTATTAATATGTTGTTGTTGGTGTCCATCAAGTAGACTTCTAGTGACAATAAGGACAAATATTTCCCAATTTGACTTGTTGGTGACTAACTCTCGCAGCTCATCTAGTGACCTTCCTGTAGCTTCCTTGACCCCTTCCTGCCAACTCATCTCCTCCTCTTTCTTCTTCCTTCAATCTTTCTCAATATCTTTTCTAACCTTTTTTTTATTTTATTTCAATTTAAAGCGCTATGTCCCTCTAGGGACACTTGCGCTGTCATACATGTATGTCTTTACATTTGTCTATACATATTTATACAATATTTTTAGGCCGTGAATAGAATAGTCATATGATATTAACAATGAGAAAGAAAGAGAAGAAAAAAAACGACAAAAAAGAACTGTGTACAAAATAAAGTAGTGTATGGCAATATGTACAATCAGCATAATATAAATTATCAGTTTCTTAAAAGATACCTATTTGCTCTCATGATGTATCCGAAGTAATTCAGTCTTTGTTTGCATATTTGGAATTCTGTGAGGTTCTACAGGGATTAATTTAAGATTGGAATAGTTTTCCCATTCCCTATGTAATAATATCTGTCCAATGGCACTCGTGAGTAGCTTCCTCCATTGTCCACAGTTAAAAAGCTTCGATTCCTTTTTTTGTTTTCTTTTCTGAGAATTCAGCCCACATATCCATAAGTGACCATAAGAAATACCTCTACAATTCTTTTCTTTGTCCTAAGAGAAATGTCTATTTATTTCATAATCCTGACCAATTTTGTCTTTGCATTTATGCTTAGAGATATTCTTCTTTTACTTCCTCTAAGCAACCCCCATCTTATCAATCCTGGGTCCTAAGAATATGAAGTAACTATAGGGGGGGGTCAATATCGTCCATTTTGACACCTCAGATCTTGGTAGGAGAGCGTCAAAATTTGCGATCGACTTTTTGCTGGAGATCAGAATGTAAATTTACGAAGTCCCGTTAAATCGAGGATATTTAGGAGAATGATGATAACATTGCGATAACAATACATGTTTAACAGATCAAAACAGATTATAAGCTCTCAGGGCTGCTCCTCCCTAGTGGCAGTTGAAAATTGTTTTAAACAAACGCTCAAAATATTTCTACAAACATTGATTATCACACACACACAAAGCTTTATTAAGACCACCGGTCGTATACAGATTCACCACAGGAAGAATTAATAGATGGAGCTCCTATACTCCAGGCAACGCAGCACCCAACAACAGCCTTCTGGTCCGACGCAAGTCCAATGGCCACACGTTCCTTTGTGCATACGTCATGGTTAGAGAATCACTGAACAGGCTAGTGTGGAATCA
Organism: Cordylochernes scorpioides; assembly: GCA_030710605.1. Lineage (NCBI taxonomy): Eukaryota > Metazoa > Arthropoda > Arachnida > Pseudoscorpiones > Chernetidae > Cordylochernes > Cordylochernes scorpioides. The sequence goes on along the minus strand of CP092875.1, from coordinate 50,710,041 downwards.
GCCGCGTTCTAGTCTTCGCTTTCCTCGTCTAAATGGACCACAACACTGATTACCGATATTATACATTGATATTTATTTAGAAAGATGGCGCAAGCCATCAGCAACTTTTAATTGCACGCGTCGCCGCACAATCAGGAGATACCTACCTCAAGCTTTACAAGCTTGATACCTTTTTGTGATTGAGTTGAGATAAGAAAGAAGAAGAAGAGAAGAGGAGATACCTTATTCTTAATTGATATTTATAATAAAACATCTGTGATGACAAAGAAACAACGGATTATCCAACTAGTCATTTTAATCTTATCACTGACATGTGTTTTGGTCAAAACATCGATCGCCGACCGTCATCAACATTGCCTCACCAACCTAGCAAAGGGCCTCTCGGTGAATCACTGGGAAGGTATTTTAGGTCAATGTTTGTGATTATATAAATGCTTATGTATTCAATTTGATCCTACATTTCTGCTTGGAGAATTTGTTTAAGACTAAAAGGTCTTAATAAAGCTTTTTGTTATTGTTATATATTTAATTTAAGAAAGTACATGTATTTTTGGAGTAAAAAAAGAAGCAGCTACAATAAGTTCCGTTTACTTTTATTTAGGCATGCTTTCGACTATTCATCCTTTTACAGGTCACAGTGGTGTATACAAGGGGTTGTAGGAGCCCGTCTCTTGTAAACATCGTTTTGACCTGCTTTCACCTGTAGATGGGTGAATTCTTGAAAGCTTGTCTAGATAAAACTGATTTGATTGTAATTGCTCTTTTTTACTCCAAATAAAAATTCTTTAATATCTAAGTGTACTTGAGGGTAGTCATTAACTTTGGCGAGGTAAAGAGTTACTTAGCTTGACCTGCTTTCATCTGTAGATGTATGAATACTTGAAAGCTTGTCTAGATAAAACTGATTTTATTGTAATTGCTTCTTTTTTACTCCAAATAAAAATTCTTTAATATCTAAGTGTACTTGAGGGTAGTCATTAACTTTGGCGAGGCAAAGAGTTACTTAGCTTTACTTGATTTCACATGTAGATGGATGAATACTTGAAAGCTTGTCTAGATAAAGTAAAACGAATTTTATTGAAGTTGCTTCTTTTTACTCCAAATAAAAATACTGTAATATCAAAGTGTGTACTTGAGGGTAGTCATTAACTTGGCGAGGCAAAGAGTTACTTAGCTGTAACTTAAGTTCATTTCTTTCTGTGAATAAACAAGTTCGGTTATAGTTTTACTTGATTCTGCCTGCAGGTGATATTTGACTAATGCAAGTATTTGGCGAAGAGATGTTTAAAAGTTTGTTCCCTAATGGGGATATGTACAAGCTGATGACAAATACATTTATAAAACAATAATCCATATTTAACAAACTTCTATTTCAAGTTCCTTTCATAACTGTGCGAACTCTTAGAAAGTACAAAAGTCAGGTTCCATGTAATATTTATAGTCAAGATAACTGATAAAGAAATGATTAAATTCCTGTGAGCTAAAAGTATTTAAAATGTTATCTTGGGTCTCGAAGACTTGTGCAATTAAGTGACACTTTGACGCCAGATCATCTTGTGAAGGGATCCCACCTCTCAATCCAGGATGAAGTTGTTAAACCAGCTAAGAAAGTGAGCAACACAACAATATTTGAACATGTTGGCAAGATAACAGCTATAATTTACAAAGCAATTATATTCACATTTCCATCAACCTTGCAGAAAATGAGCCTCAAACTGCAAGTACGTGAGTCGAAAGACATGAAAAAGGAAGCATTTCCAACATTACGCGTCAAAACAAACGTTTCGTTTTGGCAGGCTGGGTACGTATGACTCATGGCTTCGGCATCCCCAACTTCCTACTGTGGTGGCGTCTGCTTGCGCAATCTGAAGATGGATGGACTCTTCATTCCCAGGTCCTGATTCTACCCCACGGGAAGTCTTTAGCAATAGTTTTATCTGAGGTAGTTGAATTTGGGCTATTTTTCTTCGAAGCCGCTCAGAATTATATATTAAAAAAAAAAAGCTGACAAGGACCCAAAATGTGCAATTTTGTGCAAAGGTTTAATTCAGGACATGTTGACGCCTGTTGTTTTTTACTCCCCCTGCTACAAGGAGAAAGGTACAAGATATCTTGAGTATTCCACATTTGCTAACTTTGTTATTAACAAATCTCTACTCCTACTCTATATCTCTACTACTCCTTTTGCCCAAAAAAGCCATATTGCTTCTAAACATTAGCACTTCTTTAAGACTGTTGCTGCAAAGAAAAAAAAAAAGGATTGACCTTGACGACAGAGTAATGTAAGCTAGAGATTAAAGTGCCAATAATATATATCAGTTGCATTGTTATTATATATGAGCATAGTTTAGTTTTCTCTCTTTATTTTTAAAAAAACACTAGGATTGCAATGGGCTGTAATCTTGAAAGGAGGAAAAAAGTTGAGTCGAGTGAAAAACAGCCACTTTCCTCGTCCACAACAGACCTGTTACAACAGGAATGTCCCAAGGTTCGGTCCTCGGCCCCTACCATTTCAACTTATTTATGGAAGACACTTTTATCTCCTCAAATGTAGCTCAAAATTCACCCAGAGGATACTCCAGTATTGGTAAATCTAAGAGAGTCAAGATACTGGTGATGAAATAGAGGATTGGTGCTACATATGGAAGGTCCGATCATCATTCACAAGGAATTTTATTCAAGAACAGAAGAATCAAAAAGTTCAAAAACCCATCGACTACCATGGTTGCATGGAGCAACAATGGAAAATATCTAGGAGATATTCATTCCTAAGATAAAATTATCAGACTCTAATGGCAGAAGAAGCCCATTAACACTCAAGAGCAAATTCAAAACGTATCTGGATATGATAAAGTCAATACTTACATATTTATTGACATTTGAAAACAAGATCTTGCGAAAGGTCATCCAAGCTTCTCTCTCTATTTATTTGAAAATTCTTGATTAATAAAAATTCTAAAAATGAACCCAAAGGGACATGTCATAAGAACAACTGCAAAAATATTTTCGAAAGATCCCTAGCAAATAAACATTAAAAGAAGCCACGAACTACCTCGCTGGTGGGATGGAGCCAAGAACAAGACCGAGGCAAATATTATTTGAGAGAACTTTACTAATCATCAATCAAATAGTTCTTAAGACATATCTCTGAGTTCTATTCAAGTAGCAAACATCACGTGTTCATGATTCTGTGAAATACTGATTGTTCTACCTTCACACAACCGAAAAATCTGTTGGAACAAACCATCTTATAAAAGAACATTCTATTTTCTTCATCCATCATTTTTACTCAATATGTAAGCACAAAGCTCGAATTCCTTCAAAACCAAGATATTCATTAAAATGTTTGAGAAGTGCAATTGTTGCGGTATTCCCGGAATACAATTGACAATTTAAAATTATTTATTGACATCTTGTAAATTACATAGGTGCACAGTATGCATTACCAGTATAATGATAATATGATGTGAAATGTATATATAAATGTCATGTCCAATGATTATACACAAAGCGACTCTGTCAGCGATACAGAGTACAATGGAATATCGCCAATGGGTCTTCATCGACACCGCACATTTCTTGGCCGAGGAAATAGACGTAGATCGCAAACTTCGTCGAAGAGGTGATGGTATGGTCCTCGAGGCCCACCGGGAAGATCCATGACTGCAGGTCCGGCGGCCGCCCGATAATGGAGAACAGCTCTCGGATAAGAGGTAGAAATGCGCTGTAGGACCATTAGCGGTAGGCCAGGCTGATAGACTGACTCAATGCCAGATGCCCCAGATGAAGAAGGTCATGCAGGGCCAACCGCATTGCGATGTCCGCCGAAGGAGAAGCGACGGAAAGATGAGAAGGGCACACTGGAGGAGGGCACGCCAACTATAGACGCCCAGCGCTGGAGATACTGTGAGGTGGGAAGGCGGGAGTGCTCCAGCATGAGTCACGCTATGCGTATGCATATGCGCAAGAACGGAGTAGCCGTCCCGCGCTGCACCACGGTTTCCTCCAAGGGCCCCTCTTGGTACTCGCTTCTAGCATTTTCGGTCAGCAGCCGCTAGCAGAATGATCCACACAGCAGCGGATCAAGGCCCGCCATGTCGCGGACGCGCACTCGATGGCGTCGCCAGGAACCTGCGGGTGCCAACGAGGGAAGGGTTCAGAAGGGTGGGAGTGGGCATCACCCGATGGTTCAGGCCCAGGGTGGAGGAGACTTGTTTCCGCGATTCCAGCGGACGACCACGACGGGGCAGCAACCAGGAACTCGAAGACAAGGAGACGATCCAGATTCCGGACTCCGCCAGCCATGAGTAGGCGTTTTTACCTCCAGCTCTTCGTGTAGCCTGAACCCTCTTGAAGCAGGAGAGCAGAAGTTGGGTCCTAAGGGCCAATAACCCCACGCCACCGACAGACACAGGACGGGCCAAAACGCTGCTGGGAAGCCACGTAGTGTGGTCAAGACCCCAAACAAACCGCGCCAGTCTTGCCTACAGTCTTGAGATGAAAGCCTCACTGGGAAGGTAGGCCTGAAGATGGTAGAAGACTGATGAGATCACAAAACTATTGGCCGCTCTCCCCCGTCCAACAAGATAGACTGCATACAAAGGGGGACCATTTATTAATGGCTCCTTCCAGTAGTTTACTTATTTGCTGATCTTGGGCCGATATTCCATATCCCGGGGTCACGATGGTGTCCAAATGGTGATTTTTTTCCGTACTCCAGGAAATTCCCAATGGAGGGCCGGTTCGGTTTTTCCACCCGTCGCACCAGAAGCCCTTGCTTTTGCCGAAGTTGACTTCCTGACTGCCTGAAGTCTTCGAAGATCTTCTTGATGAGCTCCAACTGCCCATCCTCGCAGATAAGTAGAACGTTTCCTCGGCCGAATAACTTCTCTAGGTGAATAATCCCGAAATACGTGGTGTTTCTGAAGACCCGCTAGCGATCTCCACCAAGCTCTGCAGCGGTGGCAGAGGTACCATATTCATTGTACATAGTATCATGCATATATATATATTATAATTATCTTTTTAAAACAGTACAGACTGTGCACTTTTGTATGTATTGACAAGATGTCTCAATAAAATTATTTTAATTGTCATTGTCTAGGTGAAGAAGAAGAGGCCCCCTGCAGATCGAGAAGAGAGCAGCGAAGCCATGCTTTACCTCGTTAAGCAGGAAGAACAACGGAGAACGTCCGTCGATCTTCACAGCGACTTGGAACTCCGCATTCCAGGAAGATACGATGTGGTGTGTGTAAGTACAACTATGTAACATTTAAGTATAAAATTGTCAATTATTTTCCAATCTCTCTCTAAAAATGAAATGTTAAATTGATGCTTGTGTTTACTCCATTGTGCTCACTCAACCATTTAAAAATTTCACATAAAAAGGTAGCTGTAAGGGTATAGTGTAACATCTAATCTACTCAATTTTGTTTTTTAATTAAGTAATAATTTTGTGAAAAACCAGGTTCAGTCTTTATACAGCTAGGGGCAGTACTGGTGAGACTAAAAAATAAATTTGAACGGTTAATATTTACCATTTAATGTGATTAACTTTTACTTTTTCTTATCATTTTCAAACTCCGTGGTAAATCCATTTATGAAGACTATATATCTAAATAAAGGCTTTTATGTGTGTTGGCTTTTTGACGTGACAACGTCTTAAATTAGGTTGCGGCTGGGAGTCACTTATGAAAAAGTGTAACGCCCGGTAACGTTACGATGAGTCATCGAACGAGAGTGCTGCGCGCGCAGCTGCGCGCGCAGCGCTAGAGAATTAGGCGCATTGAATCGGCGCATGCTTGTCTCTGTCTTTGTCTTTCTCGAACGTTCTTGGCGTTGGAAAAACAAGAAAGCGTCATAATACAAGTTCACACGTGTGGTTAAAGTATCGTCAGCTGTGTCTGTAGTGAAAATGTGGAGTGCTTAGATTCGTCATTTACAACAACTACAACAATAAAGGTAAATAATTGTACACTGATATTTCATTATCGTAAACTATGATTGATTGATTAATTGTTAGATTGACACAAAAGTTGAGAAACTGAGTTTATAGGTTATGTCATACTATTGATAAATGTTGATAGTGTTAAGTAAATTATTAGTTTAAAATTAATTAATTAATTAATTATTATTTTACAAATTTTAAATAGTTTCAAATTTATTTAGCAAAAATTTGAACCTTCGATCTGAATAAATGTTTTGATTTTCGAATTGATTATTTAAAATTACAAATATTAAGAAAAAGTGGCAGATATAAGAAAACTTTATTTAAACTGTGTTGAGCAAGAATTTTAACATCTAATTTAAGTAAATGTTTTAATTTTCAACTTCATCATTTACAATTACAAATTTTATTTAATTTCAAATTTATTTAGCAAAAATTTGAACCTTCGATCTGAATAAGTGTTTTGATTTTCAAATACCAACGCGGCTGGTGGAGTGGCGATCTATCGTAAATTATCATCGACATCTACGGCGGAAGTGTTCCAAGTTGCGATTACAGACGTAACTCGTGTCATTAAAACCAAGGGTGACATGTGCATGACTGAAGTTACTTGCTTCGCCGCTAATACTAGCTTCAAGTTTATACTCGGTGCTGTATATATTCATCCAGGAGCTAGTATGCAGGATATTGGAATGTTACTATGGCAAGGACTCGGTCCGTACATTCACAACAGCCAGTACGTGCCACCGTTCGTGCAAGTTGATTCTAGTATACCGATTCTTCTGTGTGGTGATTTTAACAAAAACGTAAAGCCTGACAACTCGTTTCTTAAATTCACGAAAAATACGTATAATCTTGATTGCGTATCAAACGTTTCTAAGTCAACTACGTTAAAAGGAACAACTATCGACTTGACTTTCGCAAGACACATTACAGCAGAAACACTTCCTTTCATTTCATATTTCTCCTATCATCGTCCTATCCTCAACAAAATCACTCAAATAGGAATTAGTTAAGTTTTAGTTTACATGTACAATGTTTTAGTAAACAAAATATATTTCTATAGTTAAAATTTGTGCAATTCTTATTTTCATTCAATTCCTTGTTCCTATTGTGCAATTTAATTATATTCATAACAATAAATATTCTACCGTTGTCACGTAAAATCTTCGCCCGTAAAACCGACTTTACAGGCAACCAATTTTTTTTGGTTAATATTTGATCTGTTTTCTAAAATATAATTTTATTTATTTTTAATAATTCGATAATATCACAAAAAAAATCCGCTATTAAGACAATTAGTCTCAAACATGGATTAACATGTTCAAAGAAAAAAGAATAAAATAAGAGAATAAGAGGAATTTATATTCTATATACAGTTACGAGCGTCATTCTTCATCAGTCATCTCTGTCACCGTTTGCTTTTTTTTTTTGGAATGGCGCCCTCCTATTGGTCGGTTACGATCACGCCACCTTTGCCCCCCCCCCTCCCACTCGCTTTTTCGTTTTTGTAACCATTGTGTTGGAGCGGGTCGCTCCTTAAATAAATGCATATATTAGTTAATAACCAAATGGAATCCTCTCCTTCTTTTTCCCAGTAAGAGACGCCTACGGAAGCCAACAGTATATAGACAGATAAAGCACATAGGCTATAGTTATTAACTAATATACAACAAAGCCTTTATTTAGGGCCTCTCGCCCTATACAGGATTCGCCAGTTCACAATGGATGGGGAGAACACTGTGTGGCTTTTTCCCGGGATATAGTCTTGTGGAATCCAAATATCGCCATCGCTATATACCTATTTTTTGATATTTCATTAATTAGTGCCGGAAATGAAGGACAAAGTTGCCCCGTTTTATCATTTAGTTTTCGTCTTTCCTCAGACAGAGCAGCACAGTCAAATAAGTAGTGCAACATCTCCGTTGTTATTCCTGATCCACAGAAAGTGCATTTCAGGTCTTCACGCCTCAATAAAATCAGATGGTGTTCTCTGAAAAAAATTGAAAGGGTTCTAAATTGTGCGATTAATCTGATGGCAGGAAAAGGGAGTTCACTTAAGAAATAGTCTTCGGTGGTAAACGTTGTATATATATCTCTATAGTGGGAATATAACTTTGATTGGGTTATTCTTGTTAAGTCATTTTGTATTGTTTGCTCTATCGCAGTTCTTAATATTCCTGGGATAGCATTCCTTAGTGAATCAGGATCATTACAATAAGTAAGCCACGAGGATCCGTTGTTATTAACTAATATATGCATTCATATAAGGCGCCAATATATAATTGTAACAAATAGTATTTGAATCAAAACATTCAATAGGGTAAAACACGGGAGTTGCCCGGGTCATTCGGCTAGTATATAATACAAACATACAAAAGCCTTTATAAAAGACGTCTTATACATGGTTATCCATCTGAAGGAAGGGACAGTAAAAATTTGTTGAATAGCTAAATAAAATTTTACGTAATATGATTTTAAACGATGACATCATATAATGCTTCAAATGTTCCGTAGCTCAGCTCAATTTTAAATATTAATAAACATCATTATTGGATCGGTGGACCCTTCATCATCGGAGGGATGATTGTGAGCATCGGGTACATGTCCATGTCCAACAAGATCAAGTAGTACACAGACATCCTGCGGCAGTTTGCCTAACTCCTCTAACCTCATGGTAGCCGCCTTCTATTAAATTCATTGTTGGATCAAAATATATTGAAATCGTTTCACTTTAAAAATTTCTATTCCTATCTAAAAAAAACTCGGATAGTTCCGATTTTTGTGAGTGTAAATTGTCAAATATAAGTTTCTTTCCATACTTGTACATAAATATATACAAGGGTAGGTCACACACACAATAAAAAACGATAAACGATTTTTTGAAGTGCAAACTAAAGTACAATTTTATTTTTTAATCCTCTACATAACCTCCTCCTTTTTCTATACACTTCTTCCAAAGGTCAGGTAGCTTGTAAATCCCCTTTAACAAAAAATCTTGTGTGTGTTGGGCAAGCCATCCATGCACCGCATTTTCAACCTCATCATCAGTCTTGAAAGTCATGCCACTTAAAAATCTTTTTAAGTGTCGAAATAAATAATAATCACTCGGGTCTGATTCAGGAGAATAAGGGGGGTGGATTGGAACTCTAAAATTAAATTTATTGATGGTTTCAATGGCGAGATTTGCCACTTGGGGCCGAGCATTATCATGCTGTAGGCAGACACATTTGCTCAGTAAACCACGCCTTTTGGAATGAATTTTTGGCTTCAAATTATTTTTCAGAATAAACTATGCTATTAACTGTTTGGCCTTTAGTAAAATAATCTTCTAAGATGCATCCTTCACTGTCTCAAAAAATAGTCAAGAGTACTTTTCCAGCAGAAGCTGTTATCCTTGGTTTCTTTGGTGTTGGTGAACCCTTGTGATGCCATTCTGCACTTGATCTTTTAGAGTCAGGAATGTGATGGCGTATCCATGATTCATCTCCAGTCACTATTCTATCAAGAAAACCTTCACCCTTAATTTCATAACGTTCCAAAATCTCTTTACAAGCGTTAAGACGTTTTTCCTTCATTTCCTTTGTGAGCAGTCGGGGCACCCATCTTGTGTAATTTTTTTTCTGTACTTTAAATGTCTTGTAATTATTTTTGGACACTACCATAACTAAGGTTAAGTTCGGCAGAAATAACTCTAATGCTAATGTGGCGATCGTTCTGTATCATCTCGTCAATGGCCCAGGTATCATCACTAACCTTGACCGGGGCGCCAGGTCGCGGTGAGTCATCCAAACTTTCTATGCAGCTTTTAAATTTTCTAACCCATTCAAAAATTCGATTTTGAGATAAAAATTTGTCACCGTAAACAGATTTCATTCTGGAGTAAATTTCAAATGGCTTAACTCCTTCATGATAAAGAAAACGTATTACTGCTCGCCTTTCATACTTGGTGCAACTGTTTGTTTTGGTCGCCATTTTTTTTGGAAAAAAATGTTGCCAGATGGTTTCTTTTCTTGAGATTTTTTTAAAATATAACAACAGAGTTAATTTAAATGTGTATACCTATATACATTTGTTTCCGTCTTTGATTTTTTTTTCTATTAAACTTTTATCGTTTTTTATTGATCCACCCTTGTATATAGTGAAAAAATAGTAAAAAAGCGATATTGTACTGGGATAAAGTTCATAAATTAAGATAAGAAAAAAAAAACAATGGTTGCCTGTAAAGTCGGTTTTACGGGCGAAGATTTTACGTGACAACGGTAGAATATTTATTGATATGAATATATTTAAATTGCACAATAGGAACAAGGAATTGAATGAAAATAAGAATTGCACAAATTTTAACTATAGAAATATATTTGTTTACTAAAACATTGTACATGTAAACTTAAACTTAACTAATTCCTATTTGAGTGATTTTGTTGAGGATAGGACGATGATAGGAGAAATATGAAATGAAAGGAAGTGTTTCTGCTGTAATGTGTCTTGCGAAAGTCAAGTCGATAGTTGTTCCTTTTAACGTAGTTGACTTAGAAACGTTTGATACGCAATCAAGATTATACGTATTTTTCATGAAATTAAGAAACGAGTTGTCAGGCTTTACGTTTTTGTTAAAATCACCACACAGAAGAATCGGTATACTAGAATCAACTTGCACGAACGTTGGCACGTACTGGCTGTTGTGAATGTACGGACCGAGTCCTTGCCATAGTAACATTCCAATATCCTGCATACTAGCTCCTGGATGAATATATACAGCACCGAGTATAAACTTGAAGCTAGTATTAGCGGCGAAGCAAGTAACTTCAGTCATGCACATGTCACCCTTGGTTTTAATGACACGAGTTACGTCTGTAATCGCAACTTGGAACACTTCCGCCGTAGATGTCGATGATAATTTACGATAGATCGCCACTCCACCAGCCGCGTTGGTATTTGAAATTCAAAACACTTATTCAGATCGAAGGTTCAAATTTTTGCTAAATAAATTTGAAATTAAATAAAATTTGTAATTGTAAATGATGAAGTTGAAAATTAAAACATTTACTTAAATTAGATGTTAAAATTCTTGCTCAACACAGTTTAAATAAAGTTTTCTTATATCTGCCACTTTTTCTTAATTTTCTTTAAAGAATCAATTCGAAAATCAAAACATTTATTCAGATCGAAGGTTCAAATTTTTGCTAAATAAATTTGAAACTATTTAAAATTTGTAAAATAATAATTAATTAATTATTTAATTTTAAACTAATAATTTACTTAACACTATCAACATTTATCAATAGTATGACATACCCTATAAACTCAGTTTCTCAACTTTTGTGTCAATCTAACAATTAATCAATCAATCATAGTTTACGATAATGAAATATCAGTGTACAATTATTTACCTTTATTGTTGTAGTTGTTGTACGTGTGAACTTGTATTATGACGCTTTCTTGTTTTTCCAACGCCAAGAACGTTCGAGAAAGACAAAGACAGAGACAAGCATGCGCCGATTCAATGCGCCTAATTCTCTAGCGCTGCGCGCGCAGCACTCTCGTTCGGTGACTCATCGTAACGTTACCGGGCGTTACACTTTTTCATAAGTGACTCCCAGCCGCAACCTAATTTAAGACGTTGTCACGTCAAAAAAGGCATCTCCTTATCGTGCAAATGAAAATTGCCGATGGCTTACGCCATCTATCAGAATAAATATCAACTATTCGTTGATTTGGCCAATTCTGGAATAATTAAAAATCAACGAATAGTTGATATTTATTCCGATAGATGGCAGTTGCACGATAAGAAGATGCCTTTTTACAATTTTATTTATATATATATATCGTGTCGGTAGAAAGTTAATTTCGATATGGTTCTGCATTCATTTTGTTTTGATATCTAAAATTTCAAGTGAATTATCAGGATATTATGTTGTCATATAAGAAAAATTTTATACTATATTTCCATAGTTTAAAAAATACTTTGAAAAGACCGGTGGTCATAATAAAGTTGTATGTATGTGTGTGTGTATTTTGAAAAGTCATCTGACTCCAGGCCCCAATACAAGAAAGGACTGCTTGAGTTTTGGGACAGATGGTGAGGGCAGAAGAGGCTCTGGGGAATCCAAGAATTTTCATGATCACAAAAGGTTATAGTTGTCACAATGCACCTGAATTTATTTGGAGAATGAAGTGTGGGTTAGTAGTTACTGGACTGGCTGAAACATACTTTAGTTATAGTGTCTTCAATCTTCAGGGTTCTCTTGGTTGATCTTCGACATATGCACCATTTTATAATCAAAACAGGCTTATCCTGACTACAAGTACATGAGCTTTTTAAATGGCAGAGCACAATCTAGTGGAACAGAAATACACTAAACATTGATTTAGCCTGTTACCTGATATTACCTTTTTTATTTATTTTTTCATCACATGTTCAGCGTAGCGTTTTTGGCCTTAAATATCCATTTCTTGGTTTCTCAAGAAGCCTCTGGGACCAAAACATTTTTGGTTGTAGTGGTACAGCCTACTCCACACGCTAACGAGGGTCAACAGCTCGAAACGCGTTGGTGGATGGCTTTTCTTGATTTATCAAGAAAATGGGTTGGTCAAATATCAGGGAACAGGTTAAATCAACGTTTAGTTGATTTCTGTTCTACTAGATGGCGCTCTGCCATCTAAAAAGCTCATGTGCTAGTGATCAGGATATGCCTTTTTTGATTTTAATACCAACACCTGACCTTTATTATTATTTTTTTTCACATACCATTATATAGTCCAGAAATCCCTTTTAAAGTCCAGATAACGGCGTCCATCCAATCCGATAAAGCGAGAAGTGGTCTTACCAAACTGTACTCCTATTATCACAATAACTGGGTAGATACTTTCTTACAGAGAATAATTCGAACCTTCTCATCTCTGTTAACCGATCCACTGCTCGGCCAAGAGTATTCAGGAACATTCTACGGTCCGCTGTCAACAACCTGCTATGTCGATAGTTTGGTAAACTCGGAGGAAGTATCTAGCTCACATTTGTTGTTGCATTGCATGAGTATTCTGTGGAAGATAGAGAACTGTTCTTCTCTTGAAAGTGGCCAACAGTCTCTTTCGTGCACTACAAGACTGAACCTATAACATGCTGCAGTAGCTTCTATATGGATCTTACAAGGCAGAGAGAAAGAAAGCACAACTCCTGTAAACTTATTAAGAAAAAGGTATCTTCTTATCTCGTGGAACTGAAAGTTGCTGATGGCTTGCGCCATCTATAGAAATAAATACAGTTAAACCTGTCTATAGCGCCCCCCTCTCTATAGCGCCCGATTTTAAATACGTAGTACGATGCGATTTACATTAAAAGTGACCTGTCTATAGCACCTCCTCTCTATAGCACCCTATTTTGGTGAGTCCCAAGAGGGGGCGCTATAGACAGGTTTAACTGTATCAACTATTCGTTGATTTTTAATCATTCCAGAATTGGCCAAATACCCATTCCTGGTTAATCGTCGTCGGAGTGATCGGGGAAGGACTAGTTTCTATATTTCCTTTCAAATTTTGTGATCAATTTTAAATATACTTCTTGATCACTTATAAGTCTGGTACAGTAAAACCTCCATGAGAGGACACTCACACTAGAGGACACCTCTCTACAAAGGACAGTTTTCATTTCCAATATTACCATTTTTACTATTTTGACATTCTTCAGTAAAAGGACACGTCACCCTAAAGGATACTTTGGTTCTGTAATTAGGTGTTGTCCTTTACAGGGAGATTCTACTGTATTTTAAAGACTAGTTAAATCCAACTAACATCGCAAATGTACAGAATTTCAAACTTCTAGGTGGCCGCCATGGTAGGGAATAGACTAAAGAGAATATATTATTTATTTTTCCTTTCAAACAATAAATAGACACAGCCAATTTCTAAGAAATTCAAAGTATTTTTGACAGGTATAAAAAAATCATACACGTCAAAAATAGTGTAAATTTTTTATAAGAGCCGTTTCTGTAGCGAATTTAAAAAAAATATTAATTTATTAAAGATGTATTTATTTGATATATCGGACGCGATATCCCAGCTCTTGGGATACTTGCGTCTAAGTACATTTTAGGAGCTTAATTTAAAGAATAAAACTAAAAACAAAATCAGTATATATTAAAACTAAGTCGGGTTTTTTCTCAAATAGAAAATAAAATCTAAAATAATTGTACAGATATTATTGAATTTTACATACGTGTAATTACTTAATTACATAATTACTTCTGTAGCTTAATTCTAATAATAAGTATATTGAGTTTTGGTTTTCTTTTCCACAAAAGCAGCTAGGATCATCCGTTGCCCCGAATTTAGCCAGATATTCTCCAAAATTACCATGATTTGTAATGAACTGTATGTTGTAAAAATTTTAGACGAAAATAATAAGGAATTCCAAATGGAAAAAAAAAAAAATCTGAAAAGTTTCATTAGTGTTAGCTATTGTTTCAGCCACTCTTGATTCTATGAAGTAGTGAATTATAGTTGGGGCATGCTGTCTGAATGAATTAATGTCTTCCTTTGATAGATTATCCAAGTCTTATCTTTGATTACTTAAGATTCAATGTGATCTGTGAGAATAGGTATTTTTGCCAAACTATGAATGTAATTCGATGAGGACCTTTTATAAGTTCTGACCACCCAAAGAAGAATCTGATATTGCTGATAGTTTAATCTTTGCATACATATTTTATTAATAAATGTATACCATATTTCACATCCATAGATTAATATTAGCCTGAAAACAGTTTTGTATAAAATTAATCTTTTTTAGCATCCAATTTCCACATTTTTCCACAGAGTGAAAATAACAGATTTTTCATTCGATTAGTTTTACATAAAATATCATTAATGTGGGGTGTAAAATTAATTTTCCCCTTGATTCTGTGATTTGAAAATTTCATGCCTAAAATGTTTAATTCTTCTTCGGATTTATTATTGAGATTGAAACCCCTATTGGGATCTTTTGTTTGCCATGTAGATGTAGTAAGTTGGTTTTCTCTCCCGGCTTATATAGCTTCAGTTTGTTTCTTGTACACCATTGCATTACATAGTATTTTGTGCCAGCAAATAATGGAAACCGTATAACAGATTATTTCAGCATTAGGAGAAATACGAAGTTGATCAACAAATCATTCAGGACTATATTCCACAATAAAGGTGATAATGCTCCGCCTTGAGAACATCCCTTTGATAAATATTTTAAAAATTGTAGTATTCGAGAAGGTGAGACTTGCTTTTCTTCTTTGATTTAAAAATGATTGGATGCTTTTTATAAGAACTGCTGGGACGTGGTCTTCGTCCATTCTTTTTATTATAGCAGGCCACCACGCATTATCAGACCTGCCACTTATATCAATAGTGGCCAAATTCGTTTCGTTTGTATTTCAGTATGGTCTCAGTTATTTTGTCCTTTGCCGTTATTGTAGATTTTCTTTTAGTAAATGCAAGTTGTCTATGGCTCAGTAAGTTATTATGATGATAATACTAACGTATTTTATTTTTAATAATCGTTTAATTTTTTTTTTTTTTGAGAAATTTGATGTTGGTGAAATTGAGCAGTAGTTATTAATTGTTTTGTAGTCAGAATTTTGTGGTTTTGCAATAATTTTTAATTCTGAATGTTTCAGCTTTCAGGATAGTAACTTAGCACTAAACATCTGTGTTAAAAAGTTTGAACTGGGTAGGATTGATAATAACGAGAGAATAACCAGGAGCCTTTCTGATATTAAGATTCGAGCACAAATTCTGTATTTCCTTTTCAGTAATAAAAATAATTTCCCTGTTGATGAAACTCGGGATGTGATTTCTAACTGAAGTGGATCCTTCATTGTCTAGCCGCATATCACTTGAAAAAATGCAGTTAGCATTTCTTCCATCCATTGTTCTCTCATGCATTCTACAGTTTTATCCAGTAATGGTATGCCCACTTGAATGTCGACCGATCTTAACCGTTTAAAAACCCTGTATGAATTCCCGAAAGCGTTCGTGGACTCATTTTACTCAATGCATATTCTCCACGATGTCTTTTTCACTCTCTTAATGGCTCTTAAGTATTTATTTCTTGCTGCTCTGAAAACCCTCGGATCCCAGGATACCCCCTCAATAATACAAATTTCTGAAATAATAAAAATTTCCCTTCAATTGTTCAAGCTCTTTATTCCACCAATTTTTGGAAGTTGTCGTGTTTATAGAGGTGTGATGCTCGACGTCGAGAAAAGAGTATGCAGCTTCAATGTGTTTAGAAGCTGAATTTAAATCCAGTAAATCCGAAGGCGAAATACCCTCAGCAAAGTTAGTCCAATTAGCCGATTTTTCTCTGAATTTCCATGTCGATGTCTGCTTATTATTGTCAACCAAGTTCATCATATTGAAGATATCAAAAAGTATTGCCAAATGGTCTGAGTTAACAGAAAGTGCTGAGGTTCTCCAGTTATGTATTAGACCAATGGAGTGCTTATTAGAAATTGTCAGGTCGATTAAGCTAGAATTTCTGCAAGTTGGGATTTTAAGATTATGAACAAATAGATTCTGCTCCTCAATAATACACTTTAGAATATATCCGTTTTTATTTGTCGTTGAATCGAACCAGAGTGGATGTCTTGAATTGAAATCTCCACAAAGGATAATTGGAAGTTGACCAAAGGTCTCAAGTAGTTCTTTGATGAATTGAAGATGAAGTGCAGCCATAGAGAGAAGAGAGAGAGAGAGAGTTTGGGTGTATATAAATATTGGCAATAACTAATCTTTTCCCATTGAAATAGAGAGTAATCGTTGTACAGAAGGAATTTGTAAACCTACTAATTTTATCATATATTATTTAGCGGTTCAAAATAATAGTAGCAGTATAAATTTGCCTATCTGTGCTAGAATATACAATTCGTGAATCATTGTCAAATTTCACTGTATCATTGCACATATATGGTTCTGGTAGAAATATGATATCAGAAAGACCGTCAGCAATTATCATACTCAGTTCACCAGTTGCCATCGTGCTTTTGCTTGCATTAAATTGGATACATCTAATATTGTCTTTATTATCATATATAGTATTGAGTCCTTTGTATTACCATTTCCATCTAACAGCCGTTTCTGTAATGACCATCCGGCCTTCCATAAAATAAATAGTTAGTATGAAACTAGAGAGAGAGAAAATATCTTTATTTACGGGACTGCTAACCAAAAACCAAAACCAAAATGATTTTTGAGCCCATAAGAAACTAGAGCTATTGTAACAAAGTATTTATTAATTTTATTATTTTTATTAACAGAGTGGTCATTTTTTTATGTTTATATTTTGCTAATCCTCTGTAAATTTTCCTCGTGGCTTATCTTTTGTTTACCATTCATAGTTTGTTCTTGCCTGAAATAAATTGTTGTCTCATCCCGAAGATGGTCTTCCCTAATTTTCCACGTTGCACTTTAAACAATTTTGAGCATATTCCCAGAGAAATATATATAAACATTTTAAATAACTAGAGAATAAAAATCTGACAGATTTATCAATACTACTTTGAATACTTCAGCTAAAATTTCCATCTATACTTCAGCTATAGTCTTTGAATTCCTGGTTTTATAGAATAGAAATGAAAAGGTGACGATAATCATATATTGAGTGAAAAGGTAATAAATTGTTCCTCATCTAACTGTCGCCTTGAGGTTTTATATTGTCATAACACTTCCTTATTGGAGTGTGACACGAGATAGTAACAAGAGAGTAGGATTCCATGAGGACGTCACGTGTTCACTCCCATGATTTATTACGAAATTCACGTATATAATTAACAACACACTCTCGTCTAACTCTGTTTTATATGGTTTACAATGCCTCCTTGATGAATTTTTAGATTCTTAATGAAACTTATACAAGGAGTGAAATAAACTGACTCCCACCAAAGAAAAAGAAGGACTAGGCCTATAAGGAGTATAAGCCTTATCACGCAGATAGACATTTTTATGTACTAAAAGAGCCTATCTACCTTAAATTATGCATTAGAACAATGCTTTATGCTTATCACTCTAGTAAAAAACTTTACAAGTGGCGATAAGGAATGAGCCACAATACCAGTTTTGGAAAATTCAGACAAAAAGCCAACAACCTATATACCATGGTTTCGGGCACTGACCCTCATCAGCAGAGGGGCAGCTTCGATTTCATAACATCCTATGAGAGAATTTATGAAATCGTTCGAATTTACCAAAAAGTTGTTAAAGCTGGTGAAGTGGAATTATAAAGAGAATCCGAAAAAACGAAAATGGAAACGAAGAGTTCTAAAGAGTAGAATTCTCAATACAATTTTAATATTTAAGCAACGATCTGTACAACCTATTATCGCCTTGAACCAAACAGATTCTTCTCATCTGGGAAAATATTTCACCATCGCTCTACATCGATTTTTAAAAGGTATCCTATAACATTTTTATACATATAATTCTACCTGAATATCAAACCTTGCAAGACCTTCACCTCGATAATCCCGTTATATTTTTATCGTTAGAGGGATTAAACAGTTTAAAGACATCGTCAACGAAAGAGAAGAAATGCGTCTTATTGATTATTTCTTCATACACAAAACAGGTGAAATTCACTACGTCTATATCAAATCGTAAAGATAGAGCTTGCTGCCTTGGCCGGCATTCATAGTTCTTCAAATTAAAGATATTTCGGCCAATTAATCTTTTTTATTATTTCGACATTTCGACGAGGACAAAAGATTTTATCTAAACGTCAAGATAAAAAAAAAAAAGATTTACTGGCCGAGTATCTTTAATTTGAACTCTATGACAAAATAAAGATTTTTTGTACAACAAAATAAAGAAAGTTCATTTCACGAATCGTAACAAAAGCTAAACGACTATACTCCCTTTAAATATAAAAAAAAAAAAAGTAAAAACGAATCATATGGAAAACAAAAAGAAGCTCTCT
Organism: Cordylochernes scorpioides; assembly: GCA_030710605.1. NCBI lineage: Eukaryota > Metazoa > Arthropoda > Arachnida > Pseudoscorpiones > Chernetidae > Cordylochernes > Cordylochernes scorpioides. The sequence continues at coordinate 50,691,154 of CP092875.1, read as the reverse complement.
TAGAAACCTGATTCTCCCAACTTATTTAAACATCGAAAAGGTTTATAATAAAACCTTAAATTGGAATTTTTCTGATGAACTGGTATGGATACCACAGAACAATATATTCAAAGACATAGCCTGGAGAATGAAAACACGCGCACTTCTTAAATGCCATAGCAAATCTGATGCCCGACGTACAGGGAACCCCACAACAACTTATTGACCAGTGTAATTATATATTAACAAAAGAAGGGCCTATCCCTTTAAAACTGAAATAAAACAATATTATTTTGAATCACCCTAATTTAGACATTATTTTAAATTTACACAGTATTATTTACATATAAATATATACATAGTAAAGTTATGTAAAATAAGGCAATAAATCAGTTATAAGAAGAATTACACTGGTCAACAACATTTTCCCCAAGAAAACCTTATGGTATTTCTAGTGTGACTTTTCATTCTGAACTCAAAAAAATCTAATCAGAAGTTCTATATGTTTCCTATGATGTCAAATAAATGTGCTATGTGTGTGAGTTGTTGTTTGTTGGGTTCTGTGCTGCCTGGAGTACAAGAGCTCCATCTTTGCTTCCTTCCTGCGGTGAATCTGTATAAGACCGGTGGTCTTAATAAAGCTGTATGTATGAGTTGTGTGTTATTTTTTGTTTGTTGGGTTCTGAACTTCCCGGATTATAGGAATTCCATCTATGCTTCCTTCCTGCGGTGAATCTGTATAAGACCGGTGTTCTTAATAAAGCTGTATGTGTGAGTTGTGTGTTATTTGTTGGGTTATGTGCTGCCTAGTTATAGGAGCTCCATCTATGCTTCCTTCCTGCGGTGAATCTGGGTAAGACCGGTGGTCTTAATAAAGCTGTATGTATGAGTTGTGTGTTGTTTGTTGGGTTCTGTGCTGCCTGGAGTATAGGAGCTCCATCTATGCTTCCTTCCTACGGTGAATCTGTATAAGACCGGTGTTCTTAATAAAGCTGTATATGTGAGTTGTGTGCTATTTGTTGGGTTATGTGCTGCCTAGTTATAGGAGCTCCATCTATGCTTCCTTCCTGCGGTGAATCTGTGTAAGACCGGTGGTCTTAATAAAGCTGTATGTGTGAAGTGTGTGTTGTTTGTTGGGTTCTGTGCTGCCTGTAGTATAGGAGTTCTATCTATGCTTCCTTCCTGCGGTGAATCTGTGTAAGACCGGTGGTCTTAATAAAGCTGTATGTATGAGTTGTGTGTTATTTTTTGTTTGTTGGGTTCTGTACTTCCCGGATTATAGGAGTTCCATCTATGCTTCCTTCCTGCGGTGAATCTGTATAAGACCGGTGTTCTTAATAAAGCTGTATGTATGAGTTGTGTGTTATTTAGATAAAGTATTAATGCGAGGCCTCTGTTATATGTTGTGTATTCAATAAAATAAATAATGCTTCCAAGGCTATGCTTCTTGTATGTTGTGTAAGTTGTTGAGACATTCATTGTTGAATTTAAGTAGTTAAATTGCTTTCGATTCCCATAGCATTCTGTGAATAAAGTAAAATTCTTTAAAATATATTAAATATTATCAATTTTTAATCTGAATTACTCATAATTTCCTTCTTTTAACCAAAAAAAATCAAAGTCAAGATATGGATTAAAATTAGTGCAGTAATTTTTAAAATAACTAATATATATAATACATATTTTTTCGGGGTGTTTTAGATTTAAATTTCATTTAAAATATTTTATCTTCCCCCCCCCCCCCATTTTTAAAAAGAATAATTATAATTATAAAATTTATACAACAATAGATCAAATAGAAAAAATGAAATTCTTTTTGAAAAATATAAATTATATCAGATTTAAGTTAATAGTTAGAGATTTTTAATAAAAAGTGATTGATTGAAAGTGATTAGAACATGCACTAAATTATAAAGATATTGCTTGACTAATCTTCACTTTGATATGTTCCAACAGGTATCAATGTATCTTGACAAAGACATCATGTCAGGTATAGAGATGTAAGCTGGGAGGACATCACCAGTTTGATAGGATGACGTTCCCAACACCCCGACATGTTAAACTGCTATAGGAGAAGGTTTTTAAGTTCTTCAAAATCGTAATGTTGGTATTTTGTGTCTTTCTTCAGAAATATATTTATTTACGGGGCTGCTAACCAGAAAGAATGATTTTTGAGCCCCGATGGACGCATAAAGCGGAATATATATAAAGCACTGTTGGAGGGAACGCTTCACGATTTTGGTGTCATCCTTGCGCAGGGGCCATGCTAATTGTTGGAGGGGCCTGGGGATGGGTGGCCAGGGGATCATCGCCGGGTGAGAAGGTGTGTTTCTTCACACAACAGAATTCAGTGTATTTAGTAATGTCAACAATGACGTTAATGTTCCGCTTATATGACGGGTAACTTGCGAAGCTTCAGCGTCAACTTTTTATATTCCTAAATTGTTAAAAAATATATATTAAACCCTTTTTGAAACCTTATAATCCTTCTATACTTTCCCTTTAACTTTCTTTACTCTTCTTCTTATATACCCTTTTTCTTTCATATATATATTCAAAATTATATATATAACACACACTACTTTTATAATAATAATAATATATATTAAAAATTTAAAAAGGCATATACTGACCAGGAGCACATTTGATTTTCAGATGGAAAAGCACCATCTAGTGTAACAGAAATCAACTAAACATTGATTTAGCCTATTCCCTGATATTTGGCCAACCAAATTTCTTGATAAATCAAGAAAATATTTACACCGAAAGAGGAACCTCTTCTTTTAATTATGCATCAGAGAACGATGCATTATTTTATCACCATTCAGTTAAAACCTTTACTAATGATAATAAAGAATGAGCCACAACACCAGTTTTGGCAAATTCAGATAAAAGGCCAACCTGTATACCATGGTTTCTGGCTTTGGCTCTCATTAGTACAGGAGCGGCTTCGATTTCATAACATCCAACACCAGTTTTGGCAAATTCAGACAAAAGGTCAACCTGTATACCATGGTTTCTGGCTTTGGCTCTCATTAGTACAGGAGCGGCTTCGATTTCATAACATCCAACACCAGTTTTGGCAAATTCAGACAAAAGCCAACAACCTGTATACCATGGTTTCTGGCTTTGGCTCTCATTAGTACAGGAGCGGCTTCGATTTCATAACATCCAACACCAGTTTTGGCAAATTCAGACAAAAGGTCAACCTGTATACCATGGTTTCTGGCTTTGGCTCTCATTAGTACAGGAGCGGCTTCGATTTCATAACATCCAACACCAGTTTTGGCAAATTCAGACAAAAGCCAACAACCTGTATACCATGGTTTCTGGCTTTGGCTCTCATTAGTACAGGAGCGGCTTCGATTTCATAGCATCCAACACCAGTTTTGGCAAATTCAGACAAAAGCCAACAACCTGTATACCATGGTTTCTGGCTTTGGCTCTCATTAGTACAGGAGCGGCTTCGATTTCATAACATCCAACACCAGTTTTGGCAAATTCAGACAAAAGGTCAACCTGTATACCATGGTTTCTGGCTTTGGCTCTCATTAGTACAGGAGCGGCTTCGATTTCATAACATCCAACACCAGTTTTGGCAAATTCAGACAAAAGCCAACAACCTGTATACCATGGTTTCTGGCTTTGGCTCTCATTAGTACAGGAGCGGCTTCGATTTCATAGCATCCAACACCAGTTTTGGCAAATTCAGACAAAAGCCAACAACCTGTATACCATGGTTTCTGGCTTTGGCTCTCATTAGTACAGGAGCGGCTTCGATTTCATAACATCCAACACCAGTTTTGGCAAATTCAGACAAAAGGTCAACCTGTATACCATGGTTTCTGGCTTTGTCCCTCATTAGTACAGGGGCGGCTTCGATTTCATAGCATCCAACACCAGTTTTGGCAAATTCAGACAAAAGCCAACAACCTGTATACCATGGTTTCTGGCTTTGGCTCTCATTAGTACAGAAGCGGCTTCGATTTCATAACATCCAACACCAGTTTTGGCAAATTCAGACAAAAGGTCAACCTGTATACCATGGTTTCTGGCTTTGTCCCTCATTAGTACAGGGGCGGCTTCGAGTTCATAGCATCCAACACCAGTTTTGGAAAATTCAGACAAAAGCCAACAACCTGTATACCATGGTTTCTGGCTTTGGCTCTCATTAGTACAGGAGCGGCTTCGATTTCATAACATCCAACACCAGTTTTGGCAAATTCAGACATAAGGTCAACCTGTATACCATGGTTTCTGGCTTTGTCCCTCATTAGTACAGGGGCGGCTTCGATTTCATAGCATCCAACACCAGTTTTGGCAAATTCAGACAAAAGCCAACAACCTGTATACCATGGTTTCTGGCTTTGGCCCTCATTAGTACAGGGGCGGCTTCGAGTTCATAGCATCCAACACCAGTTTTGGCAAATTCAGACAAAAGCCAACAACCTGTATACCATGGTTTCTGGCTTTGGCCCTCATTAGTACAGGGGCGGCTTCGATTTCATAGCATCCAACACCAGTTTTGGCAAATTCAGAAAAAAGCCAACAACCTGTATACCATGGTTTCTGGCTTTGGCCCTCATTAGTACAGGGGCGGCTTCGATTTCATAGCATCCAACACCAGTTTTGGCAAATTTAGATAAAAGGCAACAACCTGTATACCATGGTTTCTGGCTTTGGCCCTCATTAGTACAGGGGCGGCTTCGATTTCATAGCATCCAACACCAGTTTTGGCAAATTCAGATAAAAAGCCAACCTGTATACCATGGTTTCTGGCTTTGGCCCTCATTAGTACAGGGGCGGCTTCGAGTTCATAGCATCCAACACCAGTTTTGGCAAATTTAGATAAAAGGCAACAACCTGTATACCATGGTTTCTGGCTTTGGCCCTCATTAGTACAGGGGCGGCTTCGATTTCATAGCATCCAACACCAGTTTTGGCAAATTCAGATAAAAAGCCAACCTGTATACCATGGTTTCTGGCTTTGGCCCTCATTAGTACAGGGGCGGCTTCGAGTTCATAGCATCCAACACCAGTTTTGGCAAATTCAGATAAAAGGCAACAACCTGTATACCATGGTTTCTGGCTTTGGCCCTCATTAGTACAGGGGCGGCTTCGAATTCATAGCATCCAACACCAGTTTTGGCAAATTCAGATAAAAAGCCAACCTGTATACCATGGTTTCTGGCTTTGGCCCTCATTAGTACAGGGGCGGCTTCGAGTTCATAGCATCCAACACCAGTTTTGGCAAATTCAGATAAAAAGCCAACCTGTATACAATGGTTTCTGGCTTTGGCTCTCATTAGTACAGGAGCGGCTTCGATTTCATAGCATCCAACACCAGTTTTGGCAAATTCAGATAAAAAGCCAACCTGTATACCATGGTTTCTGGCTTTGGCCCTCATTAGTACAGGGGCGGCTTCGAGTTCATAGCATCCAAAACCAGTTTTGGCAAATTCAGACAAAAGCCAACAACCTGTATACCATGGTTTCTGGCTTTGGCTCTCATTAGTACAGGGGCGGCTTCGAGTTCATAGCATCCAACACCAGTTTTGGCAAATTCAGATAAAAAGCCAACCTGTATACCATGGTTTCTGGCTTTGGCCCTCATTAGTACAGGGGCGGCTTCGAGTTCATAGCATCCAACACCAGTTTTGGCAAATTCAGACAAAAGCCAACAACCTGTATACCATGGTTTCTGGCTTTGGCCCTCATTAGTACAGGGGCGGCTTCGATTTCATAGCATCCAACACCAGTTTTGGCAAATTCAGACAAAAGCCAACAACCTGTATACCATGGTTTCTGGCTTTGGCCCTCATTAGTACAGGGGCGGCTTCGATTTCATAGCATCCAACACCAGTTTTGGCAAATTAGATAAAAGGCAACAACCTGTATACCATGGTTTCTGGCTTTGGCCCTCATTAGTACAGGAGCGGCTTCGATTTCATAGCATCCAACACCAATTTTGGCAAATTCAGATAAAAAGCCAACCTGTATACCATGGTTTCTGGCTTTGGCCCTCATTAGTACAGGGGCGGCTTCGAGTTCATAGCATCCAACACCAGTTTTGGCAAATTCAGATAAAAAGCCAACCTGTATACCATGGTTTCTGGCTTTGGCCCTCATTAGTACAGGAGCGGCTTCGATTTCATAGCATCCAACACCAGTTTTGGCAAATTCAGATAAAAAGCCAACCTGTATACCATGGTTTCTGGCTTTGGCCCTCATTAGTACAGGGGCGGCTTCGATTTCATAGCATCCAACACCAGTTTTGGCAAATTTAGATAAAAGGCAACAACCTGTATACCATGGTTTCTGGCTTTGGCCCTCATTAGTACAGGAGCGGCTTCGATTTCATAGCATCCAACACCAGTTTTGGCAAATTCAGATAAAAAGCCAACCTGTATACCATGGTTTCTGGCTTTGGCCCTCATTAGTACAGGGGCGGCTTCGATTTCATAGCATCCAACACCAGTTTTGGCAAATTCAGATAAAAAGCCAACCTGTATACCATGGTTTCTGGCTTTGGCCCTCATTAGTACAGGGGCGGCTTCGATTTCATAGCATCCAACACCAGTTTTGGCAAATTTAGATAAAAGGCAACAACCTGTATACCATGGTTTCTGGCTTTGGCCCTCATTAGTACAGGAGCGGCTTCGATTTCATAGCATCCAACACCAGTTTTGGCAAATTCAGATAAAAAGCCAACCTTTATACCATGGTTTCTGGCTTTGGCCCTCATTAGTACAGGGGCGGCTTCGATTTCATAGCATCCAACACCAGTTTTGGCAAATTTAGATAAAAGGCAACAACCTGTATACCATGGTTTCTGGCTTTGGCCCTCATTAGTACAGGAGCGGCTTCGATTTCATAGCATCCAACACCAGTTTTGGCAAATTCAGATAAAAAGCCAACCTTTATACCATGGTTTCTGGCTTTGGCCCTCATTAGTACAGGGGCGGCTTCGATTTCATAGCATCCAACACCAGTTTTGGCAAATTCAGATAAAAAGCCAACCTGTATACCATGGTTTCTGGCTTTGGCCCTCATTAGTACAGGGGCGGCTTCGATTTCATAGCATCCAACACCAGTTTTGGCAAATTCAGATAAAAAGCCAACCTGTATTCCATGGTTTCTGGCTTTGCCCCTCATTAGTACAGGGGCGGCATGGTTTCTGGCTTTGGCCCTCATTAGTACAGGAGCGGCTTCGATTTCATAGCATCCAACACCAGTTTTGGCAAATTCAGATAAAAAGCCAACCTGTATACCATGGTTTCTGGCTTTGGCCCTCATTAGTACAGGGGCGGCTTCGATTTCATAGCATCCAACACCAGTTTTGGCAAATTTAGATAAAAGGCAACAACCTGTATACCATGGTTTCTGGCTTTGGCCCTCATTAGTACAGGGGCGGCTTCGATTTCAGAGCATCCAACACCAGTTTTGGCAAATTCAGATAAAAAGCCAACCTGTATACCATGGTTTCTGGCTTTGGCCCTCATTAGTACAGGGGCGGCTTCGATTTCATAGCATCCAACACCAGTTTTGGCAAATTCAGATAAAAAGCCAACCTGTATACCATGGTTTCTGGCTTTGGCCCTCATTAGTACAGGGGCGGCTTCGATTTCATAGCATCCAACACCAGTTTTGGCAAATTTAGATAAAAGGCAACAACCTGTATACCATGGTTTCTGGCTTTGGCCCTCATTAGTACAGGAGCGGCTTCGATTTCATAGCATCCAACACCAGTTTTGGCAAATTCAGATAAAAAGCCAACCTGTATACCATGGTTTCTGGCTTTGGCCCTCATTAGTACAGGGGCGGCTTCGATTTCATAGCATCCAACACCAGTTTTGGCAAATTCAGATAAAAAGCCAACCTGTATACCATGGTTTCTGGCTTTGGCCCTCATTAGTACAGGAGCGGCTTCGATTTCATAGCATCCAACACCAGTTTTGGCAAATTCAGATAAAAAGCCAACCTGTATACCATGGTTTCTGGCTTTGGCCCTCATTAGTACAGGGGCGGCTTCGATTTCATAGCATCCAACACCAGTTTTGGCAAATTCAGATAAAAAGCAAACCTGTATACCATGGTTTCTGGCTTTGGCCCTCATTAGTACAGGGGCGGCTTCGATTTCATAGCATCCAACACCAGTTTTGGCAAATTTAGATAAAAGGCAACAACCTGTATACCATGGTTTCTGGCTTTGGCCCTCATTAGTACAGGAGCGGCTTCGATTTCATAGCATCCAACACCAGTTTTGGCAAATTCAGATAAAAAGCCAACCTGTATACCATGGTTTCTGGCTTTGGCCCTCATTAGTACAGGGGCGGCTTCGATTTCATAGCATCCAACACCAGTTTTGGCAAATTCAGATAAAAAGCCAACCTGTATACCATGGTTTCTGGCTTTGGCCCTCATTAGTACAGGGGCGGCTTCGATTTCATAGCATCCAACACCAGTTTTGGCAAATTTAGATGAAAGGCAACAACCTGTATACCATGGTTTCTGGCTTTGGCCCTCATTAGTACAGGAGCGGCTTCGATTTCATAGCATCCAACACCAGTTTTGGCAAATTCAGATAAAAAGCCAACCTTTATACCATGGTTTCTGGCTTTGGCCCTCATTAGTACAGGGGCGGCTTCGATTTCATAGCATCCAACACCAGTTTTGGCAAATTCAGATAAAAAGCCAACCTGTATACCATGGTTTCTGGCTTTGGCCCTCATTAGTACAGGGGCGGCTTCGATTTCATAGCATCCAACACCAGTTTTGGCAAATTTAGATAAAAGGCAACAACCTGTATACCATGGTTTCTGGCTTTGGCCCTCATTAGTACAGGAGCGGCTTCGATTTCATAGCATCCAACACCAGTTTTGGCAAATTCAGATAAAAAGCCAACCTGTATTCCATGGTTTCTGGCTTTGCCCCTCATTAGTACAGGGGCGGCATGGTTTCTGGCTTTGGCCCTCATTAGTACAGGAGCGGCTTCGATTTCATAGCATCCAACACCAGTTTTGGCAAATTCAGATAAAAAGCCAACCTGTATACCATGGTTTCTGGCTTTGGCCCTCATTAGTACAGGGGCGGCTTCGATTTCATAGCATCCAACACCAGTTTTGGCAAATTTAGATAAAAGGCAACAACCTGTATACCATGGTTTCTGGCTTTGGCCCTCATTAGTACAGGGGCGGCTTCGATTTCATAGCATCCAACACCAGTTTTGGCAAATTCAGATAAAAAGCCAACCTGTATACCATGGTTTCTGGCTTTGGCCCTCATTAGTACAGGGGCGGCTTCGATTTCATAGCATCCAACACCAGTTTTGGCAAATTCAGATAAAAAGCCAACCTGTATACCATGGTTTCTGGCTTTGGCCCTCATTAGTACAGGGGCGGCTTCGATTTCATAGCATCCAACACCAGTTTTGGCAAATTTAGATAAAAGGCAACAACCTGTATACCATGGTTTCTGGCTTTGGCCCTCATTAGTACAGGAGCGGCTTCGATTTCATAGCATCCAACACCAGTTTTGGCAAATTCAGATAAAAAGCCAACCTGTATACCATGGTTTCTGGCTTTGGCCCTCATTAGTACAGGGGCGGCTTCGATTTCATAGCATCCAACACCAGTTTTGGCAAATTTAGATAAAAGGCAACAACCTGTATACCATGGTTTCTGGCTTTGGCCCTCATTAGTACAGGAGCGGCTTCGATTTCATAGCATCCAACACCAGTTTTGGCAAATTCAGATAAAAAGCCAACCTGTATACCATGGTTTCTGGCTTTGGCCCTCATTAGTACAGGGGCGGCTTCGATTTCATAGCATCCAACACCAGTTTTGGCAAATTCAGATAAAAAGCCAACCTGTATACCATGGTTTCTGGCTTTGGCCCTCATTAGTACAGGAGCGGCTTCGATTTCATAGCATCCAACACCAGTTTTGGCAAATTCAGATAAAAAGCCAACCTGTATACTATGGTTTCTGGCTTTGGCCCTCATTAGTACAGGGGCGGCTTCGAGTTCATAGCATCCAACACCAGTTTTGGCAAATTCAGATAAAAAGCCAACCTGTATACCATGGTTTCTGGCTTTGGCCCTCATTAGTACAGGAGCGGCTTCGATTTCATAGCATCCAACACCAGTTTTGGCAAATTTAGATAAAAGGCAACAACCTGTATACCATGGTTTCTGGCTTTGGCCCTCATTAGTACAGGAGCGGCTTCGATTTCATAGCATCCAACACCAGTTTTGGCAAATTCAGATAAAAAGCCAACCTGTATACCATGGTTTCTGGCTTTGGCCCTCATTAGTACAGGGGCGGCTTCGATTTCATAGCATCCAACACCAGTTTTGGCAAATTCAGATAAAAAGCCAACCTGTATACCATGGTTTTTGGCTTTGGCCCTCATTAGTACAGGGGCGGCTTCGATTTCATAGCATCCAACACCAGTTTTGGCAAATTTAGATAAAAGGCAACAACCTGTATACCATGGTTTCTGGCTTTGGCCCTCATTAGTACAGGAGCGGCTTCGATTTCATAGCATCCAACACCAGTTTTGGCAAATTCAGACAAAAGGTCAACCTGTATACCATGGTTTCTGGCTTTGGCTCTCATTAGTACAGGAGCGGCTTCGATTTCATAACATCCAACACCAGTTTTGGCAAATTCAGACAAAAGCCAACAACCTGTATACCATGGTTTCTGGCTTTGGCTCTCATTAGTACAGGAGCGGCTTCGATTTCATAGCATCCAACACCAGTTTTGGCAAATTCAGACAAAAGCCAACAACCTGTATACCATGGTTTCTGGCTTTGGCTCTCATTAGTACAGGAGCGGCTTCGATTTCATAACATCCAACACCAGTTTTGGCAAATTCAGACAAAAGGTCAACCTGTATACCATGGTTTCTGGCTTTGTCCCTCATTAGTACAGGGGCGGCTTCGATTTCATAGCATCCAACACCAGTTTTGGCAAATTCAGACAAAAGCCAACAACCTGTATACCATGGTTTCTGGCTTTGGCTCTCATTAGTACAGAAGCGGCTTCGATTTCATAACATCCAACACCAGTTTTGGCAAATTCAGACAAAAGGTCAACCTGTATACCATGGTTTCTGGCTTTGTCCCTCATTAGTACAGGGGCGGCTTCGAGTTCATAGCATCCAACACCAGTTTTGGAAAATTCAGACAAAAGCCAACAACCTGTATACCATGGTTTCTGGCTTTGGCTCTCATTAGTACAGGAGCGGCTTCGATTTCATAACATCCAACACCAGTTTTGGCAAATTCAGACATAAGGTCAACCTGTATACCATGGTTTCTGGCTTTGTCCCTCATTAGTACAGGGGCGGCTTCGATTTCATAGCATCCAACACCAGTTTTGGCAAATTCAGACAAAAGCCAACAACCTGTATACCATGGTTTCTGGCTTTGGCCCTCATTAGTACAGGGGCGGCTTCGAGTTCATAGCATCCAACACCAGTTTTGGCAAATTCAGACAAAAGCCAACAACCTGTATACCATGGTTTCTGGCTTTGGCCCTCATTAGTACAGGGGCGGCTTCGATTTCATAGCATCCAACACCAGTTTTGGCAAATTCAGAAAAAAGCCAACAACCTGTATACCATGGTTTCTGGCTTTGGCCCTCATTAGTACAGGGGCGGCTTCGATTTCATAGCATCCAACACCAGTTTTGGCAAATTTAGATAAAAGGCAACAACCTGTATACCATGGTTTCTGGCTTTGGCCCTCATTAGTACAGGGGCGGCTTCGATTTCATAGCATCCAACACCAGTTTTGGCAAATTCAGATAAAAAGCCAACCTGTATACCATGGTTTCTGGCTTTGGCCCTCATTAGTACAGGGGCGGCTTCGAGTTCATAGCATCCAACACCAGTTTTGGCAAATTTAGATAAAAGGCAACAACCTGTATACCATGGTTTCTGGCTTTGGCCCTCATTAGTACAGGGGCGGCTTCGATTTCATAGCATCCAACACCAGTTTTGGCAAATTCAGATAAAAAGCCAACCTGTATACCATGGTTTCTGGCTTTGGCCCTCATTAGTACAGGGGCGGCTTCGAGTTCATAGCATCCAACACCAGTTTTGGCAAATTTAGATAAAAGGCAACAACCTGTATACCATGGTTTCTGGCTTTGGCCCTCATTAGTACAGGGGCGGCTTCGATTTCATAGCATCCAACACCAGTTTTGGCAAATTCAGATAAAAAGCCAACCTGTATACCATGGTTTCTGGCTTTGGCCCTCATTAGTACAGGGGCGGCTTCGAGTTCATAGCATCCAACACCAGTTTTGGCAAATTCAGATAAAAAGCCAACCTGTATACAATGTTTCTGGCTTTGGCTCTCATTAGTACAGGAGCGGCTTCGATTTCATAGCATCCAACACCAGTTTTGGCAAATTCAGATAAAAAGCCAACCTGTATACCATGGTTTCTGGCTTTGGCCCTCATTAGTACAGGGGCGGCTTCGAGTTCATAGCATCCAAAACCAGTTTTGGCAAATTCAGACAAAAGCCAACAACCTGTATACCATGGTTTCTGGCTTTGGCTCTCATTAGTACAGGGGCGGCTTCGAGTTCATAGCATCCAACACCAGTTTTGGCAAATTCAGATAAAAAGCCAACCTGTATACCATGGTTTCTGGCTTTGGCCCTCATTAGTACAGGGGCGGCTTCGAGTTCATAGCATCCAACACCAGTTTTGGCAAATTCAGACAAAAGCCAACAACCTGTATACCATGGTTTCTGGCTTTGGCCCTCATTAGTACAGGGGCGGCTTCGATTTCATAGCATCCAACACCAGTTTTGGCAAATTCAGACAAAAGCCAACAACCTGTATACCATGGTTTCTGGCTTTGGCCCTCATTAGTACAGGGGCGGCTTCGATTTCATAGCATCCAACACCAGTTTTGGCAAATTTAGATAAAAGGCAACAACCTGTATACCATGGTTTCTGGCTTTGGCCCTCATTAGTACAGGAGCGGCTTCGATTTCATAGCATCCAACACCAATTTTGGCAAATTCAGATAAAAAGCCAACCTGTATACCATGGTTTCTGGCTTTGGCCCTCATTAGTACAGGGGCGGCTTCGAGTTCATAGCATCCAACACCAGTTTTGGCAAATTCAGATAAAAAGCCAACCTGTATACCATGGTTTCTGGCTTTGGCCCTCATTAGTACAGGAGCGGCTTCGATTTCATAGCATCCAACACCAGTTTTGGCAAATTCAGATAAAAAGCCAACCTGTATACCATGGTTTCTGGCTTTGGCCCTCATTAGTACAGGGGCGGCTTCGATTTCATAGCATCCAACACCAGTTTTGGCAAATTTAGATAAAAGCAACAACCTGTATACCATGGTTTCTGGCTTTGGCCCTCATTAGTACAGGAGCGGCTTCGATTTCATAGCATCCAACACCAGTTTTGGCAAATTCAGATAAAAAGCCAACCTGTATACCATGGTTTCTGGCTTTGGCCCTCATTAGTACAGGGGCGGCTTCGATTTCATAGCATCCAACACCAGTTTTGGCAAATTCAGATAAAAAGCCAACCTGTATACCATGGTTTCTGGCTTTGGCCCCCATTAGTACAGGGGCGGCTTCGATTTCATAGCATCCAACACCAGTTTTGGCAAATTTAGATAAAAGGCAACAACCTGTATACCATGGTTTCTGGCTTTGGCCCTCATTAGTACAGGAGCGGCTTCGATTTCATAGCATCCAACACCAGTTTTGGCAAATTCAGATAAAAAGCCAACCTTTATACCATGGTTTCTGGCTTTGGCCCTCATTAGTACAGGGGCGGCTTCGATTTCATAGCATCCAACACCAGTTTTGGCAAATTCAGATAAAAAGCCAACCTGTATACCATGGTTTCTGGCTTTGGCCCTCATTAGTACAGGGGCGGCTTCGATTTCATAGCATCCAACACCAGTTTTGGCAAATTTAGATAAAAGGCAACAACCTGTATACCATGGTTTCTGGCTTTGGCCCTCATTAGTACAGGAGCGGCTTCGATTTCATAGCATCCAACACCAGTTTTGGCAAATTCAGATAAAAAGCCAACCTGTATTCCATGGTTTCTGGCTTTGCCCCTCATTAGTACAGGGGCGGCATGGTTTCTGGCTTTGGCCCTCATTAGTACAGGAGCGGCTTCGATTTCATAGCATCCAACACCAGTTTTGGCAAATTCAGATAAAAAGCCAACCTGTATACCATGGTTTCTGGCTTTGGCCCTCATTAGTACAGGGGCGGCTTCGATTTCATAGCATCCAACACCAGTTTTGGCAAATTTAGATAAAAGGCAACAACCTGTATACCATGGTTTCTGGCTTTGGCCCTCATTAGTACAGGGGCGGCTTCGATTTCATAGCATCCAACACCAGTTTTGGCAAATTCAGATAAAAAGCCAACCTGTATACCATGGTTTCTGGCTTTGGCCCTCATTAGTACAGGGGCGGCTTCGATTTCATAGCATCCAACACCAGTTTTGGCAAATTCAGATAAAAAGCCAACCTGTATACCATGGTTTCTGGCTTTGGCCCTCATTAGTACAGGGGCGGCTTCGATTTCATAGCATCCAACACCAGTTTTGGCAAATTTAGATAAAAGGCAACAACCTGTATACCATGGTTTCTGGCTTTGGCCCTCATTAGTACAGGAGCGGCTTCGATTTCATAGCATCCAACACCAGTTTTGGCAAATTCAGATAAAAAGCCAACCTGTATACCATGGTTTCTGGCTTTGGCCCTCATTAGTACAGGGGCGGCTTCGATTTCATAGCATCCAACACCAGTTTTGGCAAATTTAGATAAAAGGCAACAACCTGTATACCATGGTTTCTGGCTTTGGCCCTCATTAGTACAGGAGCGGCTTCGATTTCATAGCATCCAACACCAGTTTTGGCAAATTCAGATAAAAAGCCAACCTGTATACCATGGTTTCTGGCTTTGGCCCTCATTAGTACAGGGGCGGCTTCGATTTCATAGCATCCAACACCAGTTTTGGCAAATTCAGATAAAAAGCCAACCTGTATACCATGGTTTCTGGCTTTGGCCCTCATTAGTACAGGAGCGGCTTCGATTTCATAGCATCCAACACCAGTTTTGGCAAATTCAGATAAAAAGCCAACCTGTATACTATGGTTTCTGGCTTTGGCCCTCATTAGTACAGGGGCGGCTTCGAGTTCATAGCATCCAACACCAGTTTTGGCAAATTCAGATAAAAAGCCAACCTGTATACCATGGTTTCTGGCTTTGGCCCTCATTAGTACAGGAGCGGCTTCGATTTCATAGCATCCAACACCAGTTTTGGCAAATTTAGATAAAAGGCAACAACCTGTATACCATGGTTTCTGGCTTTGGCCCTCATTAGTACAGGAGCGGCTTCGATTTCATAGCATCCAACACCAGTTTTGGCAAATTCAGATAAAAAGCCAACCTGTATACCATGGTTTCTGGCTTTGGCCCTCATTAGTACAGGGGCGGCTTCGATTTCATAGCATCCAACACCAGTTTTGGCAAATTCAGATAAAAAGCCAACCTGTATACCATGGTTTTTGGCTTTGGCCCTCATTAGTACAGGGGCGGCTTCGATTTCATAGCATCCAACACCAGTTTTGGCAAATTTAGATAAAAGGCAACAACCTGTATACCATGGTTTCTGGCTTTGGCCCTCATTAGTACAGGAGCGGCTTCGATTTCATAGCATCCAACACCAGTTTTGGCAAATTCAGATAAAAAGCCAACCTGTATACCATGGTTTCTGGCTTTTGCCCTCATTAGTACAGGGGCGGCTTCGATTTCATAGCATCCAACACCAGTTTTGGCAAATTCAGATAAAAAGCCAACCTGTATACCATGGTTTCTGGCTTTGGCCCTCATTAGTACAGGGGCGGCTTCGATTTCATAGCATCCAACACCAGTTTTGGCAAATTTAGATAAAAGGCAACAACCTGTATACCATGGTTTCTGGCTTTGGCCCTCATTAGTACAGGAGCGGCTTCGATTTCATAGCATCCAACACCAGTTTTGGCAAATTCAGATAAAAAGCCAACCTGTATACCATGGTTTCTGGCTTTGGCCCTCATTAGTACAGGAGCGGTTTCGATTTCATAGCATCCAACACCAGTTTTGGCAAATTCAGATAAAAAGCCAACCTGTATACCATGGTTTCTGGCTTTGGCCCTCATTAGTACAGGGGCGGCTTCGATTTCATAACATCCAACACCAGTTTTACAGGTATGAAGATATTGCCTTTTTGTTAGAATTTTCCAAAATTGGTTTTGTTGCTCATTCTTTATCAACACTAAGGTTTTTACTTGGGTGATAACATAATGCTTCGTTCTGATGTATATTTAAAGGGAGAGATACCTCTTTCAGTAGTTGATTATCATTATTTTATTATTTATTTAACAGTTGGGAGAGACACGCCATATCCACAATTTGGATAAAATTGCGTGTATATTTGAAATTATATACAATTAATACAATTGAACATTGGAAATCATTAAAATTAAGCGTTCGATATCAAATTTTACATATAGCAATTATAAGTAGTAGCTTGAAAGAGGTACAGTCAACACTTTCGCCTCAAAATATACATCCTGCAGAATCTATTAAACTTGATGTATTGGTCTTTATTGCAAGCAGCTTGTTTTGTATTAGTCAGGTAAAGTTGGTTTTCTTCCCTTAGATCAGAAGTTAATGGACAGTTTATCAGAAGGTGTTCATGGGTTTGTTGTTCGTTTCCACAAGTGCATGCAGGTGAACCAATTTTGCCAATTCTAAACAAATATGTGTTGAAGTCACCATGTCCAGTAAAAAATTGAACGTTATAGAAGTTGGGTTGAACATAGTTAGGAATTCTTGAAGTATCAAAGAATCCCTTGAAATTATCATTGGCACCTCCATAGTATTCCTCAAATTTCTGGTTTATAAAATTAGATATCATTTTTCTTTTAGTTGGATCTGATTTTTTGTATCCAATATTCATTTTTAGTATATTTGTTTCAATAAAATCCGTGAGCTTTGGTGTTCTAGCAACAATATGAGTACAGTTTGAAGATGTTGAATTATAAACCTGTGTACTGTGCTTCAAAATTTTGTACTGCAGAGAGTTTAATTTATCTTTGACTTTTTTGGGTATAAAGTTGTACCAGATCGTGGAACCATAAGTTAGTGAACTTCGATACAGTGTCTTATAGAGTTCTATTCTTCTTTTACTGTCCAGTCCCCATGCTTTCCCGGTTAATCCAATTAGGTATCCACTAGCTCTATTTGTCTTAGTAATAATCTCATCAATATGGGGCACAAAATCCAATTTGTTTTTATTTCTATGATTTTTAAAAGTTATTCCCATAATCTTCAGTTTTCTACCCGATTGGCAGTGATAGTGTTAGGAATTTTTGCAGCTATTTTGCTATTAAACAAGTATAAGATTTTCGTTTTCTCTTCAGATACGGTCAACTTATTGTTCCCACACCAGTCTAATATTCACCCCATGGCCTTTCCTGTTGTATTCCGAAGTTCTGTCAAGTTGTTTCCCTAACATATCACAGTTAAATCATCCGCATAAGCAATGATTTCACTGTTTGATTCTGAATAGTTATTCAATAAATCGTTTAGAATAATATTCCATATTGTAGGGGATATAGGCCCACCCTGTGGACATCCCTTGCTTAATTTTGTGTGGGTTTCATTTGATGAGTATCTAAATCTCACTCTTCTATTATTAAGAAAAGACTGTAGTAGTTTTATTATTGAAGCTTGAACGTTGTCCTCATCTAGTCTTTTCAGCACCATCGGCCACCATGCATTGTCGAACGCTCCACTTATATCAACTGCGATTATAGCTGTATATTCTTTGTTTTTATGTTCTAGAGCTATTTTGACAATTTCATTTAATGCAGAGATAGTAGATCTAGATCTTCTAAATCCATGTTGACGATTGTTAAGCAGATTTGAGTCTTCATAAAATTTTATTAGTTTGTTGTTAATTATTTTTTCAAATATTTTGGAAATGTTTGAGTGGAGACAAATGGGTCTGTAGCTTTTATAAATTTTCATGTCTGTTTTACCTGGTTTGGGAATAATTATTACTTCAGATTTTTTCCATTCATTCGGATAATAATTTAAATCTAAGCATTTTTGAAAAAGTTTCACCAGTATTGGAACTATTAGTTGTTTAGTATGTTTTATCATATTGTTAGAAATATTATCAATTCCAGGCGTTTTCTTTGAGTTTAGCTCATCAATTATTCCATTTACTTCATTGGGCGTTATTATTATATTTTCTTTATTATGAAATCCTAAAGTATAGTTCCTTATGTTTTTGTGGAAGGTTGTGTCTTCATTATCTCTATCATCGGGGAAAAGGTTGTTCAAAAGTTCTACTGTGTGTCTTCTGGAATCGTTCTTCATCTTTATTCACTTCTAAGATTTCCAAAATTCCCTTTCGGGTTGATTATCATCCTCTCTCAACTTTAGGTTATATACATATATATTAATTAAAAGACATATTTTTGATCTAAAATAAAACAAAACATTTTATTTAATTTAAAATGCCAATATTTCAATAGGCTATACGCCTAACTTCGTCAGGTCTTTTCTTGTTTTTAAACTGCTTTGGATGATCACGCGATGCTTTCACGCGACGATATATAAAATATTTACAACTCTGGGGCTAAAATTTAAAATATATACGTACAAATATAAATAAGAATAGACTATGTATGTACATTTATAAAAATTAAATAATAATATATGATTCCTAATAAGTATAATGTTATATATATTATAACATATGCTATATTATAATTTTGAGAATAAAGAGATAATTATTTGCTTGTTTCGTGGATAAGTGAGTATTATAATATTGTGTTTTGGTACAAGAACATTATGTTGATAGTTTACAGACGTGATATTTTTGAAGAAAATGCAATAACGTCAATTTAAATTATAAAAATTTGCCTTAATTTGATAATAAAAATATGGAGGATGAAATACCTGGCTTAAGGCGTGAAGGATAAAGGAAATAAAATATTACGTATTTACATATCTACAGAAAGATTTGAGCCGGCCAACGGGAAAACGACAATGATGGGTTTATATAGGGAAAGCCGCGACATCTGACTTTCGACTTTGAAGAGTAGTTTTGTGATTTATAAAATATAATTTTAAATAAAATGTTTTTTATATAACACACACACACACACACACATATATATATATATGTGCCCTCGGATTATTACACTAAGTATGCTGAAATAAAGGCAGTATCTGAAGCAACAGTGAAAGAAGTCTCTACATTTTTAATCGAATATATTATTTTACGTCACGGGGCCCCAAGGTTCCTTATCAGTGACAGATATTTCCAATTCACTATCAATTTGATGAAGGAGGTTATGAAAATTTAACACTGTTTCACAACGAGCTATCGCCCCCAGACTAACGGACTAACGGAACGGCTAAATAGAACTTTAATAAATATGATCAAATGTATGTGAACACGGATCAGAAGAACTAGGACGGAATACTTCCTTTTATCACCCACGCATACAACACCAAGATTCAAGAAACCACAGAAACGACGAGAATATCTCGGTGGACAGTAACATGGACGATTACGACGAATATATAGAAAACTACTTAGATAAAATAGCAAGGACGAGACAGGTAGTCGTTAACAACACAGATAAGACCCAGGAAAGGATAAAAAAAAACACACACACACACAATGAGAGAATCTATGAACCAGGACATTTAGTATCAGTTTGAAGTCAGGAAAATCGGAAAATGTGAAAACTATTGAGAAAATATTTTGGCCTTTATCGAATATTAAAGAAGTTGTCTGACGTGAATTACTTAATAGAACCGAAGGATAATCCTGGCTAAGACCCTTCGAATGTCTATGTCTCAAGACTTAAACCCTATTTTGAAAGAATTGATGAGGTCATTCACGAGAGGACGTGATGACCTCAGGAGAGGGGGAAGTGTTGCGTCATGGTTAATGTGGCATTTTTATTATCAATTTCGAATATTATTTTGATATATTTTAAATTCAAATTTTGATTTTATATAATTTATTTTTCTAAAACAATTATGTATTATAAAAACATCATTTGTATTTTGGACACTGGACTCTCTACCCATCTCTTTAAACTTTGATGTGTAAATTTATAACAAAAATCTTGGTGCTACCTGAAAATATAGTCGTCTTATTTTGATTACAATAAAACACAGACTCCAAGGATGAGTTTCCTATTTTTTATTAAATACTTCTCAAGCTTTCGGGTAGTGCCAACCCTCCTACAGGAGTATATAAACGAAATGAATCTAAAATATTTAACTATTATTTATATCTTATAAATTATTTACATATTTCAGAAGTGCTGATAAAACTATTTAGCATAGTATTTGTTTATGGAGTAATATAATAGGAATTAAGTTTTTCTTCTTATATACAGATTTAACATATTGTTGTCTATCCAGGGTTGTTTTGGTTATATACAAATCCACTATAGACTTCTGGGATGTCAATATGTCTATTGATACTATTGTGGTTTTTTTTTTATATAACATGGCAGTGCAATACAATATCACATTTGTTCTATTTTTCACATTGTGTGGCGGTCTCACGCAATTCTGGCCTTAACTACCCGTTTCATGAATTTCAGGATGCCTTAATGACAGTTTTTTGGTCGTTGAGGTACAGCTTGCACCATGCTGATGAGGGCCAATAGCCCGAAACGCGTCCGTGGTTAGCTTTTCTTGATTAATCAAGAATGGGTATTTGGCCAATTCTGGAATAATTAGAAATCAACGAGAATAGTTGATATTTATTCCGATAGATGGCGCAAGCCACCAGCAACTTTCAGTTGCACGATAAGGAGATGCCTTTTTAATAATTTATGCACCTTATCCCAGTACAATATCACATTTGTACTATTTTTTTTTTACATTGTTTATGTTTGTGTAATAAGTTTTTGGTTCTTCTAACTTGAAAGAATTGCCTTATTATTGACTTATATAACCTTGTAGGATGGGGTTGAAACATGCCCTGGAAAGTTACAGGATATGTCTGAGGAGAAAAAAAAAGTTGACGAACCTGCCAAACCACAAGCTGGTGCGACAATATATCCATATAGATAAAACACTAACAGAGTTTCCAGTTGTAAAGTTTTAAACAATCTCCTTCAAAGATACTCAACTATACATAGCTATCTATATACCAAAATTTTCTTTATGTTTTACTTCATGTGTCATTTTTATTCTCTAAATATTAGTATCCATACGTCATCCATTCATATATAGACCATCACTCTTCATATATTCAACCTTTTCATACGTCATCCAAAAGTTAGAAATATTAAATATTTCTCTTTGAAATTAAAAATGATTTTTCATAAATAAAAAAGAAACTTATGCGGTTAAACTGTTTGTGTAGCTTTATAATTATACGCCGCAGTCATTTATAAGTATTATTAGTCAGTTTAAATATTAGTTACGAACGGAGAAATACGTCCAGGATAGCCTAGTGGACATGGCACCTGCCCGGTAAGCAGAAGGTTGTGGGTTCGACTCCCGCTCCTGGACACTTTTATTTTTCCGTTCGCCATTACTCTTCATAGTTTTCACCCTTCCATACGTCATCCATTCATATATAGACCATCACTCTTCATATATTCAACCTTTTCATACGTCAACCAAAAGTTAGAAATATTAAATATTTCTCTTTGAAATTAAAAATGATTTTTCATAAATAAAAAAGAAACTTATGCGGTTAAACTGTTTGTATAGCTTTATTAGTATGTATATACAGGGTGATCCAAAAGTCCCGCACTATTTTAAAAATTGATAACTCCGCGAATATTTGCGCTAGAGCAATGCGGTAAACACCATTGTGTTCAGGATGCAATGGGAATTTTTATAGCAAATAATGAAAAATTCGAAATTGATTTTAGTTACAATTTTATTCGCCAGATGGCGCACTACCAGAATCAGAGATTCAGCGGCCAAATTGTTTGATAAATTGAAAAATATAACTGATCGACACGTATTTTTCCTTTTTGAATACCAGGAAAGAACCCTAATAACATCAAATAACAAATTAATAAAACACCACTTCGCAAAAAGTATGAAGAATGGTTAATAATTTTTAAATACAATCAGAGATATGTAAAATAGGTAAATGCAAATTAAACATGTAGCAAAAAAAAATGATATTTTAGATACCGTTTGTTTCCGAAGATAATAAATTTATAATATTTTTAATTCAACTCTCTCTCAGTTTCGATTATATTTATTTTAATTCATATGAAAAATATGTATCTATCTCTGATAATTTATTTTACTCTGGAATGCCGTTGTTGTTGTCGTGTCCAATAAAAAGCCTCAGATGTCTCCATGCATCTCCATCACAGCAGCAGCAATGTCCACTATCTTGGGTGTTTAAAGCTGCTGCTCTGGGTCTATGTCAATTTTCTGCAAAGCTGCGGCCATTGCTGGCTATGAGAATATGTGGGTAGGTGTAAGTTCCACACCAGGACAATTGTTGCATGCCCTATAGGTTATTGTGCCATCTGGATGTATTGTTATTCCTTTATAGTGTTTTGTTCTAAGTCTTGTTATAGTTTTTTGTCATTTTTCTCTCAGAGTTTATTTCGCATTTTGATCTTTTCTTATTTATTGTTTAATTATCTTGTATTTTGACAAAGAATCAGCGTCAAATAATGACATTTGTTCTTTCCTTTGGCTCAACTTTCTGGCTTCCTTTGCCAATTCAAATGCCATTTCATTACCCCCGATCCCAGCATGGGCAGGGATCCATTGTAGAATGTAGTTATTCTCCAATGGTTCCAGTTGGGTAAGTAACGAGTGTATTTTCTGTGTGAATTTAGTATTGCCCCTCTGAATTGCTTCTAGAGCGGATATGGAGTCACTGTATATTAAATTTCCTTCTGCTTGATGCAGGGATGGTTGGTTAAGGCATACATCAAGGGCTTTCCAGATAGCTGTCAGTTCACAAGTGAAGTTTGACGAAATCTGTCCTGCTCCTTCTTTGATTTTGATGTGCGTTCCATCTTGGAATATTATGTTAATTCCGGCCCCTCCATAACTCAGGGTAAGGTCTGAAGATCCATCTGTATATGCTGTTGAAGGGGGTGGCCTAGCATTTTTAATCAAGAATTTGTACTATGAGGACATAGCCGTTAATATTTCAAACACATTAGACCTCGAAGCCCAAGATATCAAAGTCTACCTCAATCAAAACAAAGCCATCAACATATACAATATGTATCACCCTCCAAACAATACACTTATTGACGATGGAACAATGGCTCAATTTCTTACAGACAACTCTTATTGTAGGTGACCTTAATGCCAAACATCAACTATGGGGATGTTCCACGCCAAACCCAAGAGGCAAAATACTTTCAAACATATTTGACGACAATGCCATCATGTACTTAAATGATGGGAATCCTACCCAACATTCATACAGCTATAATACTGCACAAGCCCTTGATATAAGTTTTTACTATCCTGACACTTTCCACAAATGCAAATAGCAAATATTAAAAAGTATTGGAAGTGATCATTTGCCTAATTTGATAGAAATTAGCACCAAGACCAAAACCAGCTCAATTAAAAAAAAATCTGGAACTTCAAAAAGCCTAATTGGATATCTTTCGAAAACACCATTATTAAAGCAGCTACAGTTTCAATACCAAGAGGTGATATCAAGAAATGGATTCCAAATTATACACACCTGGCAAAAAATATTCAAACACTTATAACTAAAAGAAATGAACTACAAAAAAGAGCACCCAAAACCAAACAAATTGTAGAATTGAACTGAACATTGTGAATGCAAAAATAAAAATATTATACGTAAATGTGAAAAGGGAAAAATGGGAAAAAATTTGTGAAAACCTGAACCCAAGAAACCCAAATACAAAACTTTGGAATTTGGCAAAAAAAATTGACAGATCCCAGTCACAAACTGAAAAAACTAATATGATTAAGAATACAGATGGTACACCAGCAACTAATGACAAAATTCCTGCCAATCTTTTAGGTAATTCATATCAAATAAGTAGTAAAATCAAGGTTGAAACAAAGGCCCAAAGGATTATCCATGACTGTAAAAATGTCACCAGCACTCATAATATTTTCCATGAAAAAAATAAATATGAAAGAGCTAGCTTATGCATTAGAAAACACTGACCTAAACAGGACTCCTGGGCCAGATGTAATCCATGGCCGAATGATATCAAACTTGGGAAAAATTGGCAAAGAAAGACTTCTTAATATTTTCAATAACTACTGGAAAACTGGAAAATTGCTTCAAGACTGTAAAAATGCAACAATAATTCCGATTTAAAAACTTTACAAATCTGCTGATGACCCAAAAAACTACCGACCTATCTCTCTCACAAGTATTTGCTGAAAATTAATGGAAAAATTATACTCAGACGAGTCACCTACCACCCCGACACAAGAAATCTCTGACCAGAAGAACAATATGGATTTAAGAAAGGACATGAGACAATAGACCAACCCTTATTTTTCACACAAAAGGTAAAAGATGCACAAAACAGAAAACCAACTAACCACACAATAGCTGCTTTTTAGACCTTACACAAGCTTTTGATAAGGTGTATGGAAAAAACAAGTTAATTACAAAATTATACAAACATTTCAAAATTGATGGAAAAGCTATCACTTGGATAAATGGTTCCCTTAAAAATAGATGCATCAGGGTCAAATATAATGGCACTTTATCTAAAACCTTCAAATTGTATCAAGGATTACCACAAGGATCAGTCCTTAGCCCAAATCTCTTCACCCAATTTATTGCAGTCATAGAAGATTTTTTTTCTCATAAAACCAATATTGGACTTTTCGCTGACGACATTATTCTATGGATCAGCAACACTAACTGGAAAAAAGCTGAAAGAGATTTGAACAAGACTCTTCTCTACCTAGAAAAATTTGCTAATAAACATAAATTAAAATTTAACCCCCAAAAATCTGAAACCTGTCTTTTTACTACCGATAAGAAACTATACAAAATAAGACCAAATATTATTCTGAAAGAACAACAATTGCAATATAATAAACATCCTAAATATCTCGGCTACACCCTGGATCCAGAAATTAACTCCAGTAAACATATTGAAGGAGTTGTTAGAAAAGGAAGAGACCGACTAAAAATCTTGAAATATATTTCAGGAAGAGTGGGGAGCTGAAGCAACAACACTAAAATTAACTTACACATCTCTAATGAGACCTATCTTGGAATATGGATATCAAATCTATGGTACAGCATTTGAAACAAATCTAAAATCACTGGAAAGGATACAACTAAATGCAGCTAGAATTATTACAGGTATTCGAAATACCTGCCATAATAATATTGTACTTTACGAGGCAGACATTATGCCCTTAAAGGGTAGAAGAAGCTTCAATCTGCCAAAATATATAAACAAAATCAAGAGTTATGAAAACAAACACAGAACATCCAATTGCATACTTAATTGAAGCCTTAAAATCCATCAGAAACACTAAACATCACGATATATGGATTCTTACTGATAGTAGAAGTGCAATACAACACTTGAGTCACACAAGGGAACTTAGAGACAAAGTAAGCAGGAACATAATTGGTTATCTCCAAAAACTCTCAATTCCTCAAAAATTCACCTTCAATGGATACCCTTACATGTTAGCATTGAAGGCAATGGAGCTGCTGATGCGCTAGCGAAATAAGGCACAAAAGAAACCTTGCTACAGAAAAATAAACTTACTTTTAAAGAAATAGAAACAGTAGCCAAAACAAAAATAAACAAGAACTGGAGGATCCCACCTAAGCACAGTTGGTACACCCTAGAAGCAGATGGCCACCCAGACCTTTCGGTCCACAAGCCGGCATCCGAAGCATGCACTTCGCTGCTATTCTGTTCAACTCATAAGCCAAGTAACGGTATCCAAGACCTGGAAACACCACCTCTCAGACAACGTGTCTGGAAGGATTTCTATACCGGTGGCCTTTAATCACAGCAAAAGAGGACACTATCTACTGTGTCCAGCAGGGACCGCGGGGAGGCGGCCCCGGTCGACTCTGTTCACTAACAGCTGAGGAAAAGCTCAGCTGCCACGTCGTGGGCTTTCTCAAGAAGCTTGCTGAGATCTCTCAGCAAGTTGGCTTTGTCTAGAGGCCAATAAGAATTATGGGAGGAAGTTTGACTCTGACCGTCGCCCCCGGAGTAACTCAGTGCTGAGTGCCTGGTACGTGAATAGGAGGCGATGGTTGAAGGGCCAAACGAAGTGGTTAGGAGGTTTGTGCGGCTTTACTGCGCTCGCTCGGGGGGGGGGGGGACCTTGACGAGGAGCTGGACCCGATCATTGATGGGGTGATCGCCCTCTTGTTGTCTGTATTGGCGCATAGTTGCACATGTGCTTGGTGGATGATGGGAGGGGGGGTCTGGTTACTCGATGTGGTTTCTTCCCTGGCGAGTGCTTGGGGGCTGCCTTACTGGTCCGGGGTCGTGGGTCCTGGGTGGGGGCGAGTTTAAAAGGCGATCTTGAAATTCAACGTCTGCCTCTCTGTTTTCCTTACCACCTCGGGACTTCGGTCTCGGAAGATGAAGATGAAGAGAAGTTGAAGACGAAGATGAAGTTGAAGACGAAGATGAAGAGAAGTTGAAGACGAAGATGAAGAGAAGATGAAGAGAAGTTGAGGACGAAGATGAAGAGAAGTTGAAGATGAAGAGAAGTTGAAGACGAAGATGAAGAGAAGATGAAGATGAAGAGAAGATGAAGAGAAGATGAAGACGAAGATGAAGAGAAGTTGAAGATGAAGATGAAGAGAAGTTGAAGATGAAGATGAAGAGACGATGAGTGGACAGGGTCGACCGGTGGCCGCCTCCCCGTGGGTCCCTGCTGGACGCAGTAGACAGTTCGCTGTTTTGCTGTGACTGAAGGCCACCGGTATATAAATCCTTCGAGACTTGTCATCTGGGAGGTGGTTTTTCCAAGTGCCCTACTCGAGCTTCAGCTTGGGTACCGTTACTTGGCTAACGAGTGGAACAAGATAGCAGCAATGGGTATGCCTTCGCATGCCGGTTTATGGACCGAAAGGTCTGGGTGGCCACTGCTCCAAAGATGTGATCTCTCAGCGTGGGGAGAGAAGTTTTCCCACCCTCTTAACTCACTCTAGAGAGGAGTGGAGTGGAGGCGACTCCGCGTGTTTGCCTTTCGTCGGAATTCCACTAGCCGGAGTTGGTGAAGCTGTAAGCTAGCTTCGACCCTTGGTTAGCCGGCGTAAGACGCACGAGTCTCAAAACTCTATGGGTCTTCGCTCTGTGTGTGCGCCATTGGGAGCGTCCTTGCCGTGCGCGAAAATTGCACCAGGGCTAGGCCTGGTGTTGAAAAACCAAGGGGTGCACACAGCAGTACCACCCCCCCGCGTTCGCGACGTTCCCCGCGTAAACCTCAGAACCTCAGAGGTCCTTGATTCGACGGCAGATTCAGGGAGTACTGGGAACTAAGGGTTCGAGGGCTAAAGGGGGGGGAGTCCTACTGGAGCGTAGGACGGGTTTAACTAAGTCCGAACGAGAGGGCTCGGTCAGCAACCTTGCCATGAACTCTCGAAGACGCCTGTGGGTTTGATTGGTCGACCCCATGGAGCCAGACCATAATGGCGGGCGCGAGGGGCCTACCAAAGGCCGCTCGGTGCATGGAGAATGCATCAATTCTTTTGGCTGTGTGATCTGGATATCAGCAATGGGTATGCCTTCGCATGCCGGTTTATGGACCGAAAGGTCTGGGTGGCCACTGCTCCAAAGATGTGATTTCTCAGCAGCTTACTCTCGATCGCGCCCCTCGCCCTCCTTCTCTCTTCCTGCACACCCACTACCCTTGGACAATCCAAGACGTAGTGGCGTGCATCCACATCCCTTTCTTCATAGACGCAATTAGGGTTTCTCTTAATTTTAAATCTGTGGAGACTCCTGGGAAATGGCCCATGTCCCGAACTACCCTAATGAATTTGTGGGACATTACCTTACAGAGGTACTTGGGTGTTGTTACCCAATTGAATATACCACTCTCCCCTTCACACTGTTCCTCCATCTGTCCAACCATAAGTCCTGGACGTGCCCTCTGATCCTCCTATAAACTTCTTTCTTGGTCACTGGGGTCCTCAGTGATCTATCTCTAAAGCATCCTGCCTTAGTGAGCCTGTCTGCGAACTCATTATCTTCGATGAGGCTGTGTCTCCTAACCCAATAGAGCTCCGGAGCCCGCGTTGTCATCTCCAGCTCCTGGATTATTTGATGCGCGAGTTGCCCTTTCACCAGATTGATGGCGACGAGGGCCGACATACAATCTGTATAGAGGCGGTCCGGGCTGAAGTTCTTCTCGGCACACACTCTGAGGGCTACCCTGATCGCAACCAGCTCGGCTGAAAAGACCAATTCGTCCACTCTGAGTGTTAAGCTTTCTTGGAAGATCAGCTCTCCATTAGTGAAAATCACTACTTCAGCTCCAGTATTGGTTCCAGGCTTACTACCATCAGTGAAAACCACCGTGCCAATCCCTGTCGGCCCTCCAGGACTCCAATTCCACTTTGGCAACCACTGCGGAGGCTTCCTTGGGTCCCTCTTCCATTCCAGGGCACCCGCTTCAAGTCCCAGGGCATCTTCCCTGTTCTCCCAGATCTTCTGTCTGATGGTCTCCTCCTCTAGTTTCAATCACAGGGGAATAAGCCCAGCGAGGACCAAAAAGGCCTCACTGCTGGTAGTGCGATATCCCCCTGTGATTCTGAGTGCCGCTGTCCTCTGCACGCTCTCTAGAGTTTTTGCCACCTTCTGATCCCTGTTATAGCAGGATTGGCTCGACACAGCAGAGGCAGAGGTTCCTAAAAATAGTACCCACCTTCTCCCCCCCCCCCCCCTGTTGAGAGCCAACCAGGACAGGCCTGCACAACGCCTCCCTGCCTCTCGCCACCATCTCCTCCGCCTGGTATTGCCAACCCATCTTGTCATCAATGACCACCCCCATGACTACCCTCCGTCCTTTCATCCGGATAGCCGGCTTGTGCTCCCATTTGATCCCTTTCCTTTTAGTTCTTATGTCCCTAGGTTTAAAGCTGAGGGCTTTAGTTTTGGAGACATTGAACTTAAGGCCAGAGTCATGGGCCCAATTCGAGAGGATTTGGAGAGAAGCTTCAACACACTTCTCAGCTTTCGCTCTTGAAGCAGCCTCAATGATGAGGAACCGGTCGTCAGCATAGAGAACCAGCCTGGCTCCCTCAGGGAGCTCCTCCTGGAAAACGGTGTTTACCAGGATATTCCACAGAATAGGTCCGCAGCAAGAGCCCTGGGGGCAACCCCTAGCACAGTTTCTTTCCAACTTCCGCCCACCAAAACTGAGGCTAATCCGTCTATCCCTCAGGAAGTCACTAACCAAGCTGCACAAATTATCAGGACAACCCATGTCCATCAAATTTCTCATCAGCTTGTTCCAGCTCATGGAGTTGAACGCACCATCAATGTCCAGGGCCACGAAAAGAACCCAAGCACCCTTATTTAAGCCCATCTCAACCCCCTCTAACACCTCGTTCAGAGCTGTGGTTGTGGAGTTCCCTTCCCTAAAACCATGTTGGAAAGAGGAAAGGAGCTCATTACTCTCTAGCCAGTGCTTCAGTCGCTGAGCTAATAGGCTATCCAGGACCATACCTAGACACACTAGTAAAGAAAGCGGACGATAATGATTAGGAGAATTACCCTTTCTACCAGACTTTTCGAGAAGCACTACTCGAGCAACCTTCCATGCCTCAGGAAAAGTACCAGTGTTCAGACACCTATTGAAAAACCTGACGAGAAGTGATGGGTGCATTCTTAACAAGGCTTCTACGACCGTGTTATCGATCCCTTCGGGACCAGGAGATTTCCTTTTCCCGAACTTGAAAGCCGTCAGTTTCACCTCATTCTCAGAAAAGGGCGGATCCACCAAACCACAAGTGTTCAGAGAGATCTCGTCCTCTGGTTCCTCGTTTCCGAAGTGCCGATCCAAGTTGTTTTCATTTTATCTTCTGCTTTCGAGCGAGAAGGTCTAGAACACATTCTCTCTGAATTTTCTCATTGTTGGTGGATGAAAGAGCACCAGTGATTATTTTGGCCGCTTTTGCTTGAACACTGTCTAGTCTTACTTTTAGTGATGAGCTTGAGGGAGCCCAGACCGGTGTTGCATATTCCATTATCGGCCTTATTAAGGTGATATATGTTGTTCTGAGAATTCTGAGTTTTTCTTCCCAATTTGTTCCACATAGCCATCGCAGAATGTTTAGTTTTCTGGTAGCTATATTTGAGGTGCTAATTATGTGTTTTGAAAATTCCAATTCCTCATCATTGACAGTTAACATAATTTTATTGCCATCTTGTCAATACATGCAAAGTGCACAGTCTGCACTATTTAAAAAAGATAATATGCATTATATACACTATGTACAATGAATATGGCGCCTCTGCCAGCGCTGCAGAGTTTGGTGGAGAATCGCCAGTGGGTCTCCAGCAACACCACGCATTTTGCGATCTACGATGAAAACGTAGATCGCGGACTTCGCCGCTTAGGAGATGGTGATGGCGTAGTCCTCGAGACCAACTGGAAAGATCCAGGACTGCAGTATCAGACCTAGGTATTTTGGATTTCTAATTTTATCAATTATTTGTTTGTTTATGCTTATTTTGTGGTTATATTTATGCCTTTTTTCCTGTCAGAGGAGAAGACGCATAGGTTTGGTTGTATTGGGTTTATGGTCATTTGGAGTTCCATTGCCCACTTCTCCAGTCCTCTCATTGATGTGTTCAGTATTTTTTACGATTTTTCTATGCTGCTACTTGTGTGCCATATGGCTATATCGTCTGCATAACATGCAACCTTTGAGTCTTCAGTGAGGTAAGGATGGATGTCGTTAATATATAGCAGATAGAGTAGAGGACTGAGCACAGATCTCAGAGTTACACCAGCCCATGTTCTTCCTTCCTTGAAAAATTCTCCATTGACCCAAACCTTTAACCTTCTTCCCCTTAAGAAGTCTGCAATCCAGGTTAAGGTTTTTCCTCTTACTCCGATGTTGTGCAGCTTTTCACGTAATTTCTCCCTCCATACTCGATCAAAAGCTGAGGTCATATCAAGGAATATAGCCGTGGTCTTCTTTGGCGGTTTTTCCTGGAAAGAATCTATTATTGATTGACAGAGGTAGAACAGTTGATCAGTCGTAGAGTGCTGGGATCTATAGGCAGTTTGAAAGAAGTTTATTTTATTATTGTTAATGAGCCAGACTATGAGCCTAGAGTGGATAATTCGTTCTGTTATTTTACAAAGTATGCTGGTGAGAGCAATTGGCCGATAGTTCTTGGATTCCTTGGCATCTTTGTTTGGTTTCAGTATTGGCACAGTAATTGATATCTTCTATTCCTTTGGTAGTTTACCAGTTTACCATGAAATGTTTAGTATTCGTAGGAGTTGTTTATTAGCTTTGTCTTCGAAGTGTTTAATCATTTGACCAAACATTAGATTATCTCTTGGTGACCTCTTGGATTTTTTTATTGATGAGTTTAGCTCATTCAGTGTGAAGTCTTTCGAGAAAATACCTTGTTGATGGAAGTTTCTTGCTTGTTTAACTAACTGGTTTATATTATTTTTAGAGTCCTGTCTTCATTCGTATATTTGAGTATGGAAGTGCTTGAAAGATATTCAGCAATTATGTTAGCCATCTGTTTGTTCTCGTTTTCTCGCTGTTCTATTCATATCGGTTAGAGTATTGGAGGATTGGTGTTGGTTTTGATTGTTTTCTAACACTCTAATCATATTCCAGTGTTGGCTGTCCTTTCTTGGATCCATTTTTTCGCAGAACTCTGCCATTCTTCTCTTGTTTGCATATCCAAATTTCTTGTTCTATTTTGTGACTAATTTCAATGTGTTACTTTCTCTTTTCTTCTGTTTTATTCTTTTAAAGACGTTCATTGATATTGTCTCTCTCTGCAATCATTGCCTCGGTGTTGTGGTCCTTCCAGTAAGGTATCCACAGGTCTAACGTCTCCTTCTA
Organism: Cordylochernes scorpioides; assembly: GCA_030710605.1. Taxonomy (NCBI): domain Eukaryota; kingdom Metazoa; phylum Arthropoda; class Arachnida; order Pseudoscorpiones; family Chernetidae; genus Cordylochernes; species Cordylochernes scorpioides. Next base: position 50,659,039 of record CP092875.1, on the reverse strand, counting down.
GGTATCGATGCTTTTGCAGCTTTTGATATATTCGAAGAGAAGTTTTCCAGTTTTTGTCAAGCGTTCTGTAAGTCAATTTTTCGTTGCACAGTTCTTTAAGCTTTTCTGTGATTTTTTTCAAGTCAGCTTTCCTAAAGTTCCATGTTCTTTTATTCTATTGGACATTCTCAATTTTGAAGTTTAGGGTTGTTAAAATTCGTCTGTGGTCACTGATTGCACCTCTCATAATTTTCCATTGACTTGAATAGATAGGTGTTCTCTCCCTTATTTAATGGTGTAAGGTCGAGGTCGGTGACCTTTGTTATCCTGGAAAGATGATCCCCAAGTTGAACTTTTGGCGTTAAAATCGCCGTGTATGATTGTGATATCCGAAGAGGCTTCACTTAATGTCTCTATTGTGTGTACCCATACAAAATTCAAAGATATAACGAGTTGAAAGTTGGCGATTTTGAGATGCGTCAAGAATTCGCTGCATGGGTTTTCAGGCAAATTGATAGTGATGAAAACTGGCTGTCGAATGTTCTGTGGACAGATGATGCTCACTTTTCTCTAAACGGAGAATTTAACATTCAAAACAGCCGCTTTTGGGCAACAGAACCCCTAGGATTTTTACAGAAATTCCACTTTATCAGCCTAGAGTTACAGTTTTTTGTGGATTCACTTCTTCTTTTATTATTGGGCTATTTTTCTTTGAAAAATCAATGGAAGAACTTTTAAAACCGTTTTTGTAACTGGCGAACGTTATGTTCAACTTTTGAGAGAAAAGGGTATTCCCATATTGCAGGGAAAAAGCACTAAGCGAAATAACATTCATGAAAGTTGGAGGACCTCCTCATATCTCCCGTGGTGCCAAACAATTGCTGAAGGATACGTTCGGTGAAATTCGTGGGATAAGTCGCCATATACCAGTGGCCTCCAAGATCACCAGACTTGACGCCTTGCGATTTTTGTTTATGGGGGTACATTAAATCGTGTGTTTATCGATGCTGGCCTACCATATTGGCCATGTTGAAGGCTTCTATCAGATGGAACGTTTTATCAATTTCAACAGATATGTTATTTAATGCTGTCCATTCTGTCATTTATCAGATGGAACGTTTTATCAATTTCAACAGATATGTTATTTAATGCTGTCCATTCTGTCATTTATCGTCTGCAGGCGGTGATTGAGAATGAAGGGTGCTACATTGAGCAAGGATTGTGACCTAATACAAGAGAGAAGGCAGTTACCTCATGTGTTATATAAGCTGCCATGTATTATATTATCTACCAATATTTTGCAGCTCTTTGTGTCACATATTATGTCGTGCAAACCAGAGTGTTATAACTTCTCGAATAACACTGGTACACACAATTTTTCTCCTTATGTTTAGTTTTTCGCTTTTCGCTCATTAGAAGAAATAGCATAAGGAATATTTTCTGTACACCAATAACTTTAGAAATTTTGTGCAAAAAAATAATACAAAATGATTTTACTAACACGTTTTTCAACGCAAAAGGTCGATTCAAAAAATATTTTTATTTGAGGGGACACATTCTATAAAATTGTGTACAGTATGAGAGAGAGTTGAATTAAAAATATTAGAAATTTATTATCTTCGGAAACAAACCGTATCTAAAATAGCATTTTTTTTTGCTACATGTTTTAATTTGCATTTACCTATTTTACATATTCCTGATTGTATTTAAAAATTGTTAACCAATTCTTCATACTTTTGCGAAGTGGTATTTTATTAATTTGTTATTTGATGTTATTAGGGTTCTTTCCTGGTATTCAAAAAGGAAAAATACGTGTCGATCAGTTATATTTTTCAATTTATCAAACAATTTGGCCGCTGAATCTCTGATTCTGGTAGTGCGCCATCTGGCGAATAAAATTGTAACTAAAATCAATTTCGAATTTTTCATTATTTGCCATAAAAAATCCCATTGCATCCTGAACACAATGGTGTTTACCGCATTGCTCTAGCGCAAATATTCGCGGAGTTATTAATTTTTAAAATAGTGCGGGACTTTTGGATCACCCTGTATATTTATTCAATGTGAAAAAAATAGTACAAATGTGAAATTGTACTGGGAGAAGGTGAACAAATTAAGACAAAGGCATCTCCTTATCGTGCAACTGAAAGTTTTTTTGCCCAATTATTTTTCCAATTCTGGAATAATTAAAAATCAAAGAATAGTTGATATTTATTCCAATAGATGGCGCCAGCCATCAGTAACTTTCGGTTGCATGATAAAGAGATGTCTTTATCTTAATTTATTTATTCAATTTTTCAATCGTAGATTTTTTGCTTCCAATTTTACTCAATATAATTATCGTCCCCATATTGCTCTGTTTTTAAAATAATGGCGTTTGTATTATTGAATTTTATTAATTTCTAATAGTAGATACAGTGGACCCTCGGTTTGCGAGCATAATCCGTTCCAGAGCCATGCTCGTACTCCAAAACGCTCGTAGTGCGAAACTAATTTCTTATTTTTAATAATTGAAACTCGGGCAATTCTTCTTGCTACGAACAATTGCACAGTTTCCCACATTTTACATATTTCCCAAATCTGATCTGAAGGGAGGGATCCCAGTGAATTTTCATCCATCACGATTACGTGCAACCATCACGAGTTGCTCGTAATGCGAAATTTCACTCGTAATCCGAGGTAAAATTTTTCAAAAAATTTTGCTCGTACTGCGAAAAGCTCGTACTCCAAGGTGCTCGTAAACCGAGGGTCCACTGTATTTCGTGTTTCTAATTAAATTTTTAATTATTTTTCTGCTTATAATCAGAATTACTTCTCTGTAGAAATTTTCCTTGGGGATTTACTCTGGATACCCAGGATTTATACTTGTACGTATCTGCCTGAATGTTTATACTTTGTTTGAAAGTTTTTTTTATTTAACCTTACTTAAAATGCTGCTTCTGAGAAATCATAATATATCCATTGTTATTTTTAAACCAATATCTATACTCTTAATGTGTCTTTACAGGCTCTTCTGGTAAACCGGGTGCGCTGCCCGGGTCACTCGCTAGTATATATATATTTCGGGGGGTTCATCGTACAGCTATCTCGGCAACAGGATGCTCCTGAAGCCGTGCAAAATCCAGTGCCCGGCGCGCCCTTTGGCTGGTGAGGCGGGTAATGGGGGGTCGCCGATCCCCGCAGGACGTTAGTCTCGCCTCGTACTCCACATAATAGCTGAAGATGGCGTTTTCCTGCAGAAGACGCTAAATGAAGGCCCCCATGTGTTGCGAGTCCAGGGGTGCTGCCCGCGTTGAGCGCGCTAAGGAAGGGGCGCCATCGGAGAAGTCACCGACAGTCGCCCGTAGCCAGCGCTCGGGATCCAGCAGGTCTGGCGGACACAGGAATCTGTTGTCGCGGTGAAGACGCAGGGACCTCAGGCTGGCGGGATGCAGAACCCGATGGTCCAGATCAAGAACGCTGGACACGGCATTTATAATAAATATAATGTGTTCATTGTTGACGCCCACCGCGGGAAAGACTTCGCCACCGATGGACCGCGAGAGTTCTTTCCCACAGAGTGGGCAGGTCGATATGATAGCTGACGTTGCCCAACTAAAGACCAAGATGGTACTTGTAGATGGTAGCCTTCGCTCCAATTTTCAGCCTCGTTGCCTCGGGATGGAAGCCGACGCCGAACAGCCAGGCCTGCAGATCCCTGGGCGAATCACAGGAGACGAATACCTCCCGTAGAAGGGGTCGCATAGCACGGCAACTCCAACATCTGGGGGTCAGCGACAGGTGATACATCTAGAGGTAGGATGGTCAGGATGAGGTAGGGTGTGGAGAACCAGCCGTAGGACGATGCCTGCGTCCTTCTTCTAGAAGGAATTACGACACAGATCGGCCATGGAGATGGAGTGGGGCACATCCACGATGGGTGTTCACCGCCCCACCAACTCTCCAACAGGAAGCGTCTGCAGCCTTGCCGAATCCAGTGTCCGGCGCGTGCTCTGGCTGACGATTCGGGTTATGGGCGTTGTTAAGCTCCGCAGGACGATCTTCTCCGCCTCTTACACCGCATGATAGCTAGAGCTGGCGTTTTCCTACAGGAGATGCTGACAGAAGACGCCCAGGTGCTGCGCGTTCAGGAGCGCAACACGCGTCGAGCTGCTAGATTAGGTGCACCATCTGAGAAGTCCCCGGTCGTCGCCCGTATCCAGCGCTCGGAAAACAGCAGGTCTGGCGGCCGCAGGAACCTGTTGCCGCCTCGAAGATGCAAAGATCCCAGGCAGGCGGAATGCAGAACCCGGTGGTCCAGCTCAAGAACGATTGAGGCGGGCTCCCAGAGGTTCAGAAGTCTTCTTCTAGGGGAGAGACAGACGTCAGAAGCCAGCGGTTTCAGCCACGCCCGGCTACGTACCAGCCAAGAGTAGCCGTTGGCGGTACCGCGCAGTGAGGCCTGGAAGCCCTTCAGGCAGGCGAGCCGAAACTGGCCCACGATGTCAAGTAAGCCAGCCAGGATGCTCCCGGGAATCCCCGAGACACGGTTCGCATCCCAAACGAAGCGCGCCAACCGCGCCTGCAGCCAGCCAATGATTGTTTCAGGTGGAACGTAGCCGTGGAAGTGGTGCAGGATGAAACCCAGGAACAGGCTGTTGGCCGCGCGGGCACGACCCACCAGCGACAGGCCGCGAATGAAGGGTGACCAACTCATGATGGGTCGCTCCAGCAGCCCCATCAGGTGGGAGGCGACGGTATTTCCGGTGGTGGACAGTAAGTTAATCAGACGTCCAGGAGATTTCCAGAGGATAATCCGTTCGGTGCTTCCAGGAACCGCACCAGAGCCTGCAGCTCTGGGCGAAGGTGACAGCCACCACCCCGGAGGCCATGCGGAACTATTCGAAAATCAGGGGAACAAACTCAAACTGAGCGTAGTCTCTGATGAAGAGTAAGATGTCATCCGCATAGGCGACCACGCGACCGCGGTCCAAGATCCTCTCGAGGCGGCGTAGCAGAGGCCCAACTCCGATGCTGAAGAGGGCGGCAGCCCTGCCTCACTCTTTGAGAAAACGGGAATGCTTTTGTGTAGACATCTCTGACCCGGATGGCGGCGTCTGCTTCCTTGTAGCTGACAGAAACTCACCCAAGAAGGGCAGACGGTAGACCCATTTTCTCCAACAGGGCGAAGAGGTCACTCTGCTCAGACTGTCAAACGCCGACTTCAGGCCCAGAGAGATGACAGCCAACGCCATGTCATGTCTCTCTGCACAGGCGACTAAGTCGGACACTTGCGCAATGTTCAGGAGGATAACCGTTCCGGAACACCGTAGGTCTGACAATCGGGCAAGAGGTCTGGCAGAGGACGACGCAGACAAACCACGAGTACGCCATTAAGGATCTTTCAGTCGGTTTTTGGGAGGCAAATTAATCGAAGTGTCTGTAGGCCTGGACCATTGTTCATCTTCGGGAGCAGGATAACTTTGCTGCGTTTCGAAGATATGGATATGGCCCAGTTTACGTAGAAGCCTCGAAGACTAACCAAAGGACTTCGGCAAATAATTCTTCAAAGGCCTTGATAAACTCGAGGGGTAATTCGTTCCATCCCGAGACACGACCGCTTGACAGGCGGTTGGATGGCTGCCGCTATCTGGTCGCGGGAGATGTCAACGAGAAAGATCTGGTTCCATTCGTTTAACTCCGTTGTGGTCACTTTAACGAGGAGGTTAGCGAGCTTAGCGGTTTTAGCCGAGCTAGGAGTTCGGTCAAAGTGACTACAGAAGTGTTCCATCGGGAAACGCCTCAGTTGACCCCCGGATATGCCGTCATCGGTGTAGGTGGAAGGAGATGACGTCTGGCTCAGAGGGAACGCCCGAGAGGAAGGCTAGTCGGAGCGGGCAGTCTCGTTCTCCAGGCTCAGCCACAAGATGATTGTATCTGCGCGTGCATATCTGCTTTGGCCCAAGTAATGTTTTCTGAAAAATCGTTAGTAAAGAATTTGCTTATTCTTTCGGTATTTCTTCGATGAATGTTTCCATTCGATCGGCGAAATGCCGATGCAGGGAAGTCTTGTATAACTTTGTATTCTCCCACTTGGATCAGGGCGGCACAGTGGTCCGATTAGGCATAGTCTGTATTTTGGTATTGGGTGACGCGGTCACAGAAGCCTGATGGAAGTATGATTCTTCCCAGATGACCCGCGTAGACTCGGTTTCCGATTATGGCGACCCTAAGTGCTCCAGTGCAGCATCGAAGACGGTGGCGAGGTCGACTTAATCCAGTATCTCCGCGAGAAATTCAGCTGAATCGGATGCCAGGTCTTTAGTCTCTCACCCCTACTCCTTTGAAATGTTCAATTCACCGAGAATTCACACACATTTTTCATACGCCTGAGCTGGCGTCTGAAGCTGGTGGCACCGCTTTTCACTGGCATGAGAGACATGGGCGTTGATGCACGTCATGGAGGCACACCGATAGAAATTCCGATAACAGAAATCTTGCCAGGCCATAAGATTTTCTGCCAGTGAAAATATAGGCGAGGCCTGATCCTACGGTGCTCGTTGCAGGCACAATGACGGCACTGTAGCCGTGCGAGAGATCTTATTCGTCGTTAAGAAACATGACATTGGACTCCTGCAGGAAGCGGATGTCAATTTCATGCTTCTTAAGTAAACAACAGAGCTTTACTCTCCGGCAAAGATCAGCGACGCCGCGCGTGTTCATGGTCGAAACTTGGAAGTTCATTTGGGCTGTCGAGCAGAGTTCCAAGCGCATAAGAGCTTCTTGTTCAGGGTGTTTCCTGTTTGAGCCATTGGCATTGTGGCTAAGGTGTTGATGACCTGCCTCTGCTGGACGTTAGATCTGGCCAAGAGCTCGTCCATCAATCCATTGTTTGTGAAGGCTTGGAGATCTCTTTTCAGCCCCAACTGCCGAACGCTGGTGATGGCCGCCAATGTTCTATCGTTCTTCGTTAGAACATCCATCTGTTTCTGAGCCAATGTACCCCGATCCTGCGTTTCAGGCTGTTGTTGGGCAGTCTTCTTGGTCGCCGGAGTAGTGCTGAAGACATCAGCAGTTGGGCATCAGCCAATGCCATTGGTATTTTGAGGGGTAGGGAATCTTTTATAAAAATAAAAAGTTCCCATAGGGTCGTTAAAAATTGTCAAGCCTTCAGTGTTAAGAGACTAGACAATTGAAAATGAAAAGTTTTTATTAACTTCTAGTCAACAGTCAGAAAAATAATATAAACAAAATATAAAATAAATAAATTTAGAGTTATTTATATCAGACGAATCCCACTGAGGTAGTTCGATGTCACTTTCCGCACTAAAGTCGGACAGCCATCCGCGTAGATCGGACATCTCCCCGACATGTGATAGTGCCATGTCGAGGAATTCCTTCAAAACAGATCTCTTCCCGGGCGAGAGAAGACGTCGTCCCTCTTAGATACAACAACGTCCTCTAGTTCCTTCCTATAAAATTCTCTATAAAGGGGTTCTAAGATGGCGTCAGCATTCAAGTTCTTGAACAACTTCTCAATCTGTTTTAAAGTGGTCTGAAGAGATTGTTCTTTTGGAGTTTTGGTGTGGAGGATTGGATGGATTGTGCAGTCTTAGTTTGGGTCTCTTTGGAAGATACCTCTGTTGGTACAGCAGCGGTCGTGGAAGGGCTGGAAGGTGTTAAGGGGGTCTTCTGTATAGTGTCAGAATCCCCTCGTAGCCGGCGTAGGCGCTACGGATTTTGGAAGGGCGTAGACTGGGAGGAATGAGGTGTCAAAACCAGTCCACTCTGGTTGTCCTGAAGATGGGCAGGACAGCTCCCGTGGGTTCCAAAGGGAGGCTCGCCGATGTCCTTGGCGATGGCATTTGGTACACCTTACGTCATAGTTGATGTAGGCGGGTGTAGATTCTTCCTTGGAGATTATCACCAGCTTGGCAGGGATCTGGTAGGGTTTCTGTCCATTCAGGAGGACGAAGGCCTCCCTGTTGCCGGTGGTCCAGGTGTAGCCACCGCTGGACCCAATTTCATGTGTCAGAGAGACATCTCTGCAATAGGTCCGCAGCGCCGCGACGACGTCTTCGTCCATAATAACAATGAGGATATTACCAACTACAATATTTTCTAGTCTTTGTCTATATGGGAAAGCTTTCAGTAGGGCGGTTTCGATGGTGAAGCCCTCCTCAACCAGATGCTCCGCCAAGTCGACGCTGGCCAGCTCGAACATTACCTGGCCGGACATCTTCATTATTTGGAATACTGATGATTTTCAAAGAATTTCCTCCTGATCCTTGATGTAGTCCAGTAGAGATAGATAACAGCGCCACTCCACAAAGCAGCACTGGTCAAAGGTGGCTGTACTCACCTGGACTTGCTCAGAGCTTGCTGATAATTGCTGTATTTCAGTTGCGTTACAGCATGTTTCCTCGGTGGTTGAGGTGCCCTGGTCATCCTGTCCTGGGTTTGTATTGGTTTGATGAGATGTGTCAGGCTGAGGCCTACGAGCCTGTTCAGAAGATGAGAGCTTCTTTTTCTTGCGTTCCATCTGATAATCTTTTTCAGATTCATCTACTTTTATTATCTGAACCTAATCACGGCTTGGGCAAGAATTTACATTCACTTCTATCAATGAAGGTGAATTAGCATATCTATATATATATATAATTGAATGTCTGTCTGTGTGTACTCTATAGATTCAAAAACCATACATCCAATCGCCGTGAAATTTTGCGATATTATTAGGTGTATCCCCGGGAAGGTTTTTGAAAAATAATTTCTTGAATATCTTGAATATCCTTAGAGTTATTTGCAGATTTGTAGATTTAACTCGCAAGCAGCGCCACCATTGCGACGATGATAACAAGTTTTTTTATCTATAAGTTTTATTATCACTAAGTTTATTATCTTAAAGATTATTTATCAAAAGTAAGATTATCTCAGGATGACACGGCAATTTATTTGAGACAAGAATAATGATACAATTCAAGGCGAAGATACTATTCCTTTAACTTCCAATTACCGAGGGAACCATTTAATATTGATTTTATTCAACTTATCGAGTATTTTTCAAGGGACCCGGAAAACATGTTCACTTGTAATGTAGAAAATTAGGAAAGACAAAATTCAGGATGACACGGCACACAGGGACCGGGAAAAAATGTTCACTTTATCGAGAGATTCAAATTTACGAGTTTCAAATTATCAAAATATATATATATTTTTATGAGTTTATAGATAATTGTTTTAACAAATGTTCGTTAGACAAACCTTTACTCGGGTAAAACCTCGGGCGAAGCCGGGTACATCCGCTAGTTTTTTATAAATTCTTGATTCAGCTTTTTCCAGTAATAAAGTTTATTCTGTTTATTCATCAGCAATAATAAAGTTTTCTGAATTGGGAGTCACATCATCATGCATGGAAGCTTCCTGGCTTCTCGCAAATACCACATTGGGGTTGGAAATCTCTGTATCGACCAATCACTCAACCGAAAATCGCGAAGCTCTCGCGGCCGAGAGAGAAAGAAGACATATAAATTCTAAAAAAATAGTCACAATAGAAATGTACATTCACCTTCTACAGTTCAATGGCTCGGCGTCAAAATGGATGTATACGAATGGATTAGGTCCCAGCGACAGTCACACGGCACCTGAACGACACGAAACCAGTCGTACTTTGTCCAAAGCAAACAGCCTGTTCCAATTTGTGGAGAGTCAATGGTAAATACCAAGAATTCCCCCAGAAGAACTTCTCTATCTTGTCTCTGCTTCTCATCTTTAAACGGGTTCTTCATTGCTGACGGAGTCGTTATATCTATATAGCCGACACATGTATTGTGTAGAACTCAACAGATTGGGATCTTTATATTCTCAACCATAAAGCCTTCTGGGGAATGTTGATCTCCAACAGGTCTACATTTCCCTGAAAAATGGAAACCAAATTCCGCTCCATGTCAACCCATATGAGAGGCACTACCTTCGATGATGAAGAGGACCTCAAAACCTGGCTCAACAACTTCTTCGACACCAGACCGGGCGATTTTTGGCGGAACGGCATCAACAAACTAGTCGAACGTTGGGAAGAGGTCGTAAATAATAACGGAGAATACATAATTTATTAATTAATTGTTATAATTAATGTTTTTTTGTCTAAATAAAATTATAGAATAAAACCGAACGAACTTTCTTTACAACCCAATACAATAGTTAATAAATATATTGAGGATGAAACCTGATATTTATAGAACTTCTACACCTCATCAAGTATTGACCCGTTGGAAGTCTATATCGCCTCCAGAAAGCGGATCGAAAAATAAAGTCTGCGGGTATATCTGTGTTGTGTGTGTGCTCCCCGCATAGGTTTTCTGAATATTTGACCTGTCTCGATGGAACTTAGACACCATTTAGAATTTGTTCTGAAAAGAGAAATTTCTATACTTTCTCACCATGAATATGTAAATCAATCCGAAACGTGGTGGTCTGCACATAGGGATAAATCTTTGACACTATATAGTTAGTGGTCATTTCTAAATATTAGTAGGGGACAGTAAGAGTGCTTTAATTGTGAAAATTAACTAAGGAAAATTTCGAATCTTCTCTAAAGATTGCGCGCTGAACATGATATCTGTAAGACTAAGAAAGCATATGGTATATTTGACCTAGCAGGATGTCACGAGAGGTCTGGAAGTAGTCACTGACGTTTCGCGCTCGGAATAAGAAAATTAAGCTGATAACAGACTAATTTGCATATTTAGGATCGTTATTTCCGCGTTTTTGAGGTATAATTAGGAAGGGATTTCTTTTTCTATATTGGTAGTTTATTTTTGTATTTTGGTGCATTCCAATTTGTGTCTGATCTGTTTGAACTTATATTCATGTCAGTTGTATTGGGAATGTCCGTTAATATTTTTGTGTATTCGATTTCAATCAATGTTATTATCCTATAGAGTTTAATCTCCTGTTGTTCTCCGTGAAGTTAGATCTCGCTAGACTGATAGGGATGCATCGTTGCACTTATGTATGTGAAGACAATGTATGGCGAGGTGGTTCACCGATTTCATCACTGTTTCGCAATGTGGACATTTACCACGGAAAGACATCCTGCAGGAACATGACGAAGCCTTCGCTTTAAGGTACGTTATTTCCCTCTTTATGCCAACCATAAGGATAACACCTTATTGTCAAAGCTCTGAGTCTCTTCATCGTCAAAAAGAGATCTATAGATTTTTTATTTTATTTATGCTTTTCAAAGATCTCTTAATTGTTCGTCTTCTGAAACTTTGAGAGAAACTTCCTGGAGTCTCAAAATCTTGCTTGATTTTGAGATTAGCGTCACAAGGCTGTATGTTCTCTTTTCTCGCAATATATTATGACTTGCTTCCTTTTGATCGTGATATCTTCCAAGTGTAAATTTCCGAAGTGCAAAATGGATTTGTTCTTGTTTGTGAACAATATCCATCAGCTTCTCACCCCAGTTCCTCACATAGAAGATACAGCCGTTCCTTATTTGCTGGCTTTAGATGTATTTTATTCATGTTTAGGATACTTTGTACTCTTTGATCCGCAAGTTTGAAATCATTCTCCGACAACTCTCTCTCTACCAAGAACCTACTACTTTTCTCCTAGAAACAATAACATCATATGATAAAAAATCACTGGAAAAGATTCTCTATCACACCTAAAAATGATAGCACACATGAGTCTCTCTACAAGAGTCTACTATAGGAGGAACAACCTGTCGAGCATTTTCAAATAATCAACTTGTCCCCTACAACAATGTTGAACCTTTGTTATAACAACGTCAGTTAGGAAACATTCACTCAGACAGAACCCGGACAAATACTGGTCATTTTATTGAAGGTGAAATTATTACAACGACCATCTCTACCAGAACGGATTAATTTGTCATAAAAACATTCAAATTAGGTTTATAATGGCTTATTTTTTAAATCTATTTCAACGTTCTATAACGTCTACTAAGGTGAGTCCTGCTCGCGGGATATGGCAAGGAAACCTAACAGGATAAATAGGATTTAATGAACGTACCGTGGATCCTGCGCCATCGCTGACCCACCTTGTTGCAGCAGTACCTGTGAGATTCCTTCACCGAGATTGTCATATTGTCACAGCATGTTTATTAAAACCATTACATTGGTTAAATATTCGCATCTGTCCTAATTTGAGGGGAAGATGTACAAAGTCTAGTCACAAAGCTTCTAATACTTGAGATCCTCACTTTTACGTTATTCGGTTGAATCAAGCCTTGGTACTTTCCAAGTCTTTTTATATATTTGTGTTGGCCCAAGAGGGTGGTAGTACCTCGAATTATGGTCGTAATTCAGTAAGGAAAGGATGGATCAACGTTTGCCCTGACATTTAAAGATCAAGCAAGAGAATTCTGTTAGGAAGGAAAATCCAAGCTCTCAAGAACTTATCGGGCCTCAGAACAGCAACCTCCCATGGTAGGCCCGATACTTCCTGGTCTGAAATGAAGGTGGTCGTTCACCGGAGGTGTCAGTTCCCATGTAGATACTGACGTAGAGATAGCCTCGGCCTGACTATGAAATATTTAAGTTTTTAATATTAAATTTGGACAGCAATTAGAGAAGCCATTAATTATCATTATCATCACAAAAAAGAATAACCGTATCTTAAGCCTACATTCTAAAAAGTGACATTTTATAGCACAAGGTGCGCTGTGTGCTGTTGTTCGAATATTCTCGACCTACATCTTACATTTCGACCACTTCAATCGACAAATGGAGGATCGAAATCATCCCCCAATCCATTATTGTCCAGAAAACTCTAGCTCCTAGCGACTAACACTTAATCAGGTATCTTTAGAATATTTTAAATGGAAGACATTTTATTTTGTTGTTGTTCTGTTCGAAGACATTTGATGAAATCTCTAATGAAGTAATTGATGTCGTTGTGGACTTTTTGGAGGACCAAGACTAAACCTTCTATAAAAAAAGAACAGAGACCCTACAAGGTCAGTGGAAAATTATAGATATTTACCCCCAAGTGGACTATATTGATAAAGAGAATTATATATTTTACACTGTGTGTAAAATTTTAGTTTGTGCCAGTATAGAATTTGAAGATATTTTGATTTATTTCAATGTATAGTATATATATGCTAAACAACTATTCTAAACCATGTTATTTCTCTGACTTGATTGACATTTTCAAGGTTTTTGGAATAGGTTTCCAAACCTCCACACTCTAGCGTGGTCTGTCCAAGTCGATTAACCCAACAGAAAATGATTTACAAGCGGACAAGGTTTCCGTCAAACGCCTTATTTCACGGCCATTAAAAAAAGCCATTAAACAGTGAAGAAAAAGGTTTTGGAGTGATATACATTGGTGAGGCCACCATTCCAAATAGAACGAGGTGAATTGGAATGTATGGGAAGATAAATTACTAAAATAATAAGAAGGAATGTGGTTTTTTAAAGGTTATGTAAGTTCTGCAGATGGCGGCTTTGTTTTGGCCGCATGGAATAGAAGGCAGACTCGTGCGTGAGACTGGTTGTTTGCAAGTGTGCGTGAATTGGGGCAACCGGCCGTTTTCACGGCAAGAGTTTGCCTGGACAGCAGAAATATGATTCCGAGTTACGTAGGTTGACATTTCGACAGGCTGTGCTGGCGTGATCACAAATATTATTTCACTATCGGTTTACATGACTTGTACTGACTCCTATTTAACATGCCGTTGTGTGAAAGTAAAGTCATTTTCCCCGAGGATCCGGACCACCCATGACTTGTACTGAGGACTTTATATACGTAGTTGATTTTCTGCCAAAACTAACATGACTTGTACTGAGTCCTATATAACATGCCGTTGTGTGAAAGTCTTTTCCCCCGAGGATCCGGACCACCCATGACTTGTACTGAGGACTTTATATACGTAGTTGATTTTCTGCCAAAACTAACATCACTTGTACTGAGTCCTATTTAACATGCCGTTGTGTGAAAGTAAAGTATTTTCCCACGAGGATCCGGACCACCCATGACTTGTACTGAGGACTTTATATACGTAGTTGATTTTCTGCCAAAACTAACATGACTTGTACTGAGTCCTATTTAACATGCCGTTGTGTGAAAGTAAAGTATTTTCCCACGAGGATCCGGACCACCCATGACTTGTACTGAGGACTTTATATACGTAGTTGATTTTCTGCCAAAACTAACATGACTTGTACTGAGTCCTATTTAACATGCCGTTGTGTGAAAGTAAAGTCTTTTCCCCCGAGGATTCGGACCACCCATGACTTGTACTGAGGACTTTATATACGTAGTTGATTTTCTGCCAAAACTAACATGACTTGTACTGAGTCCTATATAACATGCCGTTGTGTGAAAGTAAAGTATTTTCCCACGAGGATCCGGACCACCCATGACTTGTACTGAGGACTTTATATACGTAGTTGATTTTCTGCCAAAACTAACATGACTTGTACTGAGTCCTATATAACATGCCGTTGTGTGAAAGTAAAGTATTTTCCCACGAGGATCCGGACCACCCATGACTTGTACTGAGGACTTTATATACGTAGTTGATTTTCTGCCAAAACTAACATGACTTGTACTGAGTCCTATTTAACATGCCGTTGTGTGAAAGTAAAGTATTTTCCCACGAGGATCCGGACCACCCATGACTTGTACTGAGGACTTTATATACGTAGTTGATTTTCTGCCAAAACTAACATGACTTGTACTGAGTCCTATTTAACATGCCGTTGTGTGAAAGTAAAGTATTTTCCCACGAGGATCCGGACCACCCATGACTTGTACTGAGGACTTTATATACGTAGTTGATTTTCTGCCAAAACTAACATGACTTGTACTGAGTCCTATTTAACATGCCGTTGTGTGAAAGTAAAGTATTTTCCCACGAGGATCCGGACCACCCATGACTTGTACTGAGGACTTTATATACGTAGTTGATTTTCTGCCAAAACTAACATGACTTGTACTGACTCCTATTTAACATGCCGTTGTGTGAAAGTAAAGTATTTTCCCACGAGGATCCGGACCACCCATGACTTGTACTGAGGACTTTATATACGTAGTTGATTTTCTGCCAAAACTAACATGACTTGTACTGAGTCCTATTTAACATGCCGTTGTGTGAAAGTAAAGTATTTTCCCACGAGGATCCGGACCACCCATGACTTGTACTGAGGACTTTATATACGTAGTTGATTTTCTGCCAAAACTAACATGACTTGTACTGACTCCTATTTAACATGCCGTTGTGTGAAAGTAAAGTATTTTCCCACGAGGATCCGGACCACCCATGACTTGTACTGAGGACTTTATATACGTAGTTGATTTTCTGCCAAAACTAACATGACTTGTACTGAGTCCTATTTAACATGCCGTTGTGTGAAAGTAAAGTATTTTCCCACGAGGATCCGGACCACCCATGACTTGTAATGAGGACTTTATATATTTTCTGACCAAATTATAGAATGAGCTCTGTTGGCCTTCTGTCCATCCGCTATGATGGAGTACTCCTGGGTGATCTCATCAGTTTTTCTCTTCATCCATGGCTCCTCTTTATCTGGGAGAGTGCAGTGCTCTAGTCTTAAACGGCTGATGATTGTCTCCGCTCTTTTCTTCCAATATACAAAGGTAAATTATTGACGAAACGTTTTAAATTATTAATCACGAATATTTCACTGTGTGTGCGACGAAATATATAGTGGGAGGAATTAGCTCATCAGTAGTGAATCCTCTCAAAGGTTTCCAAGCTTATGTCCATTCTTCATTGCTGTATATATAAGCAGAATCACCCCATATAGTATTGGAACTCTGAAAAGTCTTGGTTGATTAAACTGGTGAACCCGATGGAAGGGTTCCCCAATGATGAGATCCCACTATATTTTAAATCGTAGTAAAGATAGTAGAAAGTTTATGTTATTTTTTAAAGAGAAAAATTCAGGTTAAATGGTTTTAATTCTTATATATAGATGAGGCGTTATTGATTTATAATTAACGTTTAAATTTATTCATCTTTAAAAAACACATTTTTTCCAATGAAAAATATTTCAAACACAGTATCCCTGTTTCAATGGTTAAACTTTATGAACACTTATATCTTATATTTTCCTTTTATTTTATATGTATAGATGGCGCGTTATTGTTTTGTGTTAACTTATATCTTACTTTTACTTGTTTCCCCCCAAATATGGTTCCTCTCTCATTATAGGTTAGATAAGTTCAATACGGTACTTTGTTGTTGTTTTTTCTTTAACAAATAAGATCGGTTATTAGATGTATCGCATTGAGGTATTTTTGCCAAGTTAAAAAAAAAAAAAAAAAAAACTTTTTGTTTCTTCTTTTCAAAAATTTGTTCAAATTTGACATTTTAAGATAGTTTCGGCTGCAATTCTAGGCTTGACATTGACGAGATCGTCCACTTAGCTCCAGAACGGGGATCTGAAGTCGGATTATGTGAAGAGGCTATATCTGAGAAAACATTGATGAATAGTGTCTCACTACATAGAATCCTTCCAACCACCAAAACAAGGTCGTTAGGTCGTATCCTGTATGGTTCCCACACCTGAGCAAACAGAAGTGACGTGGATCCATAATATCACTACATAAAACCCTTCTAGCCACCAGAACAGGGTCTTTCGGTCGTATCCTGTAGGAAGCCCACACCTGAGCAAACAAAGGTGACGTGGATTCATATTGTCTCAATCCATACAACCCTTCCAGCCACCAGCCCCCGTGTAATGGCCACCAGCGACATATTTCAAAGGTTGAAATACGGTACGGTTTGGGTACGAAGGTCGTGTAAGAATTATGCGCTCGATAAGAATCTTGCATCAATTTGTGTCGGACGAAGAGTTAAGAGGCCATTTGACGGAATGATTTCCAACATTAGATTCTCTATTTGATGAATCAGTTTTACCTAAATTTGTGGATGACAAGGAACTCTCGTGACACACCCCATGGCAAACACTGGCCGAGAATGGGAAGGTTTTGAGTCACTCGGAATATGGAACAACGGTCATCAGCAAGGCACGTGGAAATCCCTCGCGTGCTGTTGCACGTGTGGTCGTGGGACTTGGAAATGGGACCACGCTTCTGAAACTCTCATTTCCTACTCCCTCATCACTTCCCCCAAAATAGAGGCAACAAAGTGATTTTTAAAACAAACAAACATGTTTAAAAACGTGTATTAAAAATAATATAAAAATCCACTTTGCCAAAGCAGCAATTCAGAAAGTGTGGAATAGTGATCTACGATATTGGTTTTATTTTGTGAAAATAATTTTGGAAACTCGATATATTCCGTGGTTAACAAATAAAAAATAATCATTAATGTAACAAGCCACAACAATCCCCTATACTAAAAGGTATTTCACATCATTCAAATGGATAACTTAAAAGTAAACGAATAAAAACAATGACCAGGATATACACTCATAGACAAAACTTATTAAAGTTATACCTTTTAGCATGTATATCGGAATTCAGACAATAACTCTGAAGTTTTTGATACACAGTGACCTTTATTGAAGACCCACGAGATAACCAAGTGTGAACAAAATTTCCTCTGTCTCCTTTCAAAAACAGATAACCGGGAACATTAAATACTTTCCAATTCTTTTTGTCCATGTGTGTACATTATTGTGATGAGTGATTGTTTTTTTATTGTCTAAAACCTAACCTAAATCCTCACTACTTGGCTGTTCAATATTGTTTCTAAACAATAGCACTTCTATAAGACTGCTGCGGTGTTATAATTAAGATTGACCTTGACGGAAGAGAAGATGTGAACTATAGATCCCTTTTATATTACATCTGTATTATAAATATATGTAAATATCTTTTATCCCTTTTTATATATTCTTTTGAACTTACCACTCTCTCTTGAGGTAATCCGGATTCCTGGAGCGTACTAAAGAAACTTACCACGTGAATTTATGTACAATACTATATATACTTAGTGAAGATTTTCTTTGTGTGTGTTGTGTGTGAATATTATCCAATATTTTACCTCTCAGAATATATGTCTTAGTCATGGGGAGCATATAAAAATGTTCTTACAATACTCTATATTCTAATGAAGATTTTCTGTGTGTGTGAATATTATCCAATATTTTACCTTTCAGAATATGTTTTTAGTCTTCATCATGGTAAGCATAGAAAAATGTTCTTTTGATTAAATCTTCCAATTACCTTCGACAAAGAGAAACACATGGTGACTAGAGATGACTCCACAGAGAACGAAACTTAAACAATATGTGTATACGCAGATCGAAACTAACGTACAGAACTGAGAGCAAGTGGACAGGAGGGATGTAAACTATGTCCGAAGTAATATAAAGACTTTGGATAAAAACCAACGGCTGTCAAGGTCAACGGAGTCTTAATGATTGCGCCTAATGACCTGGTACACTGCATTCCTCTAGCTTGGATGACCGGTCACTTTCCCTACAATCTTCCACAGTTATACCTTTATCTTCCTATACATCGCCATATTCATGTGGATGCTTATCATTAAATAATTCAATCTCTCTATTACATACAATATGCGCACATACGCCGTGCGTAAAAGGTACATATATGTTAAGCCGGGAGAAGTTGGGCTCAAATTTTGGATGCAAAACACATTTTAAATAATCAAATGTGAGCACATTTTTATATTTAACCATCTGGTCTATGTAATAGTCTGTACATTCATGTCACATCATATTCCATCAGTTCCTTCTGAGTATTAAACTTTAGATTCCCACTGGTGTATATATACAGTAACTAAAAAGTTCATAAACATTAACAACATTAGTAAATAATTATATTGTCATGAAATTAGCATATTATACGTTTGTAAATAGCGAATTAATTAAAAGTAATTGTTTAGCTAATATGCAAATTAGGGAGAGATTTTTTTTCCTTTCAAGGTTGTTGAAAAAAAACACATTTCTTTCTTTCAGTTTTAGAAGTTTAACAATAAAATCCCAGTGCAGTTACACTTTGCGTCTCTTATATTTAATTGCGACAATATTATTGTATATATACAATGTGTACATATAATTATTAATCATATATAATCATAATAATAACATATACAGTTAAACCTGTCTATAGCGCCCCCTCTAAATAGCGCCTTCCTCTCTATAGCGCTCGATTTTAAATACGTAGTACGATGAGATTTACATTAAAAGTGACCTGTCTATAGCGCCCCCTCTAAATAGCGCCTTCCTCTCTATAGCGCTCGATTTTAAATGCGTAGTACGATGAGATTTACATTAAAAGTGACCTGTCTATAGTACTCCCTCTCTATAGCGCTCGATTTTAAATGCGTAGTACGATGAGATTTACATTAAAAGTGACCTGTCTATAGTACTCCCTCTCTATAGCGCTCGATTTTAAATACGTAGTACGATGAGATTTACATTAAAAGTGACCTGTCTATAGCGCCCCCTCTAAATAGCGCCTTCCTCTCTATAGCGCTCGATTTTAAATGCGTAGTACGATGAGATTTACATTAAAAGTGACCTGTCTATAGCGCCCCCTCTAAATAGCGCCTTCCTCTCTATAGCGCTCGATTTTAAATGCGTAGTACGATGAGATTTACATTAAAAGTGACCTGTCTATAGCGCCCCCTCTAAATAGCGCCTTCCTCTCTATAGCGCTCGATTTTAAATGCGTAGTACGATGAGATTTACATTAAAAGTGACCTGTCTATAGCGCCCCCTCTAAATAGCGCCTTCCTCTCTATAGCGCTCGATTTTAAATGCGTAGTACGATGAGATTTACATTAAAAGTGACCTGTCTATAGCGCCCCCTCTAAATAGCGCCCTCCTCTCTATAGCGCTCGATTTTAAATGCGTAGTACGATGAGATTTACATTAAAAGTGACCTGTCTATAGCTCCCCCTCTAAATAGCGCCTTCCTCTCTATAGCGCTCGATTTTAAATGCGTAGTACGATGAGATTTACATTAAAAGTGACCTGTCTATAGCGCCCCCTCTAAATAGCGCCTTCCTCTCTATAGCGCTCGATTTTAAATGCGTAGTACGATGAGATTTACATTAAAAGTGACCTGTCTATAGCGCCCCCTCTAAATAGCGCCTTCCTCTCTATAGCGCTCGATTTTAAATGCGTAGTACGATGAGATTTACATTAAAAGTGACCTGTCTATAGCGCCCCCTCTAAATAGCGCCTTCCTCTCTATAGCGCTCGATTTTAAATACGTAGTACGATGAGATTTACATTAAAAGTGACCTGTCTATAGTACTCCCTCTCTATAGCGCTCGATTTTAAATACGTAGTACGATGAGATTTACATTAAAAGTGACCTGTCTATAGCGCCCCCTCTAAATAGCGCCTCCCTCTCTATAGCGTTCGATTTTTAATACGTAGTACGATGAGATTTACATTAAAAGTGACCTGTCTATAGCACCCTATTTTGGTGAGTCCCAAGAGGGGGCGTATAGACAGGTTTAACTGTATATATAAACACTTATTAGTTTTGCATAGGCTGAATATATACCTGAGCAGAGGGCCAAAAACGACAGATTTCTACAGGGCTTGATCGAGACCAGCGTTGAAAATTTGCTAGCCTCACAAACATATTTATGTTTAGATATCATTGGCTGACTCAGTCACGTGTCCGAGTAGGAAATACAGTAGGAAAACAACATATATAGCAAGTAAGAGGTACAATATGCATATATTCATATTAAAAGCATATATATACATTATGAAAAAGTACACATGCAGGCACGAATTACATAAACACTAGGCATAAAGTGCATGTTTGAAGTTTATATGTTAATTTTGTAATTATTTTTTATTTCATAGAAGCATTTTTCTGGCAGATATATTCAATTTTTTATCATCATCATTTTGGATATTGTTTTTTTTTTCTTAGTTAGTTTTCAAATCATTTGCAATTGTAGTTTCTTTTTTGTTTTGTTGTGTTCCTTTTTAAGCAATAAAATATATAGAACTAAGGTGTAATATTCAATTCAAACATATGGAACCAACATCGATTCATTTTTAAAACAAAGCAAAATCATAAGCTTATACAACTTTCACTTTTACATATAGTGCAATTACATCAATTTTTCTCTTGATTTAAAATACAATGATGGGAGAGGATGTGAATACCATCTTTGATGGTGTCAGAGAGGTTGAATATTTTATACAAGAGGAGTATTCTGACCTCATTATAGAGTTCTTTATGAAATCCAAGTAAAATATTGCTCTCTACATTTGTACAATTCTTTTATAGACAACAATTGAAGATATTTATTCGGTATTTATTTTATTTAGATTAAACGGTACATTTTCCTCTCCCTCATCTCCTCAGAGGCGAAGCATGCCATCTACGTATTCTTCGTAGATCGCGAAATACGTGGTGTCGCTGGGGACCCGCTGGCGATCTTCCATCAAACCCTGCAGCGGTAGCGCCATGTACATAGTTGTATGTATATAGATGGAAAAATTGCCAGGAGTAAATTAATCCATAGAAGCAATGGGCGCTTCTCCCGCCCTAGACTGACGAGGGCCATTAGCCCGAAACCATGGTCTCTAGGTGGACGCTTATCAGTAGCCAAAGTTTGTGTTGTGGCTTTGTCACCGACCCGATGCCGCTAGTTGCGGCGACGGTCAATAGATGGCGTCAGATTCTGACGTTTATTTTGACGGGAGAAGAGCCCATTGCTTCTATAGTTGTATATTTTAATCCTTTTTGTTATAACCATCATCCTCATTGTAAATTATCACATAAATAGTGCGGCGGACTGTGACATGTATTGACAGGAGGCCTCTCTCTCTCTCTCTCTGCCAATTATAACAGAATAAACTCTCTATTAAGTAAGTAATGGGGTTGATATTGCTCTACACAGTTCCACACTGAATTAGTCAGGTAAGTTCTACATATGTGCATATTGGATCATTCTCAGCAAATTTAATTATGCTTCGATTGGAACCTGTTTGTTTCTATACATATTAGGAATAAGTTTCCGAGAGTAACACTCTACTGAACTCACTACTGAATTTGACACCAATCTTATTCAAAGCCTTTTTTATTTAAACCCTAATGCATTTAAAAACCTACCGTATTTAAGACCTACCGTATTTAAAACCCGCCGTATAAAAGCCCGGGTATTTAGGAATGAGATTTTCCAGTTACAAATACAATTTTGTCAGGAAAACCAGTTGGAGATAAAAAGAGCTTTAACACCGAAAATCGGCTTATAGCTTAAGATCTTAAATTGCTAATTTATTTTTATATTACAAATTGGTCCGATTTCAGACCAAAATACAATAATAGCAATAATTAACACAGAGCAATAACACGCCATCTATATATATATATGGAAGCAATGGTCGCCTCTCCCGTCAAAATTAACGTCAGAATCTGACGCCATCTATTGACCGTCGCCGCAACTAGCGGCATCGGGTCGGTGACAAAGCCGCAACACCAACTTTGGTAAACTGATAAGCGTCCACCTAGAGACCATGGTTTCGGGCTAATGGCCCTCGTCAGTCTAGGGCGGACTTTATTCCATGAGATCCACACGGGATCTAATGGAATCCTCACAATCTACCAAAGAGGTGTTTTGCTGGCAATGTGGCTGGGCCAAATCTATTGGCGAAACATAGATGGAAAATTTGCCGGGAGGAAATTAATCCATGGAAGCAATGGTCGCCTCTCCCGTCAAAATTAACGTCAGAATCTGACGCGGGTTAAATTGGCGAAACCGCTGGGAGGGTTCACGAATGATGAGCCAAGCCCTCCCAATATATTTTTTCATCGCAGTAAGGACATTAGAAGTTTGTATTGTATATAAAAGAGACATTCGTGCTTATATCCTTTTATTTTATACAATTAATAATTTTTAAAATAAAGCAATCCATAAATAAATCTTTAATTAAAAAGGCATATATTAGATCATAATATTATATTTCAGTTGGCTGAACGCCAACCTTTATCAAGGTATTATAACCTTTTAATGTGTGTTTACATTAATGTATTAATGTAAACACACATTAATATGTTATAACACCTTGATAAAGGTTGGCGTTCAGCCAACTGAAATATTGGTGAAATAAATAATATTTTGATCCAATATATGACTTTTTAATTAAACAATTAATAATGTTATATAATTTTTATTATCCTAGCGCTATATATGTGAAGTTGATTTTGAACCTGTATCTCTCAAACACAATATAATTTAAAATATTTCAAAGACAATTAATAGTAAAGATAAAACATACAAGATTAAAAACCAATAATTTCTGACCGCTTGGTCATTAATTGAGGCTCGATTGGAATATTTATAATCCACACACGTCTCTAAAAAAAAGTAAAATCTCTCAAAAATCCACCAATAAAACTTAATATTTTAAAATTGGCGCAAAATTAGCATTTGGAAAAAAATTTCTTTCCTTAGAAATACTAAAATTAGGATTGTAGATAGTCCAATTGTTTCTACAACATTCTATAAGTTTCAACTCTGGAAAAATGGATCAATAAAATAATTCCTGATGTAGAAAAAATAAAATTATTGAAAATTAGTTCTATCTTGAAATAAAATATCAGACGATCATTTGAAAAATGTTTGTTTTCTGTTTTGATGTGGATTTATCTTATTTTCTTTTGGCGAATTCTTTGATAACTTCACGACTGCTCTAGTGAAGTGAACCTCTTGTACAACTGGAGGGTTTCTTTGGGAAATTAACAACAGACTTATTTATTTTCAAACTTTTATAATTATTTCTTTGTACTTTATATTTTCACTATTATCTTTATAATGTTAATTGTTAAAGATTCGCCATATTTTTTTTTGTCAGATAGCTCTTTTTAAAATTACAAAATATTTTCTCACAATGAGTTTCTTTTTATTACAAAACGCTAGCTTTCAAGCGATAATCGCTCTTCAACGGGCTTAATAAAATATCGACTATTATTATTATTATTATTTATTTAAGTAACCCAGGTTCCTGGAGCGTACAGAAGTCACCAACTACCCGGGATGTTCTTCTTGGATTTATATACAATGCCAGTGGAAGTCCTATTAATGAGGTGTCGCCAGGCAGATTTCTTTCTTGGGAGATTTTCTAGGGATGCTGGACATATGTTGGTGATACCTAGGAGAGTGGCTGTCTGGAATCTTTGGTATTGGAAGGTTGGGCAAGTGAAGAGGAGGTGGTCTACGGTTTGGTCTTCATCTTGGGGCAGTGGGGGCAAGACTATATCTTACAATAAATATCTACAAAAACATACGCGCGCAGCGTGGATATTTACAACTGAAATTTTAACTTGATATGTAGTTCAAACAATGTTATGGAATATGTCATTAAGCCCGTTGAAGAGCGATTATCGCTTGAAAACTGGTGTTTTGAAATAAAAAGAAACTCATTGTGAGAAAATATTTTGTAATTTTAAACCGTTTTTCACAATTTCATCATGAAATAGTTTTTTTTTTAATTATGGTTACAGGTCTTTGTAAAATTTGAATGTAAACCTAACCAAATCTCCTTTAAAAATTAAAAGAGCTTAACAAAATAAAGACACATTTTGCCATTTTATTAGTTTTTCAACAACTTTTACATAGGATATGTTTTAAGGTTGATTTGGCCAATTTACAAAAACATATAGAGAATTCAGATAATATAAATATAGTGAACGAATTTGTCTTGAAAACGAGACTTCTCATGTACACGTATTTTAATGAAAACCCAAATTAGAATATGATAGACACACTTACTACAAATCTTTAAAACATACCTACACGAAAATGTCACTAGAACAAAGCAAACAACCAATATCATGAACACCCTCTTTGTAAAATGCCAGCCATCACCTCGACCTGCCCACTCTGTGGGAAAGAACTCTCGCAGTCCATCGGTGGCGGAGTCTTTCCCGCGATGGGCCCCACCAATGAAGACTTGTATATATTTTATATATATGTATATTTATCAATTATTTTATATATTTTTATCTATTTATTCATACATTTATCATTATATAATCATATTTCGATGCACTAGCGCGCCATCTGTTATCAATATAGATGGAAATTTTGCCGGGAGGATATTGATTTAAAGAGACAAAGGTCGCCTCTCCCGTCAAAATAGACGTCAAAACTAGACGCCATCTATTGACCGTCACCGCAAACTAGCGGTCTCGGGTCGGTTACAAAGCCACAGCACCAGCTTTGGCAAACTGAGAAGCGTCCACCTAGAGACCATGGTTTCGGGCTAATGGCCCTCGTCAGTCTAGGGCGGACTTTATTCCATGAGATCCACACGGGATCTAATGGAATCTTGACAATCTGCCAAAGAGGTGCTTAGCGGTCAAAGTGGCTGGGCCAAACCTATGGCTAAAATATAGATGGAAATTTTGCCGGGAGGATATTGATTTAAAGAGACAAAGGACGGGAGAGGCGACTTTTGTCTCTTGTCTCGTGAGTAAAAGTCTTGGATAGGTTTGGAGTCATAATACCAAGGTGGTCTAAGATAGAACAATGACATTTTGGATTTAGACCTCTCTTGAGGTCATGAACAATCGCTCTAAAATAACCAAGTCCATAGGAATCCGAGTTTTAACCATGTCACACTTATGGAAATTAAAAACAAATTAGGAATATTGTGACCACTAACATGAGAATTTTTATAGATGGCGAAGCGCCATCTTGTGGAACAGAAATCAACTAAACGTTGATTTAACTTGTTCCCTGATATTAGGGAAATCCATTTTCTTGATAAATCAAGAAAAGCCAACCACGAACGCGTTCCGGGCTGTTTGCCCTTGTCAGAGAACAGATTAAATCAACGTTTAGTTGAATTTTGTTTCACTAGATGGCGCTCTGCCATCTAAAATACGCTCATGTTAGTGGTCAGGATATGCCTAATTTGTTTTTAATATCAACACCTGACCTTTTTTATTTCATTATTATTTTTTCATACTTATGGATATATATTACGATATAATAAAAAGTGCGAAAGGATGATATTCAAGTGTAAAAAGTGCACATCTCCATTTTACTAAAGGCATCAAGACAATGTCTTTTTTCTCTGCGCAGAACATGACGAAGGCCTTTAGCCTTAAATAATGTGTTGGAGAGTAACTTCGCACATCAGCTGTTGCCTAGCAACGACACCATCCTACCAGACATCACGTGACCTGGCGCCACACAACACACACTGTCTATACCTGTAGTTTAAGTTTTGGTTTTCTTCCTGCTACTGCGCTTGCCTTTTGTGACTCTTTTTGTCTTAATATAATATTATTGTTAATTAAACAATACTTTTGAGATCCAGCCTCTGATTCTCTTACATGGCAGCAGAGCTTGGTTGGTATCAAATATTTTTTGTTTATCTAAGCTGAAATTCGTTTGCTTACTCAAGATGACAACTGAACTTCCACAAATTCAAAAATTCAACGGCGATAATTTTCATCTATGGAAATTTCAAATGAAGATTATTCTAGAAGCAAAAGATCTTCTCAGTATAACTGATGGCTCTGAAGTAAAACCTGAAATAGAGGATATTGCAAAATTCTCTAACTGGAAAAAGAAAGATGCAAAATCCAAAATGCTGATCACTACTGCTCTAGAGTTTAAATATCTTCAACAGATTGTTAATTGCCAGACTTCAGCAGAAATGTGGAAGAAATTATCAACAATATATGAACTGAAATCTGAAACAAACAAATATTTGCTGCAACAAAGATTTTTCGAATATAAAATGAATCCAAATGATAACATTGCTACTCACATTTCCAAAGTTGAAACTCTGGCACAACAAATGAAAGATCTAGGTGAGCCAATCTCTGATGTTGCCCTAATTATAAAGATAATTTGCAGCTTGCCTGATAAATACAAGAATTTCATAACAGCGTGGGATTCAGTTTCATCAGAAGAAAAGACTCTAGAAAACTTGACGGCAAGATTACTGGAAGAAGAAAGCTTACAGGATCATTGGGATTCTTCAGGTAATTTTAAACCAGATAATGCCTTGATGACTTTTTCAAAGTTCAACAGAAATTTAACAGCTTCCAACAAACAACAGCAGCATCAACAATCCATTAAAGATAAAAAGAAGAACACACACTGTGGATATTGCAAGAAGAAAGGACATTGGTGGAAAGAATGCTATAAAAGAAAGGAAGAACAAAAAGGACAACAGCCAAGTTCTTCAGCCAGAGATGATAGCTGTGCTTTTTCAGCTGAGACAAGTGCCTTCCTCGCTGAAACAAAGGATTCCTGGATTGCAGACTCTGGAGCAACGGATCACATGACTTTCAGAAGAGAATGGTTCTCTACGTTCGAAGAAATACCAGAAGGTGTTCATCCTGTGTGCCTTGGAGATGGAAAGAAGATCTATGCAAAAGGTAAGGGAAATATTGATATTCTCTCTTATGTTGATAGTCAGGAAATTAATGCAACTCTTTTGGATGTTCTCTATATACCTGAATTGGAAACCAATCTTTTTTCAATATCTATGCAACAAAACATGGTTTGACGCTCATTTGTAAATCAGATAAAATTGACAAAAAATTCGAAAGTGCTAGTTACTGGAATAAAGGACAATTCAAATCTTTATAGAATTTTTATTAAAGCAAAGCAATCTTCACAAACTCATGTTGCTCAGTTAAGTCTAGATATATGGCATCAAAGAATGGGTCATGTAAATCCTATAAAATTAACCCAAATGTTTGAAAATAATGTTTTTGAAGAAAACATTAAAATTAGAGAAAAGCCTGATTCTTTACTATGTGAAGCATGCATCTATGGAAAACAAAATAGAAAAGTTTTTCACGCGTCAACAAGTCCAAATTCGACCTATCCAGGAGAGCTGATCTATTCAGATGTTTGTGGACCAATGAGTAAAAGATCACCAGGTGGATCATTATATTTTGTATCATTCAAGGATGATTTTTCAAGATTTAGAGTGGCCTACTTCATTAGGCATAAATCAGATGTACTTGAGAAATTTAAAGAATTTGTAAAAAGAGTTAGGACTGAAACTGGAAATAAAATAAAAAGATTCAGAACAGATAATGGCACAGAACTCTTAAATAAGAATTTTTCTGATTATCTAAAATCTCTAGGAATTGTTCATGAACTCACTGCTCCATATACCCCAGAACAGAATGGAATTTCTGAAAGAGATAACAGAACAATAGTTGAATCAGCTAGATGCTTGTTACATGGAAGAAAAATGCCGCTTGAACTGTGGGCTGAAGCCGTAAACACAGCAGTCTATCTCTTAAATAGATGTACTACTAAAGTATTGGGAAACTCTACACCTTATGAAATATGGTACAAGAGAAAACCCTCCATCTTACATTTGAAAACTTTTGGATGTAACGCTTATGTGCACATACCAAAAGATAACAGAAAGAAATTAGACAAAAAGAGTATTCGTACATTTTTTGTTGGATATACTGAAACTAACAAAAATTATAGAATGTGGGATCCTATTGATAAAAAAATTATCATAAGCAGAGATGTAATATTTACTGAAGCTAATACATCAGAAAATATTCAGGATAACCAACAAGAGCAGGTAACTATATATAGTGAAGAAAGTGTTGATAGCACAAATACCAGTTCCAAACCAGAAGAATCATGTCGATACCCTCTCAGGAATAGAATCAGAGAAAAGGAATAATCATCAACCAACTGTACAAGAGCTATTTCATATGCTTGTTATGTCCATGACCAAGAACCATTGAACTATGAAGATGCAATTGTAGGACAAAACTCAAAAAAGTGGAAACTAGCTATGGACGATGAATTCAATTCCTTGATGAAAAATCAAACATGGACTTATGTGACACTACCATCAGACAGAAAAGCTATTGCATGCAAGTGGGTATACAAAATAAAGCAAAATGCAGATGGCTCAAATAAAATGTTTAAGGCTAGACTAGTTGCGAAAGGTTATTCACAAAAATCAGGACTTGATTATGGTGAAACTTTTTCTCCAGTAATAAAATTCGATTCAATTAGAACAATCTTATCACTTTGTGCATCACTTGATATGGAAATGATTCAATTAGATGTAAAATCTGCCTTCTTGAATGGTGATTTGGAAGAAGAACTTTACATGGAACAACCCCAAGGTTATGAAAACCCAGATTTTCCAAATCATGTTTGCTCTCTTCAGAAAAGCATCTATGGTCTTAAGCAATCCCCCAGAGAATGTGGAACAAGAAATTTCATGAGTTTTTAATTAAGTTTGATCTCAAACCTAGCATATCAGATTCATGTGTCTATACAATGAAATGTAAACAGGCTTACATATTACTTGCAATATATGTAGATGATTGCTTAATCTGCAGTGTAAATAAACAACATTTAGATGATATAGTACAGTACTTAAATTCCAATTTTGAAATAAAAACTTTCACTGCCGATTATTTCCTTGGCCTACAAATATATCGAGATAGAACGACTAAAATGTTATTTCTAGATCAAGCCTCATACATTGAAAGAACACTTGAACATTACAACCTTCTTGAAATTAAGTTACAATCTGTACCTTCTGATCCTTACTCAAAACTAACAAAAGAGATGTGCCCAAAGGATAATCAGGAAATTGAAGAAATGAACAAGATTCCATACAGACAGACAATTGGTAGTTTAATGTACCTCATGACTGGAACTAGACTTGATATTGCCTACGCAGTCAGCAGGGTTAGCCAATTTATGAACAACCCAGGACCTTCACATTGGACCGCAGTAAAGAAAATATTTGGATACTTAAAAGCTACGAAAAACATCGGTATTTGTTTTGGTGGGAGTTCCTGCACTACATCTCTGATAGGTTTTTCCGATGCTGATTTTGCTGGAGACCTAGACACAAGAAAATCAACCACCGGATATGTGTTCATGTTGAATAATGGACCTATTTCTTGGTGCAGTCAAAAACAGAATTGTGTGTCTCTGTCAACAACAGAATCTGAATATATTGCGGCTTCCAAAGCAACGAAAGAAGCAATTTGGCTGAGACAACTTCTACGCGAGCTACATCAAGAACAAGTAAAGCCTACAACAATTTTTTGCGACAATCAAAGCTGCATAATACTTGTTCACAACCCAGAATACCACAAAAGAACTGAACATATTGATATTTCGTATCACTTTATCAGAGATCAATTTCAAAAACATGCAATTGACCTTCTTTATGTCTGCTCCAATGATCAAGCTGCAGACATATTTACGAAAGCTCTACCTCCAGAAAGGTATAGAAGACTAAGAAGCCAACTTGGACTGTTTGAAACAACAAAGTGCTTGTTAGGTGGGAGTGTTGGAGAGTAACTTCGCACATCAGCTGTTGCCTAACAACGACACCATCCTACCAGACATCACGTGACCTGGCGCCACACTGTCTATACCTGTAGTTTAAGTTTTGGTTTTCTTCCTGCTACTGCGCTTGCCTTTTGTGACTCTTTTTGTTCCTTGTCATCTTAATATAATATTATTGTTAATTAAACAATACTTTTGAGATCCAGCCTCTGATTCTCTTACATAATGGTACACAGATGAGCCTTTAGTTTACAATTGCTAAAGATGGTGTTGTGCCACTGATGAGGAACAGTCAAGTAACATTGATCTGAATATGTGTGTAGAGATTATCAAAGGAATGCATTTAAAAGGGGGGGAGTTCCCATTTTATGCATAATTTGTGTTTCAATAAAAAGGTATCCTTATTTTTCACTCAAAAACATTAAAACAATAAATCGAAATAAGAAAATCACTAAATTTTTTATTTTACAGTGTGCCCACAATGCCTAGCGAATTTTGGAAAGAAAATCATAAATGTGTATTTGATATTAAAATATCTCGTTTTATTCGATTCAGCTGTTTCCTAAGACTCTCTAATTATAATTGGGTAAAACATTCTAGAATCATATGGCCACCCGGCTCACAATTCAACAATTGGGTGATAGAATCATAGGCCACCTAGATATTTCTGTCCACAAACCAGAAATTGGGTTTCCCATTCTAGAAACACAAGGTCACCTAGATGGTTCGGTGCACAAGCCAACAATTGGTGATACATCCTAGGGTCATATGGCCACATAGACCTTTCGGTCTACCAGCTGGCATCTGGGCATTTCCACTTAAGACAGTGAAACCTGTCTCTCAAGTAAAACCTTTCATACTAGTATAAAACATGTGTTATTCAGACATTTTTACCTTCGTACGTTTAGTATCCATTTAATAAATTTTACTCCGTAACTATTTTTAGTGTCAATTTTATGTTTAAATGTATTAAAATTCAAACACATCATTAATCGTTTTAAATTTTAAATAAGGCTATCTCATATGAAATCTGATTATTTTTATCTTTAGTGTTTTTTTTTAGACATATAAACAAAGAGTGGATTATAAAAGAAATTTAAAAACTGGGAGCAGTTCGGGAGTATAAGGAGGTAGAAAGATGGAGGGAAGAAATGTCGGCGCTCACAAGTCGAAGGGCCAGACAGAGCCGTGAAATATGCCTGAACAAATCAATAAATAAAATAAGGAGATCCTTCCCAAGAATCTATGGCCGAGCAGTGTTTGCCCAGCTCCAGGAAGAGCCGGCCGCAGTCAAACAGGAGCAGAACATGTTTGCCCTGCCCTCCAGAGTTCCCATGGCCCTTTCTTTGTCAGATTTCCTCACTTTGGGAACTTACCAAAATTTCTCAGAGCACAGACAAATGGCCGGTTAGTTCTGAGGAATTAACCCCATGGAAATACTCTTGGGTGCTGCCATTTATGTGTATTTAAAATTTCATCATCTTCAATTTCTCTGCTCTTGTCGCCATGCTTTCCATCTTGAGCTCTTCCTTATTTCTTCATCCATCCAGTCAGCCTGTTCTTCCTATCGTTCTCTGTTCATTTCACTAATGACCATCGTCGTATTCCAATTTCACAAAAGTACAAATAGAGAAATAAGGGAAACTCTATGTACAATATGCAAATATCTATTTACAGAGTCTGTCTGTAGATAACACTATGCAACTATTGAATAAGTCAAGTCAAAATTAGCTAAAGACGCGATGGAAAAACCACAAATAAAGTAAAATGCTTTTTTGCGACAATGCCTCTTTAACAACCACGTCAGGTTTTTTAGCGACCACTTATCAAAATTTCCAAGTCTTTTAAAACGATATTTCAAATAATGTCCAAAACCTCAAACCTGATCAGTTGCCCTTGAAGTTCATGCGCTTCCAATTTTTAAATTAATTTTATAACTATCTTCCAACCTCTATCACTATTTTATTTCAACAAGTAGACTTGTTCTATTTTAAAATATCCAAGTGATAATACGGCCACGTTAAACTAGGGTGGGATTTTAAGATATATATATCAAAAATAAAAAAAGGCATTTTCTAACCAGGAGCACATGTGCTTTTCAGAAGGCAGAGCGCCATCTGGTGGAGCAGAAATCAACTAAACATTGATTTAGCCTGTTCTCTGATATTTAGCCAACCCAATTTCTTGATAAATCAAGAAAAGCCATCCATGAACGCGTTTCGCGCTGTTCGCGCTTGTTAGCGTGGAGTAGGCTGTATATATATAATGGAGTCTCACTTATTCATTCGAACTATATGTGCTAATTGGATTTTTTTAAAATTCTGTAAACCTTATTGAAAGTAGAGCAAAATATCATTCTTAAGCAATTTCTTCTCTAAATTCAATATGGTATGTAAAAGTGAGAGAGCTTTCGTAAAAAAAGGAAAATTTCGTTAATGTATAGCATCGATATCAATGTATTGAGATCATCGCGTCATTCATTGTTGCCTTATTGAAGACCCGCTCAAGAGAGACTAAAGTTGACTACAGAGACGAACCAAAGCGGCATCATTTGTGAACTGTGGCTAGGGGATCGATTAATTGAGTAGTTTGAATGAAAAGACACACCAGTCTTAAGACAGATTCACTTGAATGAAAAGACACACCAGCCTTAAGACAGATTCACTTGAATGAAAAAGACACACCAGTCTTAAGACAGATTCACTTGAATGAAAAAGACACACCAGTCTTAAGACAGATTCACTTGAATGAAAAAGACACACCAGTCTTAAGACAGATTCACTTGAATGAAAAAGACACACCAGTCTTAAGACAGATTCACTTGAATGAAAAAGACACACCAGTCTTAAGACAGATTCACTTGAATGAAAAAGACACACCAGTCTTAAGACAGATTCACTTGAATGAAAAAGACACACCAGTCTTAAGACAGATTCACTTGAATGAAAAAAAGACACACCAGTCTTAAGACAGATTTACTTGAATGAAAAAAAGGCACACCAGTCTTAAGACATATTCACTTGAATGAAAAAGACACAGCAGTCTTTAGACAGATTCACTTGAATGAAAAAAAAAACAGTCTTAAGACAGATTCACATGAATGAAAAGACACACCGGTCTTAAGATAGATTCACTTTAATGAAAAGACACACCAGTCTAAAGACAGATTCACTTGAATGAAAAGATAGACCAGTCTTAAGACAGATTTACTTGAATGAAAAGACACACCAGTGTTACGACAGATTCACTTGAATGAAAAAAAGACACACCAGTCTTAAGACATTTACTTGAATAAAAAAAAAGCACACCAGTCTTAAGGCAGATTCACTTGAATGAAAAAAGACACACCAGACTTAAGACAGATCCACTTGAATGAAAAGACACACCAGTCTTAAGATAGATTTACTTGAATTAAAAGACACATCAGTCTTAAGACAGATTCACTTGAATGTAAAAATACACACCAGTCTTCAGACAGATTCACTTGAATGAAAAAAAAAAGTCTTAAGACAGATTCACATGAATGAAAAGACACACCAGTCTTAAGACAGATTCACTTGAATTAAAAGATAGACCTGACTTAAGAATTAAAAGACACACCACACACAGCCTTAAGACAGATAAACTTGAAAAAAAAAAAAAATTGAAGACCACGCCGCATTGAAGACCACTTTCTGTTCGTGGTACATGTGATAAACAGAATGGCGTGGTCGTACAACAGGCTTTAAAAAATCTGGCGAGAATGCACGGCGGCGCTGTGCAAACTAATTTAGCGTCCCTCCTCCACTTGACGCTGGTTCAACACGACGCCTATGCAAATAAACAAAACGCCTCCCCGTCACACGACGTCAAACTTCTCCTTAATCTCACCGAAGTCCTCTAGGACGCCAGACTTTATTTGACTTCAACAAGTTTCCTATGAGTTGATAAATATTCAAGGCCTTTAAATAACAAAAGGCCTCTATTGGGTATTACATTTACCTTTATTTCAGCCGTCTGAACGCCAACCTGTATCAAGGTGACGTTGTTTTATCTTCAATAAGGTTGGCCTTCTCTGCATATGTGTTTCAACCGAAATATTCGTAAATAAATTCCTTGGTCAAATATTTGAATTTTATTATTAAAATATATAATTATGAATTTTTCTATTTTCAAAATTACAAGGGATTTTTCCACTTTGCTACATTTCTAAGATTGATGACTGTATTTCTATTTTCTTTAATAAAATATTCATTATAACTTTGATTTAATATACATATCTACAGTCCTAGAGGATATGTTCATAGTTTTTTTTTTAAATCATCAATTTACAGTATTCAATAGCAAGTGCAGGATGTATAAGAAATTTAGTCCAACACACAATAGTGAAGCGGTCTGAAGATTAAAATGGCGAAACCACTGGGAGGGTTCACCACTGATGAGTCATGACCTCCCTCTTTCGATAAGGACTGTAGAAATTAATTTTGATTATATGTACAGTTAAACCTGTCTATAGCGCCCCCTCTTGGGACTCACCAAAATAAAGTGCTATAGAGAGGGGGTGCTATAGACAGGTCATTTTTAATGTAAATCGCATTGTACTACGTATTTAAAATCGGGCGCTATAGAGAGGAAGGCGCTATTTAGAGGGGGCGCTATAGACAGGTTTAACTGTATATTCAAAAGTAGCGTAAAAAATACATGTTTATCCATATATTTATAATCCATATATTTCATGCAGTCTGTCGTGGGAGGTTCTAACGTCAACATTTAGGCAAAAAAAAAAAAACTAATTAATTGAATTTAAATTATTTTT
Organism: Cordylochernes scorpioides; assembly: GCA_030710605.1. Classification (NCBI taxonomy): domain Eukaryota; kingdom Metazoa; phylum Arthropoda; class Arachnida; order Pseudoscorpiones; family Chernetidae; genus Cordylochernes; species Cordylochernes scorpioides. The sequence continues at coordinate 50,623,997 of CP092875.1, read as the reverse complement.
TATTTTTTAATTGGAGATTAGCTTAAAAAAAAAAGTGGAATGCAAATGTAAGGGTTGATCCTATTAAGGAAACTTAACTTCTTTTTTTTTTAGTCTTCTGGACTACACTAGGATCAGTTATGGGAGGTCGCTTAAAAATGGATACTTTTGGTATTTTTGGTCGTGGTGGATTATATTTCAACAAGCCACTCTAATTTTACCAAAGTGGTTGCTCAGGGAGTGGTCGGCCACTCAGCGGGTAGGTACCACATTCAAGTAGATATGAAACTTAGTGTTGGGGGGCGCAGAACTCCAATTGAGAGTCAATAAAGAACGGCGTCACATTTCAGGAAGTTGTCCCTTGAATCATTTCCAAGAGAGGTGAGCCGCATAATGGTAGCTTGATGTCATTCTCCACTCTTGCATCTGTTTCTCTGCCTCTATTCAATTTCGGTGGAACATCGACCAGACAGGAATCCCTCAGCGTGTTCCTTTCCTATGGCGCGAGTGTGTAGATGGAAGGAAGGCTAGGATCTCGCCATGGTGATCAATGAAGACACACATCGCTTGTCATCACGGCATGTCTTATCACCTAACTCCGCATCAATCAGATGTCCCCTAACTTCCTAACATAGAATCAATTTGAGAGATTTCCAATTAAATTGAAGCTTGGACAAAACTAAAAACATTGATGATCTTTTAAGGATGAAATTATTAAGCACTATTTATTTCAATCATACAGGATGGATTTAACAATAAGAAAACTAAGGATAAAGCATATTTGGGAAGGTTTGGCTGATCAGTGGTGACCTTCCCTCGCCAATTTGTGTTCTGTTAAAGAAAACTGTATTCTCCCCGTGAGAGATATTAGCCTAAAACATGATTAAAACACGGACTCTCTTGGATGCAGTCGCTCACCAGAGTCTCTGGTTCGATTGAAAGACTTGGCCTGCCATGACAGTTTCTGAGACCGGAAGATCTACCGGGCTTAGCCATGTTTGTTCCTTGTTCCATGGCCTCTAATGGAATAAACTTTACTGTACTCTTTTAAAATATACAAGTATATACTTGTATATTAGTGGTATCGATAGTAAAATTTTAAAACACCATTTCTTCTTCAAAACGTTTCTTTTTATCAACAAACATTAGGTAACATATCAGAAACAGCCTTACAACAGGTTCTAAGAATTTGTCTCAAACCATCCTTCACGGGAACATTGACTTCGGGGAAAGTTGGCCCTCAATAAGCGTCGTGACCACACATTATTAAAACTCGAATAAGGACTATCCCCACAATAACTTGTGTAGAGAAAACAGAGATACTTTCAGGAGTTCCTGAATGAAGTTTTTAACATGTAAAGAGATACTTGTTGACAAAAAATATCCGTTTCTCAACAGTGCTCTATTTCGCCAATGTTATATTTACCTCAGCATTGTCCGAGTGCACGAACCCTTCGCTGTTGTCAAGCTGTTGACACTGGCCAAGGAACTATATCGCCCCGCGTAGAACACCTTGGAAAAGAGAGAAGGATTGAATGTAACACACAAAGCATTTCTCTACTACTCAGCCATCAGATGCTAGGGAACAGCTCACAAGCTAGAGAACTCATGTCACAGACCGCGGTCGAAAACTGTCAACCAGGAAGCAATCCGAAGGACATCTGAAGCAATAAATGTCATTCTTGTTTTGTATTAAATTTCGCCATTTTAGAATCGATTTTCTGGAAATCAGGCCTCTCCGCACTGGACGACCGTTTCTCAACGTATGACCCATTTTCTTGACGTGGCTACAAGATGGATGTCCTCTACCTGGACAATGACAATTGCTGGACTTGGTCATAGCAACGCGACATCTGCGGACTTCCATATTGACAACTACCGGACTCCATCTCATAGCCGCACCACATCAGTGAATACTGAAGACGTAGGAATCCATAGTTTACAAAGAGAGAATCTATATTTTACAGATATACTCTAATGTGAGAAATTTAAACTATTTTGAGGCGTTTGATTATTTTAAAAATAAATCAATTTTCTATTGCCTTTACTGCAATGCTAAAACAATGGGAAGGTCTGGCTCATCAGTGGTGAATCCTCCCAGCGGTTTCGCCAGTTTAATCTATGCTGGTAGGGTTCACCACTGATGAGGCAGGCCCTTCCATTATTTTATCATCAGAATGATACGCGTCAAAATAGTTCGAATTTATCATAACAGATGTCGCGCTAATCCATCAAATTAATACTCTGATATGATTGACAAATACTTCCAAGGAATAAATGTAGTACAGTATAAATTGTTCCCTACAAGTTACGTAATACAGATAATCCTAGGAGAGCGTCTCCATAGATCGCCAGCTGTCCCGCGCCTTAGGGATACTTCTAGGTTGCCTTGGTAAACCAGTTCACTACTAGGCAGGTTTGTTTTATATTTGTATGCAAATGTACATATGCATTTTTACAAATTACCATAAATAATCTCTTATAACTGAATATTTAATTTTTAGCATCATCCTGTATGTATAATCTTTTTGTCTGACATCCCCCCCCCCCTTTTTTTTTTTATATTCCAAGAACCTGGAGATAATAAGTATATATGTCGTAGCTAAATGAAGAGGCGCAGCCGTTATGCCTAGCGAACAGCGCACCCGCGATGTCTGCCACCTTTATTTTTTGTCCAGCTTTTATACATGGATGAATTTACATATTTACATTTTAACACAAGCGTAACATATTTACATACTTATTTTGACGAAAATAAATTATATCTCTTGTCATTAACTATGCAAATTATAACATATATATTTTTATTTTGATAACGTCTGGAATGCAGCATTAGTTCTTCACAACATTATCAATCGAAAACTACCGAGATACTTTATGGGCATCTCCAAAAATTACTTGAAAACAAGACTTTGTGAGTTAAATGGAAGCCTCTCTGCCGAACGGCATGCGTTCGGCAGGTGGTCAGCTGGGCCACTTTATTTACATAGATGACTTCCCTATGAGTGTGACAACTGCAAAATTCACGCAGACGACACAACAGGAATGTACTCAATGTGCAAGCAAAGGTAGAAGAAAGCTTTCAAGATACGGCAAATAATACATAGAGATATGTGTAGGGACACCTAGCGTGGTACAATAAATCCGTAATATTAAAACCGCGATTAATAAAATAGAAATAAATTCAACATATCAAGTAATAGTATTACAAAATATATGTATATATAACAAGAAGGTAAATGTATATATCTCGGAGTAGTCTGTGATTAGAGAATAAACTCCTCAAATCACACATACCGAAGAACAAATTAACAAAACTTTAGGATCAATAGTAAGACTGGATTAACTTCATTGTTATACACAGTCATCTCAAAATAAATACGAAATTATTGAATCTATGATAAAATATAAAATATATGGATGATAAATAACTCTTGCTAAATAACTCTCATCGGTATTCGAGCAGTGGCTCGTAATCCACCCAAGTTGTTGGGCATCTGCAAGAAGGATTTTCAAGGCAATTTTACTTCACCATGAAAATGTAAACGCACACAATCGCTTCATGATGTAAATTCTCTAGCAAACTGTACTCGGTAAGCCATAAAGGAGACATCACTATTTGACTATATGGATTTATTACGAATAAGGTACATTATGGCGACATACAATTTATGCTCTCAACTAATAAAAAGTCCGACTTTTAAAAAAATAAGATAATGATCTATAGTTTCTTTATCAGTTTCTCTACTCTGGAACTATGCGAACTCTTATTTCTTCATAGTTTCCCCTTGTCATTCTGTCCAAACTTCCTTCCTGTCATTTTCACTTTTCATCAATTTTACCCTCCAGAACTTTCTTCATCAATCCATTTCCACTTTGTAGTTGTCCCATCAAATTCTTTTTCTGAAGGTCTTCAAAGGGCCTCGTTCCTCTTCCAATAATAAGTAACCGTTTTGGCGACCGAGGGAGATAAACTTTTTTTTTAGATCCATTTATCTCCGGCAAAATTTCCATTTAAATTTGGGTCAATAGAATTGGCTCAGCCACTTCATTAGCTAAACACAGAAAAATATAAAATAAAAGGACTTAAAAGCGCGAATTTTTCTTCCAAACATAATAAAAATTTCTACTGTCCTTACTGCGATGAAAAAATATATTGGGAGGGCTTGGCTCATCAGTGGTGAACCCTCCCAGCGGTTTCGCCAATTTAATCCACCAGACCGCTTCTCAGAGCTCTAATACTGTATTGGATCATTCTGCTTTTATATGCTACACTGGCCTTGTCTTTATTGTTTGCTGAAGAGCATTGCTCGAAGCAAATATTTAAATGTAATTCTACTGTCCTATAAGCTTATGTCCATAGTTTACTTGAAAACCATTTCTAAGATTCCATCCTTCAGTGTAGCATATAAAAGCAGAATGATCCAATACAGTATTAGAGCTCTGAGAAGCGGTCTGGTGGATTAAATTGGCGAAACCGCTGGGAGGGTTCACCACTGATGAGCCAAGCCCTCCCAATATATTTTTTCATCGCAGTAAGGGCAAGAGAAATCTGTATTATGTTTGGAAGAAACATTCGCGCTTTTAAGTCCTTTTATTTTATATGTATAGATGGCGCGTTATTTCTTTGTGTTAACAGAAAAATATGGAAATTATCACGAATCCCTTATATGCCTCCTGAATCAACGCCCGCCCTGGATTGACCATAGCGTGAAACAAAGGTCTCCAGGTGAGATTTCTGAAATTTTCAAAGCTGGTGTTGTAGTTTTGACCCAGAGTTTTCTAGATGGCAGAGACGGTCAATATTTAACACCTCATCCTCAGGATATGTATTTTACAAGTATGTTATTAATCATATCTCACTCGCTGCCTCTATGTTATTTTAAGTGAATATGATTGGATTGTTTTTGATAATCATAAAATGTCATATGGACGTTTGTCACAAACACCAATATAGTTTAATACGTATAGACATTATGTAAACCTGAAATAGATACTCTTTATCTGAGTAAAACTCTCTACCTCAGAACTCAAATATCCTGTTAGCACAGAAGTATGGAAGCCGACGGAAGTTGACATATCGCGTGGTAAATGAAAAGTTAAGAGGGCCGCTGTTTGAGACTCAAGAATCCCAGCAGCCAGAACAAAATCCTCCATTTGACGCTGCCAGCTATGAGAGCTGCGGAAAACGTTACATAATAAACTCTCTGAACTAATAACAACTTGTCTATTACGGGATCTTGGCCAAAAGCGCGCTATAAGTAGGATGGGATATATAAAATATGTGACCTTGCTAAGAGAGAAAACTATCGCAGTAAGCGGATAGCATTATAAACTGCAACGTTGTTCCACTATCATCCCAATTGATTAATCCAACTTTATTTGTGCATGAGTACTTTTGTCATATATGATCTTACTAGGAATAATAGAACGTTCAATTAAAATCAAGTTATATGACATACCTAAATTTTCTCCTTCAAAGTATTCTGAAAGCTTCTTCGTTATTTGCCACTATTTTAGCAAGAATTGTAACTTCCAAAATACTCAGCTCCAGGACGATAAACTGAGCTAACTTCTAAAAATATAAATTTACATCCCATTTATTCATTCATTTTATTAACTGCTATGTTACTTTTTTTTTAAACAACTCAATTATTTTAGACAAAAATTGGACCCAGGCTTAACTTAGCAGACCAAATTTTTTTAGCTTTAAACTCTTGAATTATATTATCTTTACAAATGGCACATAGTCCATGTCTGCGACGTGAAGGCAGAGACGAAGGCCGGCTGACGTGACGGCACGGGCTAGGTGCAGGGCCCGCACCAAGAAAAAGCACCAGCGGCGCCAGTTCCAATCCTGGCCGAGCCAGCCTCACTTTTTCTGCCGCGGCCGCCAATCGTGCCAATTATTGGCGACATTCCTAGGATGGCGGCACGCTCTACTGCGCAGGCGTCCGGAATCTTCGGAGTCCGTCTGTCCGGATCTCATGAACACACACTCTCTTGTCACACATGGGACTCTCTCGTACACATTGGGCACTCTCTTGTCACACATGGGACTCTCTCGTACACATTGGACACTCTCTTGTCACACATGGGACTCCCTCGTACACATTGGACATTCTTGTCACATATGGGGCTCTCTCGTACACATTGGACACTCTCTTGTCACACATGGGACTCCCTCGTACACATTGGACACTCTCTTGTCACACATGGGACTCTCTCGTACACATTGGACATTCTTGTCACATATGGGACTCTCTCGTACACATTGGACACTCTCTTGTCACACATGGGACTCTCTCGTACACATTGGACACTCTCTTGTCACACATGGGACTCTCTCGTACACATTGGACACTCTCTTGTCACACATGGGACTCTCTCGTACACATTGGGCACTCTCTTGTCACACATGGGACTCTCTCGTACACATTGGACACTCTCTTGTCACACATGGGACTCCCTCGTACACATTGGACACTCTCTTGTCACACATGGGACTCTCTCGTACACATTGGGCACTCTCTTGTCACACATGGGACTCCCTCGTACACATTGGACACTCTGTCACACATGGGACTCCCTCGTACACATTGGACACTCTCTTGTCACACATGGGACTCTCTCGTACACATTGGACACTCTGTCACACATGGGACTCCCTCGTACACATTGGACATTCTTGTCACACATGGGACTCTCTCGTACACATTGGACACTCTCTTGTCACACATGGGACTCCCTCGTACACATTGGACACTCTCTTGTCACACATGGGACTCCCTCGTACACATTGGACACTCTCTTGTCACATATGGGGCTCTCTCGTACACATTGGACACTCTGTCACACATGGGACTCCCTCGTACACATTGGACACTCTCTTGTCACACATGGGACTCCCTCGTACACATTGGACACTCTCTTGTCACACATGGGACTCCCTCGTACACATTGGACATTCTTGTCACATATGGGACTCTCTCGTACACATTGGACACTCTCTTGTCACACATGGGACTCCCTCGTACACATTGGACACTCTCTTGTCACACATGGGACTCCCTCGTACACATTGGACATTCTTGTCACACATGGGACTCCCTCGTACACATTGGACACTCTCTTGTCACACATGGGACTCTCTCGTACACATTGGACACTCTCTTGTCACACATGGGACTCCCTCGTACACATTGGACACTCTCTTGTCACACATGGGACTCCCTCGTACACATTGGACACTCTCTTGTCACACATGGGACTCCCTCGTACACATTGGACACTCTGTCACACATGGGACTCCCTCGTACACATTGGACACTCTGTCACACATGGGACTCCCTCGTACACATTGGACATTCTTGTCACACATGGGACTCCCTCGTACACATTGGACACTCTCTTGTCACACATGGGACTCCCTCGTACACATTGGACACTCTGTCACACATGGGACTCCCTCGTACACATTGGACACTCTGTCACACATGGGACTCCCTCGTACACATTGGACACTCTGTCACACATGGGACTCCCTCGTACACATTGGACACTCTGTCACACATGGGACTCTCTCGTACACATTGGACACTCTCTTGTCACACATGGGACTCCCTCGTACACATTGGACACTCTCTTGTCACACATGGGACTCCCTCGTACACATTGGACACTCTCTTGTCACACATGGGACTCCCTCGTACACATTGGACACTCTGTCACACATGGGACTCCCTCGTACACATTGGACACTCTGTCACACATGGGACTCTCTCGTACACATTGGACACTCTGTCACACATGGGACTCCCTCGTACACATTGGACACTCTCTTGTCACACATGGGACTCTCTCGTACACATTGGACACTCTCTTGTCACACATGGGACTCTCTCGTACACATTGGACACTCTCTTGTCACACATGGGACTCTCTCGTACACATTGGACACTCTGTCACACATGGGACTCCCTCGTACACATTGGACACTCTCTTGTCACACATGGGACTCTCTCGTACACATTGGACACTCTGTCACACATGGGACTCCCTCGTACACATTGGACATTCTTGTCACATATGGGACTCTCTCGTACACATTGGACACTCTCTTGTCACACATGGGACTCTCTCGTACACATTGGACACTTTCTTGTCACACATGGGACTCTCTCGTACACATTGGGCACTCTCTTGTCACACATGGGACTCTCTCGTACACATTGGACACTCTGTCACACATGGGACTCCCTCGTACACATTGGACACTCTGTCACACATGGGACTCCCTCGTACACATTGGACACTCTCTTGTCACACATGGGACTCTCTCGTACACATTGGACACTCTCTTGTCACACATGGGACTCTCTCGTACACATTGGACACTCTCTTGTCACACATGGGACTCTCTCGTACACATTGGGCACTCTCTTGTCACACATGGGACTCTCTCGTACACATTGGACACTCTGTCACACATGGGACTCCCTCGTACACATTGGACACTCTGTCACACATGGGACTCCCTCGTACACATTGGGCACTCTCTTGTCACACATGGGACTCTCTCGTACACATTGGACATTCTTGTCACATATGGGGCTCTCTCGTACACATTGGACATTCTTGTCACATATGGGGCTCTCTCGTACACATTGGACACTCTCTTGTCACACATGGGACTCCCTCGTACACATTGGGCACTCTCTTGTCACACATGGGACTCCCTCGTACACATTGGACATTCTTGTCACATATGGGGCTCTCTCGTACACATTGGACATTCTTGTCACATATGGGGCTCTCTCGTACACATTGGACACTCTCTTGTCACACATGGGACTCTCTCGTACACATTGGACACTCTCTTGTCACACATGGGACTCCCTCGTACACATTGGACACTCTCTTGTCACACATGGGACTCCCTCGTACACATTGGACATTCTTGTCACATATGGGACTCTCTCGTACACATTGGACACTCTCTTGTCACACATGGGACTCCCTCGTACACATTGGACACTCTCTTGTCACACATGGGACTCCCTCGTACACATTGGACACTCTCTTGTCACACATGGGACTCCCTCGTACACATTGGACACTCTCTTGTCACACATGGGACTCCCTCGTACACATTGGACACTCTGTCACACATGGGACTCCCTCGTACACATTGGACACTCTGTCACACATGGGACTCCCTCGTACACATTGGACACTCTCTTGTCACACATGGGACTCCCTCGTACACATTGGACACTCTCTTGTCACACATGGGACTCTCTCGTACACATTGGACACTCTCTTGTCACACATGGGACTCCCTCGTACACATTGGACACTCTCTTGTCACACATGGGACTCTCTCGTACACATTGGACACTCTGTCACACATGGGACTCCCTCGTACACATTGGACATTCTTGTCACACATGGGACTCTCTCGTACACATTGGACACTTTCTTGTCACACATGGGACTCCCTCGTACACATTGGACATTCTTGTCACATATGGGACTCTCTCGTACACATTGGACATTCTTGTCACACATGGGACTCTCTCGTACACATTGGACACTCTCTTGTCACACATGGGACTCCCTCGTACACATTGGACATTCTTGTCACATATGGGACTCTCTCGTACACATTGGACATTCTTGTCACATATGGGACTCTCTCGTACACATTGGACATTCTTGTCACATATGGGGCTCTATCCTCCCTCGTCCGACACGGGACTCTATCTTCTCTCGTCCATATGGGACTTTATTCTCTCTCACCCGAAACACGATCTTTCTCTTATCCGACACGAATCCACCTTCACATAATCTCTCTACCTCGGCTCTCCCACCGTGTCACCAACTTCTCTATAGATTATCGGGCCATCGTTTTGTTCATCTCCAACTTGGAGATCCACCGGCTTCTCGCCGAGGCTTGTCGTTGATCGAGTGGCGACATAATCGTCCTTGGGACATAATCGTCCAAGGCCATCGCTGACATACCCAACAGAGTTATTTGGAGTAGCTGGACAACATCTAGACACATATTCTTGAAAAGATTAGGACCCGACTCCCGATGGTTTCTGCAGACCGCATTTAGTGGAAACTGACTATTCATAACTATCAGACCCGGAGCGCAACAATCGCTCGAGTATGACGAACATATAGGACGAGAGTGGAAGCATCCTCGGGGGAAGAATAGAGCATAATAAAGGCATTTCCATTTTTCAAAAGCGCTCTGCCCGCGCGTCTTGTGACCCAAACGACAGTGCTGGGTTCCACTGCGGACCATAACTACCATTATCATGGAAGGCACCAACTTTAAGAAACGCTTCGTGATCTCCACAGAATAAATTGTCACCATTATCCGCCGCCTGCCGATCGAGAGAGCTGGGACACTTTCCCTGCGAACTGATGATGACTTTTGAAGACTTTTGTTGGAGTCTTTAATGCTGTAGCAATCGTTAATGTTTCGAAATACCTATCCACTGAGCTATGGAAATTGAATCTAATTATATACATTCTATGATGACAAGAAAATGCTTGGCCATACTCCCTTTGTAATATTTTCCAGCGCAGTTATGTCGATGTTGTAGTGGAAGACATACAGAATGATGCGGGAACAAGAAGTTAAATGCTATACGGTGATTATATACAGGCGAGGAGGCATACCTAGCGCCGAAGAGTTCTTTTACAAATGATCAGGTCTTCGTTATCTTCCCCCACCTCAAGGCTCGGGAAGAACCTGTAGATGCACTCTTTTGTTGAAGCGAGACTGGAGTCGTCATCTATCCCTGGTCTGAAGAACCAGCACTGCAGGTCGGGTGGCCGCTGGTTTACTGTGTGAAGAGGGAGTGAAATATGACCATTCGAGGGGCAAGTCCAGGCCACTTAGCTCGATATTGGAAGCACGGGTCTGACAGAATGGCATCCAAAAGGACTCCTTATAGTCGAAGATTTGGAGACTCTCTGTTTGAGTGTGGACGGTCAATACACTTCCGCATGTACTGCAGGAAGTGCATCATTGCCGCGTTATCTCTAACCGTAAGTGATTATTTCTACCTAATTCGCCTTTTTTAACAGTGCTGCATAAAATATACGACCTCGATATAGTTTTGCAACCGCACTCTTTTATGTAACTCCTTGGTGAGATAGGAGAAAGATAACGGAACAATAAGACCCTGGTGTAACCATTGTTGATCTTCCTAACTCCCCGATGAGATAGGATAAATATAATGGAACAATAAGACCGTGGTGTAACCATTGTTGATCTTCCTAAGTAACTCCTTGGTGAGATAGGAGAAATATAATGGAACAATAAGACCATGGTGTAACCATTGTTGATCTTCCTAAGTAACTCCTTGGTGAGATAGGAGAAATATAATGGAACAATAAGACCGTGGTGTAACCATTGTTGATCTTCCTAAGTAACTCCTTGGTGAGATAGGAGAAATATAATGGAATAATAAGACCATGGGGTAACCATTGTTGATCTTCCTAAGTAACTCTTTGGTAAGATAGGAGAAAGATAATGGAACAATAAGACCCTGGTGTAACCATTGTTGATCTTCCTAAGTAACTCCTTGGTGAGATAGGAGAAATATAATATAACAATAAGACCCTGGTGTAACCATTGTTGATCTTCCAAAGTAACTCTTTGGTGAGTTAGGAGAAAGATGAATGAACAATAAGACCCTGGTGTACACATTGTTGACCGTCCTAAGTAACTCCTTGGTGAGATAGGAGAAAGATGAATGAACAATAAGACCCTGGTGTAACCATTGTTGATCTTCCTAAGTAACTCTTTGGTGAGTTAGGAGAAAGATGAATGAACAATAAGACCCTGGTGTACCCATTGTTGATCTTCCTAAGCAACTCCTTGGTGAGATAGGAGAAAGATGAATGAACAATAAGACCCTGGTGTAACCATTGTTGATCTTCCTAAGTAACTCCTTGGTGAGATGGGAAGAAGATAATGGAAGTAACTCCTTGGTGAGATAGGAGAAATATAATGGAACAATAAGACCACGGTGGAACCATTGTTGATCTTCCTAAGTAACTCCTTGGTGAGATTGGAGAAATATACATTTTTATTATACATTTTATACACTCTTATATTTAAAAATACAACACTTTGAAGCACTCATTCAATATAAACTAAATTTGGTCTATAATAGTACAATGAAATGACTATACAAACCATGCTATTAAATTTTAAAATTCTGAATATCAGTATTTGATGAATCCGCCACGCGCTCCTATAAAATCTCCAACACGTCGCTGCATTGAATCAAATGTATTCCCGAGGAAGACATCTTTCCAAATAACCTCTATCCGATCGCAAAGGACGAACGTCTCGAGTGAGTCACCCACCAATGAAATTCCAGACATGTTAAATGGGAGACATATCAGGTGATTTGATAGGCCAGGAAAGAAGTGGTATCTGTCTTGTATAGAAGAATAAACCTTGAGACTTCCCTACAACGTGTGTGGGGGCATTGTTCAGATAAAATATAGATCCAAGAATGCAATAAAGGAAGTGAACGACTTCGGGTTCTATAACCTCAACGATGTAGCGGTCGCTGCTGTGAATTCCCACAATTCGAAGCAGTCAAGATCACCCATGATATCCAATGTCACCCCAGACCATAACGCTAGGCCTCCGTCCGCTACTACACCACAGGATGTATTCTGGAATGTGGCGTCTATCACGGCCATCGTTGTAGTCCAAATCAAAGCAGGACTTCTCAGAAAAAAGACCACTTGTTGCCATACCTCACACTCTACACACAATCTATAAATTGATAAGTCCATCCTAACTGTGGGCGCCTTCAGTTTTGTGCCGGTGGAATTCTGCACAAACGAATACTCGCACGAAATCCGTTTTGCAACAAATGCCGACGAACTGTGGAGACAGACAATGACGCACCTGTAATATGGCTCCAACGTTCGAGAGGAAACAGTACAGCACTGTCTGCTACACTACTGTACTGTCATCCAAGAATGACGTGATCTTTCGTCATCCACTTCCTGTTTTACGACTTGATCTGCTGTCTTGAAGGCAGTTCTTCCACCCTCTCATCACTGCACAGTTTTCCGTACGGGCTCTAAGTTCACGATAGGAAAAACCCATTACACGAAGGCCGATAATTTGCCACCTTTCAAACTCTGTTACTTGCTTAAGTGGGACTTTTTCCGATGCCGAGTAATTTTGAATGAACACTGGCAGAAAAGTAAACACAATTTACAAGGCTCCTTTACAGCTCTTTATATAATCTTTTATTACGGTCAATCAGAGCCCGCTATGGGGGGTCGGTGGAAGGCTGGTTAAACCGTTTGGTTTTCGCCCACTACGACCCGGGTTCGATTCCGGGTTCGATTGGACACTTTTTTCTGTTTTAAAAAAAATGCTCTAATGGACCCCGATTCTTGCAAAAGTCCAACCCCACCAGCGAGTGCAAGTAACCAAACGGGGCTCTGGCACATTTGTAAGTGCAAAGTCGAACTGCTTTTCAAATGTGTAGACATGTGATGCGCTTACAGTAAAAAGCAGTCGCTAACTACCCACCATGATTATCATGGCCTGTACCACGTGTACTAGGGATAAAGCAAAAAAAAAGAGCCCGCTATTCAGAAAATACATGCGCTAATTCTCGACAGTTATAATAGTTTTTTTTTTTTTTAACTTGCGGTAAGTCATTTAATTTAGTGTCAACATAGTATATCCCGCGCGGAATTGCCAAATTCCCAAAAATGAACATTATGTTACAAAACTCCTTTCTTATTGGAGCTGTGATTCACAACTCACAAATATTGTTGTTACTGAGATGAATCTTGCATGTTTTGGTCAGGTTTCCTTCAGCGTCTTGAAAGTGGTTCTAAGTAGCTTTACGTCCTTTTTTTCTTGCGGCGTGAAGCCCGGCTTTGTCATCGTCTATAGGGACGTCGTCTTCTATATATATATAAACCGTGCTAACTATACTTTAAAAAAGCGAGTCTATACGCAATAATAAAACCTAAAAAGAAAAAAAAAACTATTACCAAATATTACACAATCAAACATACTAGGGACAGTAACTAAAAAATAACTTACTCACTTTGAGACGCTAATAACTTTTCTGCTAATGATAAGAGTTTTAAAAAAATCGAAACATGTTTATTTTTACATAATGTAGAAATATCTGCAGCTCTAAATTATACAAATTCGCTTGTATTGTTTTTGCCGGTTAGACTGTATAGCTAAGCATATAAATGGTTACGACTTTGGTCCATGCGCAGTTTTTTTAATAGTTATACCAAAAAAAAAAGTCAACTCTGAAAAATTTTGAGGGTGATATCTACGTATTAAAATCTCTCATGGAATCCCTGCGCTTGTATCAAGAAACAAGAAGTGTCACAGAGAGATAAAATTCGATACAAACTACCCAGAGATTGATCGCTCAAAGGCCGACACTTCTAGAGACAGCGTTATTTCACAATGCGCTTGTGACGTCACCATGGACGACAGTGTCTTCTTCTTCTTTCTTATCTCTACACTGGGTGAAGTAGAATGCGTCTGCCTTTGTCATTAAGACTGGGAGCACTAATCAGTGGCAGGCCGGCTTAACTCCAAAAGAAATGGCCGCCTCTGACATGAGGAGCAGACGCTATGTGCAGCCGCTCCTAACATGGAGTACAAACGCTGCTCATCCCGTATCCCTGGATTAGGAGCTCTAACAGGGTACTATCAGCCGGATCAGCTGAGCACAGGTTTTTTAGTGAGCTTTTTACTGCTCCCCCTCCTCCTTTTTTATTCGGGCTTGGGTAATATAGTGTAATGAAGCTATATCCGCTTAAAAGCTGAATGGTTCAGAAATCGCTAGCTGATTCTTAAAACAAACTCGATTTGAAAAGATGCGCGCCGATGAAAATTGGCCAAAATAAATTCTATGGTCTGACGAAGCTCATTTTGGTGTTAACGGAGTAGTCAGCAATTGTGGGATACGGAGCCTCAATAATCTACCGTGGAATTGCTCTACACCTACAGAAGGTGTGACTTCACTGCATCACCGGCTGTATGATGGTGGCCGCTACCAAGGATTTTACAGGATCAAATTATTCCTCCAATCAGGAAATATGGGAAATAAGGTGTTCTAACATAATGGCAGCCATACATAGACAGCTCTATAAAGATAAAAGGACACCTCTCCCGTCAAAATAGACGTCAAATCTAGATGATAAGAAATCAATCTATTGACCGTCACTGCAACTAGCGGCCTCGGGTCGGTGACAAAGCCACAACACCAGCTTTGGCAAACTGAGAAGCGTCCTCCTAGAGACCATGGTTTCGGTCTAATGACCCTCGTCAGTCTAAGGCGGACTTTATTCATGAGATCCACAAGGGATCTAATGGAACCATCACAATCCACCAAAAAGGTGTTTAGCCTGCAAAGTGGCTAGGCCAAATCTATGTACAAAATATAGATGGAAATTTTGCCGGGAGGATGTCAATAGATGGCGTCTAGATTTGACGTCTATTTTGACGGGAGAGGTGTCCTTTATCTTTATAGATCAATATCCTCCCGGCAAAATTTCCATCTATAGACAATTCTGTGAAAAAAAAATTGTCAACTATTTTCTCTGAAGAAGGTTTGTTAGAAAAAATGAGACAATAGCGTGGCCTGCCAGATCTGTTGGCTTTGGGATTTCTAAAAAGCAGATTTCATCAATCCAACTCTCTTGGAACTCTTTTTACAATCTGTGCTATTATTCATCCAAATTGTTTTAAAAGAGAATGGTGGCCATATCCAGCGCCAATAAAGATTGTAATTCTTTTATCTGCATATTATTAAGCTGCAGACATTATGTAACTATCAACCTGTGAGTTTTTTATTCAAATAAGATCATTAATTAAAAGCTTATAAGTGCTCAAAGTGAGTAAGTTATTATATATATGGGCTATCCCTTGTGTATATAATAGTATAAAAATAATGTACTAATAACAACTCCGCCTTTGCTGCTCCCAAGCCCGGATGAAAAAGGAGGAGGGGGAGCAGTAACAAGCTCACTAAAAAAACCTGGACTCAGCTGGCTCGGCTGATAGTACCCTGTAAGGGCTCCTAATCCAGGGATACAGGATGAGCAGTGTTTGTACTCCATGTTAGGAGCGGCTGCACATGGTGTCTGTTCTTCATGTTAGAGGCGGCCATTTCTTTTGGAGCTAAGTCGGCCTGCCATTGAGTAGTGCTCCCAGTCTTAATGACAAAGGCAGACGCATTCTACTTCATTCAATCATGATGGTTGTTAAATGGAGATAAGAAAGAAGAATACTAATATAAACTTGGTAGGGTGTACAGCCCTAAAACATGATAGTTGCAGTGTTATCTCCTTCCTCACACACACACACACACATCCGCCCGCTATCATTTAACATAGACTTCAAGACAATAACCTGTCATCTACTTTGGAGCTAAGTTGGCCTGCCACTGAGTAGTGCTCCCAGTCTTGATGACAAAGGCAGACACATTCTACTTCACCCAGCGTAGAGATAAGAAAGAAGAAGACCTGTCATCTAAGTATATAAGAATTGAACCCACACAGCACACACAAATATTTCTTTTAAAATAAATTTTCTACTATCCTTACTGGGATTGAAAATATTGGGAAGCTCATCATTAGGAAACTTCCCAGAGGATTCGACAATTTAATCCACCAGACTGGTTTTAAAGCTCTAATACTGTATTGGACGATTCTACTTATATATGAGACAGAGAAGGATGGAATCTTTTTTATAGTTTTTAATCAAACTACGGACAGTAGAATTACATAAAAATATTCTTCATCGCAGTAAGGACTGTAGAACATTTATTTGTAAAAGATACATTCATGCTTGATAGTTGTATTTCTTATCTCCAGATGGGACGTTTTTGCCTTGTATCTAATTTATGCTCAACTGGCTCTTTGTCCTTATTTTTTTGCAGAAGAGCATTACTCAATGCATATATTTCTATGCAATTCTACTGTCCTAATGTACATAGTTTGATATTAAATACCAAGATTCCATCTTTCACTGTCACATATCTAAGAATAATCGTCCAATACAGTATTGGAGCTCTTAAAGTGGTCTGGTGGGTTAAATTGGCGAGGACATGACCATTGCCAGTAAAAATAGATCTTGGACAGGAATGTCCTGAATCAGTTTGGAGTGAAAGTGAATCTCCTGTTTGAGAGTATGGTCTTGGGAACAGACTATGATTATGGTTTCCAATGTAGATGACAGCATGTGGCTATGGACTCAGGGTGGGAGCCCAAGTTAGAGACTGTTGCAGCCTTAGCTGCCTGGTTAAGTACTTTCCATACTGGTGTGGTCCCAGATCTACCAACAGCTGACTTGTGATGCTCAGCCTAGCTCCAGAATTATTAGAGTTGATTGGGATGGGTCAGAAGTACATATTGCTGCCACCAGAGAAGCTCTGCCATTTAGTGACTCCTGGGTTGGCAGGCATACTTTACTGCTAAGCTGGTTACCCTGGGAATAGCTATATAATGGTAATTATCATGGCTCTCAATAACAATGCACATAAGAATGCAAAATATTGAACAAGTAAAATCTTGTTGTTGTTTCTTATCCCTTGTGTAAAGATTACACGAATTCCATGAGTTCATGCTCCTCGAGCTGTTTTATGATAAACAGTGGCCTCTCCCAAAGGTCCTGTTTAGTGCATCTAATGCAAGCCAAAATGTGTTCTGGAGCTGCAGGTGCCAAGCTACATTTTGGGCAAGTGGGGTAGATTTTGTTAGTTTTTTTTTTTTGCTTATCCCTAGTACAGCAGGCCATGAAAATCATGGTGGGTAGTTAGCGACTGCTTTTTTACTGTAAGCGCACCACATGTCTACACATGTGAAAGCAGTTCGACTTTGCACTTACAAATGTGCCAGAGCCCCGTTTGGTTACTTGCACTCGCTGGTGGGGTTGGACTTTTGCAAGAATCGAGGGGCCATTGGAGCATTTTTTTTTTAAACAGAAAAAAGTGTCCAATGCGGGAATCGAACCCGGGTCGTAGTGGTCGAAAACCAAACGGTTTAACCAGCCTTCCACCGACCCCCCAGATTTTGTTAGTAAAATCTTAGAAGCATCATAAATGAAATATAGAGGATGTAAAAACATAAGTTGAGATCAGGGCCAGGATAAGTCTCCACCTCCATCCTTAGATAGAGGAGGACATTCACTTGTCCTTGAAGTTGGAAACAGCTACTATAGGTGGATGGCCTACTATTAGACCATATGGATGTGTAGAAGGCAAGAGGAAACCACTGCTTTATTTTTCCCATGAGAATTAACCAAGTGACAACATATCTTGCCACTAGAATAAGGCTTGCCTTGGAAGATTGACACACCAAGACTGAAGCTTGCATCTTAGTATAATGGGTAACCCAGAGCAACCATCCTTGTAAATGACCTGACTTCATCAAACCCCTCCAGCTTATGATCTCCAAAAGAGAAACCTCCCATCTGATTAAGCTTTCAAAAATGGCTTGTACTGCTCTAAACTATCAATGAGGTTGTCTCTCTTTCTCTACAGGATTGATTATAATAAGGCACAATTTGGATTATTCTATATACAGTTACGAGCGTCATGCGTTCTTCATCTCTGTCACCGTTTGCTTTTTTTTTTGGAATGGCGCTCTCCTATTGGTTCGCTACGATGGCGCCGCCACTGCGTGAGACACTTTGCCCCCCTCCCACTCGCTTTTTGTAACTATTGTGTTGGAGCGGGTCGCTCCTTAAATAAATGCATATATTAGTTAATAACTAAATGGAATCCTCTCTTTCTTTTTCCCAGTAAGAGACGGAAGCCAACAGTACATAGACAGATAAAGCACATAGGCTATAGTTATTAACTAATATATGTATTTATTTAAGGCGCCAATTTATAATTGTAACAAATAGTATTTGAATAAAAACATTCAATCGGGTAAAACACGGGCGTTGCCCGGGTCATTCGGCTAGTAGATTATAAACACAAGGTAATAAGACCAAATCCAAATAAATAAATAGTGTGTGACGTTTTGGTAACAGCGTTGTTACCGAAATGTCACACACAATTTATTTATTTGGTCTTATTACTTTGTATTTAGGATTGATTGTAAATACAGTGTGTGGATGATTACAAAAAGACCAAAGAGTTGTAATAAACATTTAGGTAGTTTTATTAAGTATCAAATATAGATACAGTGATGAATAGAGTTCAAATAAAAAGTAAATATTTCTATGAACAATTGTTTTATAAACACTAAAAAACCATACGGAAAACATACAAAAGTTTTGAAGAATCCAAACTTAATCCATATTATATAAATATATATAATTGTGTCCTTACAAATATATAAGGGCAGAGCCATAAACCAAAAAAAAATAATAATGTGAAGTTGATACAAAATAATTTGCATAACACACTTAGTTACTGTGTTGCATATATAATAAATAGAAATGGTAGCCAGTATGTAAAATGGCAGTGATATTTTTAGTGGCGTATTCATGATGATAATATACGTGGTGTATGATGTTGAACTAAAATTACTAAACATATTACTAGATTATTCAACTAAAGTCCCCAGAATGTAGTTTAGTTTCGTTGCAATTTCAGTGATGAATTAAAATGGAATGTGTTGATGAATAGAGCAGTTAGAAGCAAAGGTTGGCAGCACGCATAAAGATGAGCTATGTAATTTATAGAAATATTGAAATATAAAGAGAATATAGAAGGTATTCAAAACCAAGATAGTTCAGGTCCACATAACTAATTGGAAATAAGAAGATCATTGTTACCTAAATTAGTATTAAATAGAGCATCAATGTTAATAAACAAATTCAACCCCAATGAGATAAATGATGATGGTGATGAAATTCTTTAAGGCAAATTTGGTAATAAATAAAAGGCCAAACAGTTGGTATGAAGGAACCACTTTGTTTCAAGATTGGCATTGGGGAATATACAGTACTATGTAGGGAGAATATGAGACACCTTCATGGAAGGGCTCAACATAATGGTAGAGAAGAAGAATTAATAGTCACAATTTATTGGTGTCACCAAGTGTTGTCCTGGTCTCAAATACTATAAGAAATAAGGCCAAATACCGTAAATTTTTGGTCCCCTGGCTTAGTGGACTGTACAATACTAGACCTGAGATACACCCCATAGTGGCAGTTCTTGTCCAAACCCATACACAGTTGCCTTAATAAGACTAGCAAGATACAACTTTTAAATCCATCACAGTAACCTTATAAACTGTGTAAATTTCAAGCATTAATCAGATTAAGTTTGCTTGTTATGTATAAAAGAATTATTCATAAACATTTCAATGTGTTCTCAGCTAAATTATACCTTTATAAATATAAATAAATAGATTGAATAGAAAGAGCGACCAAATGATAGGAACCAATACTGTAAAACTTGTATTAAGCTCTTCAAGAGGATCAAAGGGTTTGACACCTTAAAAAAAGTTGGACCAGCAATTGACTTTAATAAAGGGGGAACCTGTTAAAATTAGATGGATTTTACCGTACTGGAATCAATGATATTTGAAAATAAAACATCAAAATGACAACATAAAGCATTAGAATAGGAACAACAAAAAAAGACTAAGTATTAATGATAATGTAAAGTTATAGAACAAATTCACAAGGCCAAATCACTGATGTTTTGACAAGAAGATCAGTCTGATTGGTTTTTAGTAACATTTGGGCAGGGCAGTAGAGTTCTAGCTTTGGATCAAAAGATTATATTTTTAGATTTTTGGCCTTGTGTTGATACCATGTAACATATTTTGATATAAAAAGGTATATCAAAAAATATAGAAGTAATAAATATATTGAATATTTAGGTAAGGTTCAAAAAGATTCCTAAACAAACTTGGAGCAAAAGAGATTTTTGAGTGTCATCAAGATAAAGGGTTGGAAAGGGGAAAAATTAGAATTTTGAAATGAAACCTTTGTGAGGGCACAATGTCATGAGTTCAATATAACAAAAGCATACAAACATTTTTTTTTTATGTATTAATGATAAAGCACAATTTGGATTATTAACTACAAGACTAATATCCAAATGGTGATATTGGTCTTATTTTATTGTAAATATGTATTAATATAAAGGGGAAATAAATAAAATTATAAATGGAGGCTGCATTACTCTCTGCTAACCAAGATTTCAATGATTTCTTTTCATAGAGAAAAAGAAACTGAATTCCGCACAAAACATCACTATAAACTAAAACCACACCTCCCTCCAATCAGATGCTTCTGTTGAGGACCACCAGCCTTGTAGGAATGATCCTGATAGAAATAAAACTCCCCTCATAGAAACAAGGAAATGCTAACAAGATGTCCCAATCTGTAGGAAACTCCTGGAGTTAGAAAATACAAGATTGATACCAACACTGCTGCTCAATTCATTTATCTAAAATGGGTATTGTGATTGATTTTCCAGTCCTGATAGAAATAAAGCTCCCCTCATAAAAACAAGGAAATTATTCTATGCTAACCCATCTGTAGGAAACTCCTGGAGTTAGAAAATACACAGAATTGATACCAACACAATAATGCTGCTTAATTCATTTATATAAAATTGGTATTGTGATTGATTTTCCAGTCCACAACTACACTTGCCATCAGCAGGATGCCCCAGTGAACTCAAGAAAGTGATAAAAGGAAAGAATCTTTCTCAAAGGAATAAAAATTGATCTTCCAAGATTTTTTGATCCATGTAAATTTCTCCTTTTCAAATTTCAAAAAATGGTTTTAAAATAATTTTAAATTCATCTAAATAAAAAAAGTTTAAAAGATTTTTTATTTTTGTAAAGGAACTTTTAAAAAAAAGTTTTTTTTTGTATGTTATCAGCATTAAATAGCCTCACATTTGTAAAATAAAAAAAAATCACAATACATTTTTTTTACACACAAAATAATATCAAAATACCGCACTCTTTCAAAATAATAATTTTAATTACAATAGAACCTCCCTGTAAAGGACACCTAATTGCAAAGCCAAAGTGTCCTTTAGGGAGAGGTGTCCTCTTACCGGATAGTTGCTAAATTGTGAAAATGGTCATTTTGCAAATGAAATCTGTCCTTTGTGGAGAGGTGTCCACTAAAGGGAGGGTTCAACTGTATTACAAAAAAATTGCATGATTACAAAAAAAAAAAAAAAGATTTAAACTAAATAAGTTTTTTTTTTTGGCATCAGTTATTCAATCCTTATTATTTTTTTAGAACAAGAAAGAAGTATGTATCCAGAGGGGGTACAGATAACAAAGTAAAGACAAGCTCTGAATATCTCAGAGACTACCAAGAGCATTTTAAAGTCTCCTGTGACAAGGAAACTAGTGGAACTAACCTCCCAGTGGTATACAACTTCATTCTGATGGACCACTAAAAGAAACCATCCCAGAAGTTAGTTCCACATTATTAGCATGGTTTCTCATGTAAGGTTGAACCTATTATAATTTGGGCATACATCAAGGAGAATTAGAAAAGTTTTCAATCATACTTAGTTTCATATTTTTAAAAAGTGAGCAGAATCACTAGGTCTTTCTCTCAAGTTGATCAAGCATTCCTGGCTCAATGTTTATTTGGCACTTTAGGCCCCCACATCCTATGTGATGTTGTTGGCATGGTCCAACTGATGTTCCCACTATGACATTCCTTGGTTTACCCATCAAACTACCCAAAGGCTTCAATTAATTTCAACGGAACAATGTAGTGGCCAATGTTGTACAAATACCTTATATTGTAGAATGGCAGTATAAAAGTCCTATCTATGAGATTTTAAGTCAAAAAAAAAAAAAAAAACCTCTAACCATGAATAGTTCCTGACATGGTCAGAGATACAAGTAATTCATTCAGTTACCACCAAGAGTTGCCGTGACACTCACAAAGTAGCAATAAGATATTAAAAAGTTGACACTGTGAAATAAGTAAAGTACAGATATTATATCTGATAGCAGAAGAGAGTACTGTACCTTAAGAGTTAAATTTCTAGAATAGTAAAACACACCAACAAATAGATTTTATAAAACACTTATTTAGAATCCAAGTTGTACTTATTTCTTTTACCTTTTCAATGATAGTTATTTTTGTACTAAATGTTTCCTTGTACTGCGCGTCCAAACTTGTGTTGAGATCATCCAACCTGGTGTATGCCACCAACAACTTGGATATAGCATGGTGTAAACATTCAAATACTAAGTACTGTGAAAAAATAGTACAAATGTGATATTGTACTGGGATAAGGTGCATAATTATGAAAAAAGAGCATCTCCTTATTGTGCAACTGAAAGTTGCTGATGGCTTGCGCCATCTATCGGAATCAATCTACGAAATCTATCGAAAAATCAACGAGACTAGTTGGTATTTATTCTGATAGATGGCGCAAGCCATCAGCAACTTTCAGTTGCACGATGAGGAGATGCTCTTTTTTCATAACTAAGTATTGTGTCATATAAAAGAGCTATTTATACTAACCTTATAGATCCATAAAATAATGAGACTCTATCCAAATAAGTAAATTGTACAATCCAGTATAGAGTGAATTTTGGTTAAATTAAAGAACCCACAAGGAAATGATGAGAATACAGAGCTTCTTTGAAGTAATCTATATAGTTTGGAGCATTATCTTTTTTAAATAGTGCAGACTGTGCACTTTGAATGTATGGACAAGATGTCAATAAAATTATTTTAATTGTCTATAGTTGGAGCTTCAAAATAGATTTCTTCTCAAGGCAAGATTCTGAAAAAGCTACTTCTCTCCGGTCCAGATAGAATCTCTGTAAGCTAGCAGGTACTCTCCTTCAGGTGGAAATGTTGTCTCTGCTAGATGACATAATTCTTGGACAGCAAAGTAGGTAGCCTTTGTAATATTTCCTCGGATAAATCTGCATCTTGGGGGAATATTGCGGGGGATAAGACTATGCTGATAAGAATTATCAAAAAAATGTGCATTAGAATGAAAATTGGTGTAGAAACTTGGGGCTATATAAGCCCCTCCTATCTTAAACAAGGAGAGAGACCATCAAATTTATCAATGTTTTCAGAAGGCCGGTCATCTCTCAGATGAAGTACATCACAGTTCACTTATTTGGAATTTACAAACCTCTCAATCTACAGAATTACCAGGAGGAATTAAGAAGGGTTAGTGTTATCTAATTTTGCTGAAACTTGCTGAGACATCCTTTTAAATAGGGAATTTGTAACTAGTATAATGTCTATAACTGGTATCTCAATTTTTTTTTAAATAAAATTTTTTTAAAACCAAATTTTTTTACATATAATAAGTGAAAAGAACAAAAAAAAAAAGATTCTTTTATATCTAAAAAAAATAATAATAAAACCTACAAAAACATTTTTTTTTTAGAAATAAAATAAAATGTACAATTTATTTACAAAAAAAAAAAAATTTTAAAGGAAAAAAAAAATGTACAAACTATATATATAGAAAATAATAAACATTAAAAAAGTAAAAAAAAAATCAAATAATGCCACTGAAGGTATTTCATGTGTTCTCTTGTATGAAGACTCCAAGAATTCAAATATATATTTTTTTTTTTAAAGAGAAAGAATTGTTATATCTTAGAAAAAAGGGGGGGAAAACCAATCTCTGCCAATGTGATTATTGCACTTTTAGACCTGGCAGTGTGCTTACTGTTGCTAATAAATAGTTGTACTGTTACTTCCCCCCAGCGGTGATTTCTCCACCTGGGAAATAAGAAGAGACTAGCAGAGATAGAATAAAACAAAAAAGATAGAAACTATATAAAAAGAATCTTAGAAATTGTCAGTTTAAAATAAACCCCAACAATGATTACATCTAATTAACATCTTATGAAATAATAATAAAAAAAAAATCCTAACTATTTTACAGGTTTCATAAAAAGTTCTTAAATAGAAAATAAAAATAGGTTAATTTATTACATTTCTAAAAATCTTGATTAGAAAGAAAAATGAATAAAAAATAAATATTTTCTCTACTTAGAAAAAGAAAAAAAAAAAGGCATAGTGGTTAGGATGTGAAACTTCTTTTTTTTTTTTTTTTCTCCCAAAAGTGCAAAATATATTATCTATCAACAATTCTATACAAAGAGGATTGTCCAAAAGGTTTCTCACAAGT
Source organism: Cordylochernes scorpioides (assembly GCA_030710605.1). Lineage (NCBI taxonomy): Eukaryota > Metazoa > Arthropoda > Arachnida > Pseudoscorpiones > Chernetidae > Cordylochernes > Cordylochernes scorpioides. The sequence goes on along the minus strand of CP092875.1, from coordinate 50,598,858 downwards.
GGAAAAAAAAAGAAAAAGTTTCAATTTCAACACTACTAATGATATAACCAACAATATAAACAAGAAGTCATAGAGGGGCTAGCTGGACCTTCATGGCTAGATAATAGAGGGTCTTGGGAGAGATGATGCCGTTGTCACAGAGATTGGCCAGGTGGAGCAGGAAGTTCTGGTAGAGCTTCTTCTCAAAGATCACCTCCCCGTACTGCTCCACAAACATATTGCAGGCCAGCTTCATCTGGGACATGCTCACGAACCTGCACACCCCTTCCTTGCTAGTACAGTGGGACACAACTGATTCAACTAGTGATGAACACATCCCAGAACCTCCATGAGCCAAGAACATCTCTATTACAAAGGACAGTTATCTGCACATCCCTTCCTTGCTAGTACAGTGGGACACAACTGATTCAAATAGTGATGAACACAACTCAGTAAAACCTCCATGAGACAACACCTCTATACAAAGGACAGTTACCTGCACACCCCTTCCTTGCTATGAACACATCCCAGAACCTCCATGAGACAACACCTCTATACAAAGGACAGTTACCTGCACACCCCTTCCTTGCTATGAACACATCCCAGAACCTCCATGAGACAACACCTCTATACAAAGGACAGTTACCTGCACACCCCTTCCTTGCTATGAACACATCCCAGAACCTCCATGAGACAACACCTCTATACAAAGGACAGTTACCTGCACACCCCTTCCTTGCTATGAATACATCCCAGAACCTCCATGAGACAACACCTCTATACAAAGGACAGTTACCTGCACACCCCTTCCTTGCTATGAACACATCCCAGAACCTCCATGAGACAACACCTCTATACAAAGGACAGTTACCTGCACACCCCTTCCTTGCTATGAACACATCCCAGAACCTCCATGAGACAACACCTCTATACAAAGGACAGTTTTCATTGTTGAAATGATCATTTTTACCAATTATCAACTCTCTGGTAGGACACTTCTCCCTAAAGGACACACTGGCTCTGCAGCTAGATGTTTTCCTTTACAGAGAGGTAGTTCTACTGTACCTCTAAGACCAGGAATATGCTGTTACAGAAATGTCCCAAATAATTTAGATTTGGTCTTGATACCTTTTGATTCTAATCTCTAATTTCGAATTGTATCTTATCATTGGCATCACTTTCTTCTTGCACCCCATCATGTAACTCCTTAATCATTAGGGAGGGGGCCAATGAGAAGATCCAAATTCTATTATTTATTTACAGTAAAATCTCATAAGTTTTTTTGGTATGGTCAAAAGAACAATAGTAATCATCAATTGCTTACACATGCATTGCCAAACCATTTACACATTAAGTCTTCTTTCTTATCTCCACTCAATCATATTAGGGTATCAAGCTTGTAAAGCTTGAGACTTTTGATGGTGTCTGCTGGGAATGAGTAGAGCTCATCAATGGATGAGTCAATACGGTCAATAATGTGTTTTGGGGTGCAGGTTGAGAATTGCAACACATTATTCAATTAAGTATTTTCCATTAAAATTTAAGGCTTTTTGTGCTGCTTTTATATTTTTGGAATATCTAAAAATTCGATATTTTCGTTCTTTTAAAATTTTGGAAATTTGCGGTACACGCTTCTTTCTTACTTTTCATTCGCTAACTAACTCTTCTTATTTTTCTACATTTGAATAACTTTAAATCAATCAAGATATTGGGTTTTATAAGGAGAAATTTGATTTAAAACAAGTTTATAACTTTAAAAATTTCTTAGGAACAAAAATTTGCGCTAAAATAGAAACAAAATGAGGGTAATAACTAAAAATTGAGTACCAAAAAACCTTTCACAATATATTTCTTCTTAAAAACTTATTGCGAAAGGTTTTTCAGTATTTTTATAAAAGTATATCTCAATTTTCTTATATTTGTTTAAACTATATTTTCTATTTTTTTAAATTTATTTTAAAATATATTTTTAATACAGTAGAACCTTCCTGTAAAGGACACCCAATCACAAAGCTAAAATGTTTCCTTTAGGGAGAGATGTCTTCTTACCAGAGAGTTGCTAAATAGTAAAAAAAATGGTAATTTTGCAAATGTAAACTGTCCATTGTAGAGAGGTGTTCTTTAGCATGAGTCTCCTCTCATGGAAGTTCTACTGTATAGGTATTTTTCAAGCAACTCATTTTTACTTTTGGTAATTTTTTTATTTGTCTGATAGCGTGAATGTCTATTATATTGTAGCCAAGTATTTATCATTTTATTAACAGAGTATCATTTTTGATGTTTATATTTTGTTACTCTGTAAACTTTCCTCATTGCTTATCTTGCCTTGTTTGTTCTTGCCTTGAATAAATTGCTGTGTCATCCTGAAGTTTGTATTTTCTAATTTTCTACATGGCAATTTGGTGGAGATGCTGGGTAAATTAGGGAAGATAAACTGAAGATTGCTGAAAAGACCTTGAGGCAATGGGTGCTGTGATCTACATTTTCAGAGAGTGGTTCCAGGATTCCACCGCCGTGTCAAAGCGAAGACTTCCCCCCAAGATGACAATATCCCTCTAGACGATACGACGACAAAGCCGCTCTTCCAGCCGCAAGAAAAAGCATGCAAAGGTACTAGGGACAAAGTTCCAAGATTTCGATGGAATCCTTTGCAGAAGCATGTCAGATCCATGTCAGTAACTACAATAAATTGTTGCATCATCCTGAAGTTTGTCTTTCTTAGTTTTCCCCGTGACAATATTTTGTCACAAAATTTACTTTTTACTAAAATAAATATTTAATGCATTGTTTTGATCTGTCAATGCTGAATAATCAGATGATCTATGTACTGTACAAGAACTATTTTAGCCCAATTTTTATATTGTAACATATATATTATGACTTTTGAAAAATAGTTTATTATTAATTCAAATATATATAATGGTTGTTTGTAAACATTATTTTATTCTTAAAAGATAATAAGACCCAAATCCAGATAAATAATGTGTGATATTTTGGTAACAGGGTTGTAACCAAAATATCAAACACTTTATTTTGATGTGGTCTAATTACCATTTATTTCTAATCTATAACCAAATTGTTCCTCATCATTATTCTCCTTCCCTCTCTACCACCTTAGAGAAGAGATGATAAATAGCTGTACCATTATAACTCATGCATCGCCAAGTATTCACAAGACACCAATAAATTTCAACAATTTTTCTACATTTCAAACAAAACGTGGCTTGAAGAGGTGATCTTTTCAGTCCTTATATTGAAACCTTGAGGCTCCATTAAATGTTTAATAGCATAGTGGAATAAAAGTAACTTCTAAGAATTCAAATGTGGTGGCTTTGACAAAATGTTGTTCTGTTAGTGTCATGTTACTGCATGAGAGAGTTCTATACAGTCAACTCTAACAATATAACTCTAAAACATTTCAATAACTAAAGCATACCTTTGTTTAGCTTCAATCCCCAAAAGTTGTTGTTGTTTCTTATCCCCTTGTGTAAAGATTACACGAATTCCACGAGTTCATGATCCTCGAGCTGTTTTATGATAAGCAGTGGCCTTTCCCAAAGGTCCTGTTTATTGCATCTAATACAAGCCAAAATGTGTTCTGGAGCTGCAGGTGCCAAGCAACATTTTGGGCAAGTGGAGTAGATTTTGTTATTATTTATCTTTTTATTATCTCCCCAAAAGTAGGTTGTTACATTGAAATCCTCTAGAGTTGATAAAGCACAATTTGGATTATAGATTATAATAAAAGAAAACAAGACCTAATCCAAATAATTTATTAGTGTGTGACGTTGTCTGATGATGGTGACAATGTTGTTGCCGAAACGTCACACACTAATAAATTATTTGGATTAGGTCTTGTTTTCTTTTATCCTCTAGAGTTAAAACAAACCATTAACAAACACAATATTTAACTACACAGCACTATTTTTCAGAATGTACTTGTAAACAAATATTCCAGAATTACTGAGAAAGTTCTTGGAAAGTCACTAGATGAGCTGAGAGTAATGCTCACTAAAAAATCAAATTGGAGAATATTTGTTCATATAGGCACCAAAAGTCAATTGGATGGATACTAACAACAACAAACTCCAATATTGAGAAGGAGAGAACAAAAGCTGATATCACTCCAACTGCACAGAGTAAAAAAAACAAACCCCCTATATTATTCCTTTTTTTTACTATAGAATAAAGCGTTAGGAGAAAATAATTTTTAATAATCGACTACACGAGCTTTCGGGCAGTCACGCCCTTCAACTGGTAATGATACATGATGGCAATAGGCCTTAAATAGGATTCCGTTTTTAAGATATATTTACATATGAGAAAAATAATATAGGACGGCTAAAAAACAATTTAGTTAAAAAATATTTGCAAATCTAAGCTATTGTATAATATATTTATGTAACTATGCTAATCCTGTAATGCCAGTTGACAAATAAATGGTAGGTTAGTAATTGGCTAAAACATGTGACTATATAATGAAGAGAGACTAGTATTAGGATATCGACTGTTCCTTTTTTTCTCTCTCTTTTTCTCCACAACTTTGCCTACATATCCTACCATCAGTTCCAACTTCTAGTGGTGGACTGGCTGCAAGTTATTGACCTCTAAATCTCAGAGTTAAAATCTAAAGAGAGAGGGGATATAAGAGATCTATAAATACAACCTTTGAAGCAGCCTGGGGTTGGGTTGGGACAGGGGACACCTGCCACAGATCAGACTCTAGGGTCACCCTTGACCTCCACTTTGGCCTAATTGGTGGATTTATAGGAGATTCTTTCTTTGAAAAATGACATTTTCATCTATTTGGGGGGTTGTTGGCAACACCAGCTGCCATTGGAATATTGGAAACAGTTGGAAGGTATAATCTGGATTAGAATCCCATGGTAACAACACCAAATAAGTAAATTGCTCCCATAACAGTGGTGTGCAAATGCTGAGTATAATTTTTTACCTTGAGAGTTGTTGAAATTGGCACTCAAATACTTCTCTAACAGTGTGCCTGTGTACAGTTTTCCCTTTAGTAAGGCCTCAAACCTCTGAAGACCTTAATGGAGGGCTTTAACTTGCTGGTGAGCAAAGGTTAACCATATTATGGTTCAAGGAGCAGCACACTTGTGGTGTAACATTACTCACCCGTGTCTCATCACGTGGAGGTTCCACATCTTCATCAACTCCTTCTCTCCCTCATTCACATCTATGAAATCATTGATCATCTGGACACACACAACACCAGTCAGCTAGATCAACTTTGGGAAACCTCCTGACTCAGAGTAGGTTTCATGCTTATTACTGATAGGATGGAAATTGACATCAGTGCTGCCTTATTTCAGCTGCCCATGTTTCGGTGGCCAAGCATGACTCTCCCAAGTCAATGACATGTTGGAAGTAAAATAAATGCTGTTCTTACATTATTAGGAATTGGATTGATGATGAACCTTTATGTGAGAAGTTAGTTGCTCCACATTTATATTAACTAGCATCTAATGAGGAAATTAATCCTGTAATGTATTTCCAATCTAATTGCCTGTAAAGTACATACAATGCCATATATATGTATATTACAAAAAAATAATTTTCTGTTGATTTTGGAATTAGAGAGATAAAATTATTACTTGCTGATTATTTTGCGGATACATAAGTATGCCTGTGATATTGCAGTCGTGGTAATCATAATATTTTAGATCAGAATTAGCTTTAATTGAGCTTATGGAATATAAAATACATAATTTGAGAAAAGTACTATCTGAATTAAGACATAAGAATAAAGAAAACAAAAAAACTTATTTACATATCTACAGAAAGATTTGAGCCGGCCAACAGGAAACAACAACAATAGGTTTATATAGGAAAAGCGGCGACATCTGAGGGTAGACTTAACAGAGTAATTTGATCTGGTATTTATAATTTTAAAATTAAATACAATTTTTATATAACATGTATATATTCCCAGCTATATTTGGCTATTAAATTGGCTCTGCCACTTAAGTCAATTCAGATGAGATTACAGACCCAAGTAAGGAACAAAGGTCCTTGTGAGGAACTTCATAGAAACTGCTTAGGACTGACAAGGCTCATTACTTAGGCCTTCTGATGGGCTTTCAGAATTAGTCCAAACATGACAGCGCATTTTACAGATTTGTTGAGAGGTTTGACATTGATTGCACATTTGTGTAATACTAAACCATTTACACACAAAACATTTGTTCAATAAATGTCAACAAAAGAGCAGCACAAGATTAAATAAAATCCAGACAAGGGTGGTCAACCAATGCATGGGATCTGGTGGTAAAATTAAGATATCTCTTGATCATGTAACTGAGCATTGCTGATGCCATATCTATTGGAATAAGTATCAACTAAAATGATTATTTTTTTGTTCCAGACTAATGGTCAAATATCCCCTTTTTTTTTTTAAATAAAATGCAAGGACTGGTCAATAAGTAATGCACAATGACCTATAGAGAAACAATTAAACAAGTTATAATTATAAAAATAAAGTTTTCTGCTTTAAAAAATTAATTAACATTCGTCTTTTCATATCTGCAAATAGAATTAAGATATATTTTGTATTTTTCAGATAGGCCAGCCTGAAGTGAAGGCAAGAGTCTAACAATGATTGGTGATGAAGCTCCCGTTTAAGTCAGGAGACATTTCAGCCTCTGTAATTCACTTGAGGCTAAAGTATGTGTATGGAAACAAAGTCATGGATAGAAGCAGAATACAAAGACAGATTCAGCGCTTCCAGGCTGGTGATTTTGATATTAGTAATAAAGGCCAGGTTGATCAACCTCTGTAATGAGGGCCCAAAATTTGTTTCTAGCAGAGGAATTGATCAAGAATAACTGTACAATGATGACTTATCAAATAATGGGGAAACTTTACTTGTCTAAAGGAAGTATTCTTAAACTTATTAATGATCTTGGATATCAAAAATTATGCTCAAAATGGCCACCAAAACTTCTAACAAAAGATATGATGAAGATTAAGAAAGATTAGTTTAGATCTCATGGAGACTTTCTGGAGACCTTCTCAGGTGGTTGAAAAGGTGTGTTAACAGTGGGATGAGACTTGGATTTATCATTATGATTCTTCTTCAAAGCGTCAATCAATGCAATGGACCCATAAAACATCGCCAGTAAAGAAAAAAAAAAAAACAAGGCTTTACCCATCCAAGAACAAAATCATGATCTCCATCTTTTGGGGCCAAGAAGGGCTGATATTCATGAACAACTCTTGATAGATCTATCAACAAGGAGCAATTGAAAAAAAAAAAGACCCAACTTAAAAAAAACATTCAAATAAAATTTCATCAGAATGTGAGACCTCACACCTGACTTTGGCGAAGATTGCAGGGTATTATGATACATTAGCATGCCATCTGTAATGAGAATTCAAAACTATTATAGACACTATGATCTTTTACAAATTGAACAATTTTCTACTGCCCTTTCCTGCAATGAAAATTAATTCAAAGATTTAGCATCAGTATCTGTATAAAAAGAAAAAAAATTGCAATATAACAGCGGTATGGTAGATTAAACTGGCAAAACAGCTGGGAGGGTTCACCACTGATAAGCCAGGCTCTCCCCATAATTTTCATTGAAGTAAGGGCAGTAGAAAATTGTTTAATTTGTAAAAGAATCATACGCGTCTATAATAGTTTCAAATTCTCATTGCAGGGTATGGATGGACCTTGATGCCTCACCCTGCATACAGCCCTGACCTGGCACCCCCAGACCTCTACTTGTTTGGGAGATTAAAGAGGTTTTTTTTTACATGGTGAAACATTTGAAAACGATGAAATTTTACTCCAAACTGTTAGAGGGTGGTTCAGAGAGTTGGATAAGGTGTTTTACCAAAGTGGTTTTGCAAGTTGACAACAACGCTGAATCAAATATGTACAGAAGGAAGGTGGATATTGTTAAATAATTAGCAGAGTTTTTTTCATTATTAAGAAAATGTTTTATTTAACATTTTAACAACAAAGAATATCTTCAAATAAAACAAGGTGGGTAAGCCTTTTAGAACCAAAAAACAAGGGATAATGACAAGGGTGCCAGACCAAAAAATGAAATCACTGACACACAAAAAATATTTTAACAGATATATTGAATGATTCTAATATATAGAGGACTGTTAGGAGAGCTCTTATATATTGGAGTTTCAGTTTTATAGTTTGTCAATAAAAAAGTTATTACAGATTGTGCATTATATTTATTGACCAGACCTTGTAAAACAAGAAAAGCGAACAACCATGTATGCATTTCAGGCTTTTGGCCTTTGTCAACACAGGCTGTACGTCGACAACAAAAAAAAGCGGGCCTTAGAGAGACTTCCTGGAAAATCAAGGAATGGGTATTTGATTTGAATGTTCTTTGATTTTCCAAAAAGTCTCTAGGGTCAGCTTTTCCTTGTTGTTGAAGCATCACAATTCTGACAAAGGCCAACAGCCTGAAACACATGTGGTTGGTGTTTCTTGAATGATTAGTTTACATTTATTCCATTAGATGAAGAAAGCCATCAGCAATGTTCATTTGAACACAATCAGAAGTTTTTTAATTTACAAAATCTTAAAAAATATATGTGATCCAAGTAGTCTATAGGGGAGTGTGGTTCAATGTTTATGTGAATATATCAGAGCTCAGGTCAAATCAAAGGTTGGGGTATGAGATCCAACAATGGGATAGTGCCATGAAGTATGAAAAAGAAGTTTGGCTGCTCAACATGTCCAACTACCTCATGTGTGATGATTCTGTACTATATCATTATTCCAAACTACTGCATGTATTCTGCATGATTCTGTACTATGTCGTTATACCACCAAGTAGGAAGGAGGTACTTACAATTTCAGTTTTCTCCCTCAGCCACTCTGGGTCATCTTCAGCCTCTGAATCACCGCTGATCCCATCCATGAACATGGAGTTTGTGGATTGGCAGTACTGACTACAACACCACCACCAATGTTGGTAGGATTGCTTCTAGAAAATATCAAACAGACAAAAAGGATTGCACCACATCTGCTTCAATATATTTTGACATTTATAATTGATGTCTAACAAAGAAAAAAACCCTACAAGATGAATGGATCTATCCTTACAGTATCTGTAGAACAGATAGAATCTAAATGTACCATTCTCCTCATAATTTTTTTAAATTTTAACTGTGATACAAATACACCCTTTTTATTAATCTTAGATTCAAGGGTGAACTTTGGATTTTACCTTCTACAAACACTATTTGAAACCTTCCATGTTACAAGTTTATGACCATAATAGTAGGTTCACTTAATAAGGAATGGGGATCGGTGGAAGGCTGGTTAAACCGTTTGGTTTTCGACCACTACAACCCGGGTTCGATTCCTGCATTAAACACTTTTTCTGTTAAAAAAAAAAAATGCTCCAATGGCCCCCGAATCTTGCAAAAGTCCAACCCCACCAGCGAGTGCAAGTAACCAAACGGGGCTCTGGCACATTTGTAAGTGCAAAGTCGAACGGCTTTTCACATGTGTAGACGTGGTGCGCTTACAGTAAAAGCAGTCGCTAACTACCCACCATGATTATCATGACTTTGAGATAAGAAAGAAGAAGACTTAATAAGGAGGTAATTTTTAAATGTATATATTTAACAGTGCGACAATCTTAGTGAAGGGAATACAGAGGGTTTACCTGTATTTGCACTTTAGTACAGAGAGTATTACTTTTTAAAAGGGTCGGTGGAAGGATGGTCTAAAACATTGGTTTTCTCCCGCTACGAGCCAGGATTGAATCCCGCATTGGGCACTTTTTCTGATAAAAATGCTCCAATGGCCCTCAATTCTTGCAAAAGTCCAACCCCCACCAGCGAGTGCAAGTAACCAAACGGGGCTCTGGCACATTTGTAAGTGCAAAGTCGAACTGCTTTTCACATGTGTAGATGTGGTGCGCTTACAGTAAAAGCAGTCGCTAACTACCCACCATGATTATCATGACTTTGAGATAAGAAAGAAGAAGACTTAATAAGGAGGTAATTTTTAAATGTATATATTTAACAGTGCGACAATCTTAGTGAAGGGAATACAGAGGGTTTACCTGTATTTGCACTTTAGTACAGAGAGTATTACTTTATAAAAGGGTCGGTGGAAGGGTGATCTAAACGGTTGGTTTTCTCCCGCTACGAGCCAGGATTGAATCCCGCATTGGGCACTTTTTCTGATAAAAATTTTTTAAAATGCTCCAATGGCACCCAATTCTTGCAAAAGTCCAACCCCCACCAGCGAATGCAGGCAACCGAAAGGGGGTCTGGCATATTTGTAAGTGCAAAGTCGAACTGCTTTTCACATATGTAGACATGTGGTGCACTTACAGTAAAAGCAGGCGCCTACTTCTACCCACCATGGTTATCATGGCCTGTACTACATGTACTAGGGGTTAAGCCAAAAAAAAACAAAAAGTGTATAAAGGAATTCCTAAATGCCCCCCATCAAATCCTTGTGCCACTATCTATCTATAAAAAGAGTGGCAACAACAAAAGTTGATATAACAGAACTTGTAGGACTAGATGTGCACAATAGTGTGCGGTTGGAGAGACATTTCTTTCACATTTTGTTACATATAGCTCATTATGTAATTCAGCAGCCAGTCTCTTTGTAGCCTTTAAAATTCCAGACCATTCTATTAGATTGTCTACCCCTTCATTCTCCTGTATTCTCCAAGAGACGGACAGCTATATTCTCCAGGAAATTTTCAACTGGTTGCATCCAACAGTTTAAATGTGAATAGAAACCATTAAAGTGCTACAAAAATATCAAGAGGAGCTGACTTATCACTGGTGGACACTCCAAGCAGTTTTGCCAGTTTAATCAACCAGTATTTTAGATAAGAATTGAAGATATAGAAAAAAATAACAAAAATACAGTGACCATCAAACAGCTCTTCCACAAATAATTCACAAATAGACGACAAATATAGGGTATAGGTGCATCACATCTGTTTAGAAGATAATTGAAATTATTTTAAACATTTTTTTCTTTCTCAATTAAACACAATTTTCCACTCACAACTTTCAATGATAATAAACCACTGAGCAGTGCTCCCAGTCTTAATGACAAAGGCAGACACATTTTACTTCACCCAATTATGATGGTTGTCAAACATATCCATTCAGACACCATCAAAAGTCTCAAGCTTTACAAGCTTGATATCTTAATATGATTGAGTGGAGATAAGAAAGAAGAAGAAGAAGAAGAATAAAAAAGTAGCATTAAAATAGTTTCAATTCTTATACAAGCCTAGGGTCTGCACTTTACAAAAAAAAAACTCATTGTATTGCAAGAGCTATAAAACAGTCAAGAGGTGAAGTTAGATATAATTCCAATTGAGCACTTACCGTGTGTGAAGGTGGTGTTGGACTGGGTCTGAAGACTTTTGCTTTGAGAGATCATCTTTCTGCTTTCCTGATTCTTTTGACCTTAGCTTGACAAGAATTTTGACTCCATTCCGGTATGCCTGGATCATCCACCAGTGTGTGGGAAAAAGCTAACTCCAATAACTACCATTACTTTGGACCTGACCTTGAAAGGAAATATTTTTCATACTTCAAGCACTCTTAAATTATTGATCTGATTTTCAAAAATAAGAGAATTAGGGTTTTCCAAATCTTGTGGAAGGGTCTAAGGAATTCGTGGAGTGGCCATTCAAGGAACAGTCACACAAAGAAGGCAATCCTCAATGGCTACAGCAAGCCTGTGTGACCTAAGAGGATACCAAGAACAGAGGCTATGTAGGTGTAAGCTCATGCTAAACTAATCCATAACCCAAATATACATTATCCATGGTAGAGATTGACACTTACCATAGCCCGGACTTTCAGGTTTTTGTGGGCACACTTGATATGTTCCAGGAGAACAAGGCGATTTGGACAGTCTTTGGTACACCAGATACATTCGAAATCTGTCCTAATTTCTTTGTGCTTGTCCTTGGCATTAGGGAACTCATAGACTACTTGAAACTTTTCGAACTTGGGTGCTGAGAGAAACAAGTTAGGCATTTCCCTGAAAGTATATATAGAGGGTAACCTACCCGGCTTAGCCTCCTTCATCCCATTGAAGGCTTGTGAGAGGCGGGAGGGGGTCATCCTCAGCCTAGGGACCTTCTGGTAGGGAGTGGCCCAGGTGACATGGAAAGTGATGTAGGGGCCTCTCTGGATGGGGACCTTGCTGGGGTCCATGTTCTCTGTGAAGGTCTTCCAGACAGAGACGGAGGTGCCCAGCACGTGTTGGTCCAGGACAGAGAGCACGAGGTGGTACTCCCCGTCCAGGAGTGGAGACAGCTGCCTCACATCGTACACCAGCAGTTCCGAGCCATAGCAGGACGGCTTCAGGAGGCGGGCTTTCTTGGCCACTGGCTCACCTAGAAATCACAAGTTATTGTAAAGGCAACCTGTTTAGGGTGTTCACAGCCAGTACCAGTGAGGTAATCCCTATCCACCAGGATTTTCAGGTCACCACTACCCACCAAAATCATCTACCCTCACACACATATATATTAAGAAAAAGGCATCTCCTTATCGTGCAACTGAAAGTTGCTGATGGCTTGCGCCAATTAGATAATTAGAAATCAACGAGAATAGTTGATATTTATTCCGATAGATGGCGCAAGCCATCAGCAACTTTCAGTTGCACGATAAGGAGATGCCTTTTTCTTAATTTATACACCTTATCCCAGTACAATATCACATTTGTACTATTTTTTCACACATATATATATATACAAGGTGGGATCAATAAATAAGGTGAATTATAATTTATTTAAAAAAATAAGAACGATATTAAAAATTAGGACTTGATTTATTCAAAATAATCACCTTGGCTTTCTATACATCGTCTCCATCGTTCTGGCAACTTGTAAATACCCTCTTTATAGGCACTCTTAGGAAGCGTGTGAAAAAAATCTTGCACCACTTTCTGGACATCTTCATCCGAGTCAAATCCCTTTAACTCCTTCTTTAGTAGTCCAAAAAGGAAATAGTCAGAGGGGGCTAGGTCTGGACTATATGCAGGATGTTCTAAAACTTCAAAACCTAATTTAATGATTGTAGATACAGTTTTACATGATGTATGCGGCCTTGCATTATCATGAAGGAAGAGAACACCTTTACTAAGCTTCCCTCTTCTTTTGTTTCTTATACCGGGCTTTAGCTTATTTACAAGAATGTCACAATAAAGGTTGCTGTTCATACGTTGCCTATGGTAAAAATGGATATTTTTCTATCCTCCAAAATTAAGTTTTCAACCACATTTATCGTGCTTGGCGTCGCTGTAACACTTGGTCGTCCAGGTCGCTCAATATCGGTACATGTAATTCGTCCATTTTTGAACTCGTTAACCCATTTATAAATGTTTTTTTTTTAGACAAACAAGACTCACCATAGATATTTTTCATTCTTTGGCATATTTGAGATGTTTGAATACCTACTGCATTCAAGAAACGAATAACTGCACGTTGTTCAAGCGTGGTGCAATCCTTCAAGGGAGCTTCTAGTTTAGTTTATTTATAAGTCTCGCGCCGCGCGTGGGAAAAAATAACTGAACACCTTAAATAGTCTCTCGATGTTATATTTTAATATTCTGTGGTTTAAATTATTTTTGCTTTTTTAATTTTTAAGAAATAAGATAATTCACCTTATTTATTGATCCCCCCTTGTATATTGAAAATAGAGCAATCCATACTTAATCCATTAGATAATAAAAGGCATATATTGGATTTAATAAAATATTTATTTTGCCAATATTTCGGCTGGCTGAACGCCAACCTTTATCGAGGCATTACATTTTTGTATACACAAACTCAGCGCCGCATAGTGTTATAATATCACAGTTTTAAATGATTTGAACTGTGATATTATAACACTATGCGGCGATGAGTTTGTGTATACAAAAATGTAATGCCTCAATAAAGGTTGGCGTTCAGCCAGCCGAAATATTGGCAAAATAAATATTTTATTAAATCCAATATATGCCTTTTATTATCTAATATATATATATGTCAACAATGATGATGATCAGTAAGTGCAAAGTCGAACTGCTTTTAACATGTGTAGACATGTGGTGCACTAACAGTAAAAGCAGTCTCCAACTTCTACCAACCATGATTATCATGGCCTGTACCATGTGTACTAGGGATAAGCAACAAAAAAAAAAAAAGATGACCATAGCTAGAACTGGGGGCTGACATCTTATACAAATGAACATTGGCAAGAAGGCTATTAAGCAGAATAAACATCAACTAAAAAACTGATGGATTTGTATATTCCATATAATATTGGAGAAACCTCCTTTATAAATCAATTCAGTCATTTCACATTTCAGGCTGTTGCCCCTTGTAATGTAGGTTGTATCTCAACAAACAAGAAATGGTCCAATGGCCCCCGATTCTTGCAAAAGTCCAACCCCACCAACTAGTGCAAGTAACCAAACGGGGCTCTGACACATTTGTAAGTGCAAAGTCAAACTGCTTTTCACATATGTAGACATGTGGTGCACTTACAGTAAAAGCAGTCTCCTACATCTAACCACCATGGTTATCATGGCCCATACCACGTGTACTAGGGATAAGCAAAAAAAAAAAAAGAAATGGTCAATTATTTTTTTTAGCTTTCCCCACAGTTTAAGTGTTTTCATTCTTTAAATACATTTTCAAGTTTAGTATTGTCGTATGAGAGGACAGCCAGAAAACAACCAACAAAAGTACAATTTTTTGAGTAAAAATACAATTGTATGTAAATAGGAACAACACATCCCTTCTCACAGGTGTAATTGAAGCAAAATGTCCCACACATATACCTTGCTGCTTATTACAGTAACAGAACCCTGATGAGGTCTTCAAGGAGATTCTGAGGTGGAGGGTTTTTCAATAGACTTATAAATTGAGAGATGTTTGACCTGAATAAAAGAGGAAATAAACACAGCTGTGTATCAGAGAATGTTTAATTGAACATGGAATTTTTATTATTTGAGCTATAAAAGAAAATAACCTTATATTTACACAGATTATATATTAAATTGATGCTTCTGAAAAAGACAAACTATGGGCAAAGGGTTTGTAACAATGAATCTTATAAAGCATCTGTAATATAAATCTTGAAACAGAGCTAAAACTTTTCCATTTTTTTTATTATCCTTCGGAATCTATCAAAAAAGGTGATCATTCCAAAGATGTTCGCAAGAGCTAACATATTTAGTCTTTTGAATTATTGAGGGTTTTTGATAAAGGATATTCCAAAAGCTAATACAAGGGGAAAGTTTTAGCTTTGTGTTAAGTTTTACTTTTTATTACATATCATTTATCTATATAATACTTTATTATCAGGACCTTTAGGAAAGGTCGCTGCTTATCATAAAGCAGCTCGAGGAGCATGTACTCATGGAATTCATGTAATCTTTACACAAGGGGATAAGAAACAACAACAGCAACTTTATTATTCACAATGTTGGCACTTATTGTTCTGCCATGGGGATTAAGTTAACTGAACTGGTGTCAAAATCAGAGGTTACTAAGAACTCTCTTTGAACATCAGATTTCCTCTTCCACACCACAGTTACACATTATTAGCTCTGTCTCTAGATAAGAATTACTGAAAAAGTCAATATCAGAATATATTGCTCAGGATGAAACAGGCAAACACACATAAGTCAAGCTTGTTTAAAGGATCTGACAACAAAATAATTGCTAGCTAATGGCAAACAGTTGGAGATTGAGAAGATAGAACAAGCTACCTACCATTTTCTTGTGAGAGTTCAGGCTTCCTGACTCCATTCAGTGTCCGGGGAACCTGAAAGATGATGAGTGAGGACTTAAGCTTGAGTCCGTCCTTGTCATGGCAGGAATCCAGAGGGACGTGGAGCTGGGGACAGGTGTCCAGGTTGGGCAGCTCCGTCATGTTGCTCTCCACCAACACCTCCCCCACTACACCACTGCCACAGTCTAGGGCATGTACAGCAGGGGCGGACCTCTCTCACCTTTGATGAGAGGACCTGGCAGATTCCCCTTCCCTTTCCTGAAGTAGGTGTTGAGGAAGAGCACTTCTATAGTTACTTTGTTTTCTGGAACACAATCACCGTCTATTCAAGACCTCATATATCCCATTTATTTCTTATCATAATTTTGGTTATGTCACATTAAATGTAATGCCACCAGAAAATTCCAACATGCTGAAGTAATCGAGATTGTGAGAACACTACAATGGTGGTGGTATCCTGCTGACTGACAAGAGTGATGTGAATGCTGCGTCTGGACAAAATGTCTCTGAGGAGCAATGTACTCATTTTATATTTAGTTTGGGCCCCAACTGACCCTGTTGTACCAGGCAATGTGATAGGTTAGGTAAAGCCAGCCTGCTACCATATATTGTTAGAAATTTTATTTGATACTCAACAAAATACACAATAGTTTGAATGACTGATTTGTATTTAAAAAAATGTCATTCCCAATATTTTATAGTCAAATCTGCCAAGACATGGCTACCCCGGAGGTTGGAGTGGCCTGGGGGGACTGCACTCAGTTTCTAAATGTCAGTCAGTTCCATTACAGCTATGTGATTAAATGGAGATCTCCCACTAAGTGACACAAGGCTTTTCATACAATATTGGATACAATATTGGGAGGATAGCACTCAATCATATTTAAGACCCCTGGC
This sequence comes from Cordylochernes scorpioides, assembly GCA_030710605.1. NCBI lineage: Eukaryota > Metazoa > Arthropoda > Arachnida > Pseudoscorpiones > Chernetidae > Cordylochernes > Cordylochernes scorpioides. Next base: position 50,582,205 of record CP092875.1, on the reverse strand, counting down.
AGGGTATCAACAAATGTGGGGGTCGGTGGAAGGATAGTCTAAACTGTTGGTTTTCAACTGCGACAACCCGAGTTCGATTCCTGCATTGGGCACTTTTTTCTGATTAAAAAAAAAATGCTCCAATGGTCCCCCGATTCTTGCAAAAATACAGCCCCACCAGCGAGTGCAAGTAACCAAATGGGGCTCTGGCACACTTGTAAATGCAAAGTCGAACTGCTTTTCACATGTGTATATATATGTGGGGCACTTACAGTAAAAGCAGTCGCCTTCTTCTACCCACCATGATTATCATGGCCTGTACCACGTGTACTAGGGATAAGCAAAAAAAAAAAAGAAACAAATGTATACAGGGTATAGCAAGAATTAATTGGGTGTGGCAGCTCACTTAAAACTAACTTTATATATTTTCATTGTTCACATGTTATTGTAACAACACGTGTGTTCAGTATTATGTTGAATAATAACTGGAAATACAGAATTGAGCGGCCATCATTGTTTCTCTGTGTGCCAGAAGGAGCCCAAGAGAGATAATAGACTTTCTTATGCTGCCAAAAAACACTATTTGTCATGTCAAGAAGTAGTTTTAGGAAGATGACAGTGACATAGAGGGAATGCTTGCAAAGAAAAAGCATTCATGTTGATTGTATAGGGTAAGAGGCAAAGAATTTTTCAAAAATATCAAGGAGAAGATTGATGGAGACTCTGGGAAGAGCATGGCAGACCATAACCAAGGAGATGGACATTGACCCTATTACAATTGTCAGAACTGTCATGAGGACCTTGGTCCCAAGTCTTATGCCCCTCAGAAAGGTCAGTTGTACTGACTGAAGATATAAAGGAAAACAGAAAAAGAAAGGCTGCTGCCCTCCTCAATAACCTGAAACATAACTCTTGTGGTATGTTGAGGTTCTTCTCTGATGAAAAGAATTTTGGCCAGGACCCAAAGGTAATATCAGAAATTGATAGATTTTCCAATGCCCCTCAGAGGCACCTGTCATGATGTACAAGCGATTCCCTGTCATCAGTAGTGAAGTTGAGCTTCCCATTTCTTTGAGCAGGGCCTCACTGACACCTATATTGATATTCTGTAGACCATCAAGCCTTGAATGAAGATACGAGCTGCAGGAAGGAAGCATGTCTTCTAAAAGCTCCAGCTCACAAGGCAAAGAAGATACAGGCATGGCTGACACTTCTCATCACTGGAGTTATGATATTTGGTTCCCTAACTCTTCAGACTTCAACCTCCTTGATTACTATGTATGGGGTGTTGTGAGAGAGATGTCAATAAAATTCCCCCACAACACCATCCGGTATGTAAACAACATGGTTCACACCTTGATAACCTCAGATGGACAAAGTGTGTCACACTTTGTCAAGGCAAGTGCTTATTTTCGTACTCACCTCGAGACTGTGTAGTTAAGAATGGAGACTACAGTGAATGAATCAAAGCTATATCATTTTAACTGTGCCACTTTCAATTTCAATATATTGGTTTTACTTGCAATAAAATATTATATTCCATTCACTTCTTAATTCCCTTTGGAGCTAAGTCAGCCTGCCACTGAGTAGTGCTCCCAGTCTTAATGACAAAGGCAGACGCATTCTACTTCACCCAGTCATGATCTCAAGCATTACAAGCTTGATACCCTAATATGATTGAGTGGAGATAAGAAAGAAGAAGAGACTTCTCAATTCCCCTGCTACACCTTGTGAAGGCCAATCCTTCAATAACAAAAGTCAAGTGCAAGTTAAAACAACAGTGGGACTTATCATCAAGGGGGGGGGGGGGGGGGGGGAAGAGAAAATGATTTGACAACTTGATTATCTGTGGAGAGATTACACAACTTCCCAGCAAGGAAATCACTGATAGACATTTCACAACTGGCTCTTTGTTGGTAAATTTGGTCTCAGGACACTTTACAAATTCATTTCTAAAGAGTACTGGAACTTGTGTGTCTACTTTTCTTGGCATCAATGGTCATGATTGAAGAAGTAACCAGCAATGTCAGATCTAATGACGGTGTGGAAACACTGAGGTCTAGTTTGATCCCTCTCTCTTAATCTGAACATTTTATTTAATACAATATAATATAATGCTGCTTGTGATTGTAAAATGACATTTGAAAATTATCCCGCATGTGTTTCTTTTCAACAAAATGTATTTCCTTTCATACCTCATCCCTAAGGTTAGAAATAATCGTTATTTCTCCTTAAAATAAATTTTGATTTTTCGTTGAAAAGAAACACATGCGGGATAATTTTCAAATGTCATTTTATTTAATATCATCTACTTTTGGGACTCCCCTTATTGGGGTCAGTGCAAGAGTCTAATGTATTTCCTTGTTCTCAGTAAAGAAAAGATGGTCAGAGAACAGGACAAATAGGTCAACTAGAGGTGGGTGATAAATCATCAGAAAACATAAGAGAACTTTGGTGCAATACCAATTGGATTGGATTTTTTTTATTATTATTAATTCAAAGTTACTCTTTATCTCTTTTATCCAAATTATTAATTTTAAAATTAGTAATTGAGCTATGTATGTTATATTCAATTTAATTTTTTTATAATATATAGATACTTTTTTCAAATTTGACCAAAAAAACAAAAAGCTTTTTTATTATTATTATTTTGTTCTGTTGTAAATAGATTTGCTTTTTCTTTTGTGTTGGTTAGATGTGTTTTTTTAATAAACTCATTTGCCAAAAATATTATATAGTTAAATTTGTTTTAAATAAAATAAGCATATTTGCTAATAATTGATATTTCATTCTTCTTCTTGTAATTAAAATTTGCATTCGACAATCTAAACATTTACTTAATAATTTATTACCTTTTTTTTTTTTATTCTCTCCACTCGGAATATAAGATGTATATGGCTACTTTTTGAAACAAAACTAGTAAAAACTAGTTTCCTTTGGAAGTTAACATGGTTGGCAGGAGGAGAGTGATTATCTGGTTTGTGGAAACAATGGTCCACTGGTGACCCTGGCATAGTTAGGCCCTACTCACCTTTGAAAGTAGGATCGTGGTAACCAGTGAAGGTGAGGACAAGATCTCCGCAGTTTCTGCACCACAAAGCTCATTAGCCTGAGACAGCCTAGAGTTTTAGTAGAGTATGGTGGCACCAATGACCCTGAAAATGCCACATAAACCCAAAGGCAATAAACGATTCCATGATGCAACAAAAGGTTATTTAGGTATGCCATGGTGATTTTGAAGCCAAGCAATGACATGACAGGTTCAAAACATGATATTCATTCTTCAGAGGAATATTATATATATATATATATATGAGGAGTACTGGAAATTAAAGGGGGAAAAAAAACAGATTCACTTTATTTGAAAGGGAATGCTTATTATTTTGATATACAGCTTTAATGTAGGGAAATAGGTCAATTTAAGGAATTGAAAAGTACCATTATTAAGCGGTGGTCTTTTAGTCTGCATGTGCAACTGTCTTTTAAGTATACAATCTAAAATTTTTAAACTGTGGCTAGAGTGAAGCAAAGGCTCAGTTCCATTGGGATTAACCATAGCAAGGTTTTACTGGAAGTATATACAGTTAAACCTGTCTATAGCGCCCCCTCTTGGGACTCACCAAAATATGAGGCTATAGAGAGGGGATGCTATAAACAGGTCACTTTTAATGTGTTGTGTGTGTGTAAATTGCATCGTACTACTTATTTAAAATCAGGCGCTATAGAGAGGAAGGCGCTATTTAGAGGGGGCGCTATAGACAGCTTAACTGTATATATATATATAACCCTCTTAGTGAAGCATGTACATTATTTGTTCCCTACTGTCGCAAAACCAAATCAATAAGGTGATAACCATATAACTAATGATGAGATACCCAAGAAACCTGAGTTAACCAGTCACTGCTGTGTCAAGGATGGTCAAATGAACATGTCGGGTCAAAAAGGATCTCGAGCTATTCACCCGATTTATTTTTACACGCAAACAGCATAAACAGAGAGCTGGTCTCAATGCTGACCTGCCATCACACGCACCCTCATCTTAGCCTCCCAACAGCTATATAGGTGTAACAATATATATATAACTGCCCTGTCAGTCTCTCCAACATTCACCATCTGATTGAGGCCATTTTACAACATGCATCATCATCCATTTCTATTATTAAGGTATAACTAATAAAAACAGTTGTTCTAGGCCCGTTCATTGAATGGGCTAAAGTTTTTATTTTGTATATAAACACACGTTTTTAAAAAACAAACTCCTTGATATCAGCCTGTAAGATATCTTTTGAGCAGCCTAACCTTGATAAATGTGAGATAGAAAGTTTGATAAGCAAGTTCGATGATCAATCAACCTAAAGTCTAAAATAAACTTATAAAATGAAAGGATTTAAAAGCACGATTGTTTCTTTTATACATAATGCAAACTTCTACTGCCCTTACTGCAGTGAAAAAATATATTGGGAGGGCTCGGCTCATCAGTGGTGAACCCTCCCAGCGGCTTCGCCAATTTAATCCACCAGACCGCTTCTCAGAGCTCTAATACTGTAATGGACGATTCTGCTTATATACGCAGCACTGAAGGATGGAATCTCAGAAATGGTTTTCAAGGAAACTATGGACATAAGCTTATAGGACAGTAGAAGTTTGTATTATGTATAAAAGAAACATTCGTGCTTTTAAATCCTTTCATTTTATATGTATAGATGGCGCGTTATTACTTTGTGATAAAATAAACTACAAACAATCGAACCTTGCTATAATATCACTTGGAACCAAAATAGCCATGTTGTTGTTTAAACCACAGTTGGGATTTTAGAATTCTAAGAAAGTGGCTGTTATCCACAATCTATTAATAGATTCATCCATGACACTGGAACTCTCTCCTTACTTAAAAATATTTCTAACTAGACAAATGTTTAAAAAGAGCGGTATCCTTTGTGTGTTCGAAATTACCCACTAAGACATGAACCATACTTCCTCCCTCTAAGAATCCATTTGTCAAAATCTATCTTGGGAGAAACATAGTGACAACTTTGTGTGGGCAAATGTTGATGGGTCATGAAAGAGAAATCTTGCAACTGAACCTTGCTGATGGCAAAGCACCATTTATTGGAATAAATATCCCTGAATGGTTAGTTTATCTCTGGAAGTGGTGGCAAATACCCTTTCTTAAAGTAAACCTAATCTCACAGCTGTGTCGTCCACCATGTGAGAATTGTCTGGAGGATTCAACCTGAGACACTAGGTGGAGGACATTGCCCTAGTAGTGGGATATTTCCAGAGTCAGTCTGTCTGTATGAAATTCTATGTTGGACTTTCTACCATTTAATCTGAACAACAACAAAAGATGGGAATCTAATGTCCATTCTCCTTCATGAGGTAAAGGTTTTGTGAGAGATTAGCTGGAAATATGATGGATTACCCGGATCATTCCAGAGAATGTCAAATTAGGTGTTCTAAACAAAAAATGGGATTAGAAGATTGTATTTCTCTGGATGACAAATGCCCCGAGGTACTCTGAGGAAAGGTACTTATAAACAGGCATCAGGAAGTTACAAGGACAGAGCCCATATTTGCCCACAAACACCTGCCGGATGAAAGCCTTTGTTAGTTCCACAACATCCTTCATTTATATCTTAAGGATACACATTTTGGCTTGCATTAGATTCACTAAACAGTACCTTTGGGAGAGTCCATTGCTTATCATAAAACAGCTCGAGGAGCATGAACTCATGGAATTCGTGTAATCTTTACACAAGCGGATAAGGAACAACAACACATCTTAAGGAAGGAAAGGTAATTTTTATGGAGGTTTCTAATGTAATGTCTCAACATATGGAAAGAGTTTGGTCTATGGCCATAACAGTAATTAAGGCTACTTGCACAAGCTAACTACACCTATCCCCCGATTTACACGGTAGATACGTTCCTGAGAAAAACGTGTAAATCGAGGGATAGGTGTCTATTAAACTGTCAAATCTGAATAGGTGTTCGCCCCCTCATGAATCAGAGCCTCCCAATATTCTTTTCAACATAGGTAGTATAGAGTAGAATATTGCATTGTAGTATAGTACGATAAAAAAAAAAAAATTATTTGGAAAACCGTGTAAAAGCGAAAACGTGTAAAACAAGTACCATGTAAATCGGGGGATAGGTGTATTCTGTTACCCTCTGAATCCAAGGGAGACACAGCAGGTCCACATACAAGAATATCTACAATTATTAGTATAGGATATAAACAATTCCAAAGGAAGTAATTCTGTGTGTGAAGTTGGGATATGAACAAACTTGGTTGTGTATCTATCTTCCGGAATTACAAGTTGTAATGGCAGCTGTACTTACTTGAAAGGATTGGAGCCATTGACATTGTTGTGAATGGATTTCTTATGGTTCTGGAACACAACATGTGGCTGAGCATAGACTATAACACTATTAGAACACTAGAGCAGTGATTCTCAACCAATGTGCCGCGGTAATTTTGTGTGCCGCGAAATTCTAAAAATGTGCCGCCGAATTTTAGTCATATGATTATGTTCACGTTTGTATTGGTTTTTCTTTTTTTCTTTTTCATTTTTTTACTTTTTAAAATAACGAAATTAGCAAATTGAATGTTAGAGATGTATATTACTTATATTTTGCATAGAAATATTGATACATAATTTGAATTTTCTTGCATTCAAGTTAGCAAAAGTGTGCCGCGAAATTCTAAAATTATGCCGCCAAATTTTCAAATCTTTAAAATAATGCCGCAACAAAAAAAAAGGTTGAGAATCACTGCACTAGAGAATACTGATGAAATGAATACCCAAAAAAAGAATAAATAAAAAGTGTTGTCACATATCTCCACCAATGAGTAAATACAATCTCCAGCTCAGTCAACTCTGTAATATGGCAGCAAGAGAGTCATGGACACAGCTAATGCACACTCCAAGGTGTTGTTGAATTATTGTCTGTTAAATGAAAGTTGACTTCGGGATTTGAAAACTGGTTGAAGTGAATTCAGTTCAGTTTAAGCTGAATAAGGTCTTTTGTTTCCATTATGTATTAATTCTTATTTACAACCCAAATTATACCAACACTGTGCACAGGGTAACATGCACACATACACACAATTTTTTATCATATAATTTCAGATTTTTTTTTAAAATGTGACATTTAACACAAGAAAAAAAACTTCCACAAAAAAGTGAGGCTGTTTTATAGATATCAGGAACATTTCTTCCTTATTTTAAAGATGCAATGGCAATCCTAGGTCTCTGTCACCAGACCTCCTTTTTGTTGTCGGGTTAGGTGGTCTCAAAATATTTTTTTCAACTCCCACCTAAGACTTGTGTATTTCTTTTTCAAACTCTCAGTTGTATTAATTTCAAATGAACGACTAGAAAATGCTATAAATCTCATTTTGAAAGAAAGAAAGTGCTGGAAATATCTTTATTTATGGGTCTGCTAACCAGAATGGATGAAAAGAAAGTGCAGGGCAGGAACCTGAGATTTGAAGAAAACTCTGTAGAGGTTTGATGAAGGCATCACATCACAAAGTGCAATATTCTCTACCGACTTAAAATATTTCAATAAGTTCAATTATAATCCACATGGCACAGCTGTGCTGCCTCTCAGCACTAGCTGTCAGACACTCAGAAATACCCCAACATTTTAATAGTCAGAATTTAGGATTAGGTACAATTTGGATTATATATATATATTAGAAACACACAAGGCAACAAGACCAAACCCATCTTTATTTATTTGGACCTTTTGTTTCTAGTCAGAATTTGAGTAGAGAGTAAACTAATGCCCAACCTCCAACAATAGGCAACAAAGTAAAGGTGAAGTAACCTTGATAAAAACACCACTTTTCAATAGATACAAGAAAGATGATCTTGACCTTAATAAAGAGAAAGTGTAAAAGACGAGGAAGCACAAGAATGGTGTGAGGAGAGGGCAATCCAAACTAATCAGGGGGAAATCTGGGGCCAGGAAGTTGACTCAAGAAGTTGAGAAAGAAATCTCATTAACTCTGTCTTCTAAGCAGCCTACACAAATATGATTAAGAATACGGATGGTACCCCAGCAACTAATGACAAAAATGCTGCTAATCTTTTAGGTAATTCATATCAAATAAGTAGTAAAATCAAATTCGAAATAAAAGATAAGAAAGTTGAAAAAAAGGCCCGAAAGATTATTCATGACTGTAAAAATTTCACCAGCACTCATAATATTTTCCATGAAAAAATCAATATGAAAGAGCTAGATTATGCATTAGAAAACACTGACCTAAACAAGACTCCTGGGCCAGATGGAATCCATGGCCAAATGATATCAAACTTGGGCAAAAATGGCAAAGAAATACTTCTTGATATTTTCAATAACTCCTGGAAAACTGGAAAATTGCCTCAAGACTGGAAAACTGCAACAATAATTCCTATTAAAAAACTTGACAAATCTGCTGATGACCCAAAAAACTACCGACCTATCTCCCTCACAAGTATTTGCTGCAAATTAATGGAAAAAATTATACTCAGACGACTTACCTACCACCTTGACACAAGAAATCTCTTACCAGAAGAACAATATGGATTTAGGAAAGGACATGGGACAATAGACCAACTCTTATTTTTCACACAAAAGGTAAAAGATGCACAAAACAGAAAACCAACTAGCCACACCATAGCTGCTTTTTTAGACCTTACACAAGCTTTTGATAAAGTATGGAAAAACAAGTTGATTACAAAATTATACAAGCATTTCAAAATTGATGGAAAAGCTATCACTTGGATAAATGATTTCCTTAAAAATAGATACATCAGGGTCAAATATAATGGAACTCTATCTAAAACCTTCAAATTGTACCAAGGATTACCACAAGGATCAGTCCTTAGCCCAACTCTCTTCACCCTATTTATTGCAGGCATAGAAGAAAAAATTTCACATAAAACCAATATTGGACTTTTCGCTGATGACATTATTCTATGGAGCAGTAACACTAACTGGAAAAAAGCTGAAAGGGATTTGAACAAGACTCTTCTCCACCTAGAAAAATTTGCTAATAAACATAAATTAGAATTTAACCCCCAAAAATCTGAAACCTGTCTTTTTACTACCGATAAGAAACTATACAAAATAAGGCCAAAAATTATTCTGAAAGAACAACAATTACAATATAATAAACATCCTAAATATCTTGGCTACACCCTGGATCCAGAAATTAACTCCAGTAAACATATTGAAGAAGTTATTAGAAAAGGAAGAGACCGACTAAAAATCCTGAAATATATTTCAGGAAGAGAGTGGGGAGCCGATGCAACCACACTAAAATTAACTTACACGTCTCTAATTAGACCTATCCTGGAATATGGATATCAAATCTATGGTACAGCATCTGAAACAAATCTAAAATCACTGGAAAGGATACAACTAAGTGCAGCTAGAATTATTACAGGTCTTCGAAATACCTGCCCTAACGATATTGTACTTTACGAGGCAGACATTATGCCCTTAAAGGATAGAAGAAGCTACAATCTGCCAAAATATATAAACAAAATCAAGAGTTATGGAAACAAACACAGAACTTCCAATTACATACTTAATTGGGAATCCAATCTAAGACTCAAAAAAGAAGGTCCTCTCCACCTGGCCAAAAGAAATGGATTTTTAAAATATAAAGTAGAAAAAAATTATTTAGCAGAAAAAATTTCTCCATGCGAACCACTACAAAATGTTATTTTTAATGACACTTTAAATGAACCCACCAACAAACAATACCAAAATCCAGAATACTTAAAACAATTATCATTAGAAATAATTAATAACATTCCTAAAAATGCAATAACTATTTATACCGATGGTAGCAGAGATGAGTTGGGACACACTGGCAGTGGCTGTCTCATCAAAACTACAAATGGCATTGAGAAAATGAACAGAAGAAACCCAGATTTTTGCTCAGTCTTCAGATCAGAACTTATAGCCATCTATGAAGCCTTAAAATCCATCAGAAATACTAATTATCAAGATATCTGGATTCTTACTGATAGTAGAAGTGCCATACAACACTTGAGTCACACAGGGGAACTCAGAGACAAAGTAAGCAGGAACATAATTGGTTATCTCCAAAAACTCTCAAAAACCTCAAAAATTCACCTTCAATGGATACCCTCACATGTTGGAATTGAAGGCAATGTAGCTGCTGATGTGCTAGCGAAAAAAGGCACAAAAGAACCCTTGCCACAGAAAAATAAACTTACTTTTAAAGAAATAGAAACAGTAGCCAAAACAAAAATAAACAAGAACTGGAGGATCCCACCTAAGCACAGTTGGTACAGTGGAGTGAACCCAGGAGGAGCTCTAAACATCAGAAATAGACAGCATCAAACAACACTAACAAGATTTAGAACAGGCCATCTCAAGCCATTGAAGATAGAAAATAATAACAAAATCTACCCCACTTGCCCAAAATGTAGCTTGTCACCTGCAGCTCCAGAACACATTTTGGCTTGCATTAGATGCACTAAACAGGACCTTTGGGAGAGGCCGCTGCTCATCATAAAACAGCTCGAGGAGCATGAACTCATGGAATTCGTGTAATCTTTACACAAGGGGATAAGAAACAACAACAACAACAAGCAGCCTACAAAAAGATTTAATTAAGAGTAAAACCAGTTTCCCCATAACATCATTTGTTACAAAGACAGGACCATTTTTTTTAATTATTGGATTATAGATTAGAAACATAAGATAAAAGACACCAAAATAAAATCATATACACAAGGTAATAAGACCAAATCTAAATAAATAAATAGTGTGACATTTCGGTAACAACGCTGTTACCGAAACATCACACACTATTTATTTATTTAGATTTGGTCTTATTACCTTGTGTTTATAATCTATAATCCAAATTGTGCATTATAAAATCATATACAAAGTTTCAGTAACACACACAGCATTGTTACCACCTCAGACAATAGAAGTGAATGTCCATTCAACACTATTTTGACATTGATGTAAATAAAACATCTTGGAGAGCTAAAGATGGGAGTCACTAACAGAATATCTCCTCACAGCTCATTATCTCCCTCCACATCAACCATTGTTCTTTGTGGCTTCCTCCATTGTCCTACCAGATTACAACTAAGATTTAGTACATTTCATGAAGAATTGGCTTTATAAAAAACACAAAGCTCAGAACCTTAGTTAAATAACATTCAATTTACAAGACTCACCTTAATGATGGATTTTGAATTTCTCAAGTTCCCCATTTCTGCACAAAACAAAAAGCTTGTTAAAATTTAGGTTGATTGAGTATTTTTTTTTTTTTTTAATTAAAATACTCTGCCTTTAGATGATCTAGAAATTTTCTGTTATTACTTTTTATAATTGATGATCACAAGTTTTTTGTTATCTCTACACTTAGGATTACATTTTGTTTAATTTCATCTAATAGAAAAAGTATTTTTTTACTTACTTCTTTTATAAAAAATATGGGATGATTGTCCCTATTCAAAGGAAGCAGTTTATTAATGTTCTCTGTAGGCTTAGTATAGAACTGGCAAAGTTATAGATGTACATGCAACAAATGTATATACAGTAGAACCTCCCTTTAGCGGACACCCCGCTAGCAGACACCTCTCCATAAAGGGCAGTTTTCATTTGCAAATTTACCATTTTTACTATTTAGCAACTCTCCAGTAAAAGGACACCTCTCCCTAAAGGACACTTTGGCTCTGCAATTAGGTGTCCTTTACAGGGAGGTTCTACTGTACTTGGATGTGTCAATCAGTCACACACTTAAGTTAGGGAACAACAACAAAGTTCACCTAAAACCGAGTACAGGTTTCCATTGAGTATTTTTTTAAGAAGCGACCAACGTGGGGCTCGAACCCACGGCCCTGAGATTAAGAGTCTCATGCTCTACCGACTGAGCTAGCCGAACACGGTAGAGCATGAGACTCTTAATATCAGAGTCGTGGGTTCGAGCCCCACGTTGGTCATTTTTTTAAAGGAGGTTTAGAACAAACCAATCTTAGCTGTTATTGACTGTAGAATTGGGTGAGTTCATACACAGCGATGATACAATGTAGTGCTGTAAACATCCACTTTAGTGTAGAGAAGCTAGGTCACAAGGCTTCAAGATAACTTTCCTCCAGAGAGACTGCAGAGATTAGAACAACAAACACTAGATCAGCTGAGGAACTGGGGGTGACCAGGTGAAAATCTCTTTTATAAATAAATAAAAGTTAAAAATAGGTTTGTTTATTTTTATCTCTGTTTCACTTAGCCTCTGATCTGAACCTACCAAAGTTATATACACAAATCCACATAAATCTAGAATATCCTTTTAAAATACACACTATACAGTACCTCTCCAAAAATTATATCACCAATCTCCACTCTAGCTATTAAAGCAATAGAAACATCCCTATTGGGAGGACACAGATGATAAAGTGGTGGTTCAGGTAGAGGAATTATCATTATTAAAAATAAGATTAGCATCAGCTAATCAGAAAAACTTCTGTGTTCAGTGCAGAACTTGCAGTCATTATAATTACACTTAAACACTTTTTTATCTCATGTTCTAAATTTTCCTGTCTCCGTGCTATAAATGAATGCCTTACCAGCTAAAAACTGAAAAAAAAAAGGCATTTGAACAGTTGTTTCCACTTTCAGTGGGTCCCAAGCCATGTAGAAATACAAAGAGATGGAAAAGCAGATTTGCTTCCCAAATCAGAAGCTTCATCCAAATGTCAATACTCCAGAGAAATCCTCTTCACAGCCAACACATGAAGGAAGTCTTCAATGACCCACCAATGTACAACACCTGGAACAACAATCATCATCTAAACAGGCATGACATAACCCTGGACTAAGTGCAATTCTCAGCCTGCAACCCCAAAACACATTATTGACTGTATTGACTCATCCATTGATGAGCTCTACTCTTCCCCAGCAGACACCATCAAAAGTCTAAAGCTTTACAAGCTTGATATCTTAATATGATTGAGTGGAGATAAGAAAGAAAAAGAAGATAACCCTGGGGTGTGTTTCCAGGTTATAAAACAGGCCACACTAAAACCATTACATTCAGTAACAAAGTTTCCCCTTGAGCACCAAATGCCTCATCTGACCACTGTATTGGTAGAGATAAATTGGGTCTCCACCCCCATCACCTTTCTCAAGTTGTGGCTTAATTTGTAGGCATTGGGAAGAAGTCAACTTATTTGAAGGCAGCTATCTTTAGTCAAGTGATTTGGTTATTCAAAATTACAACTGCATCATCATTATCCTTAAGAGGCCACACCATTTATAAATAAGGAAGGTAAGTATTAGGTACAACTTTTTCTTTTAAATATAAAACCATCTGGTGGTGGTGTCTTGTCCATGGAGCAGATCAGATCGGTCCATGCACCCTGATCACAATACCGGCTAACTGAGGCGCCTTGTCTGTATAGATGTCTTCTTCTGAATTGATTTCTGCCATATAGAGGGCTGCAAGGATGGGCAGATAACTGTATATATGGTCCGGAGTGAGTTGGGTGTTGTAACAGTTCCTGTAGGATCTAGTCATGTCTGGGTTTATCTTCATTTCTTTAAAATGTCCTGTTCTGATTCTTGAAATTGTTGTTGTTAATTTTCTGTTCATGTTGAGGTTGCATATGGGGTATTTATAAAACCATCTTACTGTGATGAAAGGCTCCCACATCAAGGATGAACCCTCCCAGTGGTTTCACCACTTTATTCAACTATACTATTTTTTAAAGCTCTACTATTGTTTTGGGTTATTCTGCCTACATATCTGAAACTGCAGGCATGACTATGGTATTTAATCAAACTATGAACATAAGCTATCAGGTCAATTCACTACTGATGAGTCATGCCCTCCCAAATTGCTTTTTCATTGGGGTAGGGTAAGTAGGAGGTTGATTTGAAAAAGAAAAATTCAGACTAGTTTAATTTCTTCAATATCCTTAAGGATCAATGCCAGCTTTGGATGGACACATTGATCTTGAGTTAACTGAGACCAAGATATCTGGAAACTTTGTAGGATAATAGGTTGTTTTTACATCCATGGTTGAAACAATTGTGACTTGCGGTCTTAGCATTATGATAACCACTTTGCAGCAAACAGAAGAAACTCTTAAGTATTCCTAGATGAGCAATTCAACCAGAATTTTTTATATGGGATAGTTAACTCCATAAGAATATTGGCTTCAGTTTCAAGGCTGTTGTTTTAAACTGGTGGTTAGTTCTATACATGTTTTATGAGCCCTCAGAATCAATAATACATTTTTATACAGTCTAACCTCTTTGATTCAACACCCCAAGGCTTTCAGTTGAATTAAAGTAATTTGGATGATTTCATCCCAACTGCTAGTGAACATTTTTCTATGAGATAAAAAAAAACTGTTTTAAAATATATTTTGATTAATAATGTGAATTGATACCATTGAAACTTTTCGAATTTAATTTTTTTCTCAGAATACTTCATGATTAACTTTTAGGTGATGGATAAAATTGCATTAATACATTTTTGTGTGACCAAAGGGGAAAAATTACAAATAATATTTTAACCTAAGTGAATAAATGCAATGTGAGAAGAAAGAAAATAAATTTAGAAAAACATTTTTTTTTAATGATTATCTTTTAAATAAATCTTTTATGGCTTTTTGCTTTTAGGCTAGAACCCTATTTAGTGTGCATTCTAGCTGACCAATTTTCAAAAAGTATGAATGTCTTTCCTCTTCTGTGATTTTGAATAACAGAAAATTACTCTGATAAAGCACATAGGCTATAGTTATTAACTAATATATGCATTTATTTAAGGCGCCAATTTATAATTGTAACAAATAGTATTTGAATCAAAACATTCAATCGGGTAAAACACGGGCGTTGCCCGGGTCATTCAGCTAGTAGATTATAAACACAAGGTAATAAGACCAAATCCAAATACATAAATAGTGTATGACGTTTCAGTAACAGCGTTGTTACCATATTCAGACAAAAGTGTTGAATGAGAAAAGAGAGAATATGGTTATATATTACATTCTTGGTTAGGAGCCTGTAAAACCACATTCTCGCTTTCTCATTCTGCACTTTTGTCTGAAGATGGTAACAACACTGTTACTTAAACGTCACACACTATTTATTTGATTTTATTACCTTGAGAAAGTTACTCTCTATGATACCTTAATGTTTACATCAATAACTAACTATTGGCCATTTTAGTTAGGTCTAAATCATCAAATCACATGCAATGTGGCGGCCAATACTCACAACACATTAAGTGCTTATACTTTATTTACAGCTGCAGAGCTCTGTGTGCCAAAGTTTTTTCATTGTTAGCAATCAATTTGTTTTCAAACAAGAATTATCTAATGTTGTCATATATAAATATTTGAGGTGTGTAGGTACAGTTAAACCTGTCTATAGCGCCCCCTCTAAATAGCGCCTCCCTCTCTATAGCGCCCGATTTTAAATACGTAGTACAATGCGATTTACATTAAAAGTGACCTGTCTATAGCACCCCCTCTCTATAGCACTCTATTTTGGTGAGCCCAAGAGGGGGGACTATAGACAGGTTTAACTGTATATGGATTTGGATTATAGATTAGAAATGCAAGGTAAATAAGACCAAATCCATCATTCAGTACAGAGGTTGGTAATAATGCTGTTACCGAAACGTCACACACACTATTTATTTATTTAGATTGAGGTAGGTCTATATTTCAACTTAGCATTTATATATGCACAGTAGAACTTGGATAATTTGAACACTTTTAATTCAAAAACGTCTTTAATTCAAAATTTTTTTTTTTGGTTCCTAGAATTTTCTATAAATATAATTTCCATTTTTAATTCGATTTTTTGGATAATTCAATTTTTTTTTGGTCCCTTAGGCTTCAAACTATCAAAGTTTGACTGTATATAAATATTGAGAAAGTTTAGTTTTAACTCCATTTTTAGTTTTTTAATCTTGCATCTCTCTCAATTTAATCTCACTTTGTCTTAATTTTAGGTCAAAGGAGGGGACTTCTTTCAAAGCTTATTCTCCACTGATCCCCTGTGGTTAGTACACACTATAAAATTAAATCCCAATTAAACTATCTTACAAATAGTTAACATTTTGAGCTAGTTGAGTGCAAGTTGAGGTCCCTGGAAGCACCACAAAAGGCATGGGTAACCATGTGATGTATAAAAAGCAGTTGCACATCATGAGAGAACAATAACACACAACTCCGCCTTTGCTGGTCCCAAGCCCGGATGAAAAAGGAGGAGGGGGAGCAGTAACAAGTTCGCTAAAAAACCTGGGTTCAGCTGGCCCGGCTGATAGTACTCTGTAATGGCTCCTGATCCAGGATGAGCAGCGTTTGTACTCTATGTTAGGAGCAGCTGCATGTGGCTTCTGTTCCTCATGTCAGAGGCGGCCATTTCTTTTAGAGCTAAGTCGGCCTGCCACTGAGTAGTGCTCCCAGTCTTAATGACAAAGGCAGACACATTCTACTTCACCCAGTCATGATGGTTGTCAAACAGACACCATCAAGGTCACAACTTGATACCCTAATATGATTGAGTGGAGATAAGAAAGAAGAACACACCCTGTCAATATTTGAAAGTTGTTTCTGGTAAATTCTAACCCATGAATGACCTTCATTTTTGAAAATTTGCTCTATTTTGGGGGGGGGGGGGGGGGGAATTATTATTTTTTAAATATTCAAATTTCAAAAAGAAACTGATCTCATCATTGTCATCAAGATAGTGACTGTAAGCATAAAATATAATCATGATTCAGATAAAATAACATATCATTGTAATTTTATATCAAGAAAATGTTTAACAACACATTTATTTTTACAAAAATATTTTTAAATATAAATAATACGGCGGATAAATGGGCACAATTTGGATTATAGATTATAAACACATGGTAATAAGACCAAATCCAAATAAATAAATAGTGTGTGACGTTTCGGTAAAAGCGTTGTTATTGAAATATCACACACTATTTATTTGGATTTGGTTTTATTACTTGTGTTTATATAATAGGGCATAAATGTAAAGCTAATCCAGAAATATTCTGCTCTTTGTGGAAAATTGACAATTTCCAAACAGAGGAAATAGATTACCCAAAGATGACAATGCTATAAAGAATAATTTGGTGTGGTCTTAGGTGATAAAGACAAGTGATGGTGTCCCCATAGTGTGTGCAGAATGTGTTATCGAGGGCAATGGAAACCAAGGGTATTTAAATGCTTTGGTGTACCAATAGTTGAGTGAGAATAAAAATAATCCCACAATGATAGTTATTTCTGTACAATCACTGGTCTTAATAAGCAAAAAGAAACTAAATTTTATCCTGATATACCATCAGCTAGATAGTGGACATTGCTGTGATAGAGATGTATGGGGACATCTGAGGCTCTTCATTGGACACAACAACAACAACCACCATCAGCTAGGCAACTTTATCACAACATATAGAATCCCATACCAATTCCTACTGTACAAGAGAATCCTATATTGAAAACTCTGCAAATTAATTACAATGCTACATAGACTCTTTA
Source organism: Cordylochernes scorpioides (assembly GCA_030710605.1). Taxonomy (NCBI): domain Eukaryota; kingdom Metazoa; phylum Arthropoda; class Arachnida; order Pseudoscorpiones; family Chernetidae; genus Cordylochernes; species Cordylochernes scorpioides. Next base: position 50,564,671 of record CP092875.1, on the reverse strand, counting down.
TTGATTCCTCTAAGCCAAGTTTGAAGGCTTGTTTGCTACACTTATATTACCTTTTCCATACCTGTGTCTATTCAACCTAAATGAAAGAAAGAAACCTATTCAACTCTATTCGACTATATCGAAAATCTTAGAATTGTTCAATTATACCAAACATTGTGGGAAGGTTAGCAGCGCGATATAAAAATTATTTTACAGGGCTTCTACAGAAAGAAAACACAAATTATTTTTAATAAAATGAAGTAGAGGAGAGCTTCAGATCCTGAACTCTTTAAAATAGAATCTTCAAGTGATGGCTTAGCATCAACATTGATATTCATTTTGGAATTCATTTTCTTCAGCTCATAGGAAGAATAACTTCTTAGGTACATTGAAGTCTATCAAAAATGATAAAGCACAATTTGGATTATAGATTATAATAAATGATATATAATATCAAAAATTTATATAATAAATTTATCACAAATTATTTTTGTTCTTATTCAAGTGGGACAGAGATTAAAAGAAAATCAATACATGAAAAAAAATGAGGCCTGAAAAAGGTATATCTTTAAGATAGAGACTGCCTGGCCGGCATTCATATTTCTTTATAAAATAGACACTTCGGCCAGTTAAAGTTTTATTTTCTCAACTTTTCAACAAAAAGTTTTGTTTTCGTTAGGAGAAATGAATAAAGCATTTAAAATGAAAAAATTTAAAAGCACGAATGTTTCTTTTATACACAATACAAACTTCTACTGCCCTTACTGCGATGAAAAAATATGTATTGGGAGGGCTTGGCTCATCAGTGGTGAACCCTCCCAGCGGTTTCGCCAATTTAATCCACTGGGAGGGTTCACCACTGATGAGCCAAGCCCTCCCGATACATATTTTTTCATTGCAGTAAGGGCAGTAGAAGTTTGTATTATGTATAAAAGAAACATTCGTGCTTTTAAATTCTTTCATTTTATATGTATAGATGGCGCGTTATTGCTTTGTGTTAATAAAGCATTTGGCAAGGTGTAAAAAGGTATGTTTCATTCAGATGAATATAATGTTGAAAATGAATCTCTTGTTCCTAAACTAAAAATGCTTCTTCCTCCCTTTACATATCAAATTAGGATTAATATAAAATTTTGTAAAGGCTTTCTTCTTTCTTATCTCCACTCAATCAAATTAAGGTACTAAGCTTGTGAAGCTTGAGACTTTTGATGGTGTCTTCCGGGGAAGAGTAGAGCTCATCAATGGATGAGTCAATACAGTCAATGATGTGTTTTGGGGTTGCAGGTTGAGAATTGCACTTAGTACATAGTGGGAAAACCTTGCAACCATTGCAAAGGCTTTAAAGAAAGATAGTGATGCTGTCAATTATTTAATGACTAAGTTTCCAAAGATTAGTTGTTCTAAGATAATGGAAAGTATTTTCATTGGACTTCAAATTTGTTAAAAACTCTTGATTTCAAACAAAAGGAAGATGAGGATCCAAGGTAATAAGACCTAATCCAAATAATTTAATAGTGTGTGACATTTTGGCAACAGCATTGTTACCATCATCAGACAAAATGTTTTTATTCTTTAGCATATATAGCATTTATTCTTTTGTCTGATGATGGTAGCAATGCTGTTGCCAAAACGTCACACACAATTAAAATTTTTGGATTAGGTCTTATTACCTTGTATCTATAATCTATAATCCAAATTATGCTTTATCAAAGATGAGGATCTTTGTGCCCTCAGAAAATTGGATCATAAACCTGTATTTGGCCCTTATACAGCACTTATGGTCTATCTACCAAACAGGCTGAACTACTGAACCCCAACTCCACCTTTGCCGGTCCCAAGCCCGGATGAAAAAGGAGGAGGGGGAGCAGTAACAAGCTCGGTAAAAAACCTGGGCTCAGCTGGCCCGGCTGATAGTACCCTGTAAGGGCTCCTAATCCAGGGATACAGGATGATCAGCATTTGTACTCCCATGTTAGGAGCGGCTGCACATGGCGTCTGTTCCTCATGTCAGAGGCGGCTATTTCTTTTGGAGCTAAGTCGGCCTGCCACTGAGTAGTGCTCCCAGTCTTAATGACAAAGGTAGAGTCATTCTACTTCACCCAGTGTGAAGATAAAGAGGAGACTACTGAACCCAAGGTATTGAGACCTCACTGATGGGACAAACATCGTAAATTTACTCTCAGATTATTCAGTAAACATAGTGAAAGCCATGATCAATCTTAGAGGTTGGTTTGATCAGTAATTTGACAAGGGTATGGTGTTTACTGTACAAATGTTTTTCTAGCAAATTTTTAATATAGAAATAAGACAGAAATAGCTAATATAAAGAGCTTTAAAAGAACGAGAACCACACACCTTATGACAATGGCTATTTAATGTTCTGTGTATCAAAGACAAAAGCTAATACCCTAACCTATGTTAGTTGTAGATAACCTATTATTTTTTTTTAAAAGACATAACATACCAAACGTTCATAAATGAATTAATCTTGATAATTATATATAAATATTATTAATATAATAGGGTTAGAAATGCTTTTATTTATACCAAAACTTGACAACTTTTACTTTTTCTGCCATGTTGATGATAGGATTATTAATTATTCAATATACAATAAAAATTATATTTACTACTATAACAAGAATTATGTTTCTTATAGCTTTTTATTTAGATTGAGAATAAAAAGATTCATCTGTCAAAACTATTAATATATTTCAAAAGTTAAATAAAAATGTAAAGTATACCTGTAAAAGTATTTGTAAATCAAGTATTTTTAATTTTAAAATCTTGAAATTAAAAGGCAAACGCCCTATTTATAATAGCAGACTCAATTATCATTCTTAAGGTCATTAAACTCTGTCTGTGGCTATCGTTTTTATGGGTGCGATATTGTTGGCTAAACGATCAAGATTATTAATCAACAAAAATTTTCAAATAATATAATTACTTCAATACTTACTTCCTAACGGTTGCGTGACTTTCAATTCGTTATGTTTGTAAATATTGTGCTTGGCTTGCCTATTTGTTAAAAATTCAGATTTTTCCGGTGGCATTGTAAAATTTTAATAAATATATATTTCTAAAAAAATATAATCTCTATTTTTAAATGTTAATATAAATAAATATATATTTTTAAAATTTTGTTAATATAAAAAAATAAAGGCCAATATTTTAAAAATACATATAAGCCGGGAAATGATATGATGATAAGTATCGGGAATTAATCAATGATCGATATGTGTAAATTATTTTTTATAATTATTATTTTCTAGCTGGTATATTAAAACTATTTCCCAAAATTATTTTATGCGAATTAGTTTATTTTAGGTAAATTGTGTAGTTATTATTTTTAAATTATTATTCAAACATTTTTCTTTTGTTTTTGAAAATTAATTCATTTTGTGATTTTTTATTATTTTATTATTATTTTTATTACATTTAAATAAAATACACTATATAAGACACCTATTAGAGTTGATTCTCAATAAGCCTGGATTACTTATATCTTACTACGAATTTTGAATATTTGAATTCTAAAACTACAGAAACTTAACAGGAGCTCTATCCAAAATTTTTCTTTATTAGAACTCGGCAAGATTTTAGTAAAGAATATCTTTCTTTAACTGAAAATCTAAAAAATGGGAACGAGAGAAAGAGAGAAAAATAGAAAAATTTCGGGATTTAAGCCACACACAAGCAAAATAAAATAGAAAATGAAACTAAATAAATGTTAAAATTGAAATGCAATTTTTAAATTGTTCTCATGAATATTTACAAATGGCTTGATTTCGAAATTTTTTTTTACTCAACCTTTTAAAAAATACTCGCACACAATACAAGGTAATATTTAATCTTTAAGAAAGTGGTATGGAAGCGCTGTGTGTGTGTGTGTGAGAGGGTTCACCACTGATGAGGCCAATATTTTTCAACAGGAGTTGTGGATATTAGGATCGATTTTTAAATATATATATTTGAAAAGAAAAAATACTTTTTTAATAGTTTCATTTCTTGAAAAAATAACTTTATATCGGAATCCTTGAGTTACCCTCTCTCCTCTCTTTTAAATTAGAATCATTATACATATATATTGAGACTGATTTCAATTTTATGAATTATAGGAAAGTCAAGATCAAAATTTATCTATCAAAAATTTTTCAATTAAAGTTTCAAAAGGGAATTTTCTAGAGAAAGGATTAATAGTAGATAGTTTTACAATAAATAAAATTACCAAATATTGAAGTTTAAGATAGAGATACTTCTGTCAAAGAACAACTTTTTAACTGAAGTAACCATAATTACCAATATTTGTAATAAAAGAAATTTCCACATAATGGCAATGATAAGTTTATTGATAAATGATAGTCAATTAATTCATTGAGATAGTAACTGTGGCAGGTAAGATGAGTATATATAAGTAAAAATGATATCTTACTTAGAATTATGAAAAAGGCATCTCCTTATCGTGCAATTGAGAGTTGCTGATGGCTTGCGCCATCTATCGGAAAAAATATCAACTATTCTCGTTGATCTTTAATTATTCCAGAATTGGCCAAATACCCATTCTTAATTAATCAAGAAACTTAGAATTAACTTAAATCAAAAACTACTCAGAATTAATTAAAAATGAAATGATTATTTACCTCTACAAAACAGTTAAAAACAGAGCCAAAGTATGTTAAGAGAATCCTTAAAAAAGAATACCAATTTATTTCTCATGCTTACTCGCTTTGTTGGCGATACATATACTAACAATTGGGATAATATAGAACAGAAGACACACTAATCATGAAGCGTTCCATTTTTAAAGGTGGGGGAACAGCCTTCATTATAAAATACTTTTTTTTTATATAAAACCAGATTAAAAAAAACCCTCTAAAAATATTTGAAATTTATAAGAACCCTTATGCATCTCTATTGGAGGAATATTTGAACCTATTGACCCAACACAACCACGCAACAATTGCTTCAGGAGACTGGAAATCAAAGCACCCTCTATTGTGATCAAGAACTTATAATAACAGTGGAATAGTGCTGCACAATTTATCTGAAAGAGAAAACCTCGACATTGTCGCACCTTCTTCATCCACACATTACAGTCCACTGGGCAATCCCGATTTCCTAGTCTTCGCTGAATTTTTACATTGCAAAAAGCATGTCTGAAAATAAAGTTAAAATCCATCTTATTTCAAACTATTTTTTAAATAAACAAACCAAATTCCTAAAAAGAGATTATTTAAATTTTGAAAGTATTTAATAACGAGGGTAAATTTCAGATTAGAGCGCGCACAAGAAAAATATTTTACTAAAATAAATATTTTAGAAAATATGGATGTCTGTATTTTCAAAAGAGAGCGTTTCACATATATAGGACCTTTATAAAAAAAGTGTAGTTTATTGTAGTTTTCAAATACATTATTAAAGACCATATATGTTTTTAGTTTATATTGAATTGACGCAAAACGACAGCAAAAGGGGTTTGAGATGATACACCTGAGGGGACAGCCAAAACAGGAACCACTTGGATTACCCCCTTGAGGGCTTTGTTACTGATCACAGAGGATTCAGTTGAAGTCTTTGCCAAGACAAGACAATCTGGTGACAGCAATTAGACTTTGGTAGTGGTCAGAGTTTCTTGGAGAGCAATGTGCCAGGAGCGCTTCTATTCAGCCAGTGCCTGGAAATGTCCTTGAAATTGGCTTTTGCTGGGCCTGACTGTATGGACCAAAATAGGACATAGCTCAACAGACTGATCAATTCGATAGTGACATCGTCGAGGGACACAAGAGAGCTGAGTTGAACAGGGCGGAGATGGCCATCAGCGAGGAAGGTCTTTTTGATGGCGGTGGTAAATAGAGGAGGCAAGTCCCACATTCCGTGCTCATTCCTTTTAATTAGGCACAAATATTGAAGTTTTTATTTATGAATATTTCCGTTCTTCCACCTTGTCCTGAAAATCTATCTTGTTAGACTGTGCTGTAATTAAGAACCTTCATTCTATAGTATGGTTTAAGCCAAGTTTCAGACACAAGGGCTATGTTTATTTTAATAATTTAAAAATTCTGTAAATAAGAAGTTTTATTATTGCGCAAGCTACAAACATTCTAATAAATTATTTGAAATTTGTTTTAATGAATGTTCTAGAATATTGACAGCCTATTGAAGCAAGAACGTTATCAAATATAGTGTCACTTATGTTGAATTCATCCAGAGCTTAAAAATCTTAATTTTAGCTTTAACTGCTCTTTCTGTCGATATAATGCCTTGGGTTACAGCGATATTTGATTGATGTTTCAGTTTTATGTTTCTTGTAGTATTCTTGATCGTATTTTATTAGTACCTTTGTTGATTTTCTTGTAAAAGGGAGTACCACACCAATTTGCTGCTTGCCTTCCTTGGAAGATAGCATATTTAGGTAGGGTTGTCTGATATTTTACGCAAGTTGATGCGAAGTAGTTTATACCATATATTACCCATTGTGGTCTTTGCCGGCATTTGAATTGGGAATGACCATAATTTTGCAATCTGTGGCATTGTCTATGGCATTTTAGCGCTCTTAAGGTCTCAATTTTACAAGTCATTTATCAATGACAATATTTTTTGTCTTTGTCACGTTTATGGTAACTACCTACACTAATAGTAATTTCTTTAATTACCAGCTTATGAAGTATAACAAGTTTTAAAGAGTTGAAAACAGGTATGATGTTTCTTAGGGATTGAATGAAAAATATGAACAAGGAAGGAGGAAAGAAGGGGGGAAATGGCTGGTACATAAAAAGGATAAGGAGACTAAAAGAAAGGGAAAAAGGAAAAAAATGGAGGAGTTATAAATTGGGAGAGGCAAAATTTGAGAACTATGTGGAGTAATGAATACTGTTACTAGAAGAAAGAGTAGGCCATTTTGATAAAGTTGGTGATAGCTTTTCTGGCTCTTTAACAAATCACGAGATCTTCCATGAATCTGGCAATCTTCCTATCAAGGTCAGGAAGGGAAGGTGTAAAGTTTCTCTTTGGGCTGCCAGCTCAGGGAATTCCCAGATGAGAGGATAAAATATTTTTTCAGGTATATGGCAGAGTCGGCAGTTGTCATATTCTGTCTTTTGGGTTCTTTTTAAGTCCAATCTGAGATTGCTGTATCATGTCAGTAATTCGACATACGTGGAGTATCTCATGTTTATAAGGTTTAAAATTGTTCAAAATAACTTTATTGTGTGCGCGCGCCGATCACCAAGAACAACCTAATTCATAAATGTACAATGAATAGCTCTTTGCAGAACCTCATCATATATATGTAGTAAATTTTGAATTGTGATATAATAACATAGTTTGTATATTATAATACAATATAATGCTACTTATGATTGTAAAACGAAATTTGACAATTATAGCAGAAATGTTTCTTTTGAACGAAAAATAGGAATTTATTCCAAGGAGAAATAACGATTATTTCTAACCTTAGGGATGAAGTATGATAGGATGAATTGTGAAGAGTAATGATAAACGGAAAAATAAACGTATTCCCATCCCTGGACACTTTATTTTTCCGTTTATCATTACTTTTCACAATTCATCCTATCATACTTCATCCCTAAAGTTAGAAATAATCGTTATTTCTCCTTGGAATAAATTTTTATTTTTCGTTCAAAAGAAACATTTGCGGGATAATTATCAAATTTCGTTCTACAATAGTTTGTATAGTTCATTTATTCTAATTATTAAGTTAGATTCATTAGTTTAAGATTATACCCCCCTATTAAAATGTAGACATTCTATTAACCCCCATATTTCTTATTATGGGTCATAACACTTTATTAATATAATGTGTAGCATTCTTAATTCTACTTATATGTTAGGTGTCATATCTAGGATAGATTCGTTTAATCTCGAATGTAAGATACCACGATTATTCAATATTGTAACAAAGTATTAATTTTTTTTATTAGCAGAGTATTATGTTTTATGTTTATATTTTGCTATACTTTGTACTCTTCCCTCTTTTGCTTATCTTTTGTTTATCACTCATAGTTTATTCTTTCCTGAAATAAATTGTTGTCTCATCCCGAAGTTGGTCTTCCCTAATTTTCCACGTGGCAATATGTTTATTTCACATTAACTGTGTAAAATTGTATCCAAACTTAAAAATGATGATGTCATAATAAAGACAGAAAAAGAGTGAGGTTTGATGACGTCGCTACGTGGCAAAATTTCAAAGGTCATGGGCGCCGACCAATTAGACAGTTTGACGGTATCCACGTGAGTCCAGGATGCCCCTCCCGGGGTTTTGCAGACAATAAAAACCGTCTGTCCCCGGCCGCCAGGGGTCAGCTCAGAGATTAGTCATAGCGTGTGTCCATTCTACACCAGTCACTCTCGCTACCACTCCTTCGCCCCAGTGTCGGGTATCCCAGTATGCGCCCATGACCTCCACCTTCGTCCCGTGGGCTGTCTCCGACCTGCTCGGTGCTGACATCTAGCCCTGCCTCTGCTTCTTGCTGTCTACATGAGGGAGGATC